>JAJQWJ010000005.1:114815-1314815 GCA_023637945.1 Phaethornis superciliosus
AGTGGTATGCTAATTTATGGTAATTTCCCTATATACTATATATATAAAAATTAAAAATAATAAGTCTGGTGCAGCCCCAGGAGCTCCTTGGGAGGAAAAAAATTTTTTTTTTCTTTTTTTTTTTTTTTTTTTTTAATTTTTTTCCTCCCAAGGAGCTCCTGGGGTTTTTTTTAAACCAACTTACTATTTAAATTTATATTTACTTGTCACTAAAGTTGTGACAAGTAAAGTAGAAGAAAGTAGAAAGAAGAAAGTAGAAGAAAGTAGAAAGAAGAAAGTAGAAGAAAGTAGAAAGAAGAAAGTAGAAGAAAGTAGAAAGAAGAAAGTAGAAGAAAGTAGAAAGAAGAAAGTAGAAGAAAGTAGAAAGAAGAAAGTAGAAGAAAGTAGAAAGAAGAAAGTAGAAGAAAGTAGAAAGAAGAAAGTAGAAGAAAGTAGAAAGAAGAAAGTAGAAGAAAGTAGAAAGAAGAAAGTAGAAGAAAGTAGAAAGAAGAAAGTAGAAGAAAGTAGAAAGAAGAAAGTAGAAGAAAGTAGAAAGAAGAAAGTAGAAGAAAGTAGAAAGAAGAAAGTAGAAAGAAGTAGAAAGAAGAAAGTAGAAGAAAGTAGAAAGAAGAAATAAAAGAAAGTAAAAGAAGAAAGTAGAAGAAAGTAGAAAGAAGAAAGTAGAAGAAAGTAGAAAGAAGAAAGTAGAAGAAAGTAGAAGAAAGTAGAAAGAAGAAAGTAGAAGAAAGTAGAAAGAAGAAAGTAGAAGAAAGTAGAAAGACGAAAGTAGAAGAAAGTAGAAAGAAGAAAGTAGAAGAAAGTAGAAAGAAAAAGTAGAAGAAAGTAGAAAGACGAAAAGAAGAAAGTAGAAAGAAGAAAGTAGAAGAAAGTAGAAAGAAGAAAGTAGAAGAAAGTAGAAAGACGAAAGTAGACGAAAGTAGAAAGACGAAAGTAGACGAAAGTAGAAAGACGAAAGTAGACGAAAGTAGAAAGACGAAAGTAGACGAAAGTAGAAAGACGAAAGTAGACGAAAGTAGACGAAAGTAGACGAAAGTAGAAAGACGAAAGTAGACGAAAGTAGACGAAAGTAGACGAAAGTAGAGAAAGTAGAAGAAAGTAGAAAGTAGAAGAAAGTAGAAAGTAGAAGAAAGTAGAAAGTAGAAGAAAGTAGAAAGTAGAAGAAAGTAGAAAGTAGAAGAAAGTAGAAAGTAGAAGAAAGTAGAAAGTAGAAGAAAGTAGAAAGTAGAAGAAAGTAGAAAGTAGAAGAAAGTAGAAAGTAGAAGAAAGTAGAAAGTAGAAGAAAGTAGAAAGTAGAAGAAAGTAGAAAGTAGAAGAAAGTAGAAAGTAGAAGAAAGTAGAAAGTAGAAGAAAGTAGAAAGTAGAAGAAAGTAGAAAGTAGAAGAAAGTAGAAAGTAGAAGAAAGTAGAAAGTAGAAGAAAGTAGAAAGTAGAAAGTAGAAAGTAGAAGAAAGTAGAAAGTAGAAGAAAGTAGAAAGTAGAAGAAAAAGTAGAAGAAAAAACAAAGTAGAAGGTAGAAGGGAGAAAGTACAAGAGAAAGACAAAGTAGAAGAGAGAAAGAAACAAAGTGGACAGTAGAGAATGTGAGTTGGCCAACTCTAAGACAAAAGAGAGACAAATAGAATTTGACAAAGACATACACAGACACCGACACAGACATACACAGCCAATCCAGTCACTCCAAGGAGACAACATACAAAACCTACCTTACCCTTATATTTTTTCATGGGTTAAGAAATGACACAGGACACAGAAAGATAAAACACAACTTTATTCAAGTTTTATTGGTCCCTAACTTATTAAATAATGACACGAGACACAGCAAGGCAAAACACAGCTTCCTGCACATTTTATTTGTCCCTAGTTTAGGAAATAGTGACACAAGACACAGCTTTATTCAGGTTTTATTTGTGCCTACTTTAGGAAATGATGACATGGTACACAAAAACAGAAAAAATTACTCTTTATTCAAGTTTCCATTTGTTCCTCACACCTAATACATCTTGACAATCCCTTTCTCTAAACAAGTGACTTACAGATGAAACTAAGGAGCCTTCACAACATCTGCCTGGCTTCTTATCTCAGTGCTGCCTTTCCGTTCTCCAAACTACCGCTCCGACGCAACGCCTACGCAGTCCTCTCCCGCTAAAATCCCGATTACATTGGACTGCCGTCGGTACCCGCTTCTGCCGTGATTCCGTGATGCTCCCCGGGAGCTTTGCTCCTGGAGGCCGCCTAAATCGTCCTGCCTGACAAAACCCGGGTCCCAAGCCTTTCTGCATCCAAACATAGGCGATGAACATCGCCTCGCAGACCGACCGGGACCCAGGAAAAAAAAACCCAGCTGGGGGAGCGAAAAAAAAATCCCCCAGCTGGGGTTTTTTTATTCTAAGTATTTTTTAAAAGTACCTGAAAGGGAAAAAAGTGTTATCTCCACCTATACAACATAGACAACAACTACCTCCCACAACTATTCTTACAGCCACTGCCATCTCTCAACTACCAGGTACAATTTCTCTGCTTCTATACACCTACACCCTTCATCCCCAGTGCTCCTCAGGAACATTGCTCCCGAGGGCCTCCTAAACCATCCTGCCTGCCAAAACCCAGGTCCCAGGCCTTTCTGCATCCAAACATAGGCGATGAACATCGCCTCGCAGACCGACCGGGACCTAGGAAAAAAAAACCCAGCTGGGGGAGCGAAAAAAAAATCCCCCAGCTGGGGTTTTTTTATTCTAAGTGTTTTTTTTAAGTACCTGAAAGGGAAAAAAGTGTTACCTCAACATACAACGTACAAGCACAGGCTAGACCTAAACCCCTATGATACAAGCAAGCTAGCCCAGAAAAACCAAGCCATCTACCCTGCAAGACCCTGCAGCTACAGCTACAGCATAGTAAATGACTAAGAACTGTATTAAGCAGCAATCAAATCATCACAAGGCAATGCAAGTACAAATACATCATCATCACAGAGCAATACAAGTACATCATCACAGAGCAATACAAGTACATCATCACCATCACAGAGCAGTACAAGTACATCATCATCATCACAGGGCAAGACAAGTTCATCGTCACAAAGCAATACAAGTACATCATCATCAGCACAGGGCAAAACAAGTACATCATCAACACAAAGCAGTACAAGTACATCATCAACACAGAGCAATACAAGAACATCACAACGCAAGTACATCATCATCATCATCATCACAGAGCAATAAAAGTACATCATCATCACAAAGCAATACAAGTACATCATCTTCATCACAGAGCAATACAAGTACATCACAGAGCAATACAAGTACATCACCATCATCATCATCACAAAGCAATACAAGTACATCACCGAGCAATACAAGTACATCACCGAGCAATACAAGTACATCACCGAGCAATACAAGTACATCACCGAGCAATACAAGTACATCATCATCATCATCATCACAAAGCAATACAAGTACATCATCATCATCATCATCACAGGGCAATACAAGTACATCATCATCATCATCACAGGGCAATACAAGTACATCATCATCACAGGGCAATACAAGTACATCATCATCACTAGGCAATACAAGTACATCATCATCAGCATCACTAGGCAATACAAGTACATCATCATCAGCATCACAGAGCAATACAAGTACATCATCATCAGCATCACAGAGCAATACAAGTACATCATCGAGCAATACAAGTACATCATCGAGCAATACAAGTACATCATCGAGCAATACAAGTACATCACCGAGCAATACAAGTACATCACCGAGCAATACAAGTACATCATCATCATCACAGGGCAAAACAAGTACATCATCATCACAGAGCACTACAAGTACATCATCATCATCATCACAGAGCACTACAAGTACATCATCATCATCATCACAGAGCAATACAAGTACATCATCATCATCATCACAGAGCAATACAAGTACATCATCATCATCATCACAGAGCAATACAAGTACATCATCATCATCATCAACACAGCAATACAAGTACATCATCATCAACACAGCAATACAAGTACATCACAAAGCAATACAAGTACATCACAAAGCAATACAAGTACATCACAAAGCAATACAAGTACATCATCATCAACACAAAGCAATACGTCATCTTCATCGCAGAGCAATACAAGTACATCACAAAGCAATACAAGTACATCATCATCAACACAAAGCAATACGTCATCTTCATCGCAGAGCAATACAAGTACATCGCAGAGCAATACAAGTACATCGCAGAGCAATACAAGTACATCGCAGAGCAATACAAGTACATCATCATCAACACAAAGCAATACGTCTTCATCGCAGAGCAAGTACATCATCATCATCACAAAGCAATACAAGTACATCACAGAGCAATACAAGTACATCACAGAGCAATACAAGTACATCACAGAGCAATACAAGTACATCACAGAGCAATACAAGTACATCATCATCACAGTGCAATACAAGTACATCATCATCACAGTGCAATACAAGTACATCATCATCATCATCACAGAGCAATACAAGTACATCATCATCATCACAGAGCAATACAAGTACATCAGCATCATCAGCATCACAGAGCAATACAAGTACATCATCATCATCATCATCACAGAGCAATACAAGTACATCACAGAGCAATACAAGTACATCACCATCATCATCATCACAAAGCAATACAAGTACATCACCGAGCAATACAAGTACATCACCGAGCAATACAAGTACATCATCATCATCATCACAAAGCAATACAATTACATCATCATCATCACAGAGCAATACAAGTACATCACAGAGCAATACAAGTACATCATCATCATCATCATCACAGAGCAATACAAGTACATCATCATCATCATCACCACAGGGCAATACAAGTACATCACAGAGCAATACAAGTACATCATCATCACAAAGCAATACAAGTACATCATCATCACAAAGCAATACAAGTACATCATCATCACCATCACTAGGCAATACAAGTACATCATCATCACCATCACTAGGCAATACAAGTACATCATCATCACCATCACTAGGCAATACAAGTACATCATCATCACCATCACTAGGCAATACAAGTACATCACCATCACTAGGCAATACAAGTACATCACCATCACTAGGCAATACAAGTACATCACCATCACTAGGCAATACAAGTACATCACCATCACTAGGCAATACAAGTACATCACCATCACTAGGCAATACAAGTACATCATCATCAGCATCACAGAGCAATACAAGTACATCACCGAGCAATACAAGTACATCACCGAGCAATACAAGTACATCACCGAGCAATACAAGTACATCATCATCAGCACAGGGCAAAACAAGTACATCATCATCACAGAGCAATACAAGTACATCATCATCATCATCACAGAGCAATACAAGTACATCATCATCATCATCACAGAGCAATACAAGTACATCATCATCATCATCATCACAGAGCAATACAAGTACATCATCATCATCATCAACACAGCAATACAAGTACATCATCATCAACACAGCAATACAAGTACATCATCATCAACACAAGTACATCACAAAGCAATACAAGTACATCACAAAGCAATACAAGTACATCATCATCAACACAAAGCAATACGTCATCTTCATCGCAGAGCAATACAAGTACATCACAAAGCAATACAAGTACATCACAAAGCAATACAAGTACATCACAAAGCAATACAAGTACATCACAAAGCAATACAAGTACATCATCATCAACACAAAGCAATACGTCATCTTCATCGCAGAGCAATACAAGTACATCACAAAGCAATACAAGTACATCATCATCAACACAAAGCAATACGTCATCTTCATCGCAGAGCAATACAAGTACATCGCAGAGCAATACAAGTACATCGCAGAGCAATACAAGTACATCGCAGAGCAATACAAGTACATCGCAGAGCAATACAAGTACATCGCAGAGCAATACAAGTACATCATCATCAACACAAAGCAATACGTCTTCATCGCAGAGCAATACAAGTACATCATCATCATCACAAAGCAATACAAGTACATCACAGAGCAATACAAATACATCACAAAGCAATACAAGTACATCATCATCATCATCACCACAAAGCAATACACGTACATCACAGAGCAATACACGTACATCACAGAGCAATACACGTACATCACAGAGCAATACAAATACATCACAGAGCAATACAAATACATCAGCAGCAGCATCACAAAGCAATACAAGTACATCAGCAGCAGCAGCATCACAAAGCAATACACGTACATCACAGAGCAATACAAGTACATCAGCAGCAGCATCACAAAGCAATAGAAGTACATCAGCAGCAGCAGCATCACAAAGCAATACAAGTACATCACAAAGCAATACAAGTACATCACAAAGCAATACAAGTACATCACAAAGCAATACAAGTACATCACAAAGCAATACAAGTACATCACAAAGCAATACAAGTACATCACAAAGCAATACAAGTACATCATCATCATCACAGAGCAATACAAGTACATCATCATCATCACAAGGAAGTACAAGTACATCAGCATCACAGGGCAATTCAAGTACATCGTCATCGTCACAGGGCAATACAAGTACATCATCATCGTCACAGGGCAATACAAGTACATCATCATCGTCACAAGGAAGTACAAGTACATCAGCATCACAGGGCAATTCAAGTACATCGTCATCATCACAGAGCAATACAAGTACATCGTCATCGTCACAGGGCAATACAAGTACATCATCTTACATCAGGTAAGGCTGTATCAAGTCAAACAATGAAATAAGGCAGTACAAATATTCAAATAAAAAGCTATGGAAAATTTTCTTCTACAAGGCAACACTCAGTAAAATGACTCCAGTAAAGAGGAATACAGGCCAGTAAAAACAGATAGTCAAGTACCAATACAAGATTCAAATACAAGGCAGTGCACAAATACAAACCAAAATACAGTGCAGTATCAGGTCAGGCACGGCGCAACACCAGGTCAAGCACGGCGCAACACCAGGTCAAGCACGGCGCAACACCAGGTCAAGCACGGCGCAACACCAACATGAGCCATACTATACAATGCAGTAAATGTTCTAATGCATAAATACAAGGAGGCACCGAATCCACACCACCTAGCTCGCCACAACGCCACGCCACCTAGCTCGCCACAACGCCACGCCACCTAGCTCGCCACAACGCCACGCCACCTAGCTCGCCACAACGCCACGCCACCTAGCTCGCCACAACGCCACGCCAATTCAAAGTCAAAGCATTGCAAGACACAGAGAACTAATCAGACATACAATGTATATCTGGAGACCTACAATACAACATCAGTATACTGCCAAACACAACAGATACAGAGCCCTACAAAACCAAACACCAGAGTAACAGATTTGTTACCTGATGGGCTTCGAGACTGAAACCCTGAAGGAGGCACAGGTGAAATACTACATAGTATTGTCCTGGAAATACAACTTGCAAGATGAAAAGGCACAGGTCCAGATGGTCTCCCCAAAGATGGTTCTCCATAAACCGTGCAGAATCCCACGGCGTCCCGTCTACCGCCGCTGACCGCTCCGACGGCGCGCCCTCCTCAGACGACACGCTCCTTGGAGAGACCGTGCTTCTGTCATCTAGGGGACAGAGAAACAAAATTACTGTTGTGCTCCTTAAAAATGATCCCAATCATTCCTACCGCTCCATCTCACCTCAAATGCTCAGCCAAGTCCAACAATGGCCAGGACAGCATCTGCAAAAACAAAGGAAAAGGCTTTAACAAGTGGTCAAAGACTTTGATCTTACTCACTGAAACAGCTTACTAGCATCTCACCTTCTTAGGCATCTGATGGGTCTACTTCCTGACACCTCAAAGGCTCTACAAGGCACCTGAAAAAAGAAAGGCAATATATAACATACTGCTGCTTCTAACCAAAGCCTCCCAGACAATTGCCCCATCTCCTTTACCTTAATCCTTCGCCAGATACCCCTCAGGCATTTCAGTCCGAACTGGATGCTGAGGCACCACCTGAAAAAAATACACAGGTAATGTCTTTTACTTCAATACTACTCATAAGATTTAACACAAGGCAATACAAGTACATCATCATCATCATCACAAGGCAATACAAGTACATCATCATCATCATCACAAGGCAATACAAGTACATCATCATCATCATCACAAGGCAATACAAGTACATCATCATCATCATCACAAGGCAATACAAGTACATCATCATCATCATCACAAGGCAATACAAGTACATCATCATCATCATCACAAGGCAATACAAGTACATCATCATCATCATCACAAGGCAATACAAGTACATCATCATCATCATCACAAGGCAATACAAGTACATCACAAGGCAATACAAGTACATCACAAGGCAATACAAGTACATCACAAGGCAATACAAGTACATCACAAGGCAATACAAGTACATCACAAGGCAATACAAGTACATCACAAGGCAATACAAGTACATCATCATCATCATCACAAAGCAATACAAGTACATCACAAGGCAATACAAGTACATCATCATCATCATCACAAAGCAATACAAGTACATCACAAGGCAATACAAGTACATCACAAGGCAATACAAGTACATCACAAGGCAATACAAGTACATCACAAGGCAATACAAGTACATCATCATCATCACAAGGCAACACAAGTACATCACAAGGCAACACAAGTACATCACAAGGCAACACAAGTACATCACAAGGCAACACAAGTACATCACAAGGCAACACAAGTACATCACAAGGCAACACAAGTACATCACAAGGCAACACAAGTACATCACAAAGTACATCACAAGATTTAACACTTCCAGCAGCTAACTACACAGTGCTCACCTTCCAAATGTCGTGTCCCGTTGAGACAAACGGCCTGCTCTACGCAGCTTTGAAACCTAAAAAAAAAAAAAAACCCACACAACATAAACACCATAAAATACAAGTCTATTAATGCTCCTCATAGAGCAAGTACATCCACCTCCCCTATGACAGATTTTTTTTTTTACCAAGCCTTGCTATAACACTCAGCTCCCTACCTGCTTTGCTTTTTGTTCCATGTCCTGGACTTCTGCATCTGAAAGAGATAAATCAAACTCATCTCAGGGATACTAATCAATATTGAAAGCACCTCCCCACCAACACCAAACGGTGACTAACCTTCAGATGGCACCCTTCTCTCTTCCAGCCGTGTCATGCTCATCTTTGTCACACAGCATCTGAAAAACAGTATTATGCAAGTCACTGAAATGCTGCTCAACAGCTGGAATATTCCCTTAGGGCTCGTCCAACAAACCCTGACCCTACAACTCCAGGCAGGGCAGCTCCAAACCAAACACGCAAACAGACTCAAGACACAGCCCTGAAAACCACGAGAGTCTATGTCAAGAGAACACCAAGCAAGAAGCATATCTCCGGCATCCGAGACTGTTTGGCAACAAGACCTACGGCGATGTGACTGCGAAGCTAGGGAATGAAGCGATGGATGCTAAGAACATGGACTTCAAGACCTGAGGATACAAGGACGATTCTTGCTCTGGAAAATTCTACGAACAGAGATGTTGATATAATTGACAATGATGTTTCAGAAGATGACCATCAAGACACTTCCAAGATCAAAGACCAATCTAAGGTTTAAATTTGTCACGCAAGAAAAAGACGCTGCTGACTAGCACCGTGCTGATCGGGATGATGCCCAAGATGGGTGACTTGCTCTCTGAGGACAGAGAGGACCATCAAGGCCTGAGGAAGGACTAAGACAACAAAGATGGACAACACAAAATACACAACCCCACACACCAAGGCTGGAGCTGCCCTGCCCACAATAGCATCGTGACGAAAACTAACTTGCCCCGTTTTGCCGCACAAAGGGGGCTGCTCCCAGACAACCCTCTCCCAGGAAGCAACTTCAAAAGCCCTCCGGCAACTCCCAACCTCAACCCCTCACCAATTCAGTCCCTCAACTTATCTTTCTGAGAGCTGCGGTTCTGAATCTATGTCCAGCAGCAAACACCATACTGTCTGACAGGCATGATCCTTCAGTACACAAGTTCCTGTTCATCGCCTGCAATCAGAAGAAAAAAAAACAAAAACGAAAAGAATCAGAATCAATGTCACCAGTAAGGACTGCTTCAGCCATCGCCAGCCACTTACACTACAGCAAGAGGCCTCAAAAGACTGCCACAGCTTTCCGCTCCCCTTCTTGATCCAGAGTTCAATCCTGTCTTCACCACAGCTTTGGGCACCTAAAAGAACAAGAGAAAGAGTTACTGTTCTGCTGATCAGACATCACAAGCTCCATGCACCCACTCACTACCACCTCAGCTCACCTTCAACGGTCATCCGTTCCAAAAGGTAGGATGCACATCGCCTGCAAAAAGAGGGAAACTTTAAACAGAGTGGACAGAAAAAAAGGCTAACGACTCTGCGCAAAGCCATCTCACCTTTTTTGAACCGCTCGTCAAGACGTGACTTTGTCACTCCGGCACCGTGTGTGACACCTGCAAAAGTCAAAGCAAAAGGCACACGCTGAGATATTGCCTCTAAAAATGACCAGGACGCTGTGACATCCGTCTCTTGCTCCTAAACCTTTGCCCCTCGCCTGTCTGCCCGTCATCACTTTGGGGTGCCAAAGTGAGGTTAGGAGGGCACCTGAAACAAAAAACCAACAAGGCATGCTCATGACTGACAATACACCACCTGAGAAATTACTGCTCCTCCAGCCCACCAGCCTTTGCTCACCTTGCCACAGCCACCTCCGGTAATCATATCCCGCTTCCCTCGACGCTTCCACCTTCAAAATGACAACAAACCATAATGTGGTCAGGTAGCCAAGGGAGGCACCATCCCACCAGCTCCACACCCCGACCAACCTTCAGATGGCGGCCTCCTCTCCTCCTCCATCCCTTTTTCTTGCTAGTCATTGACACGGGGGATCTGAAAAACAGGATTACGCAAGTCACCGGAATGCTGCTCGGCGCTGAGTCGGTCAATTTATGATGCTTCCCGTGGCCCCTGATCCTACACAGCAGGCAGGGCAGCTCCAAGCCAAACACACCCACAGACCAACTCGAGACACAGCCATGGGAGTCACAAGACTTGACCTCAAGATAAAACTTGCAGCAAGAAGAGACACTCTGGAATCCAAGACTTTGGGGCAATAAGACCTACAGCGATGCATCTGCAAAGCGAGGGAATGAAGTGATGGATGCCCGAGAAGCCGCCTTCAAGACCTGAGGACGCAAGGATGGGGGGGAATGAGTCCCACTCAGGGAAACTGGATGGACAGAGTTCAGATGACAAAGCAATTGAGAATGACATTGCAGAAGACAACCATCAAGGACCTTCCAAGTCAAGAGACCCATCTGCAATTTAGATTTTTCATACAGAAGATGCTGCTGATTAGCACTGTGCTCATTAGGAAAGGCTTTCCAGGGATGATGCCCGAGATGCAGGACTAGCTCTGTGAGGACACAGAGGATCATCAAGGCCTGAGGAAGCTCTAAGACAACACAGACGGACAACACAAAACACACAACCCCACACACCAAGGATGGAGCTGCCCTGCCCATGCTAGCATCGTGCTGGAAACTAACTTGCTCTATTCAGCCACTCAAAGGGGGCTGCTTGTAGACAGCCCTCTCCCAGATGCCATCTTCAAAACCCCTCCTGCAACTCCCAGCCTCAGCCCCTCTGCAACCAAGTTCCTGTACTTAACTTTCAGAGGGCTGTGGGTCTGAATTTACATCCAGCAAAAAAACCACGGTGGCTGACTGACATGTTCCTGCAGTTCTAAGGTTCCTCTTCACCACCTGCATTTAAAGAAAAAAAAAAAAAAAAGTGTCACCTATCCACTTCAGCCAATGCTAACTGCTTCCACCACACCCATCTCCTCACTAGAGCCTCGTGATGTATCGCTTATCTGTCCATTTATATCTAGGAGAGGCATGATACTCAGCAAGCAATCAGGAAAGGCAAAGAGGCAACAACTCTAAATAAAATAACCTAATTAAAAAAAAAAGAAACCACCAAAATTAAAAAAGCCTTCTAAAACCTTCTAAAGTTCTTACCTTTAAGAGTCTTCTCCTGCAGCCAAGTCATCTTCTTCCCCCGCAGCCGAGGAGTCGTCGTCGTCTTCTGCAGCAGCCGAGGAGTCGTCGTCGTCATCTTCTCCCGCAGCCGAGGAGTCGTCGTCGTTGTCGTCTCCCGCAGCCGAGGAGTCGTCGTCGTCGTCGTCGTCGTCGTCGTCTCCCGCAGCCGAGGAGTCGTCTTCTTCTCCAGCAGCTGCCCTCAGGAGTAGGAGAGCTCTGATCTCAGAGAAGCCCAGGAGCTCTCTGAAGCCCCTAGCCAAAGGCTGTGGCTTATATACCCCAAGCACCGCCCACAGCCTTTCCCACAATCCCCTGGGAAAGGGGAGGTGGTAATTACCACAAGGTATAAAAAGAGCCAGAGGAGAAGCAGTGAGCTTTTTCCTTAGTCTTCAGTTTAGATGATGGTGGGAACCGAATGATAGTCGGCGTCAGAAGAGGTCCTCGTGGAACGAAGAAGGCGTAAAATGCGCAACAGAGCCGGAAGATGGCTGTGGGAGGCGAGGTTGGCTTCTAGTGGCATGATTGTGGGAGAAGGGTCTCCATATGGAATTCTAGTTCCTGAAATTCAGCTTTCATTTTGCTGTCTCCATGTCCTGTGGACTTATCTAACTCTCAAGGGGGGAGGGGCTTGCCACGCTGCTTTTCAACTCTATTAGTCTGTCCTTAGTGTTTCACGTGGCAACGCTTTTACTAGATTTCAATGAGAGCTGAGAGTGTCCTGAGGTCTATATATGTCTGCTACTTATTATGATATTTTGCCGAATGGTCAGGGTCAGCGCACAAGACACGGGCACCCAAATAAAGAAGTTAGTTTATATTTACTGATGTATTAAATTATGAGAACAAGTGCAGAAACAAACAACAAAACTGAAATGCAACAGGAAAGTCAAAGCAAAACACAGCAACTCATCTAATAGTTACTATACACACGCAGTGATAGCGAGTAAGATGTGTCGCCTATTGCCGTAATGATTTGACTTTGTCTGGATCTGCGGCTGCTGGGGAGCCCTGGTTGTTATGAGAACCTGGAGAACCCTTCCCGGCAGTTGGGAAATCCTACGCGGTGCGTCCTCTCCTAGGTGAGGTGCGCAAAGATCGCCAGAAACGGTCCAGCTTTTTGAGTATCCCGTTGCTGCTAGTCTGAAGGATTTGCGCTTTTCTTAACGTGGAAATGTCTGGTCTGATGCCCCCTAATGACCAAAACCGGGGCCTGGCTGGGGCCCAAGTCGCAGCTTGTAGGGCTGCCTAAGCTATCTCCCTCTTACGGGTGGTTACCTAATATATCTGCCTGGATCACTCAGCATATTGGCTGCTTTTGCTTTCTCTCATGGTTTAAAAAAAAATTTCCAGAAGGGGGAGGATAAGGTACTGCTTTCACAAGCCTTTTTCCTCCTATATACTTAGCTGATCTCGCAGTAAACCAAATGTAAAACCTTTTGTAAAGCCTCTTCTTTTATTCAAAATCATCTACTGCAAACTCATACTTTTCCCTTCTTTCCCTTACAAAACAGGGGGGGGGCGACGTGGGGGGGGTGGGGTGATGCGGGGGGGTGGGGTGACGTGGGGGGGCGGGGTGACAAGGGGGTGGGGCAAGGTGGTGGGGTGGGGTGACGGGGGTGGGGTGACAAGGGGGGTGGGGCGATGAGAGGGGGGCGGGGCGACGCGGAAGGCGGGGTGACACTTAGGGGCGGGGTGACAGGCAGCAGGGTTTGGGTTGGGGAGGGGCTTGGTGAGGGGGTGTCAGATGGTCCTACGTGTCAGATGTGCTACCAAAAAAACCAAACAGCGCGATATATGCCAAAAATTGAACACTACAATGCACACTGCCACGCACTGAATACAAGCCGATACAAAGCCATTGACCGGTATGGGGCAGTATTTTTAGCGAAAAACTACAAATGAGGCGCCGGAAGTCGGCCATTTTGATACCGGAAGTCGGCCATCTTTTCAGCGAAAAACTACAAATGAGGCGCCGGAAGTCGGCCATTTTGATACAGGAAGTCGGCCATCTTTTTAGCGAAAAACTACAAATGAGGCGCCGGAAGTCGGCCATTTTGTTACAGGAAGTCGGCCATTTTTTCAGCAAAAAACTACAAATGAGGCGCCGGAAGTCGGCCATTTTGTTACAGGAAGTCGGCCATCTTTTTAGCGAAAAACTACAAATGAGGCTCCGGAAGTCGGCCATTTTGATACAGGAAGTCGGCCATCTTTTCAGCGAAAAACTACAAATGAGGCGCCGGAAGTCGGCCATTCTGTTACAGGAAGTCGGCCATTTTTTCAGCAAAAAACTACAGATGAGGCGCCGGAAATCGGCCATTTTGTTACAGGAAGTCGGCCGTCTATATAGCGAAAAACTACAAATGAGGCGCCGGAAGTCGGCCATTTTGTTAAAGGAAGTCGGCCATCGTTTTAGCAAAAAACTACAAATGAGGCGCCGGATGTCGGCCACTTCGACACAGGAAGTCGGCCATCTTATTAGCGGAAAACTACAAATGAGGCGCCGGATGTCCGCCACTTTGACACAGGAAGTCGGCCATCTTATTAGCGGAAAACTACAAATGAGGCGCCAGAAGTCGGCCATTTTGTTACAGGAAGTCGGCAGCTTTTTAGCAAAAAACTACAACGAAGGCACCGGAAGTCAGCCATTTTGTTACAGGAAGTCGGCCATCTGTTTAGCAAAAAACTACAAATGAGGCTCCCCGCATTTTGTTACAGGAAGTCCGCCTTTTTTAAGCAAAAAAGTACAAATGAGTCTCAGGAAGTCAAGAGGGGACAAGACAAGAGGGCATGGTCTCCAGTTGTGCCAGGACAGGTTTAGGTTAGATATTACAAAGAATTTCTTCATGGAGAATAGATAATTAACTAAAATAGGTAATATGAAATCTAAAGCCTTATGGGGCTGTTACAGACGAAACAACACAGCTTGTACTTTATACAACTCTAAGTTTATTTTTGTTACATTTATGATACAAAAAAATCTGTCAGATAACTGTTTGGCTTTCATTTTTGAAGGATGATGGAGAAAAGGGTGGGTAAAACTGCAGGAGTCAAACAAATTAGTGCTGCAGTATATAAGGTTACCAAAAAGGACTCTGAATTGTTAATACATCTGTACGTACCAAAACCTGCAGAGGAATACATTTTCATCATCTCAACTGCTGCAATTGTCAACCACAAAACCAGAAAAACCATCAACTTGAGAAAGATGTGCTGTGCTTCCATCTTGAGAACAACTTTCTCCTTCTTTTGAAGGAGGAAAAAATCTTGTTGCTGGTGACTTCCACAGACTCTTTAGGGAACTGCTCTGATGAGGAGTTTCCAAAATGCAACATCTTTGAATGACATGCATTTCTGTTTTGGACTCTGTCTTCCCATCCTATGTCACTATTCATGCTGAAGGGCAGCTGTTCCTGGTCTCCCAGCTTCGCTTGCATCAGGCCAGGGATCAGATTCCCTCCTCAAGAAAAGGCACATCAGGTAACTGGTATATTTCTGCAATCACCAGGCTTGTCTTCATCTTCCACAAAGCAGAGTGCCAGCAGGAACATCCGGAAGAATCCTATGGGTTGACAAACCTCTTCTGCAACAACCTCCTGAGTCCCGAGACCTTCTCCTAAGACCTTCTGACTCCACTCTGCTCCCTCGTTTCTTCTTACGAGCACACATTTGTCCTTTGCATCTGAAAGTAAGTATTACACAAGTCACTGGAATGATGAACAATGGACAGACAATTCCAGAATCTCCATCCCAGTTAGGAACCCCACCTAGAGTACTATTACCCTCATACCACTAATAAATACAGCCCCAAAGCTTTAAACCTATAAACATACAACCGTTAATTACTGAGAGGGTCGGTCTCCTGCACTGCACAGGAAAAACCCTCTCGTGAGAGTCCTATCACCTTCAAACATCATCAAAGCAACTGCCCACCCACCCAGACTATGGCTACTCCACCTAAGACCACTGTACAATCGTGGCCTAAAAACTCAAGGCATACAAACATCACCAGAGACCCTCATGGCTCTTCAATATCCCCAGCTCTACACTCTGAGCAGAGCAGCTCCAGGCCAAACACACAAACACAGACCAACCAAAGACACACCACATAAAACTACAAAATTCAACATTAAGAGAAAACTCTCAACAAGAATTACTCTGGGCTCCAAGAAGTTGGCCAAGAAGACTGAAAGGGATGCAAGGGTAAGGCAAGGAGGCCACAGGGTGGCATCAAGTGTCATAGAATGCTGTCAGATACAATAATTACTCTTCAAAATAACATATCAGATGGACAAGACAACTAGCATCAAGACCTAAGGATGCAGAGACAAGGTGGCAGATGAAGAAACTTCATGACCAGAGATGCTCATTCGCTGATAAAGATTATAAAAGCTGTCCATCAAGAAATCTGCAAGATGCAAGAAAAGAAGGATCCAGATGGCACTATGAAAATAATGACAAAATGTGTTCCACATCGTGGGGACAATGTTCAGTACTACTGACTTGCTCTGAGAAACTCTGGAATCCAAGACTTTTGGGCAATAAGACCTACAGCGATTCGTCCACAAAGCGAGGGAATGAAGTGTCGGATGCCCCAGAAGCCGCCTTCAAGACCTGAGGATGCAAGGATGGGGGGACAGAGTCCAGATGCTGATGCAGTTGGCAATGATGTTTCAGAAGATGACCATCAAGAATCTTCCAAGTCAAGAGACCGATCTGCAATTTAGACTTGTCGTGTGGAATAACACGCTGCTGATCAGCACTGTGCTGATCACAAAAGACTTTCTGGGGATGATGCCTGAGATGCGGGACTTGCTCTGTGAGGACACAGAGGACCATCAAGGCCTGAGGAAGCTCTGAGACCACAAAGACTGACAACACAAAACACACAACCCCACACACCAAGGCTGGAGCTGCCCTGCCCACCCTAGCATCGTGCTGGAAACTAAATCACTCTATTCAGCCACACAAAGGGGGCTGCTCCCAGACAGCTCTCTCCCCTACACTAACTTTAAAACATCACCTCCAATTCCCAACTTCGACTCCTCTGCCCAGCTCCTCCCCACCCACCCCTGGGCCCTCAACTTATCTTCAGGAGCAATAGCAGCACAAAGCCAGAGTCTGTAATGAAAATCGCATTGCTTGACTGGGATGTGCTTGCAGTCGCACTGTTCCTCTTCATCCCCTATACAGAGAAAAGGAAAAAACACAACCCACAGATCACAAACAGCGCTGGCACGAGTCCCACCTAAGCCAACGCACGCTACTTGCGCTGCACTCACCTCCTCAAGGAAGCCCCGTGGTATACCACGCACCTTCTCGTTTCAGAGTTGAACGCTATCGCCACCGTTGCTTGGGGTACCTGGAACACCAAGAGAAAGAGTTCCTGTTCTGATGAGCAGAAGTCACCAGCCCCGTAAACCCCTCGCTACCAACTCGGCTCACCTTCAAAGCTCACCCGGTTCCAAAGGTGGCATGCCCAGCACCTGTAAAAACAAAAGGAAATGTTTAAGAGCCTTGACTTAAAACGCATGGCTGACCCAGCCCACCGCCATCTCACCTGCTCCAATTCCTCCTAAATGGGCGTCTTTGTCCCTCGGAGGATGGTTGTGGCTCCTGCAAAAGTCAAAGCAAAAGGCACACGCTGAAGTAGTGCCCCCAACAACAGGCAACCCGCTGTGATGTCCACCTCTTGCTCCTTTACCTCAGCCTCTCACCCATCTGGCTGCCATCCTTGTGGGGTGCCAAAAGTAGGTTTGGAGTACACCTGGAAAACAAAAAAAAAAATAACCATGCCAATGCCTTCAGCCGCAATAAAACACCTGAGTAATAAATGTTCCTTCAGCACACCAGCCTTTGCTCACCTTGCCAGAACCACCTCCGGAACAGATTATCTGCTTCATTGACTTCTCTCACCTTCAAAAGGACAAACAAACCGTTATGCGGTCAGGTAGTTGGGAGAGGGACCTTCACTCCAACACCAAATGCT
Source organism: Phaethornis superciliosus (assembly GCA_023637945.1). Taxonomy (NCBI): domain Eukaryota; kingdom Metazoa; phylum Chordata; class Aves; order Apodiformes; family Trochilidae; genus Phaethornis; species Phaethornis superciliosus. Next base: position 132,960 of record JAJQWJ010000005.1, read on the forward strand.
GACTAACCTTTGCATGGCACTCTTCTCTCCTCCAGCTCTCTCCTGTACATCCTTGTCACACAGGATCTGAAAAAGTGTTACACAGCACTTACTAGAATATTGCCCAAGAGCTGTACTACTCAGTTATGTCTCTTCCAACAAACCCTAACCCAACAACTCTGGGAGGAGCAGCTCCAAGCCAAACACTGAGATGAGTTCAAGACACAGCCTTGCAAATCATGAGACTCGATCTCAAGAGAACACGTATGGAAGAAAGAAGTATATCTCTGGGATATACTCTGAGTAAGAAGAATATCTCTGGGATCCAAGACTGTTGGGCAAGAAGACCTACAGCGATGCAGCTGTGAACTGAGGAGCTGAAGCAACAGATGCCCACCAGCCTGGGCTTCAAGACCTGAGGATGCAGAGAACAAGTGCTACTCTGGAAAAATCCATGACGAGAGATGCTGATGAAATATGGAAAAGTGTTTCAGAAGACCACCATCAAGAAACTTCCCAGATGCAAGATTAATCCATGCGTTAAACTTCTCATGAAAGAAAAAGATGCACCTGACTAGTACTGTGCTCATGAGAGAAGACCTTCCAGGGATGATGCCAAGAAGTGGGACTTGCTCCGTGAGGACAAAAAGGACATCAAGGGACGAGCAAGTATAAAACACTCGAGATGGACAACACAAGGTACACACCGCCACACACAAAGGCTGGAGCTGCTCTGCCCACACCAAAACAACGCTGTGATCTCATCTGCCCCCTCCACCTGACCAAAGCAAGCTGCTCCCAGACAGCCCTCTCCCCGATACTAACTTCAAAACCACTCCCTGCCATTCCCAGATTTGCCCCTTCTCCATCCCCAGTGCTTCAACTTATCTTTGATGGTAGGGGTCCACAGCCATGGTCATCAAGGAAAGACAAAACCACGCACAGGGATGTTCCTGCAGCCACAAGATTCCTGTTCATCACCTGCTGTAAAAGAAAAACAAACCGACCAACCACATCACCACACATAATAATTGTCACCAGAAATTCCAACATGAGCCAGCACCAACCTCTTAGAGAAGAGCCAGCTTCTCAAGAGTCCTCTGAGGTCTCAACCACCTGCTCATCACAGAATTAGGCACTGCAGGACTCATCAATGAAGGGCACCTAAAATAGACAAAACCACTGATTGGCTTGAAAAAAGTCACCGCCTTCATGAACCTCCTAAATTACCACCCCAGCTACCTCCAACACTCAGCTCCAAAGGTGGGAGGAAAAAAACAACAAACAAACAAAAAAAAGCAAACAAAAAAAACCCCACCGAAAGAAAAACCGACAAAATAAACAAACCCTCACACAAACCCACACCAAAAAACCCTGCAAAAACAAAGGGAAACACTTAACTGAATCGACATTAAACCCCTGGCTGAACTGGCCCACAACCATCTCGCCTTCTCCAACTGCTCCTCTACAAGGAGGAGCTTTGTATCTCCTAGGCAGTGTGGGGCACCTGCAAAAGTCAAAGCAAAAGCCACATACTGAGATATTGCCCCAATCAACAGGCAGCCCACACCAGCCTTTGCTCAGAAAACTTAAAAATCCCTCCTGACACAACTCCTAACCTCAGCACTTCAATTCGGTCCATCAACTTATCTTTCTGAGGGCTGCTGGTTTTGGATCTATGTCCAGCAAAACACCACGCTGTCTGACGGGCATGTTCCTCTGCATCACCTGCAATCAGAAAAAAAGGAAAATCACAAACAGTGTCCCCAATAAGGTGCACTTCAGCCATCAACAAGATGTTCTACTACACCCACCACCTCAAAAGAGCCCCACATTGCTCCACTCACCTCCTTGACCCAGAGTCGAATGCTGTGGCCACCACTGCTTTGGGCATCTAAAAGGCCAAGAGAAAGAGTTACTGTTCTGCTCATCAGTCGTCACCAGCTCCGTGAACCCACCCTCTACCACCCCAGCTCACCTTCAATGCTCATCCGGTTCCAAAGGTGGCACACACAGCACATGAAAAATAAGAGAAACGTTTAACAGAGTTGACATTAATACATGGCGGACCCAGCCCACAGCCATCTCACCTTCTCCAACTGCTCCTCAAGACATGGCTTTGTCACCCCGGCACTGTGTGTGGCACCTGCAAAAGTCAAAGCAAAAGGCACGCGCTGAGATATTGCCACCAACAACAGGCAGCGCACTGTGATGTCCACCTCCTGCTCCTTTACCTCAGCCTCTCACCCATCTGCCTGCCATCACTTTGAGGTGCCAAAATGAGGTTAGGAGGGCACCTGAAAAAAACCACAAACAACAAGGGACGCTCATGACCCAACAATAATACAACACCTGAGAAGTAACTGCTCCTCCAGACCACCAGCCTTTGCTCACCTTGCCAGAGCCACCTCCGGTGCCCGTATCCCGCTTCGCTGGCCGCTTAAGCCTTCAAAATGACAACAAACCATAATATGGTCAGGTAGCCAAGAGAGGCACCTTCCCACCAACTCCACACCCTGACCAACCTTCAGATGGCGGCCTCCTCTCCTCCTCCATTCCTTTCTTGATAGTCATTGACACGGGGGATCTGAAAAACAGGATTACGCAAGTCACCGGAATGCTGCTCGGCACCGAGTCGGTCAGTTTATGGCGCTTCCCGTGGCCCCTGATCCTACACAGCAGGCAGGGCAGCTCCAAGCCAAACACTCACACCCACAGACCAACCCGAGACACAGCCATGGGAGTCACAAGACTTGACCTCAAGATAAAACACGCATCAAGAAGAGAGACTCTGCAATCCAAGACTTTTGGGCAATAAGACCTACAGTGATTTGTCCTCAAAGCGAGGGAAGGAAGTGACGGGTGCCCAAGAAGCCGCCTTCAAGACCTGAGGATGCAAGGATGGGGGGACCGAGTCCAGATGCTGGTGCAGTTGGCAATGATGTTTCAGAAGATGACCATCAAGAAACTTCCAAGTCAAGAGACCGATCTGCAATTTAGACTTGTCGTGTGGAATAATACGCTGCTGATCACAAAAAACTTTCCGGGAATGATGCCTGAGATGCGGGACTTGCTCTGTGAGGACACAGAGGACCATCAAGGCCTGAGGAAGCTCTGAGACAACAAAGACGGACAACACAAAACACACAACCCCACACACCAAGGATGGAGCTGCCCTGCCCACACTAGCATCGTGCTGGAAACTAAATCACTCTATTCAGCCACACAAAGGGGGCTGCTCCCAAAGAGCCCTCTCCCCTACACTAACTTCAAAAACCACTTGCCATTCCCAACTTCGACTCCTCTGCCCAGCCCCTCCCCACCCACCCCCGGGCCCTCAACTCATCTTCAGGAGCAATAGCAGCACAAAGCCAGGGTCCGTAATGAAAACCGCATTGCTTGACTGGGATGTGCTTGCAGTCGCACGGTTCCTCTTCTTCCCCTATACAGAGAAAAGGAAAAAACACAACCCACAGATCACAAACAGCGCTGGCACGAGTCCCACCTAAGCCAACGCACGCTACTTGCTCTGCACTCACCTCCTCAAGGAAGCCCCGTGGTATACCACGCACCTTCTCGTTTCAGAGTTGAACGCTATCGCCACCGTTGCTTGGGGTACCTGGAACACCAAGAGAAAGAGTTCCTGTTCTGATGAGCACAAGTCACCAGCCCCGTGAACCCCCTCGCTACCAACTCGGCTCAACTTCAAAGCTCATCCGGTTCCAAAGGTGGCACGCACAGCGCCTGTAAAAACAAAAGGAAATGTTTAAGAGCCTTGACTTAAAAAGCATGGCTGACCCAGCCCACCGCCATCTCACCTGCTCCAATTGCTCCTAAATGGGTGTCTTTGTCCCTCGGAGGATGGTTGTGGCTCCTGCAAAAGACAAAGCAAAAGGCACACGCTGAAGTAGTGCCTCCAACAACAGGCAGCCCGCTGTGATGTCCACGTCCTGCTCTTTACCTCGGCCTCTCGCCCGTCTGCCTGCCATCCTTGTGGGGTGCCAAAAGTAGGTTCAGAGGACACCTGGAAAACAAAAAGCAATGCCAATGCCTTCAACAGCACTAAGACACCTGAGAAATAAATGTTCCTTCAGCACACCAGCCTTTGCTCACCTTGCCAGAGCCACCTCCGGAACAGATATTCTGCTTCGTTGGCTGCTCTCACCTTCAAAAGGACAAACAAGCTGTTATGCGGTCAGGTAGCTGGGAGAGGGACCTTCACTCCAACACCAAATGCTGACTAACCTTTGCATGGCACTCTTCTCTCCTCCAGCTCTTTCCTGTACGTCCTTGTCACACGGGATCTTAAAAATGATATTACCCAAGTCACTGGAACGCTGCCCAACACCTGAACTATTCGGTTATGGCTCTTCCAACAAACCCTTACCCTACAACTCTGGGAAGAGCAGCTCCAAGCCAAACACTGAGACGAGTTCAAGACACAGCCCTGCAAATCATGAGACTAGATCTCAAGAGAACACTGAGTAAGAAGAATATCTGTGGGATCCAAGACTGTTGGGCAAGAAGACCTACAGCGATGCAGCTGCGAAACGGGGGGCTGAATCAAGGAATGCCAAAGTACTCGGGCTTCAAGACCTGAGGATGCAAGGATGCAGGGAACAAAGTCCCGCTCTGGGAAAAATCCACGACCAGAGATAATGCTGATGCGAGTGGCGATTATGTTTCAGAAGATGACCGTCAAGAAACTTCACAGATGAAAGACCTGTCTGTGCTTCAAATTTGTCTTGAAAGAAAAAGATGCTGCTGACTGATTCTGTGCTGAAGAGTAAGTACTGCCAGGGATGATGCCCGAGGTGCAGAACTCGCTCTGAGAGGATATCAAGGCCTGAGGAAGCTCTAAGACAAAGACATACAAGAACAAACTACACACCACCACACACCAAGGCTGGAGCTGCTCTGCCCATGTTCACATCGTGTTGGAATCTAACCTGATCCCTTGACCTGACCACAGGGGGCTGCTCCTGGACAGCCCTCTCACCTACACTAACTTCCAAACCCCTCCCTGCAATTCTCAACTTTCCCCCTCCCTGCCCAGCCCTTCCCCACACCTGGTTCCACTTACTTTTCAGAAGGCTGAGCACCTGAAGCCATGGTCAACAAAGAAAGCCACATCAGTGGGCTGGGATGGACCTGTAGCCACAGAGTTCCTCTTCATCATGTGCCATGAAAAAAATCCAACCAACAGTGCCCCAGCAAGTCCCATATCAGCAAACACTAATCTGTTTCAGAATGCTGAACTCCTCCAAACAGCCCTTGGGTGTTCCACTTATCCTCTCGTTCCAGAGTTGAACACTGCAGCCGTTACCACCTGGGGAACCAAGAAATACCAAAAAAGAGCAAACAACTCCTGCGACCACCAAAAACCCACAGCCCTGCTCCTCTTACCTGATAGAGCTCCTAACACAACACAAGCCCCAAGCAAACTAAGCCACTCACTAGAGGTGGAGGCTTATATACCCTGGGCCCCGCCCCCACTGCCCTTCCCAGAGGCCTTTGGGAAAGCCCCCTCATCAACCTGACTGGCCAAACCTGGGCTACCCCAACCCCAGCTGGAGCCCATAAGAGAACATCATCCCCTGCTCTAGACACAGTTGGGAGCTCTGTCCCCATGGACTGCCAACCCTCCCCAACCCCACCCCCCCCCATGCACTCTGAAAGCAGAAAAATGTTCATTTAGACTCTTCAGAAATCCCAGCAGAGTTGGGGATAAGATTCAGAGCCTGAACTGAGCCAGAAAAATCAAGAAAAGGAAAGAGAAAAGGAGAATGAGGGAGAGAAAAAGGGGGAAGGGTGGGAAAGAAGGGTAAGCCACACCCATAGGGGTAGGAGTAGAAGGACAGGCCCACCCCCTGCAATCAGGAACCAGGAAGCAAGAGCGGAGCCGCTCTGGGTAAGCCTCTTCTTCCCCTAAATCCTGACTCCCTGCAGCACCGAGGTGCCACCCCCCATCCCTTCTGGTCCCCCTGTCACCTCCCCCTCCCCCGTGGAGGGGCCAAGCACGGTTGGGGCAGAGCCAAATCTGAAGGGCGGGGAAACAAAGAAAGGGGGGTGCAGCCCCAAATGGGAGGGCAGGGCGGGGCAAAGGCACGGGGGTGGAGACATGTGTGGGAGGGCAGGGCCACGCTCAGGGAGCTGTGACAAGCATGAGGTGGGCAGAGAGATGAGGGGGGCGTGGTCAGGCTCAGAAGGACAGAGCAGGGGGCGGAGCCACACAGAGGGGTGTGGTCAATATCAGAGGCGTGGCCACACAGAGGGGTGTGGTCAAGCTCCGCGGCGGAACCACACAGAGGGCAGGCAGAGCCACCCACAGGAGTGTGGCCCAGACCAGGGGGGCAGAGCCCCTGCACCCCAGGGGGCAGAGACACTCGGGTGGGCACAGGACAAGTACAAGGAGCCCGGGACCAAGACACAACATGGGCGGAGGCACAGAGACACGCAAGGGGGACGGGGGCAAGACTAGAGGAACACAAGTTTCCTGTTCATCATCTGCTGTAAAAGAGAAAAACAAACAAACCAACCATATTACCACACATAATAATTGTCACCAGAAATTCCAACATGAGCCAGCACCAACCTCTTAGAGAAGACAAAAACATACTCACTTCTCATCTTACACATCTCCAGTCTCTGGTTAACTCCTCTGTCCTATTCCTCATTTTCATACCCACACAGATACTGGAGTCCCATCTGGTTTTGGTTGGTTTTAATTTTTATTTTCTTTCTCTTTCACATTTCTCTCTCTACAACACAACTTTTTCCTTCATTGCATTTTCAAGTCTTTTTTAATTAGGACATGATCAAAGACGTGAAGGCACGGACCCCAATTGCTGTGAACAATCAGAATCGTTTATTGTGTGGCTCACAAGACTTAGTATCCCGAGATCTATTGATTGATCTGCAATTTACACCTCCAAGTGCTCTTTCTACAAACATAAAACCTTATCTATCTGTTCCCACCAGAGGCACCGGGTACCAGGACAGAACATCATCCAGATGGCAAATTCTGTAAGTTATTTACAGCTTTTTGTTCTTTTTCAGGGTCAGTGAGTGCCAGGGAATCTGCAGCACTCCTCTATCCCACGCAGGCCTGCTCCTCTGCTTTTCTCCTACAAGGACATACAAATAAATTTGGTTTTTTTATTTGCTAAAGATATTTCTACTTAGATTTCTCCTTCAAAATCCACTGTGTAGTACAAAACCAGGAGGAGGTAGCCTGGCCCTGAGAAAAGGGCAGTGATGTCACCAGCCATAAAGTGATGATGTCATAGAAAGGGGTCAACAACTGTACGTGATGAAATCTATGGGGCACAGATGTATCTGTGGGGCAGGCAGGCAGTTGTGGGTCACGCTCAATGGAGCCTGGAGTAGCCACTGGTCAGGCAGGCCAGTTCCCCTGAAAGCTGTGGGACAGCAGCCCCACAATTCTAAGTCCAGTTCTTGGGGACAGAAAAAATTATCAGGGATCCCCCCCGTCCCACAGTGATCCACAAATGACACCAACACAGCCCCACAAGTGCCCCCCAGCCCCAAACCCCCACAGAGCCTAAGTGTCCCTCAGCCCATGTCTCACCCCACAGAAACCCCCAAGTACCCCCAGCTCCATGTTGCCCCATAGTCACCCCCCACACTACGTAAGGGTCACCTCCTGCCCCACAGCAACCTCCAAGTGTCCCACCTCGACCCTCCATTGTTTTAGGGTCCCTTCCTCCTAGTGCCCCACAGACTGCCCCTTCCCCACACCACCCCACAAACACCAGCCAGGGGACTTTTCCTGCCCCACAGCACCTCCCAAGTACCCTTACGAATGGACCTGGATAAAAACTGCTCACAGTGACCACTGAAAACTTTTAGTAGCCCTAAACCCTCCCATGGAAATTCACCCACAGCACCACCAACAGTCGGGGTTTGCATTTTACCAAAACCTGGTTTATTCCACCCCTCGGCAGGCACTTCCCGCCCCCTTGGGAGGGGTCTATGTGGCCCATGGGGATAGGAGGGGGGGGGTGACGTCATGCTGGACCCACTCCCCCTGTTTCTCAAAGGTCAGGGTTAAAAATAACCCAAGGGGGAGCTATAGGGGCCCAGGAAAGGTAGGTGATGGGGGCAGCGGCTCCAGAGAGGTCGCTATAGAATGTGTGGGGGGGCTGGAGCGGTCCCTGAGATGGGAGGAGAGGGGGCATAGGAGGGGGTGTATGGAGTATGGGGGGATCTATAGGATCTGGGGGGTTTTATAGGGTCTGGGGGTCCCTTAGTGTGTCCCCCCCCCCCTCCTTTGACCCCTATACGTGCCCACTCCTCCCCCCCCTGTGGTGCCTGTCAGGTGTTTAGAGCAGCACGCAGGACGGCTCCTGGTGGTGACTTGACACGGGGGCTCCCTTTGGCGCCGATGATGCCACTGGGGTTCACCCTCCACGCTGGTGGGGGGAGGGGTGGCCTGGGGACAGCTCCTGTGTCTGTGTAACCCGTTAACAGATATGTTTGAGACCTCTTCTACTTATTTGTGAGGATTGTAAATCCAAAACCTTTTGTACACCCTTTTCTATTAATTTCAAATCATCTACTGCAAACTCATACTTTTCCCTTATTACCTTACATAACAGGATTCAGATTGGTCCTATGTGTCAGATGTGCTGCTCCAAAAACCAAACAGTCCAATGCATGCCAAGAACGGAAAACCCCAATACACACTGCCACGCACTGAATATAACCCGATACAAAGCCATTGACCGGCATGGGGCCGTATTTTTAGCGAAAAACTACAAATGAGGCGCCGGAAGTCGGCCATTTTGATACCGGAAGTCGGCCATCTTTTAAGCGAAAAACTACAAATGAGGCGCCGGAAGTCGGCCATTTTGTTACAGGAAGTCGGCCATCTTTTTAGCGAAAAACTACAAATGAGGCTCCGGAAGTCGGCCATTTTGATACCGGAAGTCAGCCATCTTTTCAGCGAAAAACTACAAATGAGTCTCCGGAAGTCCGCCATTTTGTTACCGGAAGTCGGCCATTTTTTCAGCAGAAAACTACAAATGAGTCGCCGGAAGTCGGCCATTTTGTTACAGGAAGTCGGCCATTTTTTCAGCAGAAAACTACAAATGAGGCGCCGGAAGTCGGCCATTTTGTTACAGGAAGTCGGCCATTTTTCAGCAAAAAAACTACAAATGAGGCGCCGGAAGTCGGCCATTTTGTTACAGGAAGTCGGCCATTTTTTCAGCAAAAAAACTACAAATGAGGCGCCGGAAGTCGGCCATTTTGTTACAGGAAGTCGGCCATTTTTTCAGCAAAAAAACTACAAATGAGGCGCCGGAAGTCGGCCATTTTGTTACAGGAAGTCGGCCATCTTTTTAGCGAAAAACTACAAATGAGGCTCCGGAAGTCAGCCATTTTGATACCGGAAGTCCGCCATCTTTTCAGCGGAAAACTACAAATGAGGCGCCGGAAGTCGGCCATTTTGATACCGGAAGTCGGCCATCTTTTCAGCAAAAAACTACAAATGAGGCGCCGGAAGTCGGCCATTTTGATACCGGAAGTCGGCCATCTTTTCAGCAAAAAACTACAAATGAGGCGCCGGAAGTCGGCCATATTGTTAGAGGAAGTCGGCCATCTTATTAGCGAAAAACTACAAATGAGGCGCCGGAAGTCGGCCATATTGTTAGAGGAAGTCGGCCATCTTATTAGCGAAAAACTACAAATGAGGCGCCGGAAGTCGGCCATTTTGTTACAGGAAGTCGGCCATTTTTTCAGCAAAAAACTACAAATGAGGCGCCGGAAGTCGGCCATTTTGATACCGGAAGTCGGCCATTTTTTCAGCAAAAACTACAAATGAGGCGCCGGAAGTCGGCCATTCTGTTAGAGGAAGTCGGCCATTTTTTAAGCAAAAACTACAAATGAGGCGCCGGAAGTCGGCCATTTTGTTACAGGAAGTCGGCCATCTTTTCAGCGAAAAACTACAAATGAGGCGCCGGAAGTCGGCCATTTTGATACAGGAAGTCGGCCATTTTTTCAGCAAAAAACTACAAATGAGGCTCCGGAAGTCGGCCATTTTGATACCGGAAGTCGGACATCTTTTTAGCGGAAAACTACAAATGAGTCTCCGGAAGTCCGCCATTTTGTTAGCGGAAGTCGTCCATTTTTTAAGCAAAAAGCTACAAATGAGTCTCCGGCAATCGGACAAGCTAAAAGGTAAAGATTCAGAATCCCCCTCTCCCCCAGTAACCCCCAATGGCCCCTGAGCATGGAAACACAGCACCTGGGAGTTCCTCTGATCTTTTAGGTCAATTTTCTCTCTTACTTCATAGATTCACTTAATCAGTCGTGTTGGAAGGTGCCCTCCAAGAGCAGCTGGACTGGTCCTCTAGGTACTACTATGGATTCTGCCTTACCACTTTCTACAACGGGGGGGGGGGGGAATCGACCACTTCCCTTGGCAGACTATTCCAATCTTTTACTGTCCACATGGTGAAAAATGTACTTCTGTCCAATCAGAGTTTTCCCATTACCTCTTATCCATTAAGCCCCACCTCACCTTGTTGCTTGGAGGACCAAAAGAGAAAACAGTGAGCAGATAACTGCCTGGCTGCTTCTAGTTACAGGAGGCCAGAAAAGAACAGAGTTCAGATGAGTAATGGGGGACCATCTGGATGCTAAGGGTCCAAAATAGAGAGTGCGTTTGGCCGCTTCACATGCTGTTTTCCAGTTACCGGAGGACTCCTGTCTGTCAGCAAGCCAGCAATCATTTACATGCCCATTTACACATATAATATCTGCTTTGACCTATACGTCAGCTTTGATACACTCACACAGACCCCCTGGAGCAAAACTTCCCCGGTCCTTCCTGGCCCCCGACTCCCCCCTCATCTCTACCCAACAGCCCTCACAGCCCTTTACCCCTCCCCACTGTAACTCAAAACACACGGATGAAGACTATTAGGCAGTATTTGTCATTACATTCATAACATCAAAGCAACACTCTTGCTGGGGGTGGAATAAGCTTCCATCCTTCCTTGCTCCGCTGCTGGGGTAGAGAACGCTGTATGGCTGCCTCTACTTGTATCAGAAGAGACACCTACACACACACTCTGCAGCAGTAGTGCCCCTGCCTCCTGCTTAGACAGGAAAGCTGAAAGGAAAAAATTACTCCTGAAAGTCAAAAAATAAATTCACCATCTGCTCATGAGGTGGTCCACATGTTTATACATATCCTATTTAAATACTTCTATAGGCAAGTATTTCACTTCCTTTCTGCATTCATGTAATTTGAACTGTTAACTAAAACCATTACATTTTCTATCTCCAACACAGGGATAATTTGACAAGGAATTTTGTCTTGTGGCATAGCTGCACAAAGGGTAGCTTTGTCTCCCAAAGGAGATGCTACCAAACCACCAGGGAAATACCCCATTTAGAGGAAGACAAAGAGAAAAGATACCTGCAGCATCCAGCTGCCTCTCTGTTCAAAGACTTAGAACAGATAATTAACTAAACTAGGTAATATATGAGATCTAAAGCATTATGGGGATGTTACAGTCTAAACAACGCAGCTTGTACTTTATACAACTGTAAGTTTATTTTTGTTACATTTATGATACAAAAAAATCTGTCATAACTGTTTGGCTCTCACTTTTGAAGGATGATGGAGAGAAGGGAGGTTAAAACTGCAAGAGTCAAACAAATCCCCAGTGCTGCAGTATCTAAGGTTACAAAAAAGGACTCTGATTTGGTAATGTACCCTAATTTGTTAGTGTACCAAAACATGCAGAGGAATGCATTTTCATCATCTCGACTGCTGCAATTGTCAACCACAAAACCAGAAAAACCATCAACTTGAGAAAGCTGTGCTGTGCTTCCATCTTGAGAATGACTTTCTCCTTTTTTTGAAGGAGAAAAGAGTCTTGTTGCTGGTGACTTCCACAGACTCTTTTGGGATCTGCTCTGATGGGGAGTTTCCAAAATGCAACATCTCTGAATGAGAGGCATTTCTCTTTTGGACTCTCTTCCTATCTTATGTAAATATTCATGCTGAAGCGCAGTTGTTCCCGGTCTCCCAGCTTAGCTTGCAGCAGGCCAGGGATCAGATTCCTTCCTCAAGAAAAGCAGGTAACTGGTATATTTCTGCAATCACCAGGCTCATCTTCATCTTCCACAAAGCAGAGTGCCAGCAGGAAGCATCCAGAAGAATCCTATGGGTTGACAAACATCTTCTGCAACAACCTCCTTCACCATCCCTTGAATTCCTAAGTCATATAGAAATAGCACTTAGGGATATGACTTGGGGATATGACTTAAGCTCCATCTCACTTAGGAACCCCATGTAGAGTACTACTGCTCCCCTCATGCCATTAATAAACACAGCCCCAAAACTTTAAACCTATAAACATACAACTACTGAGAGGGTCAATCTGCACTGCACAAGAAAAAACTCTCTCATGAGGGTCCCATGACCTTCAAACACCATCAAAGCAACTACCCACCCAGCCAGACTATGGCTGCTCCACCTATGATCACTGTACAATTGTGGCCTGAAAACTCAAGGCACACAAACATCACCCTTACGGCTCTTCAATATCCCCAACTCTACACTCTGGGCAGAGCAGCTCCAGGCCAACCACACAAACACAGACCAACCCAAGACATACCACTGCAAACTACAAGATTCAACATTAAGAGAAAACTCTCAACAAGAATCACTCTGGGCTCCAAGAAGTTGACCAAGAAGACCTACAGGGATGCAAGGATGAGGCAAGGAGGCCCCGTGGTGGCATCAAGCATCAGAGAACACTGCCTGTTACAATAATGACTCCTCAAAATAACATCAGATGCGCAAGAAGATTAGCATCAAGACCTAAGGATGCAGAGAAAAGGTTGCAGATGTGGAAAATTCATGGCCAGAGATCCTCGTTCATAAAGAAGATTACAAAAGATGCCCATCAAGAAATCTGCAAGATGCAAGAAAAGAAGGATCCAGATGGCACTGTGATGATGATGATGACTAAACACATTCCACACCGTGGGGATGATGTTCAATATTACTGACTTGGTCTGAGGGACTCTAGAATCCGACACATCGGGGCAATAAGACCTACAGCGATGTGTCTGCAAAGCACGGGATTGAAGTGATGGATGCCCGAGAAGCTGCCTTCAAGACCTGAGGACGCAAGGATGCGGGGACCGAGTCCAGATGCCGATACAGCTGGCAATGATGTTTCAGAAGGTGACAATCAAGAAACTTCCAAGTCAAGAGACCGATCCGCAATTTAGACTTGTTGTGCGGAAAAACACACTGCTGATTAGCACCATGGTGATCAGGAATGGCTTTCCAGGGACGATGCCAGAGATGCGGGACTTGCTCTGTGAGGACACAGAGGACCATCAAGGCCTGAGGAAGCTCTGAGACAACAAAGACGGACAACACAAAACACACAACCCCACACACCAAGGCTGGAGCTGCCCTGCCCATACTGGAATCACACAGGAAAGTAACCTGTTCCCTTCACCCACACGAAGGGGGCTGCTCCCAAAGAGCCCTCTGCCCTACGCTAACTTCAAAACACCACCTGCAATTCCCAACCTCGACTCCTCTGCTCAGCCCCTCCCCACCCACCCCTGGGCCCTCAACCCCTTCAGGAGCAATAGCAGCACAAAGCCAGCATCAGTAATGAAAACTGTTTGACTGGGATGTGCTTGCAGTTGCACGGTTCCTCTTCATTCCCTATACATAGAAAAAGGAAAAAAAAACAGGAAAAAAAAAAAAGGAAAAACTCACAGATCACAAACAGCGCTGGCACAAGTTCCACCTGCTGCACTCACCTCCTCAAGGAAGCCCCGTGGTATACCACGCGCCTTCTCGTTCCAGAGTTGAACGCTATCGCCACCATTGTTTGGGGCACCTGAAACACCAAGAGAAAGAGTTTCTGTTCTGATGAGCAGAAGTCACCAGCCCCATGAACCCCCTCGGCTACCAACCCATCCTACCTACCAACTCGGCTCAACTTCAACGCTCATCTGGTTCCAAAGGTGGCAAGCACAGCGCCTGCGAAAACAAAAGGAAATGTTTAAGTAACTCAATGTAAAATACACAGCTGACCCAGCCCACCACCATCTCACCTTCTCCGGCTGCTCCTAAGTACGCGCCTTTGTCCCTCCAACGCTGCGAGCCACCTGCAAAAGTCAAAGGAAAAGCATGCGCTGAGATATTGGCTCAAACAACGGGCAGCCCACTGTGATGTCCACCTCCTGCTTGCTCCTTTACCTTGGCCCCTCACCAATCTGCCTTCCAGCCTTGCAGAGGCAAAAATGTAGTTCGGAGGGCACCTGGAAAACAAAAAACCAAACCAAAACAAAAAAGGACATGCGAATGCCTTCAACAGTAATACAACACCTGAGAAATAACTGCTCCTGCAGCCCATCAGCCTTTGCTCACCTCTTCAGAGCCATCTGAAAAACAGCATTATGCAAGTCAGTGGAATACTGCTCAAAACACGGACATATCCATTACGTCCCTTCCAAGGGCCCCTGAGCCTACAGTGCGGGCAGGGCAGCTCCAAGCCAAAGCCTCAATGCTGAGGCCAACCAGAGACACGACCCTGCAAACCATGAGACTCCACCTCGTGGTTGAAAACTCTCAGGAAGAAGAATGATTTCAGGATCCAAGACTGCTGGGCAAAAAGACCTACAGGGATGCAACAGTGACACAGGGAGGCTCCATGTGGCCCCAAGAGACTCAAAAGACACAGCCTGTGACAAGAAGCTTCTCTCCAAGCTAAGATGACAGATAAATGAGAAGCCTGGATTCAAGACCTAAGGATACAGGGAACGAGTCACAGTCCAAGAAAATCCACAATTAGAGATGCTGATATAGTTAGGAAGAACTTGACAGAAGACAACCTTCGAGAAACCTACAAGACACAAGACTGTTCCATGTTGTGAATTTGTTACGCAAGAGAAGGCACTGCTGCATGATGCTAAGGTGATGAATAAAGGTGTTTCTGAGCCTAGGGATGGTGCCCTTGGAGGTGCAAAACTTGCTCTGTGAGCACAAAGATGACATCAAGACCAAAGAAAGCTCTAAGACAACAAAGACAAACAGCAGAAACTACACCCCCCCACACAAAAAGGCTGGAGCTGCCCTGCCCATGTTAGCATCACGTTAGAATCTAACCTAGTCCCTTCACCTGACCAAAAGAGGCTGCTCCTGGACAGCCCTCTCACTTACACTAACTTTCAAACCCCTCCCTGCTGTTCCCCACTTTGCACTCCCACCCATTCCCTCCCACCCCCCCTCCCACCTGCCCAGCCCTTCCTTATACCTGGTTCCACTTATTTTTCAGAGGGCTGGGTACCTGAAGCCATGGGCAACAAGAAAAGCCATATCACCGAGCTGGGATGTTCCTGTAGCCACAGGGTTCCTCTTCACCAAGGGCCATAAAAAAGATCCCAACCAACAGTAACACCAGTAAGTCCCACATCAGCAAACACTGACCTCTTTCTGAATGCTGAACTCCTCCAAAGAGCCCCTGGGTGTTCCACTTGCCTTCTCTTTCCAGAGTTGAACACCGTAGACGTTACCACGTGGGGAACCAAAAAAAATACCAAGACAGAGCAAACCACCACTGCACCAGCCAGAAGCACCCACCCTGGCTCCTCTCACCCAATAGAGAGCTCCAAGCACAACACAGCCCCTGAATAGAGGTGGAGCCTTATATACCCTAGGCCCCGCCCCACTGGCTTTCTCACAGTCCCTTGGGAAAGCCTCCTCATTAACCTGACTGGCCACACCTGGGCTACCCCAGCCCCAGCTGGAGCCCTTCAGAGAACATCATCCCCCTGCTCCTGCCACAGCTGGGAGCTCAGTCCCCAGGGGCTGCCAACAACCCACCACAACCACCACCACCACCCCTGGGGCACTCTGAAAGCAGGAAAATGTTCATTTAGACTCCTCAGAAATTCCAGCAGAGTTGGGGAGAAGGCTCAGAGCCAGAACAGAGACAGAGAAATAGAGAAAGGGAAAGAGAAAAGCACAAGAAGGGAGAGAGAAAGGAGGTTCTGGCTTAACCCCTTTGGTTGTTAAAGTCCTTCTCAGGGACAAGTATTGCTGCATCTGGATCCAATCTTTGCCTCCGACTCAAAAGGAATTTTCAGCCCCTCGGTTCTGTCACAGAATTAGCGTATTGCAGCTTGAGCTGGTTGCCTCCAGACAGGAACTCCATCCTTATTTTTCCTGTCCATTTAAGGCTGCACAATATGACCATTCACTAGTTCATATGATTGTTTATCCAATTATCTCCCATGATGAGTACATCTTCCCATTCTGAGTTCTTCTGCCCTCCTCTACCTGAGGACTCCTGTTGACCATCAGTCATTTTTTTGTCTGGACAACTTCTCTTCCAGTTGCTTTTCTGCAGAATAATTCTTCCACAATAAATTTCTCCACCTTCAGTTTCTGTTGTTCCATCTTACCATTGAAGAAGATAATTTTGTGTAATTATCTCATCTACATCTTGTTCCAACATTATTCCAGACAACAGAGTAAAAGTCTCACTAAGGTTCCTCATAGGAATTCACCTGAAGATTAATTATAATTGCAGCCTAAGGCCTTATCTCTGCAGCTACTCATGGTAAGTCAAATCACAGTTAGTTTGCTAAATCTTTTACATGTACACAATTGGAAGTGATAGCACTGTAATCAATGTTGATCTCAGTATTCCTATAGTTGATCAGTTTCTACTTTCAACAGCTAAGAGGCCTTAAGGCAGCCCCAGATAGAGAGTGAAACATCATGATCTGTAGCAAGAAATTAGTCAAAACAGAGATGGGTAGATGAGCAAAAAGCCTTCCTAAGACCTAAGAACACAAGGATGTGGAAAGGAATGCCAGAAAAAGAGCTCAAGGCTCTTAAAATAGATGGCTCATGAGTGGTGCTGATGACATAAACCGTTACACTGGACCAAAAGAGGACCAATGAGAAACTTCTGAGGACTGATCCAGGCTTTCAGGATCCAATGCAAGAAAAGAAATGTCTGATAGGTGCTGTGACGACGAGTACAGGCGTTCAAAACCATATGGACAGGACATGAGGTGTGTGCTGTGCTCCTTGAGCACAAAGAGAGGACTGGGACCCAAGTAGGGCCTGAGACACAGAAGACAACAGACTACAAAAGCCACACACAGAGGCTAGAGCTGCCCTGCCTGGAAAACACTAGCTTCATGCTAAAAGTAAACTGTCCCCCCTTTACCTACCCAAAGGGGATAGTTCCCACACAGCCCTCTAAGTTTAAAATCCCTCCCTGCAATTCCCAACCCTGTTCCCTCCACCTCTCAAGTCCTCCCCCAATCCTCAACTTAGTTTTCAGGGGGCCAGGGGTCTCAATCCATTTCCACTTAAAAATCCCTCTGCAATTGGCCAACTGTATTATACACACAGTCACTAGGCTGTGCTTCATTATCGGCAAAAAGAAAAAAACACCACAAAATATCGAAACATTTTGGCACTACAAAACATCCCATATAAAACTACCAACAAAATAAAAAGCTGTGGGCAACAAACGCCCTTCTGACTGTAGCCATTGCCGACTTGGAGACTCGTAGAAAGCTGACACCTCTGTATCCTTGAGCTTCCAAAAGCACTCACACAAACAGGTCCCGGCAGCTACAGTGCTCTGAGCCCAGCACAACCCCCGAGCGCACTCGGGTGGCTCTTGTACCCCGGGCACCGCCCCCGGGAAGGGGCAGGGCCCGACACCGGCTGGGATAAAGGGTCGGGGCAGAGCACAGCTATGTCTGTCACCGGCCTGGGACATGGGACAGCCCGGGAGGGAGGGAGGGAGGGAGGGACGGACGGACGGACGGACGGACGGACGGACGGACGGACGGAGGGCGGGCGGGCGGGACGGACGGAGGGAGAGAGGGAGAGAGAGAGAGAGAGAGAGAGGGAGAGAGAGAGAGGGAGAGGGAGAGAGAGAGAGGGAGAGGGAGAGAGAGAGAGGGAGAGGGAGAGAGAGAGAGGGAGAGGGAGAGAGAGAGAGAGAGAGGGAGAGAGAGAGAGAGAGAGGGAGAGGGAGAGAGAGAGAGAGAGAGAGAGAGGGAGAGAGAGAGAGAGAGAGGGAGAGAGAGAGAGAGAGAGAGAGAGAGGGAGAGAGAGGGAGAGAGAGAGGGAGAGAGGGACGGACGGACGGACGGACGGACGGACTGACTGACATTGAGTCACTTGAATCAGCTCTTAATCATCTGTCAGCAAGTGTGAGGACACATTGCCTTCCAGATTAGTCCCCCGTGTCAAGACAAAGGTCAAGCCTCTATCTTGAAAAAAAAAAAAGGCTTTTTTTTCCTCTGTCCGTAAACTCCCAACCACACCCAGAGGCAGCTCAGCATTGACAGGTCTCGTTTGCAATGAAAAGCAGCTGAGAGCTCTTTCTCCTCTCCCATACCCATCAACGGCGCTCTGAAC
The DNA here is from genome assembly GCA_023637945.1 of Phaethornis superciliosus. NCBI lineage: Eukaryota > Metazoa > Chordata > Aves > Apodiformes > Trochilidae > Phaethornis > Phaethornis superciliosus. The sequence continues at coordinate 151,399 of JAJQWJ010000005.1, forward strand.
AGACAGTTTTACCACCCAAATCCACGGCACCAGCTGCCCCAGCTGCTCCCTGCTTGCTCTGTTTGAATTCTGTACCAAAAAAGCAGTAAAACCTTCAACAGAACACCACACAGAAAAAAATGATTTTCATGTAAGAAGTGATTTTATTTTGTATTTTATCCTAGTGAAACTTTCCCATTACTGAAAGGAAAAAAATACAAATCAGGCAAGCTTATACATCAGTAGTGAAACATGCCCTTCACAGTGTGGCTGAGACCTGTCCTTGTGAACTTGACTATGGTTCTAGCATTACATGTTTACAATGACCAAGTAAATGGTATTGTTTACAGGGCACTATGATAAAGAGGAAAACTGTAAGAGGACAAGATGGCCACTGATATAAAATAAATTAAAAACATCCGTAAAAGTTTCTTTTCGTATACAAAATAACTTTTCTGGGGGTAATTTTAATTTTCATAAATTGACATAATCTGTACAAAGATTAACCTTTCAAGAGAAATAATTTTTTAAAAGCTATTTTTACAAGAAGAAATGAGTTGCTAAACAAAACATCAGCCTCCTGCACACTGCTGATGCTCTCCGCAGAAGTCGGCATGAAGAGCTTTTGGGCCAGCCGTGCAGCAAAGCAGAGTGAACCCCAGGGCCTTAATGCCCCTGCACACTGGTTCCAGCAGGCAGCTCTCCCAGGTCAAGGTATGGTATTACAGGACAAACAAGTTTTCTTTCGCACTCTGTACTTCGTGTGCTTAGTGTGATGTTCTCTATTCAGTCTCCAAGAGTGGAACTTTCAAAAGCTTTCTGCAGTGGCCTCCTCACAGTCTGTTCTTCCCTGGGGAATATGCTCCCAGGAGAGCCTACCTGAAGAGAGAGCTTGCGTCACTCGAGACATTCCCCTGCCCATCTTTAGAGCCAGATGTAAAATTAATGTGCGGGCATCAGGTACTACATAATTAGATGGGAAGCAGAGCAATTTATTGATTAATAGCATTTTTTAAAAAAAGAACAGAGGTGAAAAGCCCCTGTACTGATTTGAGATTAAACTGGGGCTTAATAATATGATCTGGAAATTATTTTGAGGTCCCTACTAATACAAAGTTATATACAGAAATCCCTGCCTGTGCTATTAAGATATTGCTGATGCTAGACATGGCTTTATGCAGAAATTTTCATTTACAGATACAAATGCAAACCAAGTCATGGGCATGAAGTATCTCACTTCTATATGGTTAATTGAACACTCTTTTATAACATCAAGTTAGAAGAGGCAGATCATATTTTACTTGGAAGATTGTACCTGTTCTATACAATACAGTTCATGACAGAGTCTGGCTTTATCCCAGAGAAAACCAAGTGTAACACAGTCATTTTTCCTCAGGTGATGATTTTAAGGTCATTTTCAGGCTTTCTTATTGCAGCACTAGAGAGCATAGGCCTGAGCCTTTGCACTCTTCAGTTACAAAGAGTGACTTGGAGCTGCCTCAGGGCTCAGCGACTCCTCACTGTGGGCGGTCCCAGTTCCCCCAGTGTCTCACTTGCTGTGGGATGACCTCCAGCTCTCCCACAGCCAGGAAGAAAGATGTGAGGTACTTAATGCTCTGTACTGTTTGGGAGGGTGAAGCCTGGTGCTATTCTAAGGTAGGAGCATGCTGTAATCCTAGCACTAGGCAACACGGGGAGAAATCCAGCCCTTGAGGACTACTGAGCAGCTCCCACCTTTCTACGGGGGACAAGAGGTATACACCCCAAGAGCCTCAAAAATACTGTAAAGGAAACAACCTCAGGAATAAGAGCGTTACTTATCACCAGCCAGCTCACCTTAAACAAAGAAATGAGAAGTAGTGGGCCCAAAGCTGATGTTCCCTTGTCAAGCTCTATGAAATGTATTTTGCCACAAGCTTTCTACAAACTGAAAATTTGTTAGGTTTATTGTTTGAGCTTGTGATTTCAACATCAGCCATTGTCACACTGAATTGTATAAATAACAGACTTACCTGTGCAGCTCTTATAAGAGACAAATAACTGGAACCACTGCATCTGATTTAGCTTGCAGGGCCTAACGTCTACTGAAACCACAAGCCTGATTCCATCTTTGCCAGTAGCATGCCGCATGGGTCCTAACGATACCAGGACCAGACCAGTGGATTAAAAGGTGAGCCCTGGGGTACAGGTGCGTGCATCACTACTCCCGCCTCACCCCAAAGTCAAGATAGGAGCCTGCATAGCTCCACAGCAGAGACAGGCGCCTTTTCATCACCAAGACACAGCTGTGAAAAACACTCTTGGTTGGCTGCAACTGTTTGTCTTTCTGTTCAGGAGAAAAACACAGCTTCTTTTCCTCCTGTTTTTAAGTCCAGCTGATACGGACACAGGTCTGACTTTTGTCCTGCATAAGGCAGTGAATCAAAGGAACTTTGATCTAAACCTACACAGCTTCACATTTGGGTGTTGGTTTTGGTGGCATTTCTTCTCTGGTATGCTCAAGATGACACTTGTTCTCTAGAAATGTAGACTTTTCTCTTCAGGGAACAAATCCTGCAAGACAACATGCTGCTACCAAGCTCCTGGAATCCTAACATAGCAAATAGGACTGGGGAGCTGTGCTAGTTCGTGTTGCTTAACTGGAGCCAATAAAACATCTATCCAGTCAGTGGCACTCTGGTAATCTGATTGCAGGGGTACGCTGATCAAGCAGGGCAAGGGAAGGACTACAAGCATAACCTGCATCTGGGACTAGTCAGTGGTAATTTTTTTCTTTTTCAAGTTAAAGTCCTGTTGTTTTTAAAGTCTTCCACTGAGACTTTGCACAGGTAAAAAGCAATTGCTGAAAGGATCCCTTAGGTTACCTACTCCACCTCCACATCTCTGACAGGCAGAGGTTGGTACACACAACAGCTCCACTGACCAAATACAAACATCCACGATTAAGTATTTATAATAGTCTTAAATATCCACGAGGCAGCAAAAAGGCAAGTACATAACAGAACGGTTATCAATTTCAGTACACTGAGAAATTGCTAACTCCAAAATACAATTTAACTCTCACAATCCTGGGGAATTTATTTATTCCCTATGAATATTTGCCTTTTACATACACTATTTCAGAGTCAGTTGTGTCAGTAACTTAGAGAAAAGGTTGTCTGCTGCTTACTCAGTGCAAACTAAAACATCACTCACGCCAGCCGTAAGTGCTCTAAACGGCATCATCCTCTATAGTGGTGCTGCTGGGAATGGAATCTAAAGTACTCCTGTGTACATTAACCCTGTAACAGAAGACACTTTTTGCAGCTGTGCCGGATATTTGTTAGATATTTTCTTTCCTGCTTGGAATTTCTCAGATGAATTTTTTGGTGAATGAAGTAATAGAAAATGTTTAGTGTTTTTACTGTGTAAAACCTTCTAGTAAAAAAATCTTAAACTGACAGCATAGGTACAACAAACTTGACTTTCAGAATTGAACTGAGAAGAAAAAAATAATTATCTATTATCTGATTAATGTAATACTCAAAACTTGTCAACCAGAGGCAGTTTTGACCAAGTAATTTCAGTGAAGGCCTATAGATAATAATGATGCACCAAATAATTTCATGCCAGGAATCAACTACCATGATTTACTCGCAGATTATTTGCAACCATGGTCTAGAATATGCATTGTGAACATGTCACTCAGCTACTTCAGAGACTGTGACGCTTTCCTACCCTTGGTCTGCTGAGTTTCCACAGTAGCGTGGAAGAGAAGTCTTTGCTTTTAAGATACCACAATTATGCAGACAGCAGTAGTGTGTTTTGTGTTCTTCTGACCAAGGAATTTGACAGCTAAGAAGCTGAATCCAAAGAAATATGTCAATGACAATGAATACACACGTTCAGTTGGTGACATGTCGTACCAAGGAGATATATATTTAAAGTTGGTTTAGCTACAGCTTTTAGGATGTCAGATGTTTTCTTCCTTGCTGCATTACTCAGTAACCTAAGGCAGAAAGCTTAGCTTTAAAATGAAGAATAGTGCATTACTAATCTCTGTCACCATAAGAGAGACAAAAATTAACAGCTAGTGCTGCTTCCAAAATCTTGTACACAAATAGATCAGTATGTCCTTCCGGCAGTCTCAAAAATCCTGAAGAGTCTTCTGCAAATCCCTCTTTCATCTCTTGATTTCAACAGAGACAGTCAGTCCCCATTGCAAAGGCTTGTGTTGGGGTCAAATTCAGAGACGAATGAAGTTTGTCTTTTCTTTCCTTGGAATTGCGATTTGTAATCCTTTGTATTTCCATCCTCCTTGTTTCTATTTCTTTGTATTTTTTCTTTTTTCCTTTTTTCTTTTTTTTTTTGTGTCCATAGGAAATGCATTGGCAGTGCAAACAAAAAGAAGATATTATGTATCATCCACACCACCCCCAAATAGCAAGTGATCACCTCAGCATTTCAAAAGGATCCCCCGCGACGTTATCTGCATGCACAGGAGTCCACTGTCATGTTGGGGTACACCTTAAGAACCACATTTTTATTTTCATCAAAGAATAAGATACTAAGAGAAGACATTTTGTCAGGAATGCAGCAAGGCTCAGGAATGCCTGGGACAACCCCAACTGCTCTCACTATGCTCTGGATGGTGGCATGGTTGGATGGCTTCAAGGCCTGCAAGAGAAAGATACAGCATAAAATGTAACTGCACCCCTGTTAGAATGGACCCGACATACCACAGAACAGAATTTTTTTTTTTTTCAAGCAGACTCCACATCTGGAAAATCTGTTTCCTGTGTGACAATTTCCAGTTGTCAGCACAGCTGCCTTGGGCCCCCAGAAGAGAATGAGAGTCCGGTCTTTTTCCTTTAGCTGCTGGATGCAAGTGTCGCTCCACAACTTTCGACTCGAGCATCCTACTGGGGACAGGGCCTTGGGCTCTTTCTCTGTGTCTTCCCAGGAAAGTGCCCAGGCAGCAGATCTGGCAGTGAGGTGTATCTTTATGTCAAGGTAGTCTCTCCTGAGCAAATTAAGTTACAAGTGGTCTGCAACTTAGACATAAAACTCGTTTGCCTGTGAAGAAGTTCTAGCAGGCCAAGTCATTAGGGGAACAAAAGAAACATAACTTGTAGGTTTCGAAGTTTGACTGGGGAAAGGTGAGTGCATCAGGAAAAACAAAAGTGGATAAAACATGTACAGATGAAAGAATGGAATATTTATATCACGCTGCTAACTGTTCCAGTTTGCTCTTGTGTAAGGTTAGGTTGTTTTGCTCTCTTTTCCATGCCAAATCACTTATCATTATCAGTGACACTGCCAACTGAGCCCTCACATCCCGTGTCAGTTGTACTTCATATTAAGGTGACATTTTCTCCAAAGGACAAAGTTTCCTACATTTAGAGTAAACAGGAACACAGTTTGGTGTGATGAACAAAAAATGAATATGACCAATGAAATAACTGCATTTGTTTACAAAACCAGAATATGTTAATGCACTCATAAAAATAAAAACTAGCACATCCATAGAGATGAAAAATACTATGTTTTACCTCTAAACCTCCAAACCATTCCAAATTCAAGTACCTGTATGAAAGGCAGGCGTTCATGAAAAATACACAAGAAACAATTTTTATCCAAAGACTTGTGGTTTTGTAAAAGTGAAACTCCAGCATTGCTTTTTAGAGCTCTTCTTGAACATATTGCCTGGGAATTGCACAGTTCACTGTGCACAGATGCCATGAAGAAATACCCAAACAAGAGCATTGGGTCCAAAATTGCAATAGCAGTTTTGCTGAGAAAAAGGATGATTTGATTTTGGAAAAACAACCAACAGTCTTTGGGTTCAGATATCTAACTACCCGAGGTGCAAATCTTAGTGGCCTTGCATTCAAAAAAGCAGAGTAACAACTGGGAGATTCTGGCTAGTTGTATTTTTTGTGTAGCAAGTTAGTGCATTTAGGAGTAACTGCTTCCAATTTCGCAGGCAATGTACACAGATGTCTAACCTGCCCCTACTTACAGCAACGTAGGTCATAACTAATGCCAGCTGTATTTTCCTTCTTTACCACGGAGACAGCTGCTCCTTGAATTCCAACAGAGGTGGATCAGTATGCCCTGTTGTTGAAACTAGTCTCATGAGAAGACTGGAACCATTTGACAACAAATTGAAAAGGATTCACTGGGGAGTACAGAGCTATTCTTTATGCATGTTAGAAATTATTTGAATGATTTTTTCTTTTTCTCACAAGGAACCTATTTCACTTGCAGAAAGGCTGGGCAACAATCGGTGCTAATCGTGCACATTCCTTGCTTTTGTTTACCCTCTTGGAGAGTCAGGGCTTTCTCAAGTATACTCAGGATCCAAGTTCCTTTTAAATGCAGACGTTACACAGAGGCTGATCTTTCTCCCCTGATTCTGTTCAAGTTTACCATCATAGCTTATCAGAGAATGAGGTGAAGGGGGTGGTGGAAGTCTGCTTAAAACACAAATGCAAAGCTTGTTGCTCCGTTCTCTTACTGGCTGTAGGTTCCCCAGCATGGTTACAAAGACATCACTATACATCTGAAGAAAGCCATTTCCATTTGTTTGCTTTGACTTCAGGAGTACCTGTGCTCCTCAGCTACTGCTGTATTAAAAAAATGTCTTAGGTCAGTACAGAATACAGACTTCTGTATCATTTCTGCCTGCAAATGGAAAGGAAAGCTCCCATAGCATCAGGCTTGTTTTCTTATTCAGCTGCAGCACAGCATTCTCCACAAAAACACCTGGGAACCAGACAGAAGTTCTGAACCTGCTCATCAGACATCAGAAGCTAAAATATCTAATGAGACCCCATTTCCCACCGTCAGTAGTACTGGAATTAAAACCAGGTCTCTGAATATGCAGCGTTAAGGTCTCAGTGGAACCTAACCATTCCCTTCAGATATAGCATCTGTACCACTCATGTGCAAAATTGTACAGAATTGGCTCATTTTGTGTCTCATTTTGGTGTGGGTATGGTACAATATGGAACATTCCCAGCACTGACTTGCAGTCTGACTCAAGCACACTGCCCTTGGCCTTTCAAGTGCACTCTGGAGGATAACCAGCTCTGGAATAACTGCTCCTGTCAGAGAGAGTTTGTGACTGGAGTACAATCCCAAGGCATGTGCTTCCCAGGAGACAGATATCCCCCTGGGAGCAATGGAACTGGCATAACGGCAGTTGAGTTAGGCCACTGCCTGTGCTCTGCCCAGAGGTTGGTCACAAACAGCAGGCAGAGGTTTTCCTCCAGAATGGGAGAAGCAGGGGAGGCCAGGAGGAGCAGAGGAAGGAAAAAATGCTGAGCTGACTCCTAACTGCCAGCTATGTGTCCGAGTCCAGCTGTGACTCAGGCTGCATCTGCTGATCTGCAGGTGTCCTTGGGAGACTGGCTGCCCTGTTGAGTTTCATCAGAGCTGTGTCATGAACAGGGCAAACTATGTCAAGTACGAGCTCTCACTCCTGACCTGAGAGAGGGTCTGCCAGGCCTGAATGCTCTGCAGCGTCCCATCAGCCCAACACATGTGGGTGCTACAGCAGGCAGCTGAGTAACTGAGATCAGGGAAGGGCCAGAAAATTTGGGGGTTGAAGTGCTGGGAGGGAGTTGGGAGGGGGGGGGGGGGGGGGGGGAGAAAGAGGCACGTCTGTTCTTAATTACCCAACAGGCTGTCAACTTAGAAGCTCAGCCTCAGCAAGGACACATGATATACCCATAGGCACAGATTTGTTTGTTGTTGCCTGATGGTTGTAGTATAATTTTGCAAACACCATCATATTAGCAACATCAGGTATTCTGCATGGCTCTGAAAGATGTTTGTTTCACATTTTTACATACTTTAGCTTTTAATTCTCTTAGGAAAATGAGGTAATATGGGGGGTTGCAATTAAAAAAAAGATCACAAAACCCAAACACAATCTGCCTCCCAACATGGCCAGAAATCTACCATTTGCTTTCAGCCATACTGACAGTGGGTTTCAGTGACCCATTCTCTTAGCGAACTCTTTCTCTCTGCAGTACGCAGCAGCAAATAGTTGCACGGTGTCTAAATAACTATAATCCTCTGTTTCTATAACTCTTCATCCAAACTAGTCTAAAAAGTTTCACACTTAAAGGCTGAATTAGGCTTTTTAGTAGGAATTAATAAACAAAAACAGGTGTCCTTGTTATTGCCTTGCAATAACCTGCACTACAGGCTTAGTTCATGGCAACAAGACCTGCTTCATGTCCGCTCTATTTTCCTATCCACATCTAATTATTTCTCACCTTTTTTCCAATCCACCACTCCTTTGGGACAGCCAGACATATTTACCATGTTACAAGCAGCCAATATTGCAAGTCTACTTCTTTGAGAAGATGGAGCTAAACTAGGACATCCCAGGAGCCAATACCAAAAACTGGCAGAAAAAAAAAAATTACAGAAATAACTAAAGATGCAACTGGAAACAGTAACACAGGCTTAAGCAGAGGGACACAGCAGCATTTTTATAACTTGTGTGTTCTCGAGATAGAATGGAAGAATTCCAGGTCTGCTGCTTTTGAGATTTCTAACATGTATGCCGAGTTACTGGTTTGACAGAGCATGGGTCCCATCAACAACAAAGTAAAAGGCCTGATGGAATGTATTCAAAGGTAGTGACTTTCCTGTTCCCTTTCATTTTTACCTTTGCAACTAACTGCTAAGGCTCCACTGTAGGAGGAATACACATTATCTAACCTGAAGTTACAGTCTTTCTTCCTGATGTTTCCTATAGGCATTCTGCATGTGCACCTCACATTTCAGGGCAGCCTCAAACACCACATGCTGCTAGCAGGTTTTGGTAGACTCTGGATGTGTGTGGGTCCATTCTGCTGACAACAACATTGGGCATTTGATTTTAAAGAGCCAAGTTAATCCACCTCAATCACAGACCCATATCACCCTCTCTTGTTTCTCACATGGAAGAAACGCATAAAAACCAAAGAATATTTGTGAAATTAGTTGGCCAGGATCCAGAGCATCCAAAGAGTCTGTCCTTATGACAGCCATGTCTCTCGAGGCACACGTTTCCCTAGAGTGAGCTATGCTGACCAGCCTGGGTGTGGCAGCAGAGGCTCCTAGCAGGCATGATAGCTACTGTCTTATTAGCAATTTTCTGGGTCTGGCTTGTATTATGCTTATTAAACAGGTTAGTAACAAGTTTACACATCATAAGCACTAGTCAGGAAATGTTTTATGGCAGTTTGGGTTCTGGACAAAGAAAGTAATACCATGTAATACTTTTTAAATTACCTTTACAAGCCTGTCTTTTTATTTGCTGTAACAACCACCCCTCTTTGCAGCATGAAACAAATGTACCACTTATTTGTTAGATCCAAACCCATAACAGGTGACCAGCCACCTTCTAGTGATGCAGGAAAGAAAATACATGGTTTACAGTAACAGACAGTGCAAAAGAATCAATAAAGACTGTACCTTTGGGATGGGGAACTGGCATTCCCCTGAGCAGTAATAGGCATCAAAGGATTTAGGGGAAATAATCCACTCGCTCCAGCCGATGTCTGCAAAATCCACCTTGAGGTAGCGCCGGGTGCAGTACCTTGGCTCATTCCACTGCTTCCTCCTCGCCTTCTTCAGCGTTTGCTCATCGAACTGGAGAGTCTGGCTCTTCTGGTGATGATTCTTCCTCTGCTTTTTCTTGCTCTTCGCCCTCTCTGCTAACCGTGGCTGAAAGATTTTGTAGGCTCTCCCATCTTCCCATCTCTCATCTTCAGTGTACTGGTACTCAGCTCCTGGGAGCTCATTATTCTGCAGGGGTAACAGGATGTTTGCAGAGCGTTTTCGCCGCCGCTTCCCAAGGCTATTCTTCACCTGGTTTTCTGTCCTGGGAAAGACCCTTGCCAGAGGATGACGGTGCCCTTGCAAACTAGAAACAACACTCTCTGGCTCTGAAATAGCAGAATCGTTGGCATAAATTAGAATGTAGGGTTCATAGTGAGAAGGTGCTCTTTTCCAGGGGTGATTGCTGGTCAGATCCATTTTGACACTGATCAGGAGTTCATTGTTTTGTTTTGCTTCACGCAGAAGATGAGTGATATCCTTCCACTGCCAGGAGAGGACATCCTGGGAAGCAGTGGAGACATTTATGAGGAAATGTCCCAGTCTTCGAGTCTGGTTCCCAGCCAAAGGAAAGGTCCAAACTGAAAGATGCATCTGAATTTCAGTTTTCCTGTGCCTATGATGAGAGTGGCCTCCTGACTGGGAACAGTTCCATTTGGCATGCAGGAAGTCACCAATGTAGTAATACACTGAAGCTGCCAAGACATTTTCAGACTCAGTGAGTGATGTCAAGTTAAAAAAGTACATCTCCTGGTTTTCAGGACTCGCTAGAAGAAGAAATACCTAGATTAGAATAGGCGTGTTTCAAAATGTTACTGAGAAAAGACCAAGAGCATTGCATCTAGGGTATACATTACGTTCACAGGAAATTTTCACACATGCAGTGGTAACACGTTTAGGCCACTATTCAGAAAATAACCAAGCTGGTAAACTTGTGACCATTGATCACACACACATTCAATTTGGTTTCCTTTTAATACTCCCACTGGCTTTACCAGCTGCCGGATTGTCTATAAATTTCCATTACCCTGTGGAGCCACAGCCTCAGTTGGACAGAAACTATTTGCTTCCCTGTTAGTAGAGGCTCAAGGCTGCAGTGAGGAAAAGCCTGGATTCTAAAGTGTTGTGACAGGCTTTCAGGAGTACTTCCAAGTAAGGCACTTCAGCTCTGACTGCCAAGCTGTTCAATGCAAAACAAGCCTGGCTGGTTCCTTTAAACCTCTCACGCTGCTCCCAGTCTTCTGGGCCTCACTTACAAGACTGGTAGGCATTTACTATCGGCTTCTCAAGATGTCAAAGACACTAATAAAGAGGGACCCAAAAGCACAGAATCATTAAGGTTGGAAAAGACCTTCAAGATCATTGTGTTCAACCATAATCCAACCACCACAACCACGCAACATTTGGTACAGCTCCACGTGTGTATCAGGGTGCAAAACAGGTAAGAAAGTAAAGAAAGTAGTACACATTTCAAAAGTTAAGTGAAATGACAAATTGAAATCCTGTGTTACCAAAGATGTTTCCTTGATATGAACCATTTCTCCATACAGTAAAACCAATTTATTGGCCCTTCAATTGGTCAGTGACCTCTGCATGTCCAACTGAAGGCCCCTTCATGACCTAGAGTTCTTCACTTGAAAGGTTAGAGTTGAGAACATAAGTAGAACAAAGCTATTGGCAACACCTTGCGCACAAAGATGCAATGTGGCTTGCTTCTAAAGAGGCAGGGAGCAGGAACATCAGGATGGAATTATTGTTTAATCATTTTAAAGGGTTTGACGTCACGTCTGGAGAAAGACTAACCCTAAAATCACAACCAGTTTCCTTCTAGAATAATCAGGCCCAGGCCTACTTCAATTATACTGGGTAAATTTAGTCATTCCACCTTGGACATTCTCATCAATTTTCAAGTCAGTCAGAGTCAGAAGCATTTACACTAGTACCTAATAGCTGAAGGTAGGTACCAGAGCAACCCCAATAACCAGAAGAAAAGAAAGGCAAGCCAAAATGTCCTGCCTGGGGAGAGGGACATGGTGGTGGCAAAATGGGCCCACTTGCCTCTGTGCAAAGGAAAGCAAGGCAAGGACAACCCTTCTACAGGTTGGGGATGTTACTGTATTGATGAGGAGGGACATGGGATGGTGTGTATCTGCAGCTGTGCAATTATAGAAGTCAGGATAACCACAGGTAGCTGGTGCAACCCCAGCATCGCACTTCTAATGCAGACTGAGCTGTGAACACAGATGGCTGACCTGTCCCCTGTAGGGTGCAACAAAAAGGCTTGGGGGTAAGGTTGTAATTAATTCTGTTGTAAAACTTCCTGCTTGGACTGCAGTTATCTCTATCTTGCCAAACGTTAAGGTGCTATTGAGAGCTATAAAACCAGGCTGTGTTGAAAAGTCAAATTCAGTAAAGCGAAAGTATGATCTGCAGCCCCTCTTCCCACCCCTCCCCAAGGGTAGTGGGCAAGCTACCAACACATTTAGGAAAACAAGTTAAATAATTCTTTGACATCATTGCATGTCAAAACCCTCTCCAAAGGCTGAAAAGAATTTACAGGTTACAGAATTTTTCAAGAGTTTTGCTCTTTTATTTTTTATTCCAAGCAATGACAAGCACAGAGATGCCTGTGAACTAGGGAAGAACAGCCTCCTCACTTCTACCCTCAAAATACTGCACTAAGACCCCCACCTAGGCAAGAAAACATAATTTACAGTACTAGTCATTCACATGTTTTCACAGCTTGATGTTCTGGGTGAAAATCTGTGCTTCCAGCCTGCAATATCCCAACAGCTAATGCCATTTTGGTAAGTCCAGTAAAAGCCTCTCCTTTCTGCTTCCCCATCCCTGCCCCAACAATCTGCACCACCTCTGCTTCTAGACATTTTTTTCTCACAGCTATTCTAACTGACACATTTAAAAAGCGGGAATTAGTCTCACTAGAAAGATATACTCCCTTCTCCCAAGTGTATCACATCATGCTTTACTTCATGAAATTAGGGAAAAAACAGACACTTTTCTTAGGGAACCACAGGGGGAAAAAAGGTGAAATCATTTACACGCTTAGCCCCATCTGATGCTGCATCGCGAAGGTAAGTTCCAAATGACTGAAAACTAATGTATCAAACCCATCCAGTTTCTAGCTCTTACTTGGGAACTAGATTTTCTTTTAATTCAATCCTACTTTTAATTCACTAAACCCAAAGCGTCTGTCTGCTACATTTGTACCAAGCACATATGAGGACATGACCTGTGCTTGGTTTGTAATCAATGATGAAATAAGGTTAGTATGTACATCAGTTTTAGGAACCAGAACTTATGATGTCCCATATACCCCTGTTAAATAAGTTGTTATTATTTGAATCACTGCTGTATATCAAATCACAAGTTTTGATCTTAATTTTTAATAAGAATCCCACTTAACACATGGTACTCTAAATTGACATATTGCAGTGCAACACAAAACAAGCTGCTTTTGTTTACAGGAAAACCCTAGATGGCATGAAGCAGACACAGGAGAAATATATAGTTTTGATTAAAAGCAAAACTCGAGAAGCCACTCTTAGTATTTAACTTAAGACGCAACACAAATGCTTGCAGTAGGTGGTGCTATGTGCTCACCGAACCCGGCTCCAGCCAGTCAGAAGGGTTTTGCATCTGCACAAACGTCTGAAAGCCGGTTCCTAGTGGCCAGCACAGATCCCTCCATATTTGCTGTCTGCCGTCTCAGACAAGCCCAACTGCGTCACCTGGTTTCTGTCACCACTTAGTCACAGGCGCGAGCAATGCACTGACACAGGCATTCCCCAGGCAAGTCGTTGCCCCTAAAAAAGACAGATGCGTCAAGGAAGATTCAGCTTTAAAATATCTATAAATGCTCCTTTTCCTCAGAAAAAAACTTAATTTTGCTTAAATGAAACTTTGTTCTTAAACCCAGGCAGAAACTGATGAAAGTCTGTTCCCACAATAAACATAGTTTATTAGCCAGGGTCAGAAGCATGATTTAAACTTTTCACCACTGTCAGGAGATACAAAGAAGCATCTAACCAAGCTTCATTGTGATGCAGGAAGCTACCCGTGAGTCTCATCCAGCTTGCTCTGCTGACACTAGTCAATTACTGACTGGCGTGAGCTGAGACTTGCCTTTACAATGACTTACACTGATAACTCCTCTCATATAAACAGTCTGATTGACTGATTTCCTTCCTCACTAATCCCAAAGAATGCCAAATAAAACACCAGTCTGAACTTAAGTAGGGCTTTAATTCTAATTCCTTGTCAATCACATATCCTGTAACGCTGCCATTAACAGCTCACGTTAAATGAAGGAGGGGGCCGGACTGCAGGGTGAAGTTCATCAACAATAGCTCAGCAGCCTGTGGAAAGAGGCAGCCTGACTAAGCCCAGCTAAGGCCTCTGCCCAGTTCACCCTCTGTAACAAGACATTTAAGTTCTCAAAGGCAACAAAGATCTTTCAACAAAACCACTCACTGGTCTAGAAAGAAAAAGTCAGTTTTGCAGGTGATAGAAAGCAAAACACCTGGCCAAAACCCAACTGGCATTGCAACAGACTTTTTTTATTATGTTTTCAGTATCAAACAAACCTGGTGAAAACTTTGCAGCAGCTTGCTTTGGTCTGTTTGCCCAGACAATAAATGGTCTGTTGTAGACATGGGCATGATCTGCTTCTGAAATATGTCTCTTCAGAGGCATGCTGGACAGAAGGTCCTGCTCTGCCTGAGCTGGTTCTTAGGCTACAACAGCAGTGGGAAGACGCTATGAATCCTGGGTATTCCTGCACTGGAGGCAGCTGCTGGAGCAAACTCACAGTTAGGTCCACCACCTCGTTGCCTGGCATGACTGCCTGAGCATCTGTACTTGGTAAGCCTTGCACTCATTTCAGCAGTATACAATGCAATGCAGTGGCAACCCACTATCTGAGCAGCAGTAACCTCCCTGGCTCACTTGATACACCTCCCAGCTCTGTGAGCACCACTCACTTCAGCCAAGTCTTTCAGTCCTTTCTTTAACTTATATTGAGTTCTGCTAATTCAGCTTTGCTCTTTAGCAGTACAAAATAGGAAGCACTTCACACCGAAGCGTGTAGGGAGGAGATGATTTGAAAGAAAACAAGCAAATGAAAAATATGTGCAAGGAATACAGTGCTACTTTTCAGATACTCTGTGGCCAGATTTTAATAGCAATCTCTGCTCCCGTTCAAGGGATCATCATAGGTTGCAGTTATCCTGATGAGGAATTTTCTAGACCCAGCTCTGCATGACAGATCTCTTTTGAATTTCAGCAAGACACAGCATCACTGCACTGTTAGTATTGCTCCCTTCTGCAGAGCAGAGCCTTACAGCAGCAGTCACCAGCTGGGCAGAACAGCACTCGGCCAAGAACAACTCCAGGCACAGCCCATGCACCCTCACCTTAGTGCCATTGCCCACAAACGTACGGATCGCCTGTTACCGGCATTAAAAAGGTCTTGTCACACAAAGCAGTAGGTCTGTGGAGAATGACATCACCGCATGAACGTTATTCATGCTACGAAGGGTATTTCCAGGTACCAATAAGCTGGAACGCTTCTGCTAAAGTGTGGTGTGTTTACCTTTATAGAGGATGCACTGACATTTTTATGGACTGCTAAATCTATCCCATGAGTGAAAAAGGATGCAGTAATGAGGACTATTTAGTTATGTAGTCATCATTATGTAGCCATCACTTAAATGAGATAATAAAGTGGTGCCCATGTGCCAGTGCACACTACAGAATGCATCAGTGTTTCCATTGTAAAACTTTGTTTCCATGGATTCACAGTCTAGCTACAAAAGTTCACTCAGTTCCCAGAACAGGAACACAGATTTGGAAGCCAGATTTCTTCATTTCTCCCACCTTTTCTCTTACTCGATTGCACTTCCCCTTTACCGATTTCAGCATTTTGCAAAGAAAAATGTAGGATACCATTCTCTCTTTTTAATCAGCACAGGACTTGGTGCCACGCTGTTTTTACTAATTCTTTTACCAAAGCAGATAAGGACAGAGCAGCCAGTAACTTGATAAAAATAAACATAAAGTCCACCACCCTGAGACAAGCTATCATCTACTTAAAGAAAGAATCGGTGATGATGCGTGTTCAGGATCTAACTTCAATGTGCATTTTATGATATGGACATCACAAATATGCACATTGCACGTCATAAATGTGGTGCAGAGTGAGAAAATTTATCTTTCTATATATTTTAAGCAGGAAGACCACAGCAGGTCTGAAAACTAAAGAGAGTATTGAACTCAAAGCTAGCATAAGTTAAGCAAGTAAGAAGTTGCATCACTAAAACTCAAAAATCCAGGAAGAGGAACACAAAAACCCAACCCTACTCCTTCTCATAGTCCTGATTAATTTCACTTCAGCTGGTGGCAGCAGGTCAGCTATATGAACACCAAACTGTGTGGAATCTGTCCCCAAAATTCTTCAGATGTGAAATTATACGTTCTACAAAGTGTGACCAGCTGGGGACTGTGAGCACAGGTCAGCCACATGCATGACAGCACACAAGACGGGTGGCAACAGAACCCAGAAAATTCAGATTCAGGGTCTGGTCCTAAGAGGCCAAATCTACAAATCCCGTTTATTTGGTTTGGAGAAGCTCTGCAGATTTGGGCCCAGTCTGCCCAAACCATAGCTTAACGGTTTTCAAGTTCCTTCTGCCTAAAAACTACTAGGATGCTGCTTCTTGCATTGTATTTATAGAAAAACAGAAGAAAAAAAAAAATCCAAACAAAACACAACCCCAAAACCCAACAAAACCAAAAACCCACCCACACTGTCTCCTGTCTGAACATTTTTAAAGCTCCTGTTACAAAAGGCCCTTGATATACTGGAGCTGCAAGAGGCCAGAATTTGGCCTGTACTGGTTTTTGCAGGCCAAGAGCAGCCAGTGACTAGATGATTTCCCTATGCTGTACTCGGTTTCCCCGGTTTGCGTGGGCATTTCATACCACAACAAAGATAAGAAAGGTGTTTTTAAAAGGAGAACGTAGTCCTTAAACCACAAGAATTGGCCCAAGGGCAGGTGTAGTACCTAAAATTACTTGAAATTCAGTCAATAAAAAAGAGTTTAAAGTAATTTCTGACTGTATAGCTTAACTACAGCATCATTAGAGGGACCCTCCAATTAAAGTTGAGGTTTTCAAGTGACTCATTCGCAAGACATGTTCCTTTAGCAATGCTGTGATTACAAGTTCTTTTAAAAGCAAACTGGAAGTCTTGCGTTTGAGGCTTTCATCTCTCTGCTCACTTTTATTTATTCTGTACTGTATCTTTCCTCCAAGTCTTGAGCCTCAGAAGTGGCATATAAGCACACCTCCACAGGAAGCACTGGACATCAGCATTTTTTTATCAGCTGTAGGTCTGGTCACTTAAGAGGTTTTGCTAACTGGCAGAAGAGAACAGTCGTGTGCAGAAACTGTTGCACAGGCTCGACCACAGCTCCAGAATACGCTTGTCACGGCTGTTGGTGTTCAGCTCTAACTCACATAATATCTGACCTCCTTCTTCATTCTTCTGTCCTCTTAAGAGTCACAATGGATTGAAAACCAGTCACTACTGTGGTACCTTTGGGTAAAGCACCAGAACAAGCTCTGCTTTTGAATTTTTATTGAAACAGAGCTCAGTGAGGCCTGGCCTAAGCAAGAAAAGGGCTGCTCATGTCACCCCAGAAACATGCCACAACAGTGCAGTTACCACAGAAATCTCAGGGTGAATATCCTTTGACCCAAATACTCAGTTTTCAAATAGAAGTAAATTACAGCAGTTACATCAATGAGAGAGAACAGTGCTGAAATGTAACTATACATCCTGTGAACCAGGTATATCGTCACTGCAATTGTAATGGTTTGGGGACCTGGGGTTTCTTTCAGGCTTTGACACAGACAAAGGTCCCTCTTTAAGATAATTTAGTGAGATTAATAGAAAACAAATTTGCCTGAATAGATCACATGAACACTCATCAAAGGCCAAAACCCCTAGCCAAAACAACAAACCATTAACAGTCCCGTCTAGTCACGAAATCTGGTATGCTAGAGATTTCTGGGCAGCGTAGGATGGAAGCTTCAGAGGTGCCTACGCAGGGCTGAAACTCTCATCCTATCCCCTCAGAGAACTGAGCCGCAGAAAAAAAAAACCTCGCATTTAGCAGTTATTAGCATGCTGTTTCTGATTAACCATACCTTATTTTCTTGTTCCCTGTCTCTTGTAAGACCACAGCTGCCATGTGCAAGACCACTTTTCTTGGACTAGAAACAGGGACGAGTTTCAACAAATCTTCCTAATTCTTGGTCTCATCACACAACACTATCTCACAGAGACTCAAAAATTTGTCTGGTGGGTTACCTGGGAGATGTCTTTCCCCTGAGCTGCAGAAGAGCCAGAAGGCCCTCCAGGGTAAAAAAAAGGACAGGAAAGTTTTACACCTACATTTGAAAGTTGTGTTTCAGAAAAGAAAGTCTCTCTCCTGAAAATATACAATTAAATTGCAAAAGGCATGGTTACATGGCAAATACAATCACTAAACATTTCCTTCAAGGCCTCTTGCTATAGATGGGAGGAGAAATGGACAGATTCTTAGGGAAGTTCTGCTGATTGCAGACCAAAAGCTGTATTGAGAAGGCTGTCAGCAGGGATGGTAAAACATGCAGCAGGACTAACGGCAATGTAATTGATTAATTTAACCGATGAAGCCACATTACAGACAAGGGGAAGCCTAAGGGAGACTGAAATTTGCAGCTGAGGAGTGCAACAGTCAGAGCAGAGGATCTGGAAACAAACTGCCTTGAAGAGGAAATACTGTGGATGTGTCATTCCCATCGCGGGGCTGGTCAGGGAGTTAGGCACAAGGAAGAAGTCTTCTGACCAGAAAAAGCCTTCTCACTCCCCACACCACCCCAAGGGATGTTTGGACTAAGGGATTTCTGCAAATGCGCTTCTCTGACATCAACAACCATACCAAATAAGTATCTGCTGCCTTTGGCAAGGGAAAGAAAACAGCTCACTGGTTAAATATTTTGCATAAAGACTTATTAAAGGGTCAAAAAACTTATAGCCACTTCCAATTTATTACTTTGGCACCTAAACTGTGAAAACATTGGAGTAGGAGGAAAGGGATTAATGAATAGTGTGTTTATAGGACTGCTGCCACCCAAAGTCAAGAGAGTATAAATATAATCAGAAAGACCAGAGAGATGGAATTTCAACCAAAGGCCTTCTAGGTTAAGAACAATTCATATCTTTAATCAGATATACTTAAAGAAGCAAATACCACTATGGTGGGATTATGTTTCCCATCCTCCCCCTCCCTGCCTCCCCATTCAGTGAGGTAACTATTTCACAACAAAGCAACGTACATTAGAATTGATATTGCAAAAAATGGTCATGTTAGAATGGCAAGAGAGCTCCTCTGGAGCAGCCAGAGCACTCCAACCCTCCATCCTCCAAAATGATAGAATTTATGCCTCTTGCCTCTAATGTGGACAGTTGATGCCCAACAAGGGGCTGCCCTGTTTCACAGTAACGTATGACGGAGAGAATTGCAGGGCTGAATCTTAAGATACCAAAAGAGTCCTAAGGAAAGTTTAGCACCCAGCTCTGGGTTTCCAGGGACAGGAAGGAATAAACCCAGGTCACTGAAACTCCCAGCCAACATCAAGCTTTATTAATAAATGCTTGTCTGTGAAAAAGCTGCTGGGTCAATCCACCAGTGCAGTAAAGAGACTGGCAAACTGGGCTGCTATGTATGGTGTGACAGGTCTCATACAAACAGCAGAGTTTTGGGAATGCAGTGCTTTTGGGAAGCATATCCCAGAGGGGGTCCTGTTTGGGTTCCGGAGTTTCCATGTAGCCCTTTCAGAGATCAGATCCACAGAAAGCAGAACTATGGAGTTGGGGATTCAGTGCCAAGACCGTGCCACCTTCCCCTTCTGATAGGGCACAGTGCTACTATGTTTAACATATGCTCCCTCCCCAAAAGTGACTTTACAGTTTTCCTAAATCTACCTGTAATAGATAGAGACATCCAGGTGCCACTGCCAGAGCTGTTAAGGTGTACTATTTACTGTGCGCACAAATTGTGCGTCATCTCAAGTCATTTGCCACTGTCCCTAATTGCCAGAACTGTCACCGAAGTCTCAAAATGAGCACTCTGAAGAGAGTCCAAACCACGATACTGCTCTATCATATGCAAATCAGACCTTGAATTCAACAGAAGCTACACATGCAAAACACGGATAAAAGGAGACTCCAGAGAGGAAGTGCTAATTACTCCATTTCCCTCATATGGTACTCAGACATACAGCAGATATGCAGCATACAGACTTCAAGAGATAAGCCAGTAATTAAGATATGTGAAACAACGTAAACATTCTATCCCAAAAGACAAGGCTGCTGCTGCAGGAAGCGTTACTTTTTTAACCCTTTTCTCATCTCCTGCCCCCACCAAGCTCCCTGGGCACTGAATAAGTACACCACCCAAGCAGACAGCTGGGGTGCAGAACCAGCGGTGTTCTCCGGCTACAGACGCTCCCGTTACCTTCGCTCCCGCAGACCTGGAGCCGATTTGCCGGCTCAAGAGCAGCAGCCCGGGCAGCCAGGTGAGCTCCCCCAACTCTCGCCGTCTCCTCCCGACCCCGCCGCTTCCCAGGCTCCTCGGGAGGCCCCCGCCGCGCCCGGGACTCACCTGCTGCCAGCGGTCGGAAGCTTCGCACCGTGTTGCCCCGGCGGAGGTGCAGCGCGGGCAGCTCCGGAAGGTCCTGCGGCCGTGCCATCGTTCCTCCCCCGCCGCTGTACTGGTCGTAAAGCCGCAGCATGTGCTCCGAAATCCTGTCCCCCGGCCGCTGCCGCTCCGCTCGCCGCCGCTCCTCTTGCTCCGGCCGCTGCCTCAGGCCGTCGTCACCTGCCGAGGCTCTGCCCCGGACGCCCCGCGCCCCTGCCGGGGCCGCCCGCCGCCGCAGCCCGACCCAGCCGGCCCTCAACGCGTCCCCCAACACCAGGCACAGGCAGCCCCAGCCCAGGCACAGGCACAGCAGCCAGCGGGCCGCCGCCGCCATTCTGCCCCTCCGCACCGGCGGAGCGGGCTCCGCAATGCCCCGTGGACCGGGGCACCCGGACCCCCGAGGTGCAAATTCGCTTCGGCCAGACGCAGGCGACGGGGGTGGATGAGGCCGCGCTAGAAAAATCGCAGACGGGGTGTCCCGGTTTCGGGGGAAAAAAAACAAACAAAAAACCCAAAAACCAACACCACACAAAAAGAGCGAGTGTAGGAAAGCGCCACGGTCTGAGCCGCCCGTCCTTTCCGGCGCTGGGAGGGAGTTGTACCCCTTGCTGTGCAGGTTGTTTTCTGGCGAGAGGTGGAGGTGGTGTTGCTCCCCGCGCAGCCGGATGCCCGCTCCCCGTGTGAGCCCTGCAGGGGCAGCCCGGAGAGTTCTGGTGGGTAAGTGCGAGCGTGTCCGTCTGTGTACGGGTGTAAGCGAGTGGGAGTGCTGCGGTCCCGGGTCCGGTCCCGCTGCTGCCGCTGCCGCCTCCGCCCGGCTGCGATCCAGAGGCAACGCCGCGGGGAAACCACCCCCCAGAGGGAAGCGCACACGCAGGCAGAGACCAGGGAGATCGGGCTCTGGAAATCCAATCACTGGCACTGACTGCGTCCCCGACGGCTGCCGGGGAACAGGGCAGTGGGATGTTCTCCTTCCCACCTCCGCCCACAGCCTCTTCCAAAAGCAGTAAAATAACGTGACTGCAATAAAACCAACATCACGAGGCAAACCGCAGTCAGCCTTCTCCCTGGAAAATCTCAAGGCTTGTCTAGACTCAAAGCACAGGCAGGTGGAAGGGATGCTAACTGGGCTTTTGTGCTGGGGCTCAGCCCACCCCTCCTCAGGGCCAGCCGTGCTTAGCAGAACTCTGCTGTTCTCCCCTGTCACCCTCCGACCCGCCCAAAGCTGGCAGGAGTCCCCAGCAGTCCAGAGCCCATGGGAAGGGACATGCACCATGGCCAGGTAGAAAGGAGGACAAGCCCTTTCAGGCACGACACGTCTGTGAGCTGCATGGGCTCAGGGAGGGAGATCCTGCACAGCGAGGTGTTCCCTCCCCTGGAAAGAGGATTCCACATGCCTTCTGCCTTTGACCAACCAAAGGACAAAATGTCCCAAGCTGCCTAGCCAGTGCCACAGCATCAGACAACAGCCCATCAGGGATTTAACACTGTGGCTCCCATAACATGCT
Source organism: Phaethornis superciliosus (assembly GCA_023637945.1). NCBI lineage: Eukaryota > Metazoa > Chordata > Aves > Apodiformes > Trochilidae > Phaethornis > Phaethornis superciliosus. Next base: position 173,249 of record JAJQWJ010000005.1, read on the forward strand.
TCCCAGCACCGTGGTGCCTTAACCCATTACATCTCGTGGTGTTTTCACGGTTTACCAGCGTGTTGGTTCACAAGAATGACTTCACTTCTAACATGAAAAAGAGAAATCAGAAAACTAGCACACATAGCTAGCACACATTATTTCCAGCATAGGAGCTCACATTTTCAACACTCTACAGAAATTGTATCACTACATCATTATCAAGCACTAAATACAAGACTAAAATACACCAGGTACTGGAGGGTGAATGTGCCTTTCAGATTTGACGGATTTTGGGATGGGTAACAAATACTTTTATGCAGTTTTAATAAGTCCATCTGTAACTACAAGAGGCAAGCACCCACAGGTAGGTAAGGAGGAAAGATGATTTTCAAAAGCAGAGTAGTAATTTTTAAAACCTTCTATATTTGAAGCCCATGGCAGTGTCTCGTTTTCAAGCAAGTTAGAGGCATCAAATTTGTCATATGCATCTAAAAATATTAGCCATGTGCACACATGGTTTGAGTATTACTATACTTTTCACTCTTCTATATAAGAAACATTAGTGAAATAGAAAAACTGTACAAATGAATGTACATAATTAAAACATTAGGGAGTTTCTGGACATATAATAAAGCCAATGCAGATCTCCGCAGGAAGAAACCAAAATTATTTGAACTGACAGTGCAAGCAACATTCTCTGGTTTATATCCACAGCAGAACTGTAATTCCTAAAGAACAATCTTTAGGCAATTGACATACTGTAATTGCTATTTCTACTTCAGTAATGTTATTTTCTACTGGCAAGAGGATGTGATAAAAAAACCAAACCAAAACAAAAAAACCCCAACCAACCAACCAAAAAAACCCACGCCGCAAGTCTTTAAGCAAAGCAAGCAAAACTTAATCCTCCTTTAAACCTGATGTGTCAAATAATTGGCTAGAAGAACGTGGTGTTTTGTATATCCAACACATCTTCCCAACTGTGGCCTGACTCTTGATATTGGACCACTGTAAATCAAGAACTATTTCAGTAAAAAAAACCCAAAAACTCAAGAGATAGCATGTATCTAACACCATATCTAAACACCGGAGGTTTAGACAAGAACTAACTTAATTTCAACAGGAAGCTCAAATACCCTATTGCCAAGCTTGTATTTAAAATCTTTTAAGTGTAAGCAGAAAGTCCTGTTTATGCAAAATTTATTGAAAATTTGGCTTCCAGAGCCTTGCCTCGCCACTTTATTGCAGTTGTTTAAATTAAGTGTCTAAAACAGAAAGTTAGCCCTGTACAATTCTATTACAGCCAGGAAGGAGAGACAAAGAGAACACTTCGTGTGAGGCAGAAAGGAAAAATGACTTCTCAGGGTGTTAGGTACCTTATCTGAATCACCCTTTTTAGATGGCTGTTGCAGGTTTTTGAGAGCTCTGCAGAAAACCACTTCGGTTTCAAATACCTCTCTGCTTTATGGATTTCCCTGTGTCATGATGGGATGCTCATTACACAGAATTCTGTGGCTCCCTAAGTTAAAAAATTCCTCTAGCTCAAATAGGACAAGAGATTTTTAAATGCCAGAGAACTGTGACTGCACAAACTAAATCAGTACATGTAAGGAGTTACTCCTCATTAGTAAATAACAGCTGGCAAACTCTCTGACCGGACTTCTGAGATAACAGTGCTTTTGCATGTCTCTCTAAGTTCCATTTTTTCCATGGAAGTGCTGCAAATCACTAGCAAGTTTAGCATTGCTCAGGGAACAAAACTTTGTCAGTGTCCCAGAGCAGCGGTCCTTGCAGTTTAACCCCATAGGTTTCAGAAGAGTTGTGCTTATTTCCAAGAGAAGAAAAGAGGCTCCCTGAAGCCCTATATAAAACTGGTTTGGTACCAGGTGCAATGGTGAAGCTTTGTTCCTGGCCTTGACAGAAGACCATGGTGTTTTAATCACAAATACCAGAGAGGCAGAGGCACGCACAGGTTCACCCTCGAAAACAACAGTTCTGACACCGAACCTTTCCACTGCAAGCATGAGTGAGCATCAATGAAACCACCCCCTCTTACTGTGTCTCTTTGAGACACAGCATTTCCACCCAGGAAGAACACTCTTGCTTTTTGGCTTGGGTAAATGAAACTGAGAGATCCAGTTCAGTGGGTTATTTGGCTAATGGTAGGATTTCAGCTGCTTCCACAACCCTATAGTAATGTGTTGGCATACAGCATTTTTGGGAGCTACCTAGCTCACCCTGCACACCCAGACTGAAGGCCTAGGGGAAAGGACTGTGCAACCAGGATTGCCAAACACAAGTATGCTTACACTTTGGCCCACCCCATCTCTGTAGGAAAGAGAAGGGAAAAGGCCCAGGACGAGTTAAAATACATCAAGAATGAAACACTGACTTCAATTTAATCTTTCTTTAAATTCTCTATTAATGAGTGATAGCTCGATGTCTAGTTACCTGCACTTTTTTGGGTGAGGATACCGATACTGACCTTGCTCTGCATCTTTCAGTGACGTGCCACTCCTGACTTGCAGCGAGACAGGCCCTGAGTCACTGTTATCTTGATGGGGCTCTGACAGGAGAGAAGGGGGCTGGAAGTTTTACAGATTCCCACAGCCATCACAGAGCACAACTTAGACCTCAGGGACGTCCCTTTAGGAACCCTGCCAAACAGGGGACGAGCTGCCCCCTGCCAGCTCTGCAGCAGAGTTCCCCTCCTTGCTCTCATGGGGCACTGAAGTGCAGATGATGGTGAAAAATCAACCTACCCTTGTTCTGGTCTTCAGTGACTGTTTCCACAGTGGATGAGATACTCCTTTGGGCAATATTCCTGTACCTATGAAAGCCAGCAGGATGGTTTGATACTCATATTGGTATAAGCACAGACCAAACTTGTAATTCCATACTGCTTCCTCATGTATGCTAAAATGACTCCATAATTCTACTAGTAATAAATATCAAGCTTACCATGCAGCACTTCTGAAACATACTCCACAAAACCAGAGCTTACCCTGAACTTAAAGGACTATCTATCTTTTTGGGATGGTTTAATCTTAACAACCCCTTTCTTTTCTGCAAGCTTTCTGCTGTGGCTGACTGACAAGAAACCAGTTAATTACAGTTGGTATGACTGCCTCAGAGCTGGGAGCTGCCCCAGCAGGACTGACTGAAGAAGCATTACTGTCCCTGTCAGGACAATGCACACCCAGTACGGTGCTACAGGTGTAGGTTTGGACAGTGATCCTGCAGTGAAAGGTCCCAGCCTGTTGCAACACCCTCAGCTTGCCCCATTCTGTGTAAGAGACTGAGAAACGTGCAGTACCCGAGTTCTGATCAAGCAAGTGAACCAAGTTTTCCCAGGAAAAAGATGTGACAAATTGAAACTAAGTAGCCCAAAATCCACGAGGGATCTACACATTATACATTTTCACTGTGCAGAATAGAGTCCTGGCTACAAATCTGACTTGTGAGTCTTAGTTCACACAGTCAATACAAGGCACATAAGCAAGAGTACCAGTTTTCAGTGCAAGGCATTATTAATGTGGAGTAAGATGATTTTTTTTTTTTTTTTTCAAAGCTCCTCTGACCTGCTACAGCAGAGGTGCAGAATCACAAGGTGAAACAGGATTGAGTGGACCTGCTATTCTCAACCACTCCAGGTACTTCATGAATTCCAACGGAGGACCCACCACAAGAACTCCTTATTATGAATTATGTGTATTTGTAGAGATTCAGACACCTAATTATAGGTGTCTGTACCCTAGATGTGTGTCCACGATACCCTTCTTGTCACTGGAGGGAAAAGGATCTTAACAGCTACAAACCTCACTCAACAGAAGGCTCTGAGTCAGACATTCTGCTGTCCCTTCAACTGCAAAGACAATCTTGGAGTGGTACCGCTGTGACTTTCTACCTCAGAAAGTTAGAAAAATATTCCTGAGGTAGGAATCATTCTGTCGCCCCCAGATCATTCTGTAGCCTTTCTCTGCAAGGGCAGCCAGGTGAATATGTGGAAAAGAAGCTCTCCAGATTACTGTACACTTTTAAAAATATACATCTTGGCACACAAGAAGCAGTCTGCATCTGAAAGCAGTATCTGAATTTGCTGATTTTGGGGAGAAAATCTTCTTCCCTCAACTGATGAATATTCATCACTACTGGTTTGTACACTTAATGGTCTCTGGTGAGCTGGCAGAAGCAACCTGGCTACCCTGTCAGCTGTGGTTTGTTTTCTTTCTGTCAATGTTTATTGCTAAGATATGGATGTATTAAAACACTGAGAGGTAGAGGCAAGGGGATTTGGAAAACTGAGAAAATGCTTTCATTTAAAATTAAATATTTTGGTTGAAATAAATTGCGGTTGGTTAGACTGGATACTGACTACGTCCCCAACAGAAATTCCCCACGGGTATCTTTACAGCTCAGTCTCTTTAACATTTTACAAACAGCAATAAGAGCTACGGAAAGAACCTGTGGTTTGGTTTCCAGTAGATATTTTGACACTGGCGCTACTTCCAGAATGGAAATCTAGTTCTGCAGTTTTTCTTAATATACTTTGTGGCCTGAGTTCTGCTCCAAGGGAAGCAGATGAGTGCTGTAGCCTGGTGGCACCAATTGGCCAAAGTTTCATAGAGAAAATATACTTAAAACTACAATGATACCAATATATTTTACTATTGCTGCTTCATTCTCTGTCAGAATTAATATTATTAGTTTTAATTGAGGCAGCAATTTCAAGTGTTTCCAGGTTAGTTCTTGGTTAAACAGCTATCCTCCAAAAAGCAAATGGCAAGCTCCTTGAAAGAGACTTCACTAGCTCAGTTTTGGAAAGAAGGAAGAAATAGGATGGCCATGGAACTGCTCTGACCTTTTAATCTTTTCTACCAAAATGGCCAAATGAAAAGGTCACATCTGAAGCTCTTTCCAGACTAACAGGAACTCTAGACTCAGTTTCACCCAATATGACCTTAGTCTACACAAAAGATGACTGAGAATTAGAAACTAATCACCACTGCCTATTGGAGCAGCTCCCCAACAGCTGAACTGGACCCTTGTATAGAAAGGACAAGGGATTAAGGGGGCATGGGAGAAAACCAGTCTCCTCCATCACATCTGTCAGTTACATGGTGAAGAAAAAGTTTAGCAATAGCTGAGCATCAGTCTCACTTCAGACTCTGAGAAGACCATGGCTTGTGGTCCTGTCGGGACACATTTCTGGGCATGTGAGGGAGAAGTGACTGTGAACAGTCAGTACAGAATTGCCAAGGGCAAATCATGTCTGTCCTATCCAATTGCTTTTTGTGATAAACAGACTGGGGACTTGCAGATGAGGGACACCTGTGGATGACATTTATCCCAACTTTATCCAGGGTTTTGCCACTGCCTCTGACAAAATCTCTGTATCCAAGTTAGGACATTGCCATCCATATGGCTGAAAAACTATTTAAGTGTCCAGGTTTGGAAGGTCAACAAAATCCCACTTGAAGGCCAGCAGTAAGTGGACATTAGCAGGAGACTGACAGACTTATTGGTGACTGACTGACTGACAGGAGCCACAAACTTGTATTTGCTTGTATCAAAGTTGCAGTCAAACCCTGAGATCTTTTCTTTGGGCCAAACCCTCAGCAGACATGAACTACAGGATGTCCCCGATTACAATGTTCTATGCACAGCCGAGCTTAATACTAAGTAGTAGAAGTACTAAGTAACTAAGTGTTTAAAAACCGGCAGTTTTTTTCCAGGAGTCTTAAGATGCCCTTGTTTGCTAACTAAACTAGCATTACACTGCCTATTTAAGCTGTAACAATTTTCCGCATATAAGCTTCTGCCCTAGGAAGTGCAAACATTTTTAATAACAGTTCTTAAGCTTAACATCTCAGCTCTTCAGCTGCCTGAAGAACTGATCCAAATTATGTCTGATGATGAACTCAGGAAACACCTGAATGTGGGTGCACCTGGTGACAGCTGATGAGTACCCTGATTGCCCGATTTAAAAAGTCTTCTACTGATAAATGCAAAACAAGTCAGTTACAAGGCTAAGAAGAAGGGCTAAAGAATGTGTTGAGCCCTTATGTTAATGCAACAGCAATAAAAATTAATTGTGCAGAATGAGATCTAATCTGAACACCGTGCAGAAACACTATATATTTTGCATTTTAAATGCAAATTACTAAATGTGGTGTTAATTTCTTATTTTCCTCTCTCCCCATTTTTTCTGTCTTGGTTTGACAAACGTAGCAGCTTAATAGCATAACTATGGAAGCAAGTGTAGAATGAAAGCTTTTCTACCTTTCCTGTGTTTATAAAAACAAGGCAAACATTCCAGTATTATATACTTCCAGGCTCCACAGGTCAAAACACCATCCAACCTCCGAAATCACTTCTTTGGAATATCCATATAAACTCATCTGCCCTTCTGCACAGCACGCAAATCATTTTGGTACAAACATACAAATCAGGTCTTAGTCTGGAGGTCCAGTCTCTACATAGAACAGCTGCAGGGGCATGAAACGCTACAAAACAAGCAGACAGACAAGAAGAATAATGATCACCACATGGGATAAACTCTGCACACACACTGGTGTGATTATTGAGCGATTCCATCCTACCCAGTACAGTTGCTCTCGATTCCCATCTGCAGAGCTGAGATAGCAATTTGAACTGCTACAGATAATCTGCAGTTTTTAATTTTTTTCCTTTCCTGGCTCCCCCATTCTATTAAGAAACAGAAAAAGTCCAAAGAGGTCAAATATTGCTGGAAGTAGACACTAAACTCCAGTTGATGCCCATGCATGTATATACAGATGCACATGCAGGCAGACAGTTAAGGCAAAATCAAACTCAAAGTATCTGAAATTCTGGCTATGTGTAAGACAATTGTCTATGTACCCTTTAATAACACTAAAGTTACTTGCCTTGCAATTGGGCAGGACTGGACTCCCCATGCTGATCACCCACTTATCCTTTTCCTACGATGGTCCTACAGAAAGAGAGGGTCAGTGGGTGCTTCACACTTATTCTCACCTGCCTTGGCTAGGATAGGTTATCCACAATCATTCTGAGCTACAGCCACTGCAGCTCCAGTCAGGTCTGCAGATCCTTGCTGGGCCCTAGCAGCTCCTTTCTAGTACAAGCTGCATCCCAATCTACCACAGAGTCTTCAGTCTGTGAAGCAACTTAAGCCCTTTTATTCCTTAGCCTCAGGGGTCCCAGTAGGCTTCAATCTTAATTAAGTTTATTTAAATGATGAGCAAACCCTGTGCCATTGTCAGGGCCAGCCTCACCAGCAGATCCCTTTCAAAAGTGCTCTTTAAAACTTTGACCAAATACAGGTTTCTATGTGCATACCTGGTAACTTCACAGTTATTTGGTCTCTCCACCCAAGCATTCGGAAGTCCCAGAGAAGAGGAAACCACAAATACTCCTTCTGGGGGAAATAAAATAATTACATATTTGCATAACAAAGTTGTATTAGTAAAGTCTGTTCAGCATGTGAAGGCCAGTCCCACACTTATGCTTATTAGTTGCCTAGTGTTCAGGCTTTCAAGAATTTACTTACAAAACCGATCTCTGCTGCTGCAGCTCCTGCATTCAGCTTTCCTCCCGTCATCTGGTGAATATCCCCTGCAGCATCACCTCGGCTGGCTTGCACCAGCAACATTTGTTTCTCTGTCTCAGATGGGCTTCTGTGTATTCTGTTCTGGCAGGGCTCCTGCCACCAAGTCTTCCGGGTCAGTGACACCAGCTTTGCTCCCAGCAGCATGTCTGCAACTCCACAAAGTAATCCTGCTCTTACTAGAACCCAAGTCTATGTCTAAGGTGTGTCACTGCACCCCCTTCAGAAGCCATCACTCCAGAGAAACCTAGTCTCTGCCTGCTGTGACCCAGTCAGCAGAATCCTCTGCAGTTAGCTCTGAAGGACTCACTCATCCTAAGCCATATCATTTCCATACATCCCTTATTTACATACATTCCCATGTACAACATTGTGAGGCTCTTAACCAGCAGAGGAGAACACTGAACAACAGACAGCACACCAGCCAGCAGCACTTAAAATCACACTAGAAAGACCATGACATACCGAGCCAGCTCTCCCCTTTTATCAGGGAAGAGAGTGGTGCTTGCTCCCTTTGGATCTCCTTGCTCCTTATCTTAGAGATGTGTACAAAAAACAGCCTTCACTAGGCAGGGGCCCGGTGAGGAACTTGCACCAAACTGCTCCTGCATCCAGCCATGACATCCCCATCATGCTTGCTCTCTCAATGCTCTGCAAACTGTGTGTTTGCTCAAGTGGCCAGCACTAGGATTCCCACTGGAGGTGCTTTCCCAACGTAGTTTCTTCTCTAGGGCCTGGAGATCACATATTTCTTTCATCATAAAGAACGTCTGCTGTGGGATCTGTAACGACTCTGCTTTGAGTTGAGCTGAAATAAAACATGCATCGAGCAAACAATAGCCAAATAACAAGAGTGATGTTTTTTCTTTTCGTAAAGACCGTGTGTGCTGCACACAGGGATAATCTGCATGGCTTCAGTACATTCAGCACCTGTGTTTTTGTTTTCTTTGCAGTGGGAAGAGTGGCTTGGTCTGCACTGCTTGTCCCTGCCTGCCTTGCAGAGAATTGCCTAGAGGTTTTATTAATTTTTAATCTGATTTCTTTTCTGTATGTGAAGAGTTGGAGTTAATGGTGGATTTTCCCCTACAACCTCTTTTGCAGATGGCCAAAAGAAGAACATCTAATGACCAAGTTGTATGCTGCTTGGAGATCATCTCATTCCTCACAAGAGATAGGGCTCAGCCATTAAAGCACCACAGCCATCCCCTCATCTCCTACTTTCAGCTTTGAAGATGCAGCTAGGTTGGCAAGGCTGCAAAAGTTCATGAAGTGCTGCTGTGTTTTCTAAGCTGATACCTTAGTGCACAGAGACCAAATTCAAAAGCAGGGCATAATTACTACTTTGCTTGGGTTCCTCAGTTAGCTGCCCTTCCACAAAACTGCTTCTGGTTAGAGAACGCAAACCTGCTGATGCCTCTGCACTCAACTCACCAAAATTTCATTTCACATAATATGAGAAGTTTCTATGCTACATCAAAGCATCCTGTTTAGACAGTTAAAAGAACAAGAAACCTCAGATTCTGTTGTAAAATGACTTCTCTTTTCAAAGCATTGTATTTTGTGTTAAGTAATAAGTCTTCCTGTGATTCTACTCGTGGCTCAGGATGGAGCTGTTCAACACCAATCCCAGGCTACTTTTCAGCTTCACTCTATTATCCAAAACAACAACAGTTCCGAACATTGTTGCAAGACCAAGGATCCAGGCTCCACATAAAAAGAACTATTATTGTGGCAAGGGAGGTAAAGAAATATAAAAGAATCCAAAACATACACAAGCTAATAAAATCTGTAGACCATAACTCATGTACACAGCTTAGACATGCTTAAAAAAAAAAAACACCAATCCATCACTGGTATAAAATCTAGAGTTCTGGGGATCCTTTGCAGGGATCTACTTTCCCATCAATGCCTAAAATCGGTTCTCTTATGGCAGTGTGCAGAGTCTATACCTGCAGGAAACATCACGATCATCAAACAATACCAGAATTTATTTTCAGAATAGAATAATTTCAATTCACCTTACGTTAACTGCAGGATAGTGTTTGCATGTGTTTCTGCTAAAAAGTCACAGGGCAGAAGAAAATATACAGGATACTTTAATGTGGCTATCAGTCCTCAGAAAGCTTCTCTCTTGATTACCATGTATTTTACATGTCCACTTCACTGTCTACCAGGAGCTGAACAGTGACAAGACTTTGGGAAAAAACACTGCTGCCATTTTACAGACAGGGAGCGTAACAGCACTTAATTGCTTTTAGGTACTATCCTGTTTGTCTAAGAAAATTAACTTTTTATTTCAAATACAAGCCAAATTACAGCAGTGCATGGGGAACGATTTTCATTCACAGCAGAGACTAGAGTCCAGTTGCAACTAGCAAAGGGCAGTAACATGTAACTCATGAGCTTTCACTTATCATAACTCTAGGATCCTACCTCTTCAATGTTAGAAGAGACAACACCAAGAGTTTAGGCAAGGATGGGTGGGAAGGAATCAAAGGAGTTTACTGAGCAGCCAGTAGTTCTGTGAATTACTCAGTGAATGCAATTCTTTCACTTCAGATATTAGTTTACTTTATGTCACAAAATTAGTCTATCAACCCAAGTCAGAAAAAGTATGAAATAACAGTTCCATAGGTTGCACCAACTGCAAAAGGTGAGTCTTCCTACATCTTCACAGCTGTTCAGTTGCCTATCTTTACACACAGTGCATTCACTGACCTGAAAACAAGTACAGCCATCTCAGATCCAAATTTCCTTCCATTTTCCTGCAGCTGTAAACACAGGATTGTCCTAGACTTCCTGATGTTCTTTTGAATCAAGAGTGTTGATTAATAAGACGAAAACAAAACTGAATTCGCAGAAATAACTTCTGAAGTAAAAAATTTACTTACGTTCTACTTCATGTTATTAATTAACTAGTTACAATGATTCTGAGATAATGTTCCCCAGCCTCCAGCAATCACTTTCCAGCCTAGGTTTTTTACCTTTACTTTAGAATCTGATTAGATTGACGAAAACAAACAAACAAACACAAAGACAAACAAACCCCCAAAACACAGCAAATTAATTTGTTGAGAGGAATGAAAAATTAATTCAGACTCTTTCCACTGATGTGCCCTTCACCAGTATTCATGAGCGCTCAAGAAAGACAAAACCTAATGTTATAAACACAGCTAATGAACTGTTTATTTTACAGTTGGAAAAAATATATAGTGTTTATATTTTATATATATATGGATATATATTTATATAATGTAAACACTAAGCTGTACAATATAGGCAACTGTACTTTAATGCTATCAGAATATTTGCAGGTCAGCATCTACACCTTCCCTTGAGCCACCTCAACACAGGGAAAGCAAAGCGAAGCCAGGTCTGTAACAAAAGTCTGGTTTTCAGGTGAGAGGCAAGAAATGAAAAGTAAATGAAGCAAATCTTTATGCTTGATATTGCTGAGGGACACTGCCAGAAGCACCAAGGTCACGCACAGCCTGCCCTGACAGAGCAAAAACTTTCTTCTGGAAACGTACCTTTCCAACGCGGGCCTTCTGCAAAACCAGAGTCACCGCAGCCTTGGCCCTGGCTCTTCCTGTCAAAAGCTCAGGAAGGGCAATGTTTTAGCGCTGGCGGTTCTGCAAGCATACCCGCAGCTCTCCGGGCGCTGTGCGGGACTCCCGCAGTGTCCTCCCGCCGCCATCTTCTGGTCCCGCACTAGGGGGCTCTGCCGGCCCGGCCATGGCGGTGGGCCTGGGCCTGGGCCCGGGAGGGCTTCCTCCCCAGCCTGCCTGCGGCTCAGGGACCAGCACATCAACCTCCACGAATCCGCTGCAAAAATGGCAGGGTGCTATGGCATGAAGTGCTCCGTTATAAAAGCAAGATGTTACAGTAAAAGGTTTTAGCTGTATTTTAGAAATGGCCGAACTTCATAACACTGGAAGTTTTATGGGAAAGAAAACAAGGCTTCTAAGTCTCTCCCCAAACTATTGCAGTTTGAATAGCAACTTTCTGATTGTTGGAAGGCGCCCTGCCCTCGCAGGACGGGGCTCCTTAGTGCGGCATCAGCCAAGGCCGGGCCCTCGGCCTGTGGTCAGGGAAGGGGACTGCGCTGAGGCAGCAGAGACACTCACCCTGCGGACCCCGCAGCGCCGCTGCCATCTGCATACCTGTCAGAGTTATTTCACTTGTCCTTTTGGCAAATTAACAGCGTTGAGGCCATAAAAGATCAGAGGAATCGCCCAGTCCCTTGCAGAATAAGGTCCAGGGAGTTTTATCAAGCCACTTGCCACCTTCATTCTCCTCTGCCTTCACCTTTTCCTTTTCTTTCTTTTTTTTTTTTTTTTTTTTCCCTCCTGCTAGTTCTGTCTGATGCTCAGCTTAGTGCTCTTTTCCAGCTCTCCAGCAAGCTGACAGCAATGCTGGTGGTTATATCAGCTGGGTCATGTATGTACAGGCAGCTTCGCCACATCCTGGGAATGGGAGAGTCCCTTAGGCCACTATGCTGCTGCCTCAAGTTTTGGCAAGTTCATACTAGAACAGCAACAAGAGTAGGAATGGATGGAAAGTGGTCTTTAAGGAACCACTAATGCCATCAAAATGCTGCCAATTTCTTTAAATTTACCAGTACAACTCTTACTAACCTGTGAATGGCTTGGTACATACAAGCTGCTCAACAGACATGAAGGCCTACCTGAATAAGAGTCTCAGAAATAATTGAAAACATCCTGTTGTTGGCGGACTATGGGACAGTAGTTTATTTTTCTCAGGAAAGAATACTGCACACCTATGTCCCAGCCACCCTGCTGCCTTAGGAGTAGTGGGAAAAGTTGGATTGTAACCCTCTGTCTTTCCTTTGGGTGCTTTTGCAATTCACATACCCCATGGACTTCACAAAGGACACACAAAAGGCCCAGCCACACAGACTCTACAGCCAGTATGGAGTCTTCCTTCCACTTTACTTCCCTCAAGGAGCAAGGCACAAGCCAACTCTACACCAGGATAAAAATCTCCCTTCCTACCTCAAAACACAAGGTAAAGGTCTTTCAACTACTTATTTTTCTTCCAGATGACTTTAACATAGCTAACAAATCAGTGGGAGAAGAGCCACAGAGACGGACCTTAGATCCCTCTTCTGATGATGTGGTCATAGATAACAACATGGAGATAGAGATCTGTTTCGACAGGCATCCGTGTTGTGTTTTCTCCTGGGTAGGCCTGAAACACAGAGATTACAGATACCCAGTCAGGAGAGAGAAAATACATGGGTTTTAATGTAATGAATTTTCTTCTTCCCTTGGAACAAGCTTGATAAATTCAACTAGCTCTGAGGATGGGGATTTCTCAGTGAAGATTATTATCTTGGCACTGGGCAGTTACTTTCTGCTGCAACACTTTCAGCAGGTGCAAAGGCAGTGAGTTCTTTTAGCTAGATAAAAGGAGGAACAAGTAGACCATCAGCCTGTCAAAGAGAGGGCCTGCTTGCAAAGATCAGGCAACTGGTACAAAGTCTGTTCAGGCTTAATTCCATGAGAGAGAAACTCATGCTGATTACAGTTTGGCCCATAGCAAGGACTTCCCAAAAGCTTGTTCTCCATCAGTGAGTGCTGAAGAAAAGCCAAAGCCATATGGATCTCATGGAGACTCACAGATCTGTGTCCTGCAACCTGCAGGGGGACACTATGTATACACACAAATGCTTCTTCATGTGGCTTTTGGAATGCAAGGATCTTTCACGTAGACACTAAAGAGATGGTTATTTGTTACAGATGTTCTGCAGCTGCAGGAAGCTGGATTAGTGGCTTACTTTCAATGCAACCAAATCCATTTTTAGGTATGCATTTTTGAACTTCTCACAAACCAACACACTTATTTTGAAATCCATATAATTTCATATTTTGTAGTGTTACTATTCATTTGTGACCATCTTTCATGGGAAAAACAAAGAAACCATCATCCTAGATCAGTTCTGTAGGAACCCAAACAAATTATTGCCCAGCTTAGTTTATGTTGGTTTTGAGACTAACCAAAGCCTGGGTGTGTTTGTCACATCCAATCTATAGTCCAAGGACTTCAGTTGTGAAGTTTAAAAAAGTGGGGTTGGCACCAGAGGAACACAGTCGGTTTCTTACAAAGGGAAGCTGTCAGTCATGTTATTACTCACTCAGCTTCACCATTAAAGATAAAATGGCCATGGCAATTTAATGAGATTTCACTGCTGGATGAAAATTGGATGTCTGGGTATTACTTGAGCATTTGCTTTTGTTTAGATTCAAATGCTATATAAAAATAAAAATGGTAGAGGCCAGTCAATTTCAGCGATAGTTGGTTGAGCCATTTTTAGGTGATAGGAAAGTATATGTTTGTGCTGTAAATCATATATCAGATACAGTGTCCACAATGTCCATCCATTTTATAGCACTACTGAAGCACAAGTATTTTCCTTTCTTTTACTCAGTTGTAAATCCTTCTGAACCATTTACTGTGTACTGGAGGAACACAACTCTCCACAGGAAGATTCATCTAGTGTCAAATGTCTCTTTTGTGAGGCACTGAGTTTAAAATCCAAGTTTGACCCTGAAGCTCGTAACCACCTCAATCTCATACAAGAACTAAATTACCTCAATGGGGCTGCTTTCCATAGGATTTCTCAATCTTTTGTATTAAGAAGGAAGAATAAGGATCATGGGCAATCGGGAAAAGAATTTTGCCAGTTTTAGTTCACCACTGCCAAACTACTGGGGTAGAGAAGATGAACCACACTTCAGATGTAGGAACTGATTCTGCTTTCTGGATGTGCTGGTGTTCAGCAAGACCTGCCAGGATTCGGGATATTATAGTTCCTGCAAGTTGCAGCTTTTGTTTCCAAACAGTCTAATATTTAATTTATTTTAATCCATTATTTATTTATTTTTATCTACCTGCAGACATGTTTCATAATCGAGAAACCTTTGAATCTTATCTTTCAGTTCAACTTCTGATTTCTGTTGTCACATGGGACAGCCTACATCACTCAGTCATAAATGAGGCTGAGTTTATCTGACAGGGACCAGAGCAGCTGTGATAACAAGGGCATGTCTGAATAAGCCTTTAAAATATTGGGCATGTATTGATCAAGGCCCTATTTGCAATCGGACTCTACAGTTAAGCAGTCAAAATCCATTCCATAAAGGCTATTTAAAATACCGGGAGAAAAATAATTACCTTGGGATCCACATTTATTATTTTCCTATCACTTTTGTTCTTGAAGAGTAGTCCGCCAGCATTTTCTGCAATCACTTGGTAATTTGGGCTGGAATTTGAAGTGCTGACATTTCTATCCCAGTTGTAAAAGCTGTGAAAATGTGAAACAGAAATGCTGTACTTTTAATGGATGTCACTCCTCCAGCTTAAAGGCCAGTTCTGACCTTTTTTATTTGCTGAGTAGTTCCTGATTCCACAATAGCTCCTCTGAAAGCCAGACATTCACTGAGGAGCAGAGGTCTGCTAAGTATTAGAAAACCTGTCCAAAAGTGGCCCTACATATCTGATCTCTGGCAAACCAAACCTCAGGCCCCTAGCTGTCTCCTCATCCATTCAGTACTAATGTTATTAAAAGACTCAGAGCCTGGGTTATAACTAGTGGGAAGTGGTAGTGCTTGAGCACTACTGCTGCGACGGAAACAGCTCTGGAGACCACCTGAAAGTGTTTCCTGGACCACCGCGGATCTGCAAACCAGATGTGAAAACTGGTTTCCCCTTCAAATGCTCTTGCTGCCTTACTGTTTTCTTTTCCCTTGTTTTTAATATAATTATGGTTGTAAGGAGTTTTTGGAAGTCCCTTAGTGGGCCAGGATACCATGGGAGAGACTGCACTCCATCTCCCAAAGAAAATCCCAGCTCCCTGAAGAGATGTAGGTGTCAGGCGGGAAATAATTTCTGGAGTAAACAGTTCAGTCAGTCTGTGTTTGCTAGTTTCCAAAATGTACAGAAGTAAAAAGGAATCAGCCTGCTATGTCAAATATTAAATGGAGACAGGAAGGGTTCAGCAGTTTATCAGTCTTTCTCCCAGGCCAGAGGTGCTGGAATTCCCTGAACCTTCTCATACTTTTTTTTTTTTTTTTTTTTTTTTTACTTTTCAAACTTTTTATCACCTGACTTCCATCCTTTTAGGCTTTATACTTGCCACATAGCCAGCTAACAGGTTATTTGCACACTTGTTCTCAGTATTTGTTTAGAAACCTTTTCAGCTCAGTGATACGGCACTGCTACCTGTACCTCACTGGGATACCCACCTCATCACTGTAGTGGCACATTGCACTTCTGCTGCTAATCAGATGAGCACATCTTTTGCAAAAGTCAGAGGAAATGTGAGAAAGTCAGGAAATCATTCTGTGTGTATGAAGTATTCAAGAAATTTAGAAAACAGCTTTTAATTTTCCTGCCTCCTGCAAGGATACTCCATTTCAACTAGACACATGGTTTTGGTTTCTAAAGTGCTTTGATTTCTTCCTCACATTAAAACCATGCAGAACAATAGGCCTCATCACTGCTACTTACATTAAACCTTTTTACATCCTGAACACCTCTGGTAGGAATGAAGGAATGTATAATGACTTGGGGATGAACTTTCAGCACCCTTAAAGAATTCATCCTGGCATCACTGAAGTAAGCAGCTGATTTGCCACTGTAGTCAGTAGCTATGGGTTACACTTATGTCTCATAAGTTTGTACAAGTACAAGCTGCCCTCTGGAACTCTGTGCAGCTTAATGCTTAGATGCCTGCAGAAAAAGACTGAAAGGTAGGTGGACACGGTTCATTCAACTTAGCAGAAATAGCTGCTTTGCTTTGATATGCTAATTGGTCACATTAATTTGTCAACTGTAGAATTATTTAATGCTCTGTGTTTACCTATGTAAATTGGTAAACAATTTTTTTCAATCACTGTTTAAGAATAATTATACACACAAACTTATATACAAATCAAATATGCAGATTCTTTTAACTCTCTACTCCTTTAGTTTATCTCATCCATACAGCTTTTCTGTCCAGCAGCACACAACTTAGTGAACAAGTCCAATTGCACAAATAGAGATGGTTTCTGCCAGAAAACCACTACCAGATTAGGAAGGAATTTATCTACATTATCTTGGGATATATGTCTGTCTGCTAAGAGTTCCCCACATTCACTAAAAAGAAATTACAGTGAAAGTAGAAATAATCAATTAGCTGTTGGATAATAACTTCCTGTATTTTGCCAAGTTTCTAACCCCATTCCTACCATGCTTCCCCATTTAAGACAGTGAAGACAAGATCAGAGCTCAGACAGCCTTTCTGCTGGGAAATCAATGTCTAGTGCAAACAGTTTTGTTACGGAATTGTTTTCTCCACAACAGATTAATTTCCGTCATGAGCTTAGGATGTGAGACGCAAGCCCCAAGTCCACTGTCACAACAAAGTGAATCGCTCTGAACCCTGTACCAAGGGCTCAGAGAAGGAGGCAGCATGCCATGCAACTCTCCATCTGCCTCTGCCACACGTAAGCCCCAACCTTCTTGTTATTCCCATGCTCTCCAAAACAGCGGACAGTGAGACAGAAGCTGCTTTGAGGAAGCCTGGATGTCTGTCCACAGAGGAAATTTCCCCTGCATACCTTTGTTCATGTTCTTCCCTGAAAACGTCAAAAGATTCAAGTAAGCCTCACATCCACCCTCAGCAAGTCATCTAAAAAGGGCTGCTGCAGCTAGAGAGCAGTGTTACTAGGAGGTCAAAGTAATGTATGCCAGCAGGAAGTACTCCTAATACTGCCTGAATAGAACCTTTCAACCAGAGGAGCAAGGGGTTGGAGAAGGCATCTCTGGAGCAGTCTCTCACCTGCCAGTTACTGTGAAATTTGCTCGCTGTTACCAGTGAATTCCACCATGAGGCTGCTGCAAGAAGAAAGGGCTGGAAATCAGGACCTAGGAAATCCCATCTCATCAGTGTTTCTTTCTCTAGAATAAATACTAAACTGAACTTAATCAGTAAGTGCTATGTAAGAGTTATGGTATGCTCAACAAATAAAACTAATTTTTGTTACCAGAATTCCACATGGCTTTAAATATTTAAATTTTCCTGAGATGAAAACATGCTATCAGATTGACATGACCAAACAGCAAAGAAAAAGACTTCAGGGTACATTTTTTTCTATTATTATTTTTTTTTTTAATACAGTGTGTTTTAAAACAAATGTAACAATTTTCAGCAGAGCAATTAGGTATGTGGAGTACCAGAGACTTAGTAGTGCTCACAGTCCAGTTGCAAGAAGAACGCATTGGGGGTTTTTAAAAACTTTTGGTTTTTTGTTGCTCTTGGTGGTGGTGGGTTTTTGGTTTTTTTTTAGATGATGACTTGCTGATGCAGTGGTATGTAACAAGCAAACAATACAGACTAAGCCATGTGAGGCCGTTTGTGGTTTTTTTTTTTTTAATTCATGAGCTAATTCTGGTCTGAGCAGATTTTCATTCTGTAAGCAACATGCTCTCCCCAGAACACAGAAGTCTGAACATAGGTTTTTGTATCCTTAAAGTTATCCTTCGGGTACCAAGATGGCAGCACATCAAACCACATGGAGCTTACAAAATGCCTCTCACCCAAGAATTTCTGGGTCCTTTTGTAAACATGCATTATTTGCTTGACAGTCTTGTGAGATGTAAGGCAGGCTTTATTACAGCTCATAAGTGGCTAAGGGAGCCAGGGAACAAAAAAGATTGGAGATTTTTCCCTAGAATATGTGACCTGATAACAGAGCAGCAGAGAGTCCCAGTTGTGAGCTCCAGCCAGGAGACAGGGTGCTCTCTTTGGAGTCCTCTGCTCACATTTAGGGAGCTGGACAACCATTTTCCTAGAGGCATATCCTTGGCAAGGTTACAAACTGGATGGATGACTCAGTGTGTGATTGTCCTCCTTTTTCCCTTATTCTAAAGCAAGAAATAACCTGTGATGGCTAACTTCATGGGTTGAAATGCCATGGTGCATCAGGCCTGAACAGACTGGAGAGTGCTTCAGACACTGAACAAACCGAGGGTTTCCTATTATCATCTGACCAAAAGAAAAGAAGGTGTGCATCTGTAAGGTAAGAGCTTTGTTGTCCCAGTTTACTGTTTGCTATTTAAATCAGCAAAATCAGAGAGAGAGACATAGTGTAAAGGTGTTTATGTCTGTGTTGGCTCCACCTTTGATCCCATGGGGTTAGATTATACTACCCTATTCTTTTTTCCCCTCAGGATAAGGATTGGTTCCTTGATTCATTTCTCTACTTTTCTCTTCCACCCACACATACACAAAGATAAAACCATTCCCTATAGCAGACTGGGACTTCAGTCAAAAACTAATTATACACAGTGATGGCTCAACAGCTTTTTTTCAGTTTGCGGTTTAATGAATTTGCGATGCAAACCGTCTGGCTTCAGACTCCCTCCTGGTAATTTACAGACCATCTTGCTTTATTTGGGCAGCAGAAGAAGAGTGCAGACAAGGGAGGTAGAGGGGTGCAGGGCAACAAAAGAGACCAGAACTAGGAATATAAAGCAGTGGCAGCTGCTTTATCCTGGCATTCTCCTTCTTTCTGACCCCCCGGTAGGAGTGCCCTGGTAATGACTCTAATGGGGGGAAGCTGCCATTCTGCATGCAATTGCCAAATATGACAAAGCAGCAAGCAACATGCTTGGATGGTATTTATCCTGTCAGCCCTTCCACAGCTTCCGGTGCAAATGAGGTCAATGCTTTGGTGGGACACAACATGATGTAATACAGCACATATGCCTGACTCCATGCCAACCACTGTTCCATAATGAGATGCATGTCACAATCCTCTGATTAAACAAAAAAAAACACCTACTTTTTCAACCTAAGAAATGTAAAGATGCAGAGTTTTGCTTTTCTTTTCCATCTTGAAGCATCTTTGACTGAAATAATCGTATTTATCAAATGCCAGAGTAGGGCGAGATAGGATGCAGTTCTTCAGAAAAGCAAGACAGTTTGATTTGTCTGTAGCTACTGGGCACAGTAGCTGTTTTGGTGACTCTTTCCTGCTTACTTCTGCTACATTGTCACTACTGAATTATAACCTTCTAGCATTTATCTAAACTTGCATGGCTAATTATCTTGCAAACTGGTTCTAAATTAGGAGTAATTAAAATGAACTTTTGTATGAAATTGGTAGAAATGAGAATGTGGTCCACAGGATGAAATTATGCATTAATTTCCTAGAGGCAAAGGAAAAGCACAGCACTGCTTGTTGGACAAGGAGCTGCAAAGGAGTCACCACAGTAGGCAGTGATCATCTGACTTGTCCTCTTCATACCCCTGGTGCTGGGAGTAATGGGGATCTCTGCCTCTAATCTGTGACCAAGCTTCCCACACTCAGCAGTGGCATGGTAGTAAGCCATTTAGCGCTACAGACAGAAATAATCTTTAAGACTTTTTGACCTTGCTTTTGCCACTTAGCTAAGGTGTCATTCACTGCATCTCATTCCTGACATTGGGACACTGCCCCATCAGCACTGGAAGGATCAGAGACATTTCACCAGTATCTGAGCTCTGTACTCGCCAGCCCCGATGTTCCTGAGCTGCCCAGAGATGCAGCTGCTCCCTGACAGCAAACTCGACAGCTCCTGCAGACAGCCACACTCTGTGGCCAGCACCTTCTCCCTGTGGTTCTGGAATGAAGTCCTTCCTTTGCGTCTTTCCCAGGCAACAGTTAAACTCTGAAATTAGGCTCAAGAGAGAAGAGTGGCAAAGCTGTCACTGGTTGCTGGAGCGCTGATGCTCACCCAGTATGTTTACAAAGCACAGGAGAAGAACTAACACATCACTGCTAATCATTGGGACTGCAACTACTACATGGCAACAAACCTCATGAATAGCAAGTCTGAAAATACATCCCCAAGCTGCCAATTCCTCCTTTTTGTACAGCTTTAAAATCAAACAATTTTTTTCCTGTTCCCTTGCTTCAATTTTTTTTTTAAAACATAGGTGACAGTCATCAAGAAGAGCACTACAAGGAGTACATCTACATTGGTCCCCCTTTGCTTTCTGTAGCAAAAGGGTGATGGACTCAACACTCCAAGGGAGGATTGAGATCCTGACCTGACACCTCAAAGCCAGTGCTGTAAGGATGCAGAGACATCTGAGCCTCCCACACAAAAGACTGTCACGAAGACTAATGAATGCTACATACGGTGAGTGCAGGGAAGTGTCCAGAGGGGCACAGAGACTGTCTTTATTTGATATCATCAGAGGCCTGCTGGAGTGACTCTTGCAATCTAAAGGTTTGCAGAGCTTCTCTCAGCATTCTAGCCCTTTCTTTGCTCCTGCCCCCTCCTCATGATAACCCTCCAAGCCACATGGCTGCTCTTGCCTGGCATCTGCCTCTAAGATTGTCCATTTTTTGCAGCATCAAGGAGGAAAAATGTCTGAAACGTAATGTCTGAAAGGTGATAAGCAAAAATGACGAGCACCTGCAGCTTCCATTGACCTAATGTGAAACTATATGCCTGCTCAGTATCCAAACCATCTCTCATGAGTTCTCAGGCACACCATGAACGGCAATGCACGGAAAGTAAGTGAAGGTGGGTGCAAATTGGCTAATGGGAGCTAAGGGTACACTGGCTATGGCATTCACTGAACTATAAACCCATATTGCCTGGGAAATGTACATCTAGACTGGAAAAGAGCATAACTCAAACCTCAGTCCAATAATGTAGTCTACAAGTGCCTCAAGAATGCTGTCCAAAGCTTTCCTACTCTATGCAGCTCTTGCAGAGGCATTCACAAAGTGGTGCATTCTGAGTTTACCATGCTTGGCATATTTCTCGGTCAGAACAGCAGCAACACAGGGGACTTGGAAAGAAATCCTATTACACAGCCAAAAGCTGTTATCATCCTGTGATCCTACTTTTCAGTCTTTTTCTTAACAGAATAATAATACTAATCTCTAGTCCTCACATAAAATTGTAATTTTTATACCGAAGAATGCAGTTCTATGTTCTCATCTACTGCTAGCACACACGTCTCCTGCCTGTCCTCATTAGCAGCTGCTGTATAGTTCATCTTGTTGGTCTGTCTGCCAGCATCTGAAATGGTTAGATTTTCTACCCCCGTTTCACACACGTACAGAGTTTACTTATCAGGTAAGTCTTTGGGTCACGGACTGGCTATGAATCAAACATTACTTCAAATATGTGTAACACAAGGAGCACACAACATGATACATATACTCTACCCATGCAGACATCCCCACATGAGTATTTTACAGGCAGCAGGGGGATCCAGATGATCATCCTGTGCATCTTTGTGCTACCTTACAGACTGACCACTCTCCTGTCTCATCCTGTTATGTCACAAGCACTTACATTGCATTCAACCTTCCATCAAAGCCACCTTCAGTTGTCAGTCCTCACACTCTAGGTGTGTGCCTTGATTTTGCTGTCTCAGGAGGTAGTAACGAAAATCACCAAACCCTTAACTGCTCCATTAAGTTTCTCTTTTCCTTTTCAAAGTTTAGGATTTTTCCTTCTACACAAACCCTCCTCACTCTCTGGGCAGAGCAGTTTTTCATGGTATTTTAACAAGTGCAAAGGAAACATTGCAAAATAAGCAGTGAAGGAAAGAGCACTGCTTTTGCTTCCAGGACAGGAAGACAGACACCTTTGGCACTGGAGCATTTAGCAATGTTTCTTGTAGACAAGATGTTTTTTCTGTGATCTGCTCAAGATTCCCAGCAATATCTGAACTTCAGCTGAGTAGATCTTTTGCATTTCGCGATGAAGACTTAGATTAATAAGAAAGAAAGAAAAATAAATTAAAAAAAAAAAAAAAGCAATAAAAGGAAAATAAAGTCCTCAGGTTTATAGGCCTATCCCCAAGAAGTTATGAAACTACTGTCAGGCTCCAAAAATTGTGCAGTAATCACTCAATGTATTATCTTATTAGTTCTCTCCATCTTTAAGGAACAAAACCACCCTACACATTAGGATTTATGGCCAACAAAAAGGAAGAGTTTATCTTGAAGCTACAACACAGGAGATAAAAGAAAGGCATGTAATTGTTGAAGGAACAACAGGGTGAGTATCTTATACATATTGTGCAATTAATAATAACAGAAGGCCTGTTCGAGGTTGCATATAGCTGACAGATCAGTGTACAAAACCAGAGTCCCTATTCTTCTGCATACCAATACATGATGACTGCAACAGCCCATCAAGTAATTTCTTTTTTCCTAATGTGCCTTTTCAAAGTGTTTTAAGATGAGAGCCAAAAAAACACCTCATAAAAAGAAAAATCTCAAGTCATTAAAGTTTCCCTCCTAGCCAGGCCTTAGGTTTTAAAACCAAACAAAGCAAGCACCATTTACAACAACATGGACTCTGTGATTGCTCTGTCCCTGTTCAACACCAGGTGGTGTGGCCAGGTTCTTCCACAACCATCTCTAAAGAACAAGAGGACCTCAAGTTCATTCTCTGTGGATATACCAAAACCAGTTCCTCATCATGGCAGGCAGAGGAGTATATAATGATCAGCAGTGAGGTGGGAGAGGAGATGGCTGAGTCTTCCTCAGAAAAGAATCTAATCTTAGGGGAAGACTTGTTATCTAATTATCTGAGGGGAATTTCTAGCAAAGGGTGACCTAGAAGTGAAGAAAGGCATCACAACACAGCATCTGTCTGGTTGCCACAGAGGTTCACTTGTTAGCTTTCCTCTACAATTTATGAAAAGCCAGAGTATGATTAACAACTTCACCCCTGTGCTATCGTTCATCTAGTTCTTCAGTTCTTACCTGCCAAAGATGCAGGTAAGTGCCAAGACAGATTTCTAAAGCCTTACAGCTTCTTGTAGTAGGTGGAGTGCATTGCAGGGAGCTTCCATAGGTTTTTCAGCCCCCCCCCCTCCCCCTTCCAGCACCTCCCTACACCTTTAACACTTCTAAAATCTTGAGCTTCAGATGTGTGTGCTGAAGTTGCACTGAAAACCATGCTTAGGTTCTTGGTTGGATCAGTCCTAATAAGACATGATGAGCAGGAAGGCCAGGAGGAACTAAAGAGCAACTAGACAGATCAGTGGGCTAGCAAAAGAAATGTCAAAGTATTGTTGCAGATTGATTTGGACACGTGTATTTGTGGAGCTGGAACACTTTCTCCAACGTCTTCTCTTCTGAAGGAAGCAAGGTTAACATCCATGAATAAATTAGCGTCTTAATCAAAGTTTGATAAAGCATCTGAGATTAAATGATTTTTCTGAAGGCATGTATTCAAAGCATGCTTAATGTATGCGTGTATCTCTCTTTCTTCCTGTGGTTTCTTTCAAAGAGTCGTCTTCCTTTCCAAGTGTAATCTCCCTAGGCAAAGAGCTGAGTCCAGAAATAATTAATCTATAAAACCATATGCTAAAACTTCTAATTACCAGCTGAACTGATGAAAAAGAATACTTTTATGAAAAATGAACATTTCTTTTTCACAGTATTTTACTTTAGTGGTGTGAGGTAAAGCGAGACAGCCAACCTTCAAGGCTTGGAAAGGATCCTTCTCCTACCCAGACATCACTAATCCAAATCCTTTGAAATCCTAATGGCCTGGGCACTGAGGGAATCCTCAGAGCAACCAGTCTGTTTAATAATTAAGGCTGCAATTCGCAAGTGATCTGGGGACATTTAGATGCATCTTTCCCACTGGAACTGGAAAATGGAACATGGAAGATCTCAGCCCCTGAGAAGAGCCG
Source organism: Phaethornis superciliosus (assembly GCA_023637945.1). NCBI lineage: Eukaryota > Metazoa > Chordata > Aves > Apodiformes > Trochilidae > Phaethornis > Phaethornis superciliosus. The sequence goes on from JAJQWJ010000005.1 coordinate 197,569, forward strand.
AGTTCCCCTCATACCTTAGTCTAGAGGACTGTGAAATTGCTGGGCAGTACCTCAGGCACCGTGGAGGTGGGGCACTGGCCTGCCTTGCTGGGTTCTGCAAACTGCTTCACAACTAGTCTCATATTCTTCAAACTTTGCCGATTAAGCAAACATTTAGAAGAGAAATCTTATGTATGTAGGCACATTTTCAAAACATAGCTCTAACTCCCTCCTGCCTTCCTCCCCCCTCCACTTTCTGCAACACACAGGATTTTTTCTATATCACAGTGACCTCAGCTTTTAAATACACAGGAATAGAAGAGATAAAGATGCAGCATGAGTTTCTACCTCGAGCAACTAGCTTCCTTTCAAGGAGTAAAAGAACTACCTGTCTTAAGTAAACTGTCTTAAGTAAAAAAATCTTTGAAGCCTCACTCCCAAGTGTATCAAATCAAAAGGGCTGTTGTAAAATGTATCTTCATAAAAAGCCTGGATTACCAGCTCTGGGTTTATGATGTAAAATTTTCTGCAAAGTGGGCTTTGCAGATTCTAGCTCACCGATCCTAGTTAAGAAAAAGACATGTCTTGCTAAGATTTGGTGGAACCAGAGCACACAGGAGACTTCTGAAAATGGGGGGATTAATAACAGCTAGTAATGTAAAAACAAAATCTTAGAAAGTAATTTACCTGATTACTTCAAAAACGGTAGGTTTAACTTGAGAAACCACATCTTGCGAACACTAGCTTTGGTGATCCGTCAGTTTCTTGTGGTTGAATGTTTGCTGCAGGACAGGGCAGTGTCTATTCACTCTGCTGCTAAAAATTCGATGTAATTCATTACTACACAGCTGTCAACTACTGGTGGGATGCAAAACAAGATATAGCTTGAATGGCTCAAATAAACTTAACTACTGAAAACAGACTGTTGTGGGTTTTTTAATGCTTTCAAATCACAAACATTGCAGTCCTGGAAGACTGACATACTGAATTTAAATACACATTTGAGCAAAGAGATGACAGGGCATCAGGCAGGCTATTTCTATTTCCCTCCAAAGAAGGCAGCAGAGCTGTGATATAAACAAAGCAAAATGGCATATGGAGTATTTGCATTCCTTATATCTTTTCTACAATAGATTCATAACTTGCAATCTGACTGCAAAGTTTATTCACACAAGACACACATGGATAACTAGATAGCCAAACTCTGTCATCTACTTCCACGTTAAAATGAGAAACAGTCTCTAGTCAGAACCTCTTTGAAATCTGGAAGGATAAAAAGGCTGGAGGCCCCAATTCCTCCAACTACACAAACACATTGAGTAATACAGGACTGCAGAGTGCACTGGAAGCTCTGCACAAGCTTGAGTCAGAAAATCCATTCCAGGAAAAGGCTGTATGAAGAGGAAGATTGTTGATCAGACATTGGAATGGATTGCCCAGGGAAGTGGTGGAGTCACCATCCCTGGAGGTCTTTAAGGAAAGGCTGCATGCAGCACTCAGTGCTATCATCTGGCTGATCTGGTGGTGTTAGGTCATAGGCTGAACTTGAGGATCTCAAAGGTCTTTCCCAGCCTCAGTAATTCTGTGACTGTGAAAAGGAAGAACTTACACATGTTAGCAGGAGAGAGTAGGAAAAGTCAGAAAAAGAGACAGAAGTTAAATGAGAACTTCATGAAGGGGTGCTGTGCACATGAAGACACAAGGCAATCAGTCTGAAAGCATTTTCTGGACACATATCATGAATCTGATGGGACAGTGTGATGAAGGCAGCAAGCTGGCCATGTTACTCACATGAACTGCAAACCACCCAAAGTTATTTGAATCACAGGAAGCAAACCACCAAAGCATGTATCCTTACGCAGAAGGGTAGAATCTGTTCACAACAGTGTAAACTGATAAGTAGGACTACTGGGGCTGTAGTTACAACTGTTCAAAAAAAGATAGTTTAGATAAACAGATGACAATGTGAACATTATGCCTGTCTGAAGATGTGAAGAATCAGATAGCCAGAAGGTCTACATTTCATATGGCAGGTTCAATGACTTTGTAATCTGTAGCCCTATAAAGAACAAATCTATTGAACAAACTAAAACAGCAATACAGTTTTTAAGAAAAGCACTCTCCTTTGTCTTAAATATGCAGATATAAACAGGATATTACTGCATGCTATAGAGAAACAACTGCAACCACCTTCTCAGTAAACTACAATTTAGAAGTGTTTTTTCTAGGTTACATTCATCAAGCTTTTCTGCTTACCACTGGCAGAATGCAGGAGGAGTGAGCTTTACTCTCTGCACATATATCCACCAAAATATTTGCATAGGTAGTATTGAGGGTACCATAACACTGAAAATGTGACACTATATAGAATATCCCATCTAAAAAGAGGAACACTGGCATTATGGCTGGGATGTCCCAGTCCTACAGTTTTAATTGAACTTTGTTGACTTGAATTTTACACTGCCCGATTTCACTAACTTCCTGACAGTCTCAGTTTGGAAGCCTGAAAATCGCCATCTTTTCTATGAGATATTCATAGAACATAACATAAGGAGATAATCACAGATAATTCCAAACAAATAGATCCTGTGATCTACTTCAAAACTTGCCAAGTCACACCTGAGTGTTACCACTTGGTGTGGCTCCTGTTGAGGCTAAGATTATTCTGATTCTAACTAGCAGGTAGGTAACAACAGTTGTGAGACTGTAAGACAATGCAACAATTGTCACCGAACATAGAAAGGGATCAAGTGACAGAGTGAAGAGAAAAAATGGGACAGCGATGAGGAGCATCCACCCTCCAGGCAGCACAGGCAGTCACATTACAAACTGCCACGGAAAAAGACGGAGACCAGAACTTCACAAAATAATTACAAAAAAAAATGTTTTCAAGAAGCAGGTCTCTTTGAAGACAGTATGTGTGGGTTGTACACAAGAAAAAAAAATGAAGATTGTTTCCCAAAACACTGGAATAGCACAAGGGTTTAACAATGAGAAAAACTGACTTACAGCAGATTCATAACTTTCTAGCAGTTTTAAATTAAAAACTACAGATAAGTTCTTCCCCTCTCTAATGCTGAGGTTTTGAGTTTCAAATATTATGATTTATAACTGATGTAATAATTTTTTTCCACATCTGCTTGATGCAGTTTAATATACGTATATACAATACGTGTATCGTATATAGACAGAATACTGCCACATACAAGAAGAAAAGGAGATATTCTCAACCAGAAAGCTGAAAACTGGTAAGATGAGAAAATTTACCAGTTCCTATGCGTCCCCCCAGAGCTATATGCTATCACCACCCCTCCTATACATTTGTTTTAAAATGCCACCCGTGTTCGTCAAGACAGAATTTCACAATACAGTTCATGTTCACTTCAGTATTTTATGTAAAGTTGTATTTTTGCAAGAAGCACATAGATCAGAAGGTATTGCAGGCATGTTTCAGTGTTTAAGTGGAAATGTGAACATAGAGGAAAATTACTGTGGAATTAAAGAAGACTAACAACACTCATCTATTAAACATATGCAAATATGCTCTGGCAAAACTGCCAGACATCCTGATGAATCACAGCCCAAAACAGCCCCCCTCTTCTTTTAGGCACCCAGCTCTGAAGCCACACAGGAATTTATAGATCAGAACTAGCATTATTTACCCATTCCTTAATCCTGCTTCAGCGTTCAGTGTAGCATTATTTAAACAAAAAAATAGTGCTTCCATTATTGAAACTTTTTCTATTTCCTTGTTTATTTTAGCAGATGTGAGAGGTTATTCAATTTGTAGGCTTTCTATTAAAAGCATCAAATGATGTAAAAATTCTGAATCTGTATCAGTTTTCAGCTGAAAAGATAGGGATTATATATTGTAGCATTATATGATATATGTGGGGTTATGTGCTATGAGAAATAATTTGAATATTCCACTGCAAAAAGGGTCTCTCCTTACCTCAGTGATTCTAGTAAGTGCTTTAAATGGCACCATTAGCTCCAAGGAGCAGTAAGAAGGAAGAATTACCTTTCCTTCCCCACCTTAAATGCTAGCCCATGCTTCTCCTACCCTTTCTCCCACCGTTCTTCGAGAAATATTTTCAGTGTGGTTACAACATGTGCGATCTGGCTGCACACAGAAGGCCATAAATCCTCACTACCAAATGTTGATCCCAGCTTTTGAACATCTTGGAGAATGTGATATCAGTGTTCTAAAAACCTTAGGGTACCCCAGCACAGGAGAGGGGAGCTGGCCAGATACCACATCGCTAGAGAGAACATTTTAATCTGAGGGTGTAAGGAGAAGCAGGGGTGCAGGCAGGTTTCCTGCATGGCAGCATAAGTGCAGGTGCAGTGCCGGGACTCCTCAGCTTGACACGCTCAGCTTTCACATCCAGCCCTCTTACTAGATCAGCCTAAAATGTCACTCTCAATCTGTAGTCTCTGGGAATTAATCAAAAAAAGGGGGGTGGCAGGAGTAGGGATAGCCTCTTTAAAACTCATAGCAGATGAAAAACACCCTCCAAAAATGCCCTATCAGTGAAAGGAAATAAGTCACTTTCCTCGATTGTGGTCATTTGCAGAGACATAATAAAAATAACCTGTGGGACCCATAGAGTACCTGCAGTTAAGTTGTCATCGTGTGCAGTTGTATGGTATCTTTACTATTGCAGCACATTACATTATTTCCTTAAATTGGTCTCATACTTCAGCCCTGGAAAAGCACCAGAAGAATCTACTGGGAGTGGGAGACTCTGATTGCACTGAACAGGCCTCAGTGAGCTCACTTGGAAAAGCATGGGAGCTCCCTGCCACTCAACCATTCAGTCTTGGATAAAAGGGGAATTAAAAGCTCTGAGTGTGGCACTGAGCAGCAAGTTCTGGGACCAGGGAGGGCAGCTTGTACAGTACCGAAGGGACACTGGGTGAGAGCTTTGGCACTGTCACAGCCCAGCAACAGGGAGCACAGTAGGGGGCTTTGGCGGCAAAAGGTTCTCCATGAAAAACAAGAACACAGAGAACTGTTACAAGGTTTCTCAGAGGAATGTCCGATTTTGTGAGCTCTCTCTAAGCATCTGTGATTGAGAGGAGGGAAAAAGGAGGCCAGGGATTTAAGGAAACTCAGCAACCAAGAAACCCAGGAAAAGATTTAAAACAAAACCAGCAGTGAGGAAAACAAAGTCATCCACCTGCTTCATGGAGGAAGAGATGGGAAGTGCATGTTGGATGACAAGAAAAAAAGGTGTCAAAAAGGACATAATATACTTTTTAATATTCACAGTGTTTCACCTGAAACACATTATTCCTCCTTGGTGTACTCCCCTGTTGGCATTAAGCAAGCTGCCCTGTCTTGAAGTAGATGAGGCTGAAACACAGTCCTCAAGCTTTCTCCTGAAGACTTACTGACTCACAAACCAGACTTCCATCTGCTCTCTATAACCATGGGTCCCTTCATGATATTTGAAAATAAAATCACCATTGTGCTTTTCACAAATGTAAACACCAACTCTGCAGTGCAAACAAACAAAAAATCATGCCCAACCCCACCTTTTTTTAAGTAATGAAGAGAAGCACAGAAAAATAAATTAGCTATCCACACAGGCCTCTGTTAAAGGCCAGAAGTTTATTTTCTCAAGATTCTCAGTAGCCCTCAAGAGGTTTAGATTTAAAGCTTGTAAGTACTGTGATATGGTGGCACGATGAAGTGATACCATCAGTGTACATGGTTGATAAAGTATGTAAGAATACTTGTAGAATCAAACTAAAAATTACTGTAATTACACTAAACTGGTTAACCATTTCAGTGAGAAAAGGAGATCCAATCAGATGGTGTTGATTTTTATGTAAATGCTTACTTGTCTCTAATGAGATCTAAGGATGAGCAGTGAAATTATTAGAAGTGTAAGACATTTCCATACAAAGAAATACTAACTGGTATCACTCAGGACAAAAGAGAAATACCTGGCATGAAAATAATTTTAAAAATAAGAGAAAAAAATTATACTGAACAAGAACTTTTTTCTGTACAAAATCAAATTACTCACCAGCCTCTGCTGCAGCACAGAAGATACATAGATTCAGTTTGAGGTAGAGAGGAATTTTTCAACCAAATATTTATTTCAAGACCTTGATTGCTCAGACCTCATCATGGACATGGGAAATCCTGTTGCAAATCCATCCTTCATTAGACCTTTAATTATTGACATACACTGTTCGAAGAGTTTAAAAATGTAGCACAAAAGCCAGTAATCACTGAGTTACCCCCAGTTCATGAGGGATTGTTTACTGTCTCTCCCTGCTCTCTTCACCCTCTCTGAATATTTCAAAGATATAAGGTCTTTTCCGAATAATGGAACTTCTGAGGAAAGTTTTTCTAAGGAGTTAAAGCAGATTCCTCAATAGATCCCTTCGTTATTAATTCTGGTTCCTGGAAGTTAATCATCAGGAAACACCCCCTCGTCTCAGGCACAGGATCTGTCACAGTGCTGTGGCTTCACCTTCGAAGCACTAGGAAGGAATTCTGTTCATGGGAAGAAATACCGATTCTCCAAAGTCTGACATGTCTGCCACAAATGCATAGCTACAACAGCAGCTAGCAATCAAAGCAATGCCACTGCCTTTCAAAACAGTGCAGAATTCTGCCATCATTTTCACTAGGATATAGCTGGCAAATGAAGAAAGTGCTAGTTATTCCATACAACTATCCATTAAAAAAATCTGGACACACCAACTTCAGCCACAGGTATTTCCTGGTCTAACTAGAAGGAAAAAGTGGTTTCTCAGACACCCATGTGTGGCAGAAACCACATGCTGCCTCAGGATCCCCACACAGTGCTCTGGCTGATGTTTATATGCCTGGACAACAAACCAAAATCAAAAAGTTTCCAGAAAAGTAGTTGCAAAACTATGTGACACTGCAGCTTCCTGACAAACATCCCTTTGATGTCCACTACTAATGAGCAATACCCAAATCAGGCACCACAAGGGAAAGGGGAGGTCTGCTTGCAGAGTCAGAGCAGGGGTAGTCAGGTCACTGTGATGCCAGGCCCTGGACAGGTGACATGTGGCACATCAGCTCCTCTTCACACACTCCTCCTTTCTCACATAAACTTGAAATAAAGAATGCAACCAATCATAGTGCACTGCATTTTATCTTATGGTCTTAACATTTTATGTTCAAACAGATTCAGTAAGTAAAACCCCAAACTAGGTCCTTATTTAGTTTTCTTGCGTGAAAAAGCATGTAAATACATGCTCTAAGTGTTTCTCTGAACTAGTCTGGAACTAACTCATGGTCCATATCCACAGCATCCAATTATTAGAGGCACTAGTGAGCTTTTGATTTGCAGGCATTCCTCACACCACTGAGAAGCTGACTTCTCTTGTATGTGCTGGGGGAGTGACACACACCGAATGAACAATGAATGGGGTCTGCTGATGTACACCAGGAGTGAGTTACCGAAAGATTTGCTTTGCAGAGCCAACTGAAGTAAACACACCACCAGGACCACTGGAGAAATTAATAACTATGGATCTTTCCATACAAGGATAGCCTCCCGTTGAAAAAAAAAAAAAAACAAAAACAAAAACCAACAACAAAAAAAATGCAAACAGACAGAAAAAGACAAAAAACAAACAAACAAAAAACAAAACAAACCTCCTGACCAACAGAACAGAAAACAACATAACAAACCCAGGCTGTTTTCCTTTAACCCCCCCTTCAACATCCTTCTCCCTGGAAGCTAGAAGGAAATCCACACCAACAGGTGTCACCAAGCAGAGGCTCATGCTGCCTGTTTTAGGTGACCTGCTCCTACCTCTAGCTGCTACCATTATTTTAGGGGCAGTCACAGATCATGCCCTGGCTACGGAGAAATGTCTTCCAGAGGCTTCATCTGGATTCTGGGATTACCACAACCCCTGCACATGGGTCACTGCTGCCTTGCTGCTCCCAGAGTGCCACTGGAGTTCAGTTTGGCTTCTGCCACCTGCTCCTTGAGGGAGAAGGTCTCGGCACATCTCCTGCCTGGCATGCTGGGACAGCCCATGCCACAAAACATGAAAATGCGACCTCTTCCCTACTGGTTCTTGCCCAGGTAAGCAGAGTGGGAGCAGTACTCCTTTGTAAATTGCTCTCAAATCTGCAGGGTATGTCAAACAGCAGGGAAGGGAGAAGTTCCCTCATGCCCCATGCTTGGGAATGTACTGCTGGCCATGATTCGGCATACAGGTCTTTACAGATTAACAGATGGTATCTGAGAATATACCTGACAATGAAATGGGAGGGAATTACAAATCCAGTTAATGAATGACGGCCAAATGCTGCACCCACTTGCAGCCAAAACAGACCACAGATGAACTACAAGCAGAGAAGGGCAGGAGCTGAGGGGATGGTTCTTGCCAACAGCAAAGAACACCACATGTTGTCTGGAAGCACTCATGTCATGATACACTTCTATCACAGATGAGGTGCATCACAAAGTCCTGAATGCACCTCCCATGCTCAGGCTGATAAGTGCAACAGCCAAAACCAAATTAATTTCACTGCTGGTGAGCTAAGTTTCAGACCGTAAGTTCAGGAGAAAATCTAGGACCTATGTTCTATGGTAAATGGGGCCTTTCCTGGATCTGTTACAGAAAAGAATGGACACGCTAGCAAGAAGAAATTAAAAACACTACAACCACAAGCCAAGTGTAAGGACAAACATGACATTGCATGGTATCAAACACACCCTATCTAGCACACGACCACAGAAAAGTAATGAAAAACCAGGGCAGGAGTTCACACAAACTCCTGTGCAGCTTTACTGCAAGACAGTAATGTCATCCTCATTTAGCAGGAGATGCTCAGAGCACGGATGATCAGGCAGAAGGGAGCCCAAATGTCATCTTTCGCTGTGCCTCTTCATTCAGAGAAATTTTTGCTATGGTTCCACTGAGTGAACATTCTTCATTTTCTTTGAACAAATTGTATTACACTTGTTTCTCATCAGATTACATAAATTAGCTAAGAGTGAATGGATTCAATTACAGTCCAGATTCCAGACCTCTTAAGAACTTACTGCCTAACACATTCCTTTCATTTAATAAACTGGAACCAAATGAAGATTAAATCCTACAAATAATACTCCCTCTATAAGGAAATATAATGAAATGGCAAAACACTCTTAGGAACCTCACAGACAAAATACAAGAGCCTCTAACATTACCTACTGGATTTAAGGTATGAATATCACACAAACTTAATTGTGTGGTATTTTTACTTTGTATTGTGAAAAAGAATAAGAGGGTACTTAAGAGTAAGTTTAATATCTTCTGACAGCCTGAGAAAGCTAAGGAAAAAATATGTTGCAGCAAAGCATGAATTTCCATATTTTAAAGATTACTTGATAGCTCTTACTTGATGACTTTTAGGAACACGCACTTTTGACAGGAATACTCCCTCAGTCCTTCAGGCTGAGAAGTAGATATGCCATCAACAGTTGTATGTTTTTGTACCTGCGTTCAAGTACTTTGTACTGCGTTTTGTACTAAGCGTTCAAGTAGCCAGGGAAGAAAAATCTGATTAAAAGATTTGGCTTTGGACCTCAACATGAGATTCAAAGCTGAAGGCACAAAATTACACCTACAGTCAAATTATCACCATTCATAAACTGCATTCTTGATACATTTTGAAGTAGCTGAGTAGAAAACAAAGAGCCAGGGGAACAAAGCTGACAAGATGGGGGGTGACTCTCAAATGTACACCTGCTTGTAAGAAGATTCTTTTTAGCTTACTGAAGAATGACAGAAGAGAGTTTTGATGATAGCCCATACAGTTACAACTTGTGTAATTCTAAAGCTGTATTAACCTGGTATGCAACTAAAATACAGAATCCAGCAGGTAAAGTTCAAATTTAAGACTCCAACCAAGAAATAGGATGTTTTCAGGAGCCATGGTAAATTCTCTGTAATTTTGCTTTCAGTGAAATCTCTTGTAAGTAGCTGTACTTGCTGAAATTAAGAGCAAGTTTCTCAGTCAGTGTCTGCTTCTAGGACTGATAACCCTCAACGTTTATAGTAACAGCTAGAGAATGGTTAGAGAACCAAGGCTTCTGCTCAGTTCTGAGGAACATCTTGGGCTCCAGAAAGAGAAAAGGATTAAGGGGGTCACACCTGCAACCCTCCTTTAGGGAGAAGCAGACAAGAAAAATTATCAAAATTGACCAGAGTATTCCATCCCATATGCATCGTACTAGGTATAAATTTGGGGGATCACAACAGTCAAGGCCCTTCCTCTTCACCCTTCTTTGCCTGTTCCTGTTTGCTTTGGCAGCCTAGGAGGATTCCATCCATTTATCTGCCTGTGGTCCTGATCCATGCTCTCCTGAATCTGTGTGTTCCTGTCTCCAGCTCCCAACTGCTGACTTCAGGAGTGCAGCCTGGACTTTCCCAGGGCTGCCCTGCAGCCTCGGTGGTGATGTGAACTTCACTGGGGGGGGGAAAGGAGGGAGGAACATGGTATCATTTTCCTGTGTATTTGTATCTATTTAATATTTTTTCTTCTATCATTACTGTTCCATTAAGGTTTAGTTTCCAACTCATAAGTTTCTCTCCCTTACTCTTTCTCCTTTCTTTACCAGGGAAGGGGATTAATAGAGAGAGCATCTGTCATTTGGTTAATTGCAAGCCCAATGTTAAAATGTGTCGAGTTATAAAATTCTAATACTCTATCCCACCTCTTTTTTTTTTTTTTTTTTTTTTTTTTTTTTTTTAAAACAAAAAGGTAAAATGCAGTATCACCTGATGCTATATTCTACCACCAGAAGGAATTAATATTCTGAGATATCTATGAGGAGTGCTATGCAACCTACTTTTGATACAAGGAAAAAAAGTTGAAGCATACAGTAACTGAGACTTTTTGGGATTCAGAATAACCAGGACTAAGCACATCTATTGGATAAAAGTGATATTTCCTATGGGATATGATGACAAGGTTTTTAAAGGCTCATTTATGAGTCACTAATAAAATCCTAATATGTAGAAATGACATGATACACAGAGCAGATGCAATGTTATATTTACTCCTGTTCTTAATTCCGTCATAAACAGTAACTGCCTCATCAGTGACATCTGCTGTTCTGTGAACGCATAACACAAAGCCCTCACCAGCACACCTGTCTACTCCAGTTTCTGCTTTCTTGCTCTATAACACGACAATTGGTTGAGCAGTACTGTCAGTGATCTGCATTACAGAAGATCACTCTTGGAAGCTGACAGTCCTTTCCTTCTAACAGGTGGAGAGGAGATTCCCATAATGATCCACAACTCCAGCCCACTGAAATTTTTACCATTTACCTGCTGTATCACATACTGCTTGGGTGCCAAGCCTCTTCAACTTGGCCAACAAACGTCTCTCACATGTTTATCTCTGGACCCTCAGGCACATGATGCATTTTAATAAAACCACATTCTCCACTGAAAAAGCTCATTGATGATGTTTCCTGTTAGTCACAGGTAACACACCATCCTATATATCACCAGAAGACCTCTGCAAGCAGCCCACTTTCAAATCAAAGCATCATCCCATGGAGTCTGTGGAGAGCAGGCAAAGACAGAGATGTTCCAGCACTTGCTAACTGTAGCTATGTGACCTGTGGCATCTCCAGAATTGTCCTCTTACTGATCAAAGATTATTGCTATTTATATAATCCTCAGGATAAAGAGAGATGCAGAGATAGGCAATGGTTGTACTGTCCTGCTCTGGACTAAGCAAATCTGAAAGGAACCCTTCTTAAAGCCATTCTGCACAGTTAATTATGATCCATGGTGTTTGCCTTTCAGTGAAATACACTTCCATAAGATATCTCCCTACTCAAAAACATTTAAATCTTTCTCTATTTAATGCCTAAATGCAAAATAATTAAAACAAATCCCAAATACCTCAGATCAGTCTTCTGAGGGAGAAGTTTTCTCTTCCCACTGAAGTAAACTTCAAAATCATCTGTTGTCAGTCTGTGTGCATAGTCAATATATGCAGACACCTCCTGGCCATGAGAATTTCGGTCACGTATGAAGATTATGGACTGGAAAAAACAAAGGCAGCCACAAATGAAGAACAGAAACATACATCTGTGCACATATTTCTGTATAAAAACAGATTCAAAGCATGCATTAACATCTTCAACCCCTGGGACAGGCTTTTGTTAGGAATTGTGTTAACAATATGCTATAAGCTGGGCAGCACTGCATTAGAAATAAGCATAAATGCAGTATCACACAACACGCCCTCATGTACTCATATCTCCTACTGCCAATTTTGGAATGTTTTGCCACAAGTCCCAGGACATATCTGCCAGCCCCAGGCACACAATCCTAATGCAGTCTGATGAGCACCTATCTATACGCAAGGGTGGGTTTTTTTGGTGTTTCTACAATGCTCCTGTCCATGAACTAGTTACCAGACCAAAGTTAGGAATGCATCTCAGCAGCCAAAGCAAAACTTATTTAACAACATTCACAGCATATAAAAATTCAGCTTCTCATAAAGGTAATGCACTAGAAACTGGTTACTGCACACCTCCCTATCCTCTGCTACAACCAGAGAAGAGAGCAGGCTCTCCCAGCCTCTCTTTTGGGAGACAACCCCTGCACCATTTCATTCCTAATGAGTTTCAGAGCAAACATCTGGTAATCTAAGTACAAGCAAACAGCAAAACAAAATCTGTGCCTATAAACACAGCTAACTGAAGCAGGCTGGCTACCAGCCAGGAGAACAAATTGCCCATTGCACCTCTACATGTTATAGCTGCACTGAGGGTGGCATCAAGCCATCGCGGGGACCGTGACATGTTCAGCAGTGTTGTTGTCTTCGAGAGGTCACTCTCTGCCTTCGGGCTATCTCTGATGCTGCCAAGATCCCTATCACAGACAAGGGCGCTGATGGGATGGCTTTCTAGGACTCTTGTTGCTGGAAAACCCTGTTTCCCGTTAATTTTCTACTCTTCTGTTCCTTACCTTTTATTTGCTTTATTTTTCAACTGAACAGGGAACAGATTGGTAGAGGACAATTTTTCTTCACACACTACCACAGCACTACAAGCAAAAAGAACTGGTAGGATGAGTGTGGACTTGCAAGACAGAAGGCTTCTTGCATTCTGTGATCCACGTAAGAAAAACTAAATGCAGAATCTTGAGTTTATTAGGTAGGTGAGGTATAACAGTATTTATTAGCTCTACACGTTAAGTTTCACTCAGCTGAAATCAAGTGGTATTTCTTATTTGAATGTGGGGAAATGGAAACAATACCATATGGAACTGTATCAAAAACCATGTTTTATTTTAACAGCAGCAGATTTCTAGAGTGCAATGGTTTATCTGTCAAGTCTTTGTTATACTTGAGACACGTTTCGTTTTCCAGTTTCACGTATAATTCTATCAAAACATGTGTTGCTCATTTTGAAATATTGTACCATCAACACTGCTGATAGGAAGAGTCCTGAGAAGCTCCTGCAATACATCTGACCCTCTTGAAATACATGTCTCCTCCCTACCCTCAGCTTCCAGTTTTAAACAACTGATTTATGTGTCTGGAGAGGCAGGTAAGGGCAGATACAAGGCAAGGAAAAAGACAATACTGCCCCCAGCACACAGCAAGACAACTTTATGCTGGATCTACCCTCAGATACAAGACTAGGTAGGTGTATGTCATGTACCTGAAAAAGGGATTAGCTGTCCCTCAGAAAATAAAATTTTAAATGAATGCCTTGACTTGGACAGCATAATCCAAGATGTTACAGTATTACTTGCAGTGTTAAAAAGAGGGCTACATTTCAAGAGTCTTAAAAAATTAATCTGCTAAAATAATGTTAACGTATTATCAGGTATAAATCAAAACAGAACTGCAGGCAAGCATGGGCACTACCATCAAAACTGCTCTATAGACTCTTAAGAGAGCGACCAGCATATCTAAACAAAAATGTTCTATGTTAAAGGTACACTTTTGTGGCCTCCTCCTCAAAACTAAAGGCCTCTGATCCTTCTCATCTGTCAACAGTTTCTCTTCCTTTATCCATGATTCATTTCTAACCACCTATAAGCACGCATTCATTCATTAAACTATGAATTAGCTTGAATTTTCTAAAGTTATTATAAACTTTTTAACTGTGTTGCACCTTTATGCCCCTTGGAAGACTTGTACAGATTTGCACTCTTGCCTCCCAAAACCATAAAGCTCCTGAGTGAAAAGTAATTCAAAGAGAGAATAAAAATACCATAGATCCCGTAAATAGACAAATCTTCTTAAAGTCTCTTCATTACTCTTCTGATTGGTCTCTAACACAACAAACTCATTAAGCACAGAGTTGTACTTTACAACCACCTGGAAGGTGTCAGGAACATATATGCTGAAAGGTGCAAAAGGTGTAATTTAAGATAGGGTTTAGAAGGTATGTTTACATATAGCTTTTGGGCCTAGCAACTGAACCTACTTACAACTGGGGTAAAGCGACTTCTAGTTGCTTCGATTTGCAACAAATTAGATACAGCAGAACAGAATCGTTCATTCAGAAGGGACCTACAACAATCATCCAGCAACACGGAGTTCCTTCAGACACTAGAGAAGAGAGATGCACTATTTAAGAGGATAAATGTAAGCATCTCCATTTGTTACATGTATTTGTTACATATTTGTATAAATGTAAAGCTGTCTCTGGGGGAGAGGCTGAGTGGCCAAAGCTCAAGATCAAACCAAACCCCAACTGCCAATGATTCACTCCTCTATATGTTACTTTATGCGCTAAAACATGTTTCCTAAAAATTGTTTTGATTGCCAACAAGACCTTACCAGGGACACCTACATGCCAGGCCTTGCCAGTCATCTAGGGGATATTGTGTGCATTGCGAGACACGCTCAGTGCTCGCCAAAAACAGAGGAGCTGCTTCCACTGACACTGGCAGGCAGTGATCAGGCTTCCCAGGTTGGAGGAGAATTTGTTTGCACTTTTTCCTATTTTGTTACCATCACAAAGAATTAATTCCTCACATTAAGCTAAATCTACCTCTTTGAAATATTTCACATGTTCATTTCTCTCTTGTTAATCCACTAGGGTGGAACCAAGGGACCTGCCAAACACATCACTTCTCTGTGCCCCGCTCTTCTCTCAGAAGAGCTAGTGTGGGCATCTTCCCTGCACAGCCCAAGTGTGGGGACTTCAGTTTGCTGTCAAGTAATGCTGCTTACAAAAGAAAATAGATAAACCTTCCATGAATGACCTCAAATTTGTAACCATTTCCACAAGCCAGAAAGCTGTCTTAATATTTTCATGAGGTGATGCTGCACATGAGCTCTCCACATCTCAGACCTTTTTTCTGTGATAGCAAAGTGTACAGCAAGGACTAATGCAGTTTGTAAAATCGATTAATAACCCTGAGAAGGATTATTAACAACCCTCACCTTTCCTGTATCCTTAGAGCAGACTGAAAGAAAACTTTTCAGTACAGGCTTTTCCTTCAGCACCTCTTCAGCACAATTTGTGGGCAAGTCCAACACACTAATTACAGATGGTTTTTAATTGCATCCAAGGGCTTTGCTGGACTGGGACCTACGAAATGGCAAATTAACTGGAGCACGCCATGATTCAGCTTTCTTTGAAACTCATGCAACACATATGTGTTCAGGTGCAGCGTAGCTGAGGAGAGAGAATGTATGAGAATGTAAAGAGACCAGCCCTGCTGGCTGGTGAACTTGTCTCATAAGGCAAGTCCTTTAATAGCATGCCAAACTGAAGGCAGATGATGGAAAAGTAAAGGCAGACAATATTTGGGAGTCAGTCACTAATACACTGAGGAAGCTCTTTTCATGTGGATAATGTCACAGGTGGGGACCCAGGGGAACAAGAACAATTAGGTTGAAAGGGACTGGTGTAAAATACATTACCACTTGAAATATTTTTTTAATGAGGAGCGATTTATTTTTGTTGCATAGTGTGTGGCCTTATTTTGCCACCTGCAGATCACATTATAATCTAATAGAAATACCAATGAGCAACAGCAGTCAGAGAAAGCACCGCTGTATCTTTAAACCAGCTGGTATTACCATTTCTACTTTGCAAGTAGGAATAAACTGCTGACCTATTTTTTGTTAGTATTTTTTTTTTGGTTGGCTGGGGGGGGTGTTGGGTTTTGTTTGTTTGGTTTGGGTTTTGTTTTTCAGTGGGTTTTTTTTTTACTAGCTGGAAGTGAAAAAAGCATAAAACACAGGCTTACAGGTTGGGATTTTACCTTCTGCACAATTTAGTTTTGGGTGAAGGGGGCACGTTACAGAAGAAATATATTGTTCTTTTAGTAGAGAGACTGAGGCGCCACTAAAGCCTAGAATGTGATTGGTGCGCATTCCAAAATTTTCATCTGTAAATAACCATTCTCATACTGACATTGAAGCATGTTTCCCTTGTTTTTTTTCCTCACTTAAACTATCTTTATGCTCTGACCGTATGAATTAGATAGCATCTGCACATGCATTCCCCTGTACAGTAGCTAAATGCTGGATCCTATCCCAGAGAGCACTGCCTGGTGCTCTGGGACACCAGAGCATGCAGAAGCACCCTTGGATATTTTATTTAGATAGCAGCAGAAACACAGAGACAAAAACAGTGCTGCAATATAAAGCATCATGTGCTATACCTTGTACCAAACAGTGAAACTCCTTTGTGGTTCACAGACACCCAGCACATGCTGGTGTTGCAGCAATACTAGAGAGCAGACCACATGGCTGCTGAAAAATTATTACCTAAGGCCCAACACCTCTGCTGCTGGATATAGCACAGCTTTCACTGTGGTAAGCAGGAGACTGCTGTGCTGAAGGACTTCAGGCTTTTTTTAGTGACTGTATTGTGTACAGTTAAACACCAGCCAAAGCACATCAGATGCAGCATTCAGAGAGGGTTTTGAGGCAGAGGCAGCTCAGAAAAACCCTGGGAGCAGGGCTGCTCTCACCACTTGAATATTACAGTCTCAATTCCATTCCAGCTCTGCTTCACACAGACTCTACCTCCCCATCCCCCTAAGACATTTGCAGTTTGAGGAGGTAAGAAAACAAGCCCACTTATCACAGCAATTGTTTCTTGTCACTGAAGCCAAATTCTTTGAGAAGCTGACTGTGAGCATCCACTATTTTAATGTGTCCACCCAGGCACCTTCCCGCTGATGCCCTGAGAGTAGGCTGACTGCTCAGGCTGCACTGCAGAGCCTTTGCAAAGGGGCAGCAGGCACAGCTGGGAATGAGTCAGGTCCACACCAGAGTCTGCCTCATTTAACAGCTCCTTGTGTTCCCTAGTGTGGTTCTGAGCATATTTCAGAAATACACACAATAACCAAGCTTTTTTGAACCTGTGAAGCAGTGTTTGTGGGAAAGAATGGCTGGCCAAGAAGCAGATGTTCTAGCTTTCAACTCTTCAGAAGAAGAAAAAAAGAAAAAGGAAAAAACCCTCTGTTTACCCTTCTGAAGAAGGAATGTTTGCCATGTATGTGAAACATGTGCTTCTCACTCCCTTATTGCTAAGCATTTGGCAGCTGCTCCAACTGTAAGAAGCTCTATGGATTGTGAATTTCCTTATCTGCGTAAACAGGGTGTTGCCTCAGATTGAAAACAATATTCTGGCTGAGAGCAGACTGCTGAGAGTGTGAGTTTAGATTAATTCTGTTACCATCAAAATAAAGGAGGTTATTAAAACTAGAAATGCACACAGAACCTAAATATGCTCAGGCAGACCTAAGGAGTTAGCAGCAAGAAGGTGGCCACAGCCCTTGCATTGAGCTAATGTGGAACAAGGGCCCTCTGCCTGGCAGAGGAGAGTTTGTTCTCCAGGTCAGTGAGGGATGGCTGCTACAGGTAATGCTCTGAGCAGGATGAAGAAATGTAATGAGGAAGGAAGCACAAGTGTAAAGGCAGTTGTCTCTATGTAAGGAAAGTTGGGGGGGGAGAAGAAAAGAAATACAACAAGAAGAAAACAAGAAAGCCAAAAAGAAAAGCCAGCATGAGACCCTCCCCACCCTCTTTGAGTTCATGAGTAGTACTGGGGTTGCTCTTTAATTAAGAACTGTCAAAAAGGAGAGCAGCAGATGCTTCCTGAAATCTTTTTGAGAAGGAAGCTTTTTCCTCAACGCTACTGAAGAACTACAAGTCTTTTAGTAAATTTAGAAGCAGAAAGCAAAAACCAAAACTCAACTCAATACACAAAGAGAGAAAGCTGTGGGAAGAACACCCAGAAGAGCTTCCATCTCAGCATGTTTATGCTCTCTTGAAGAAACAAAATCTTTTGGAACCATCTTCTGCACTGAAGTACTGTCTGAGAGTGCATCTGCATGAAGCCTCGTTGTGCAGCACAGTAGGACACCATGACTACCATGATCCCACAGGAAGCAAAATGAAAGCAGGGGTTTTCTATCTTCTGAGGATGACACTTTACACCTGATATAGAAGCTGAGCACTGCCTTCCAAATCCCTCTGCCAAGCCCCAAGACACCATTTTCCCATGGTGTCCATCTGAGAGGCAGGAGGAAGGATTTAGGGGATGTGGGGCCATCGTAGTTCCCTGTTGTGGGGGGACGAGGAAAAAACCCCACAGGCTGAGTACCTACTACAGTGCTACAGCCAGGGATGGCCTTGCACAGGAAGAAGTCTGGAAAAAGGAAACTTTAAAGAACAGAGAAAACATCACAAAAAGGATCATTTGTCAATCAAAATGCTCCAAGACATTTTGTACAGTACAAAACGTACAACATTACAGTAACATGCTTGAAACTTATCTAGGGCAAACAAACAGCATTGCAGATAAGTCCCTAGTGAAATCTACTGAAATTTCTGGATGCTTTCGCTATCTCCCCAGTATTTGCCCCCACTACTGAGATCTGTATTAAGCTTTCACAGGGTTCTCGTTTTCCTCAGCTAAATGCTTTTTTTTTTTTTTTTTGTGCCAATATTAGTTTAGCCCCAAAACAAACCAGAGGGAAAAGGATTGCCAGCTTATCCTCTCATTTCACTTCAAACACATCAGCCATGTATTTTACTGTCAGCAGCAAGTCAGTGGTCCCTGCCTGTCAAAAAAATACATATAACCTAAATCATCATTACAACTGATGGTCTGTCATAATAGTAACTTTGATATGAAACCTCAAGCAGCCCCAACAGAAAGAAGTAGTCAAGCAGCACTGGAAGGAAAGCTGAATGACTCGTATATTCCAAGTTCTCTTGAAGACAAGTGAGAAAAAGTATTATTCCTGTCACTGAAAGAATCCCAGACAGAAATCTTCCTGAGCACTGACTGCCAGCAGCCAAAATCCCACCAGCCTGGGTGGTTCCAAGGGGCTGAGGGGCAGGAGGACATGTGGTTATTAGGGCACAAGTCCAGGCAGGAGCCCATGAAAAGCCAAAGCAAAAAGTAGAGAGGCTGAATAACTGGATTTCCATGGGCAACCCTGCTTTTGAGACAACAGCAGTGCTGCACAGGAGGCTCCTCTGTTCCCATCTTCGGAAGAACCCTCTGATGATAAAAAAAAAAAAAAAAAAAAAAAGACCTGTTTTCTATTAATTGGCCAGGAAACCTTTTGGAGTCCCAGACCTGTCCTGCTTGAATTTCTCTCCAAGTGCATGTGTCTGGTAGACACCCAGACAGAAGTCTCCCAAGGGCACAGGTCCTGGGGGATGAACAATCACTCACTGTTCAGGTTGCTGCAGGTGTCCAAGGTGGCAGCTGCTGCTGTTTGTGACAGGTTTGCGTGCACAGGGAGGCAGGCCAGGCCATCACTAACACCTCTGTGCAAATAGGTCAGGGAAAAGAAAATAAAACCTGTCCAGTGGGAACCTTCAGGGGCTGGGGTTTTGCTGGCAAGGCCTGGCCTCACTCCTCTTTATGTACTACTTAAAAATTGCTCCTTGTTTGACTTGGAAGCCACTTCACATAACTGGGCCTGCATGGGGCGTGTGTCTCAAGGAAACCAGCTGGAGGCAGGTGTGATGCCTTTTTTCTTTTTTTCTCCCCACTTCTGTTTCCCCCAAGTCATTCCAGAAGAACACTTCCTCTGCCCAGCTCTGAGAGTTGTTTCGTTTATTTTTTTTTAGAAGTCTGTTTATACAATTTGTTTTCCAGTGGAGAAAAACTACTGTAAAAATAGTAATGGGTTCATTTGCATGGCTTTGAACCTAGAGGGTTGTTTTGGTTTTTCCTTTTTCTTTTCTTTTGATAGAAAAAAAAAAAAAAAAAAAAAAAAAAAAAAAAAAAAAGAGAGAGAGAGAAAAGACCTCTTACAATCACATGGAAAAATATAAGCAAATAACTTGCCAAATTCCGACTCTTTTCCTATTTTCCATCCGTGCCACCCCTTCGGTGCTGATAATGGTTGCAGAGCCTCTTACATTTTTTTCTTGAAGGGTTATAAAATGGGACTCCCATGTATCTTTGGGATTATACAAATAGCTCCACAGATGTCTCCAAAGATGCTGCTTCAGCCATAGCGAAGGAAGCAGGCAGGCAGTGTGAACAGGGCGCAAGCACGCTTATTGCATGGGGGACTGCAGCTGAGGGAAGGTCACACCAGCAGGCTGTCAAAAACAGCCTGGGAAATCAAATGAAGAAAACAGATCTCCCTGCTTGCAGTGCTGGATGAGCAGAGGTACCCTGGGATTGTGGGGGCTCCAGCTGGGTATTCAGGACCCTGCAGAGCATCCCTCTGGGATGGGGGCTTGGTCTCACAAGATGCAGAGTCTGCCTTGGCAGACAAATCTACAAAACTCAGCATTATTTTTTTTCAACAGACATAACCTGTGCTCACCCCAGGATGTCCCACTGCCTTGGCTAATACGAAGTTTTGACAACCTCCAGCTCCAGTCACTGAGGCAAACCACAGGGCAGGGGTAATGTTGGCCTCTTCTGCTCGTCGGTAACAACACCCAGAGTGATTCACATTCAGAGACTGTTGCCTAGGCAAGTCCACCCTTAAGGAGGTACATGTACACAACTCACTATGGTACCAGACTACCGAGCTATGTTGGGAATCAAAGAACACCTTAAAGAAAGCAACAAGTTGCAAAGAATTCAACTGCCTCCCTGAAAAACAAGGGCTGAAATGAATGCATCACACATCCCCTGCATTCTGAGGTCATCCTTACTTCCATAATAACAACTACAAGGCAGTGGTCCTGATGACACAAGCAAGTTTTTGCTTTTCTGAAGCCTTCCTTTACTACTCCTTGACCTTTTGGGCAGCTGGAAAACTAGCTGCATCTGGAAGGTGCAGAGGGGCCAACTGGTGCTAAACATCTACAGCTGCTTGCTTCTCCAAAAGGAACAGAACAAACTCTTCCCTAAATTTACTTACATTGAGGTACAGCTGGACACAGTTCACTAAAACTGACAAAATGTCACAGAGACAAAAATTACAAAGGTAAGAGCAAGCAGAAGTCAAAAAATAGGAAGAATATACTCTGATACAAAACCTGAGAGGGCTGAACTCCAGGTATGATGAGAGTGGCTTCTAGTAGCTGCTGTGGGGTTCATGAACATTTGCTGCATGATCTCATACACACTTCAGCTCTCCTTAAGTTATGAGACCTGAAGGACCAATTTTGAAGCAATTCAAAAATTGCTGCCAGATAGCATAAGCGTTCAGTGATGTCAAAGTTTATATGTTACTGTTAAAAAACAGCTTTACTGAGGTCTGTCAAAGTAAAACTATGACCCCTGGACCTAGAGAGCTGCACAAAACTTAAAAAGCAGCTCAAACATCTACCAAAGTCCTCAAGCCTCCATAGATGGTGGGGGCAAGGAAAGTACAGCCAAAATTAGCTAAAAGGAGAAAGAAAGAAGAGGAAGTAAAATCAAATCAAAGCAAAAATGTCTTGCTTTTGATGTATGAAAGTTTAGGTGCTTTTCATCATGTAAAAGCAGACTAATTTTTTTCTGTCACCAGGCACAGAAATCAGTTGGGCTGTTGATTTTGAAATCCTAATTAAAAACTGGGTTTGATGTACATCTGCCTAACTCTCCATGCAAAGGGTACAAAGACTTCTCAAAGGCTTCTCTCTGATCCTACCAAGTTTTCCCTGGATGTAGGTCAAGCCTGACCCATACTGATGAATCCTGAGCCCAGTCTTGCACCTGAAGCACCTCCCTTCCAACAACACTGCTGCTTCTCTGACAGAAGGATTTGCAATAGCCTAATTGCAAAAATCCTAATATAGCGTTCTCCTCTTGTCCTTTTTTTTTTTTTTTTTTTTTTTTTTTGTAAGGAGTGACCTTTTAAACAACCCACCTGTCTAAAGAACACTCCTGGTATTTGTCAAGGATATTTGAACAGATTTAACTGTAATGAATATCATGCCTCCAAGTGTTGAACTGAACTAGTCGTTCTCAGCCTCTTTTTTTTAAATGCAGTTTATTGAAACATTCATAAAATCCACTTGGCAACCTCCGGGGCTTGAACCTCAGCTGTGCGCCCTCTGTGTACTTAACATTGGCACTGTTGGAAGAGCTCAGGAGGAACTTTTCACTCCTGCAGAGGATCACTTGCAGATTCATACCCATCTTCAGGGGAGGGGACAGACCAGGGGCCATGAGCTCCTGGTTCTCTACAGGGGACAGTAGTTGTAGGCTCTGAAAGGAATCAGAATCTTGCAAACTCTTCAGAGTAGTGAGATTTGCTAACAGCTATTGGTAAGTTGCAGAAGTTGTTTATGGATTTTCTTTAATAAATAACAAATTTAAAGCCCAGAGAAACGGAACACTGAGCACCTGGCATATTTTTCTTGCTAATTCCCTTGTGTAGAGAACCCTGAATCACCTTTGCTCACAGAAGTTTCTGACATTCTGAGGAAAGAACCTGCAAGCAAAGGTGGCTTTGGGGAAGTTAATTTCCTTCTATTCCTGCTAGTAAAATTTTTCGTTTTATAAAGCCTATATAAAAAAATATATACTTCTATTATTTCCAGTGCCACTGAAATTACTACGCAGTCTTGTCAGGAGAAAAAACAACCCAGCAGTCCAAATGATGGTCAAAATGGTCAAATGGAAGAATCCTTTGCATAAGTTGCAATGACAGTATGAATAATCAGCTAAAAGACAAGGCAGAACTGGGATTGGAAAAAGCAGCCTAAATTGACCAAACACCCCAAAAGCTCATGTTGAAATCAAAACTCTGTCGCAAAAATTCCAAAGGGGCTGGCTAGAAACTAACTTAGAAAGGCTTCAGGGGCCAGAGAAATCTCTGCTTTGAGAAGCCCTTCCATGCAGGCCTGCAGCAAGCGTCCCCTCCTTTCTCAGTGCACGGATCTGTTCCACCAGATAGACCCCTGGGCATCTGGGGGGGTATTTGGTCAATGCCACGCTCAGAACACTTGTCAAGTACATCAACCAGCAAAATCACAAACAGGAGATCCCTTCCCATGTGTAGAATTACAGTGTAGTGCCACTGTACAGATGTCTTCATGCAGCGCTTCAGCAGCCTACAACTTACCCGAAAAATCTTGCAACAAATGTGGTTAGAAGTGGAAGAGGAAAAAAAAAACCAAAGCAAAACATACAAGTTTACCCTAAATTTGACAAATAGCTACAGTCAATCACATCTTTGTTATAAATCTCCTAAAATATCCTGTCAATGGGATTTAGTCCCACATGTATATTTTCTATCAGAGAATAAGCTCACTAATACATTTTAAAGAGGTCTCCCTGCTCTCTGTCCAGCATCTGGAAGATATGCCCATGGATTTATAAGGCTTATGTGAAGCATAAGTCAGCGGTTAATCCATTTGACTGTAAATCATGTGACTATGTACTGTGACCACATTAAAACTCTTCCATCAATACAAAAAACGGAAACTACAGGTAACCTGTAATTTTGTTTGACTGAATCAAGCCTATTCCATGGAGTCACACACATTTGGTCACCGATGTGCCATACAAAGGAGATGCTTGACAGTCACATCTTTAAAGACTTACATGTGCAGCTTATGGGACTGACAGGCTGGAGAGTTTTCTCCCCTCAATAGTTATTTAGTTGACAAAAGAAAAATGCAAGAAAAATGAACACTGGCATCACAAAAGGTGCCGAAGCAGGAGAGGTGACTTATCACAGCTACAGCCTTAGGCTAGAGATGGAGCACTGGCAATAAGGGTAAGGCTTAAACAGCTTTGGTGAGACTTGTGGTGACTCCTGACTCTGAAGGAGGGCCAATGTCACACTGAAGGCTCTCTAGTGGCAGACCTGCCATTGGGCTGGGAAAGGCCAGAGGACAATGCAGAGCCCAAACTGCCAAGAGCAGAACCTCACCTTGCTGCCTTTGGAAGGGAAAATGATTTTTTTCTAGGTAGGGAATACATGACTCACAACCTGTTCTTAGCTCCATGCTGCAGCTCAGCCAAGGCTGTGTGAGCAGCACCACTGAACTGTCCCCTCGCTTGTCCAGCTGAGTTGAACTGTGCCAGAACAAAATCTGTCATATCTATCTCAGTGTCAGAAGTTGCTTACTTTCAGGTGTCTTCCACAAATATTTCCTGCCTCCATCCGAATTTCAGCAACCCACCTCCACAGAACATGTACTTCTGGGCAACCTATGATCAAAAACTGCACCATGTGTTGTGCTGCCAACCAGTTTCACTGCAGAGCTGGAAAACTAATTCCTCGCTGGAAGTAGAGAAGGCGGTGGGAAGTCCTCTCCAGTGGACTTGGTTCTGAGGGTTTCCCCTTGACATCTCGATGATTTCCTCAGAGGTGCTTTTGAAGATGGTGGCACTCCAACAAAGCCAGAAGAAACCACACGGCTGTGCTTCTGTTTGGCTCCTTTATCAGAGAAGCATAGTGCTGCAGAATGCTCAAAGCCTCACATTAATTAAATATCAATGTCACTAGGGTGGGAATAACTACCTAGGGCACTATTTATGGAATTGCTGTTGTTTCTCTGCAGAAAAGATGCATCACTGGAGAAGAAAGAAACAAGGGTAGGAGAAGAGATAGACCTTACCCTACAGTAGTCCTTTAAATAAATGGAAACAAATTCAGTCTCCTCATCAAGCTCCTAGTCTCCATTGGCTGTGAAAAGACAGATCTCTTAAGGGGAAGTAGACACAAAGAAACAGACCCACACGTCCCCTCTGACAAATTACACCACAGCCTTCATTCTTAATCACTTCTATGATTCAGTCAAATATGCCCTGATTTTTCAGAATCAGTTAGTAGCCATCAGATGTATGGTGTGCTGTCTTGGTGCAAACAAGGGTGGGATTTTGCATCCATGTGCACAACAGCAACAAAGTGTTGCCCTCCTGTGGTTTCTCCCAAGCAAGATCAGATACGGGCCTCTCTTCAGTGCCTCAGCCTCATTCAAAAATACCTCTCTCCCTTTGCTTCTCTGCTGGGCTGTGACTCCCTCTCTCTGCTGGTAGCTTTTAATTGCAGTTACTAGGTATCCACTTCATCTAGAGCTCAAGAAATTGGACCCTGGACCAACAGGGATATTTGAATAGCATTAGTCCTGTTTTCTGACTTCTTGAATTTTATGAATTTTCACTTTTTACAGTCCACTGAAGACCTGGAAGGAGATACCATGATGCTTGATGTGGTAAGGTCTATGGTATTTGGCGTTGCCCCAGCATCTACAGCAGGGATGTATGAAACTCTCAGGTTTCACACTAAGCAGCTAGTAGCCTTCATCCCTGGACAGGACAGCTTGGAAACCTGACCTCATGTCAGGGGCTCAGTGGTCACCAATCAATTTATGGTTACAAACCTGTCCTCACCAATCTCAATCAACATGCCTGGTCCCCGTACTGCTCCCAGGGGCGAAACGATGCATTCAGCCTTCAAGAACTAACTAACCCTAACATATCTTCCTAAGCTGCTTTGTGTGGTCTTTCTCTTAGATGGAAAAACAGCATAAGCAGACCAGAAATCTTCTTGATAAAATTCTCTATCTGCATTTCAAATGAAATCTCACTGGTGATACCACTTAAGTAGTCCTGTCAGCAGGATTGCCAAGGCACAGCCTGCTTGTTTGTATCAGTAAAACTCCTCAATCACTTCAGCATGAAATGCAGCCTAAAGTAAAAACAATACATCTGAAAAGACAAACAGACAAAAGATATCCTAAGCTCCACTTCTAAAAGTAGCTGATTTGATCAGAAATGTTTCCAAGTATTCATTAGCTTATAGAAACACATCTGAAACCATATAGTTCACTTTCCTCATATCCCTTTCCCCTCATGTCACCAACACCATTAGATCCTGATGGATTATTTTGCCTTTACTTTTATTTCTCATCTGAAATCATAATCCACTTGTTGACTGGTGTGGGATATTATGTCATGTGAGAAGCAGGACAAAGTGAAATATGGACATATATTCCCTGATATTCAGACTGAAATTTTTTCAAAGGGGCAGTTACCCTGTTTAAAAAAAAAAAAGAAAAAAAAAAGAAAAAAAAAAAGAAAAAAAGAAAAAAAAAAAAAAAAAAAAAAAGAAAAAAAAAAAAAAAAAAAAAAAAAAAAAAAAAAAAGAAAAAAAGTACAAGTTGCCTGATACTTAAGTATAAATATTCACAAGAAATGCTGAAATCACCAGAAAGGTCAGAAATCTGTTATGCTTGAAGGACCAAGGTTCCACTTTGTGGAAGGTGCCCCAGCAGCCCCCAAGCCCTGCTGGGATTTCAGGAGGCTTTGTTTGCTGAGGGAAGCTGGGCAGCACAGATAAACCCTCCCACAGCCCTCTGGTCCCTGGGAAGATGTGTCTGAGCATGGACAGGACACAGACAAACTCCCACTCCTCACACACCACCTTACGCTGTAGGCTGGATGGTGCAGGTGCAGTAATGGGGATGCTAAGTTATCCCCAAGGCTAAACAAGGAAGCGAGGCAGGGTGTGGGTGTCTAGGATGGGAACTGCTTAATGGTAACTGCAGGGAATTGAAGGTACCTTGATCTTCATGGGAGCAGAGCGAGTTTCCCAGATTTGCCACAAACAAGAAGAGTCTACCTGGACTCTGCAGCTGCCTGAGTGAGCTTCCTTTCTGATGCTTTGGTCACAACTGTACCTGGGGACCTGCAGGTGCTTCATGCCAGGAACCAACACACACTGAATACTGAACTGGCTTGGTTCCAGCACAAAGGGCAATGGTTCAAAACAGAGCAGCCATCCCAAGGCAAGTACTGCAGGGAGTGCAGGAAGCATCAAATGGCTGGACTGAAATCAAAAGATATCAAACCAGCACTACTGGATCCTGAACGTATCTCAAAAACTGTCTTACTCAGGTAGAAATTAAATTCACTTCGGTATCAATTCTGGCTGTTTGAAAACTTGCTTCAAGCTGATCCTAACAGAGCCAGCTCTAAGCAACTGATTTGATCCTAGTTTCCCTTCCTGTCAGAACTTCCTCAGCTCTTTGAAAAGCTCATTAACTGCTGCATCTTCACAGGCATTCCCAGCAGTACAACAGACAAGGTAAGCTTGTAGAGTAACAGCAGAAAATGCCTACTGTGGAATTATACGTCGGGATGCTCTTGATGATATTCTCTGATAGTGTCCTGGCACCTCCTGAAGAGATTTTCACATCAAAGAATTGCTAATATAAACACACTTTGTTTACATTGCTCCTCAAAAATTGTTGTACAACATCTTTTAAACATCTATAAATCACTCATCAAGTGAACTCCTATAACATCTAACCTGTCCAGATTCCAAGCTCAGAGTTCAAAACACATTCTTTGGTTCTAGTTAAATCACTAAATTGTAAACCAACATAGTGCTCCAGCTGACACACTGGTAAGGGTTTTTTTAAAAGTACTATTGAACAAGTACTTTGTTCAACTTCAACTTTGAAAAAGATACTCTCAGTCTAATGCATTTGATTTAAAAATACTAAACTAAGTATTAATAGGAGAAAACCATTGCAATGCAGATAGGGTAGGAACACAAATTTCTGAAACACAATCAAAAAATCAGGAAGCAAAGCTAATTCCTGAGCTTCTACCTCTCCATAAAAACTATAGCCTACACAGTTTGACCCAATATGGCTTTTTACTCATAGGTCTTGAAAACATTATTTTCTTCCTCAACTATTTTTCTGATAGCTTTTGATGTCACAGTTGCTTTTTGTTGGTAGTTGGCTGTAAGACTGTAAGCATAGTGATTGTAGGGGACAGAAGACCGCCTCTGCAGGAGGAACTGTATGTATAAGAGCTTTGATATAACCTGAGTCATGACCACTTAATATATGGCTGGCAACATATGGTACAGCTAGCATAGACGCACACCAAGGTGAGGGACCAGAGGGTCTGATACCATTAAATGATATATTCCATGGATGACTTTTTGCATGAGTGCTTCTCAGTGCTCCAGAATAATGTATTAACTACTCATACTTTTGAATAGCAGGCTGCAGCAAGGACATCAACATTTGTTGATGGTAGCTATTTTATCTTAATATATTGCTGTCCCTGACATTGCTGTAGTAAGGTACAGTATGGCTATGGAGAGAAGATACTCAATAAAATTTCTTCATGGCCACGTATGGCAGCATGGTGTCCCTAGCCCAATACATGTGTGCACTTGCCCTCAGTTCAATGAAGAGTGTCTTGAATCTGCAATCAGGCTGTTATACAAAAAATTACAGTGAGAACACAGACTGTGGTTAAAAAAGATTTCTTGTCCAAAAGCAAGAACCCAAACTCATCTACTGGAGGAGCTCTTGTTAAGCTCCTCCTTTAGACAAAGCAAAGACATGCTCACAGAAAATAAAGAAAAGGCAAAAAGGCCTCACCTCTGGCTCAGCTGTCTTCCTGCTTTCTTAGCTATCAGCCACCTTTTAGACAAACATACAAATGTATTTTGAACTCATTCTTAATCCAAATCTAAATATGGCATCTTCATCAGACACATCCATAGAATAAATTTCACATTTCCATTGTAATAAATCGTACATTATTTTTTCATAAGTAGCATAATAGGTAAGCAAAGTGCTATATATAATTGAGTTCTTGCCCTTAAGTTCATGGAAGTATGAACACTGACAGATTATATTTTCCCCTCATCATTTCACTTTGAAGTGAAGTGTGGCTCTTGATCAAGAAAGCACTTGTACACCTGAGCGTATATGTGCACAGCCCCACAGGAAATGTTTAACATGGCTCGAACAGAAGTGTGGGGATTTCCTCTTGGCTAACTCTTCTAGCCATGCTTGCTTTTTCTCAACATTAATTTTCAGAGGAACTGAAATGACTAGGTCGTCACTAAGTGTCAAAGCAACTGGTCATGCAGGAAATACAAAGCAACTCTGTCTACAAAAGATTACGCTTCAAGTTACAGCCAAAAAGCATCTTAAAATAAATGCAAACTGAGAAAGAGACAGCATAAGCAAAGAGAACTGTAGAAAAGCCTAATAGTGCAGACACACTTTCTAGGTGCTGCTCAGACAGTAAACCTACTGGCAAATCTGTTTGAAAAAGAAGGGTCATTCCCACTGTCCTTCCCTACAAGGAACTGCCAGGGGAGGGCAAAGCAGCATTCCTACACAAAAAACTCAGGTCAAGATGCTGGGTAGAAAAATAACGGCAACAGTGTCTTCTGGTTTTGTTTATATTGCTTTAGATTTTTCAAGCAAAAAGACGACCGATCACATATCAATAGCATTACATAAAAACATGACCTGTCATTTTCAGCAGTGTGAAGGTGATCCAATGTCCTTCTCTACACTTGCTGCAGCAGTATTAGGGAGCTGGCTATGAGTTGATGTGCACACACTTACTGACACAGAGTCCAGCTCTGAAGGTCCTTCACACTACACTGACAGCATCCTGGCTGCACCATGTTCAGATTCACACCTCACCCCTGTCCTGCAGGAGCCTAAGATCCCAGCACTGAGCAATCTGTGGCACAAACCATGGAGTTAAAGGCCACCCCAGTAGAAACTAGGACATTTTTCACTTCCTTGCCTGACTTCTCATAGTCGATACTATGCATCTTAAGGTCAAAACAGAAACAAATGCATCTTTTCTACATGCAGCTGGCAAACAGGAATCAAACTGAAGAGCGCACAGGCAAAATTGAAGCCATTTTTTTAATCATCCGATAATTGACTGATGCCTGGCTTCTAGCAAAAGCAAAACGGTAAAAATAGTGCTTAAACTTCTCTTGAAATTTCATTTAATCTCAGAGTCTAAGTTTAGATAGCTGAAGCCTACCTTGTAACCTGAATGAGCAACTGTATGTATGTGGTAGCATTTATGTGTTCATTAATTAAATAAAAGATGAAGTTTTAAATATAAGCTGAGCTGGCCCTTTCTCCCAGGTACCAGTCAGATGCTGTACATACAAGCCTGTCAGAAGAGATCTGTGAGAATTTTCTGTAACATACAAAAGATTTTTAAAGACCAGTAAAGATCCCATCACAAAATGCATTTCCTTCCATGAAATATGCAAATACTAATGCACAGTCACAAAGAATTCTGTCAGACATACATCCTCAAACAACTGAGTGAAAAAAACCCTAACCCTCTTAAAGCAGCATCCTTATGTCCTTGCAGTAGCTTTTATGCTGGCCATGCCTTATTCACGCATAGATGCTGTTCAGGTAAGGAGCACATGGGGCTTCTGTTCTACTTCCAGTCTCCTGCTCACATCACGACAAATCAACCACGTTTCCCACAACTCGTGGGGGAATTCAGGAGCCTCATGGATGACTATGCGTAAAAAAAAATAGAGAATGCATTTCCCAACCTGAGACATACAAGCTGTATCTTCGGGTGGGCTTTCCTTTTTCCATTTTTGCAGGACAGCATCCTGTCCGCAGATACTGCTGCTGTCTTTGCCAGGTACAGCTTGCAAGGTCAGTGCAGGAACACAAGTGTCACCTAAATTCATAGATTTGTCCAGCATCAGTTGAAACATTCCTCGTTAAAACCTCATTAGCACTTCTAAAGTTGGTTAGCTGTTGTACTCAGTCACCCACGCCAGTATGACAGAGTTGTAATCTCCTAAATACCATCATGAAGTGTCTACTGTCAAATTAAACATGATGATACCTTTGATGATACCCTGCCATGTGATGGGCTGTATTTTCACATCAAACACTTCACACTCTTTTCTCATGTACTAACTCTTCAGGCAGACAAGCTCTAATCCCCATTTCCAAAACACTATTCTTGACCTTGGAACCAAGGTCTCACTGCAAGGACAGACATGACCAAACTACTTACTCAAAATAAGGAGCGGGTTCCTCAGAACCAACTAAGCAACATGGTAATCCTTATTAGTAGTATTTTCCAAATATTTATACTCTTAGAATAATGATGTTAAGAAAAATAACAAATAAGAGGGCACCTGGTATAGTTCTATCATGTCACTGTTGAAATTCTAGTAAAAGCTTCTGAAATTCATACTAGTGCACAATTAAAAAAAAAACAAGTTATCTTGAATGTACCTCACAATTCAGGTAAATTAAAGGAAATTCTATTCCCCTGAAGTGTGATTCAATGTCAGTTGATGCAAATGAGCATTAACTGAATAAGTGAATACCTGAGTACCTTCAAGCCTTGATGCCAAAATCACACATGGTGTAACTTGGTGAATTTGCCTATGGGGGTCATGAAGAAAGTGGTTTTTCCTTCTTTGTAAGAATAATGCAGGTTACTAATCTCCCATGAAAAGTTAGCTATTAAACAAAATTAAATTCTCTAAAGAATTTAATTAATTCCCATTTTCCTTATCCAGACACATGTCACTGTTACACAAAAGATCTGTCACCGAAGATCTTCTGGGAAAGGCTTCAAGTTATTAAGGTGAAAATCACATTCACCATTAGCAGGTCCTTCACTGGTTCAACCTTTTGTTTTGGTAGCCCTCTAAAGAAAGGTGATTTTTTGTTATCTTGATAGACTCAATTTTTTCTTTAACTCATGCTGCAGGGAACCTTGCTCCTTTGCATTGTTCTTTCAAACCCACTGAGCAAGCAAATGTTCCAAGATGTCACAAGTATGGACTGCAATATGCACATGACAGGGAGAACTTGCAATTCTTTCTTTGCTTTTCTCTCTTTCCTGTGTCAAAAGCACGCCTCTCCAGTGTGTACATCAAGCGTTGTTTGCCCCTTGATTCCCCAGGAAGCCACGGGCACGTGCTTTCCTCACAAGGAAGAAGTACAAAGTTCCATTCAACAAATGTATAGCAAGTGCTTGGCACGTTTATGCATTTATGGCAGGCATGCAGCCTGCATACCTAGAACCTCACTCCTTAGACTTTTCAGAAGTCAAGTCTGGGGACTCTGCATATACATGGCAGCAGGGTAGGGAGGGAGGGAAGAAGGGAGGGGTTAAGCATGGAGTTTTCTGGTTGCCCCATCTGTCATCAGTATATTGACCATAAGTAAAACAATGAACCTACCATGCCAAACCCTTAAAATTAGAAACATCTGAAATGCCTCTCACCCACTGAATGTTTTCGGAGTTTTTCTATGTGCCAAATAATGATGCAGTTTTATCCTTTACAGCTTCAGCAAAGCTTCTGAAAATATCTTAGAAGCCCAGCTAAGATGAGAATATGTTATTAACCATTGCTATAAGCCTGGCCCAACCAAACGTACAAATCCTGTTCTCTTCTGCCACCTACGCATCAGCTACAGTCTACTTCCATGTGCTACAGATTTTGCATTCACCCATTTTAAGTACTGGAAAACATTTTTGTAAGGGTCTTGACAAACTTCCAGTAAAAACAGCTGTCAAAATGTATCATACAATATACTAGCAGACCTCCTCCACGCTGCTTCTATAATTAGGTGAGGTCTTTTTTTTATTTTGGCTTTAAAGCAGCTTGCAGAGAATGTAATTTTTGGTTTGACTAAATAAAATGTTCAGAGAATATCAGGTCCATAATTATATTTCAATTTGAGAAGAATGTGTTCAGTTTAAAAGCAAGCAAGCATCAGAGATGGTGGTGATTTATTTTACCTTTCACAGATTCTGAAAGCTGAACCCTCAGAATAACTGCAGTTCACAAAGTAAGTGGGAACTGGAACCCACTTGCCAGGTAAGCTCAGCATCCACATCTCCCTTTCAGGGCAGCACTGGAGGCAGAAGCCTCTCCTTAACCTGAGAAAGCCAGCAGCACCAAGCGACTTGTACTGCATTTTGCATTGAAAAAGTCTCAAATATTCATGCTTCATCTCCTCTGAAGTATTCTTACTCTTTCACTAGGCAAACCAGAAAATCAGTAAGGCACCAAGTAAAAGCTTGTTATACACCACTGCTTTTTACTTGATAGTGAGCATGAATCCCTCATAAGCCAAGACTCCTAATGCCTCTGCTATTCACTCTAAAACACAGTCCTATCTATCAAGGCTATGCTGTGAAGTAATGTGGCTTTGATCTCCGTTTGCATTCATCACATGCTTAGCCATTTTTTTCTGTCAACAGGGTATTCATGAACCAAACAGGTTGGAAAAGAGTTCTAGGACCATCAGATCCAACTGTCAACCCAACACCACTGTCCCCACTACACCACATCCCGAAGTACTATGTCCATGCTTTTTTTTATCACCTCCAGTGATGGTGACTTCACCACTGCCCTGGGCAGCCTGTTCCAATGTTTCACCACTCTTTCAGTAAAGAAATCTTTCCTAATATCCAATCTAAACCTTCCCTGGTGAAACTTCAGGCCATTTCCTCTTGTCCTGTCACCTTGTCAAGTCACTTTGACTTGTCCTGTCAAAGAGGGTTTTCCCTCAGCATTTCTCTCAGCACTAAGAAGACAGATGAACCTTTATGTCTTACTCTGGTACATGAACACGCAAAATCAATATAGTAAAGTATTTTAGTAGAAAGACAGTGAATTTTCAGGTAATTACAAAAGACAGACAGCGTGTTACTTCAGGGTATATGGAGACCTTAAGTCTTCTTTTTTTGGTAGTTGGTTTATTTAAATGACATCCAAAGTATCTACTTTGTTTAGCTTGAGGGGTGGTCTTGTGGCAAAGTGTAACAGAAGCATCATAAATAGATACTCCCCATTCCAAACCTATTTTAAAGCAGGCTAAGGCTCATCTCCTAAGATGCAACTCAGCTCTCATTTTCCATAGGAGACAAATGCCAGCAGGGCTAGCATCCTTACAGAAGCCAAATTCTCTTTTGATGTGGTGTCTCATCACTTGGACAGTTTATAGACCTCCGAGGCTGTGACATTATGAGTTGCTCTGGGGCATCTGGAGCACCATATACACCTGCAGCCACAGACGCTTCCCTTACTGCTGCCAGAAAGCTTCCCAGTTTGAAACTCCCAAGATTATTTCTTGTGCATGAAGTTGCAGGCAAGCATCACACATCAGCTCAGAGTTGCCACCCATCATTTTCACCTTGCTAATGCTCACCCAGAAATGGCAGAAAGCATAGACCAAGCTGCCCCAAGGGCAACACACCTCTTTTTACCAGCTGAGCTGCCTCTGCACCTCTTCTCGAAGTTATCACTCACATGGAGTAACTCTGGAAATCCAAAAGCAATACAAACTGACATGGTGCGCTCTGGCCCGTAAGGATCTCTCCTTCACACTACAGTGCAGAACCATCAGACTCACAAATTAGATGTATAAGGTGCAAACTGCTATCCTTGGGCTAAAACACATGCTTGTTCCTGTCAGCCAAATCTAACAGCTACTGAGATGTGAATTCAGCATGGAATGTTCAGACAGCCACTTTTCTATCCTTACTTCTATAATATAGATACACACATAAATGCACAGCATGCAAAATGGCAAAACATACTTCCACAGCTGTCCTATGAAATGGCTTATTTCAACCGTTTATACATAAGGCAACACAAAGAAATGACACAATTTTTGTATCTTAAGTATATTTTTAACTGGAGCCCATTAACAAATTGTCCTGTGTTCAGCCTGAAGTCTGATCATCATGTTGCATTTCTATTCCTGCTCATGGATTTTCAGGTTTTCTTTTGAGGGTGAAAAGACTAGAAATATTTGCTCTCTGGGAGAATAGTGCTGGCTTCCCATTCAATATTAACCCAAAACAATATTGAGTGAGCTGTCAAACAATAACTGAGCTGGATTTATCCCTCTCATGTGCTCTTGAAAGGTATGATCAACAGAGAGGAGGGCCTCACAGCACAGCAGTTCTAACAAAAACATCCACTTGATAATTAACTGCTGGTTTACTAGACCAGCTCAAAGATTTAACATGTTTTCTTCAGCTTCCTCAATGAGTCCTACCCAATGCCCCAGCCAACTTGTCCTGGTGGCCCCACAGCCACAAGGGAAGCCAGGGCAAAACCTGGTGGGGACCCACTATGGTGTCTGCAGTCCCGTGGGGAGGCAGGGCAGATGCACCCATTCCCTGAATCAGCACGGAGGCTCTCAGACACCACTCTAAGGGGAAGTTCCTGGGGTCTCTGAATGAGGAAGGTAAGAATTTATCATGGGTTTTCATTAGCATAGCCCTAAAGCTATAGGTATTTTGTGCCTATAGAAATCGAACCACACATGAAGCCTAAAGCACTTGATGACCTCTCCTGGGAACACTGCTGAAAAGCCAGCACCTGCTCCAAGCTAAGACTTTGGCAGGTAAATAGTGGCAGATGAGCAGAGCATGAAAGTAAAACGATTCATATCATTCAGTATCCTTCCCTACCACTGCCAGCATGGGCAAGGAGAATCACAGTCTATGTACTTTGGATCAGAAGGATAGTGCACTAAATTCTGCAGGATCTGATCAGGTATTTCCTACCATGACCGGCGTGAACAGAACTGACACCCTGGTCTGCATTTTTCAATGGACCTGGCTTTTCTTTTTTCCTACCACTCAAAGATATTCATTAAATTCAATAATTTGCAACTGTTCTACATATATCTGTCAATATTCCTGCTACTGATCAGTCTGCAAAATAAAGATTGAGAATTAAAGTTTTTAATTGAGTTCCACTGAACCTAATGAGATATTGACTTGAGTAAAGATGAAACCCAATTGATTTACCCTTCGGATTTCACCATGGAAAGCATCTTGAAGTGCAGGAATGGGGCTGCCTGGGGGGTTCAGAGAGCCCTGGCACACCAGAATCAGCTGTTGTTTTAAAAAAGGCTTAGTATTTAAATGACTTGAGAATTTGGAATTACTGAGCATGAAATCCATCTTCATGTTGGGGCTATTACAAGGATTCGATTTGGGTTCCAGGAAGTGAATGCTGGAAAGGCAGGAATGACTATGGTGAGTTTCACATACCATATGCAGGGCCAAATTCACCCTTGTTACCATTCCTGTAGCTGTACCAGAGATGACTGAGGTTCAGCGAACTCCACAGATGCATGAAACAAAGAGGTTTCATGAAAATTACAGCAATCATGCCCTGTGTCTATCTCTGAGCATTTTCCAAGTCAGCGAGCCCAGGAAGATACAGTAAAGTCTGCAAGGAGCTAATCATGGATGTGGCAGAACTCCTCACCAGCTCTCCTCTGCCCAGAGCAAGGGCAGAAAGTGGATTTCAGGTTGGAAAGGACCTCCAAGAACACCTGGTTGAACCCTTCTAATATTATTGTTTAAGCGGATCCAGGGAAACTCAGAACAGTTGATGGCTTCCCTGCCAGCTGCCATTTCTGCTTCTCAAAGGGGAGTGAAGTGCACATCAACCTCTAGCACTAACACCTCACCATTTCAGCTACCCTGCCAACCCACCTGCTGCACCACAAGTGGAGGTGGACAGAAGATCCATCCACTCTCCACCAGTTCCCCTGCCTGGAAGATGGGGAGTTGCTGTCCCCTCCTGCACCCACCTCTGAGGGGTGTGGTGACCAACCAGGTCCCTGCCACCCCAAAAGGAACACACACGTGCCTTGCAGGGACAGAACAAGCTGTCTGTCTTTAACTCACTTGGCATCATCCTGAATGCAGAGGAATGCAAATCTCTGACTTGTAAGCAAAGTGCAAAGACAGGGAAAGGCAGATTGCACGGATAGAGCTCCTTGGCACAGGAAGCACAATGCTGTGTAGCTCACCAGAAGGCTTCAATTATGCAGATCTCTTTCAAGGTCTTGTTTAAAAGTGGACAGAAGCTTATAGGCAGTTGAGACATATTCTTTCTGCAAAGAAGCATTGATAGTATCTAAAGCTAGGAAAACATTTGACATATAAATTAAATCAAAGCTGCTAACCCCACAGCTTGGATCTTTTCTTGCCTTTTCATTTGTTCCTTAATCCCTTTTCTCTCCTTTTGCATCTGCCTCTGACTCACCTTATCCCTCTGCTTTTCATAGCACTTATTTTTTCCTGGAGGTTTTTTTTCACTCTTTCCATTCATCTATTCTATTCCCTTTTGTTTCTTGAAAAACTGCACCTCTTCAGTCTTAACTATTTGTTCTTATTAATGTAACTCAGTGCCTTCCCAGATGTGAGGATCTCTTAGTTCTCTCCTCTGCTTCTCTAACCACACAGTCATCCAAGCCCTTTAGGTCCACTCCTTGTTGAGGGGACGAAGCATGCAGGAGCTCACAGGCAGCTCCCCTGGTAAAGGGGAGTCTGTGCAGGCAGGAAGCAGCTGGTCAACCTGCAGAAAGTAACTCCCTCAACATTACCTCCCACCAGCCCAGAAGCACAAGCACAGCTCTGCTTCTTCAATCACATGGGAGAACACCACCACATTGTCAGATCAGAAAGAGAAGAAAAGGAAAATTGTCTTCCTCTCCTCCACAAGATACCTGCCCTTACTATCACTGCACCAGCACCTGCCAAGGCACCATGGTGGGAATTCTTTGGCAAAGACTACAAGGGTCAACATCACAGTTGGGAAGCTAGGATGACACCTTTTCTCTATTAGTCCCAATAACAAGAATAAAATGCACTCTTCAAAACAGACCTCATCTTCCTATGAACCAGCCATTGAGCCATCTTTACCAGCTCCTGCATACCAAAGGATCTCCTTTGAACCCAAGCCAAGGAATACCTGATGAGTTATAGATGCACATGCTATGGCAGTCTTTTGCTTACATTAACTCTACAAGTCAAGCCCATCCTTTTCATTCAAAAGAAATAACTTCAAGTATGACTTTGGAAATGCTTAGGCCTGAGCTCCAGGTATGTTGCTTTCTCATCATTTTGAATTTCTAATACATTGTCATAGCATGTTAACATTGGCAAGAATAATTTCAGGCTGTAAGAAATGGTTTTAACTGCAACACTAAAATATGGATAAAAGCATCTCTAGCCAGAACAATCATCTATGTGTACTAGGAAAATTCTTTCATAGAGGGTGCTCAAGTGGCATAGATTTTATTTATTTTGTTGAGTCAGTGTGTTCACAAACTCCCAGTCAACACACTTGCTGGAATACTAAGGTGTGTTCCAAAAATAAAACTTCACATTCAGACCTCCTCCTCCTCCTACTGTCCTACTTTTATTTATAAATAAGTTACTCACACAAATATGCTTAATTATAGGAGCAGACACCAGAATGCACCATAGCTTCTAGCCCTGCTTGAGGGCAAGTCAAAAACCTCTCTCAGAATGCAGTGCCAAAACATGAAGCAGCTGGAGGACAAGGGAAACAAGGCAGCGCCTCTCCCAAGTAACCAGCCCAGCAGAGCTCTTCAGTTTTGATCCAGAACAACTTGCTTACCATCTCCACACTGATGCCAGAAGTCGTCTTAACCTGAATGGAGTGCAGTTACTTAACCTTATAGCTACAGTACCTTATAGGTACTGCTCCTCCACTCTCCAGCCTCTATGTATACAGACTTATTTTCATGGGACATCTGTCTCCTGACACTGGAGAGCTGCTTCTAAATGTCAGCAGACTCAATGGTAACCTTTTTCAAGGAGTTATGTGAAAACATACAAGGTAACTTCTAAACTGATGTACATCCTGGAAGAGATACCATGGGTGGCAGCTGCTCTGAAATGTCAGGAGAAATGAGCAACAGTTTCCTGAAGGCAAACAAGGAAAACTCATAGCTTACTAATGTGCTTCTGTCCCAATGATCACTACCAGACTTAAGTTTTCAAGAGAATAGTATAAATAAATATTTGTTTAGACCTTAGTATCAAACTCCTCTGATACTAAGAGACTATGAATATCTTAGACCGAGGATAAAAATGCAGGTGCAGACTGGTATGTACACTTGAAAGCAGCGAATGGCAAGAATGGCAAACATGGAAGGAAGGATGCTCTTTATGGAAGGAACAGCTCTTACCTGCCTGCATGGTAGCAGGATAGGAAAAAGATAGCTTGAGCTGTAAGTTCTTGGCCACCCTCTTTACTGACAAGAAGAAAACAATCCAGCTCAAACCTTCTCTGCTCAGTTTCTGGATCTCATGAACTTTTCAAATAGGTTAGTATCCCAGGTTTGTTACAAAAAACAGACTCAAGAAAATAAAACATGCTGTAAAACAGCTGGTTAGTGGGTAGTCTGTCTCCAAAAATCACAAAGAAACTAAATGGAAAAACATGCAACTTAGTTGCTACAAAATAAAAGCAGCAGTGTGTGAGTGACACTCAGTTTTCTACCCATAGAGAAGTAACGGAAGCTGGAGTTGATGTTTTAGAGTGGAGTTCTGCTCATCTCTTTGCTTTCTTTCTCTCAGAAGAGATCACTTTTGGTATGTCAGATAACACCTACTTTCAGTTGTACTACAGTATCATCAGGAATGAAATTCATGGGTTTAATTCATTGTTACTCATCATAAGGAACAGGAGAATAAGCAGAAGTCTTCTATTCTTCCTTTTTAAAGTGCAGGGAAAAAATCTTAGCCAGTGTAAATGTGCTTAACGTAGGCAATGGAAAAGTCACCTTACACAAGCTGCACATGTAATTCTGTTCTTAAAATAGAAGGAAAGAACCATACCTGTTATTACGAACAAGTGCTTGCTTTGAAAGGCATTAAAGTCACACACAGACACAGGGTTGGTATCTGCCACCTCCAGTTGGAAACAACCACAGAAGCACATGAACAGTCACAGGTATAAAAAGGAAATCCCACAGGAGTTTAGTCACTTCTGTTATGGAAGATGGCAATAGAAAGACACCTCTATTGACAAAGGAGAGAAAGAGAGAGCAAGACAGCGAGCGCAACAGCGAGAATCTACCCCAATCTAACCCATTTTTTTTTCACTAAAACTCTCCTTTTCCTTTCACTTCCACATCGTGCATATTCAAGGTAA
This sequence comes from Phaethornis superciliosus, assembly GCA_023637945.1. Classification (NCBI taxonomy): domain Eukaryota; kingdom Metazoa; phylum Chordata; class Aves; order Apodiformes; family Trochilidae; genus Phaethornis; species Phaethornis superciliosus. The sequence goes on from JAJQWJ010000005.1 coordinate 237,706, forward strand.
AGCAGAGGTAAGAAAATCATGCCTACACCACAACAATCTGTCCTGAATGAAGTTCACCTAAATTAGGGTTGTGTAATTCAGTCTATGGCAGCAGTAAAGACAAAGAAGTAGTATAAAAATAGAGTTGGTTAATATCTGCAATTATTTAAAGCCTTAATCTATGAAGATACAAAAGAAATGAACTAAAATTCATTGAAATGTGATGATCACAGCTGATGAGGTATACTGTATGCTACTAACTAGGCCTAAGACCAAACTGATCTCAGTCTCTCAAACCCAGAAGCACACAACAGATAGCCCCCACAGCCATTCCTCTTTCCCAGTAGGCTACCAGGACCAATTGCATGTCAAAGCAGAGTAGCACTTCCAAAAATGGGTTTGATCTCACCAGGTCCAGCTCCAAGATTCAGAACCCCTAAACGAGAATGGGGACAAAAGGGAGTCCATGATATGGCACTCAGGAAGGCTAGTAAACAGTGGATCTGGAAGGACTCATCAACACTTCTGCTATTTGAAACCCAAAGAGCAAATGCCATTATGCAATGTGGTTTGGCAAACTTCAAGCACCAATATTTAGGCAGGTTAGATTTTTATTAGAACCATTCATGTGGCACTGACCCAAACCAGTGTCTGTGTTTGGGTTCATTGTCACAGTAGATTCCCTCTCAAAATGGCCAGGTTTTCTAAGAACTACCTCTGAAGGAGCAGCAATTATCTGTCCAGCAACTTCCATCTTGTTTGACAGCAAGAGTTTTCTCCACGTGAAAATCCGTGCTGCAGCACCTCTCTGTTCACAGGGATGTCTGAGGTGGAACAAGCACAGAGATATGGCCAGCAGCATCAATTAAGAGAGTAAGGCTTATAGCACAAGGAAAAGCCTTGGCTGTATTACCCTGAAACAAAGTCAGACTGCTTGACAGAAGTGAAGATGGGCATTGACTGATAAGTAGTAAAAAGGCATAATGCAAATTTCTGTGGATTTCTGTTCAGTATTAAAGTACTTAAAACTCTGTATTTGCCATCCAGGCTCAAACACAAGATGAATGTTTCCCTCCCTCCTCAAAGTGTTTTTGAAACATTTCCCAAGTTGTCATTGTAACAAGAGACTTATTTTCTTGTGCTGACCACAGGAAAAGATGGACAACTGCTGAAAAATAGTTTAAAATGTCTTAATTGTAAACAGGATTCCACTGTGTTCTCATTTATATAAGACAGCACTCACTATATACACCACTGTATAAAAACACCCACTAAATATAGTGACCACCCAGAAGTGATGGACTGAATTCCAAGAGGTTGTGGGGGGGAACACAGCTTAGTTACACATGTGTTCTTATTTATATAATTCTTCTGCAAAATTAAACTGAGCTTTAAGAAAATAAAATTAAATATTGATGTCAACAAAATGCAAATTTCTAGAACATCTGTGTTGGAGAAATATAATCACGCTAATCAGAAAACTCAATTAAGCCACAATTATAACAGTCAAATTGAAATAGGAGAATTATTTTTTTTTTTCAAAGTGAAATGTCCTATAAGATATGTTACAGAAGTAAAATGCACTTCTTTGAGGTAAACCAAAAATACAGAGTAGCTTAGTTTTATCATAATTCACTAATATTCATGTAGATTACAGTCACTCCATTGAAGACAATAGATTTCCGCTCATCTGAGTGGGAAAAAATTATTCCCTGTTGCCTGTAGTGCTGTACTGAAAATACTTCTTATACACAAGTTTTTTCAAAATCTCAGACATACAATTAAAGATAAATATAGCTTATTTCATTTCACAGATAAAAACAGTTACACATTAGAATGCATTAATTAAACTGAAATACCTATAAAATGAGAAATCCACTGGCTTAAGCACAGTATTTTCCAAATCCTACCACCCCAGAATGTCACCTTCACCTATTGGCCATGAGAAGAGTAAAAAACTGTGATCCGCTGTTAAAAACTAATGGATGAACCCAGCTATCCTGTGGTGAGAGGACAGAAGCAGACATTAAGACCATATTTTTATCCCTAATTTTGTCCATTATGTCTTCTAATTGCATAAAATAAGATGATGCCGACACTTTCATCTATCAATCACTCTAGTAAAACAACAAAATAAAAAAATCCTACACCTGAATTTCCTTCTTTATTGTCAAAATCACACTGGTAAAAATTCACCGAAGCCAGAGGCAACTTATGTCTCATTTTACATTTTACGAGAACATAACCCAGATTAGCGTTCCTAGTCCTTTTACACATGTTCTCATCATCTGACACAAAATACTGGAGAGGGAGCTCAGTGTTTTCACAAGTTAGGAACTAAAGAGAAAATGACCCAGTGATTGTACTGATGTATATGTTCAGAAGGAACACAAAAGTTTCTATGAAATGTTACTTTGGTAAATGTGACTTTCCCTTTTCAGTACTACCCAGGACTATGGTGATGGAGCTGTCAACAGTAGAGTGGGTCAGCAATCCTCAGAGCACCCACAGACTGGTAACAAAGCAGGTTTCATGAACTCCTGGGGTGTTTATCTACATGTACCTGTGGGCCCACTGCTTGGCTTCATTATTGTTCCCCTTCCAGTCAGCTCCTCTCCCCTCAGCAATCCCTTGGACCTTTCTGTCCTTCTGGTCTTGAAAGGTCAGACCATGAGCTAATTAGTCCAGCCTAGTGTACTAATAACCCTATTTGGTTTAAGTACAGTTTCTTCCTCTCAGACACACAAACCCCTTATTTTACAATGTACAGCTCTTCAGAGACCCTGGTCCTTGACAGGCTGCCATGGTAATACAAACAAGAAATAAGACACCAGAGCTACCTGAACCTCATCAGAAATCCAACCTGTGATGCTGTCCTACATGCATGCACTTGTCCCACGTCAGCAAAACCAGCCTTTACCTAAAAAATGGCACTGTCATGAGAAGGTGTGTGGAACACTTTGTTTTTACCAACTGCTGCTGTAATGGCCAGGCCACAGATATGGTACTTGGCTGGGTGGGCAGGGACAGAGCTCCTCACTGACGCTCAAGAGCAGCAACAGCACGATGGTTCTAATCCCACATTCAGGCAACGTTCCCATTGACGTCAAACATAAATATTGGAGAGTTCAGCTGTGTAAGCCTTCTGCAGTGTTGAAAACAAGCATATTCACAAATGTTTGGCATGTTCTTAGAGAGTTCAGATGAAGCCTCAAAGACAGGCCCTTCCAAATAAGAACTTGCCACTCTACAAACGTTTCAGCTGAACAACGTTCCTGCCTATGTCAAGACACGAGAGCACCAGGCCAAAGGACACTACAAGCAGTGTCTCATCAGTCATGTAATCCTGCTCTAGTCAGCTGTGCTATCTCAGCTGCTCGTTCTGGGGCACTCCAAGCAGCAGCAACAGCAGCATGTACTGCAGGAAAGGTATGAGAAGATTTTGGCCACTACTTAATGGTTAACCCCTATGTGCTGCACACAAGGCATACTCCTTCTCTCCTGACGATCACATTTTGCATGTCAGGGACCAAAATGCAGGCATATACAAAAGACACATCTGTCCTGTTCCCATATAAGTCACCAAACATGGCAAAATTTTATGCCAGGTCAAGTGCATTGAGCATGAACAGACCCTGTACCTCAACCATGTCTCAAGCTCTGTGTGTGTCTGGACATGCCTGTAACAGCAGCCAAATAGAAGAAAATACTTCCAGACTCCTTTAGGAGAAGTCAGCATAGATGCCCAAAGGTGTGCAGTTACAGGTACTCATTCTTAGATTTTTCTCCTCTGTCAATTTCCTATTCTCATGGGCTAAAATCACTACCACTCTTCCATTCCAGCGGGGATCGCCACTGCTTAGCACATGTGCTGATCAGAACTGCTCAGCTGATGTCTCTTGGTGCAGTACAAGCAGTGGTAGGATTGCACGTGTTTGTTCCAGCCAGGCTAGTTTATATTTGTTAGTGCAGAAGTGTAAAAATATTTGGTGGTAAAATGAACCCAGTGGATGTTTTTGCTGGCAGGAGACTGGGAGTGACAACTGTACTACTCATTGTTAAAGAGTAACAGCTGAGCATGTGGTGGAGTTGCTTTTGCACTGACAAAGAGGCATCCAGTACTCTGTGATTAATTGGATTATAGTGGCTTTCCACTTCCTACTCAGATCAATTGACATTTTAAGTTATTCACTTATCACCCTGGAGGGTGAAATGTTGAAAACAGTATCTTCGGTAACAGGCCTTTTGCAAGACCTTCAAAGACCTCTCCTCCTCCTCGCCCCACAGCCTCCCACTCATTTCTTTGCTGCTTTGCTACATTTTCACTATGATCAACAGCAGCTTTCTTTTTTCTTTGGCAAAACAATCAATTAATATAAAACAAAATATCAGGACTTTAAGTTAACTTGCCCCTCTCCTAAAGATAAAGCAAAGGAAACATTTTAAACTTTGTTTTATGTGAAACAGAAGGAACAAGTCCCATGAAACCAATTCCCAGTCTAACTCCAAATGGGATTTAAGCAGCTGTATGAAACGCAAGTCCATCCCACAGGATCTGTCAAAAGAGTATCCTTCCTGGAGAGATGTTATTCTGCCACTGTAGGGGTGCTCCTTATACAGTTTGAAATTAGTAGTCAGTAAATGCTTTCATCTGTCCTACTTTTTGTGAGAACCAATGGGAGAACAATAAAACCATTTCCTTGTGACTGCCTGGTCTAGACATTACAGTTTTGTGAGTTCGTTTGCATGTGAGAGGACACAGCCATAGAGGGCGAGTTCACAGACAATTTTCCATAAGAGGTTCGTTCAGGGAAAGAATATTCAACCTGCCCTCATACTTCCCTATAAAGAAAATCAGACCTGGGCCTGTAGCATATGCAGACTTCTGCTGTCAAAGCAGCGCAAGCTTGGCATTTCCCAGCAGCACAGGAAGAGCTCATCTGCCATGCAGAACGACAGCATGACTTGTGTGCAAGCCAGGAGGGGAAAGGATGCCTTCCTGAGCAGGTTGATAAAACACGTATTGGTGCTTCAGCACAACAAAATACGACTGAGGCTAGAAGTTACCCTGTTTTTTCTTTTAAACACATAGAAAGTATGAAAGTAACAGAAAATCACTAACTTATTTGATGTGGAAATAGGAAGGAAATGGAAGAGTAAGAATTAAGTAGCAGCAGGGGGTCAGTCTCAGAAAATCAAATGCCTAGCACCAAAATCTTAATCAAGAAAGCTAATCATATTCTGTGTATTTTACAGTACAAAGCTTTCTACCTCAAAACTATAAAACATATAGTCACCAAGGTACCAATGATGAACTACAATGAAACTAAGTTAAGCGCATGTTATGTGCTTTGCTGAGATGTCAAAACACTTCATGGGTTAATTGTACATGTCCTTTGTAGGTTCAGAGTGCTAATAATCATTTTCACAAAACATAATGTTGAGGATTAGCCAATCTTGACAAGCACTGTCTTCCTGGCAGGCCTAGAGCTTTGTTTTTCACATGGTGTTGTCAACAGTTCGCTCTGCCTTTTACACTGCCAGCATGATCAAAGCTGCACTTGATTGGCCTGATTAATATTCAGGATTTCTTACAGACTGGTGCACAGTCCTGTGCTGTAAGCACACCAAAGGCAGCTATCATCAGGCTATTTGAAAAGTCAGCATTAGCAGAGCTATTGTGCAGGCATCCTCTCATGTCCTCTCTAACCTACTGGTACTGTACTAGCAACACTGGGCTCTAGAGCCATGAAACCACAACCTCGTGCCAGTGCCACTCATACAGAAGCCTCAGCTATTGTATGTGACCAAACAAATCACAAGAAAAGCAGCAAGTCAGCTGTATTAGGCTTAACAGTTCCAAGCCCACAGAATGCTGAAAACAAAGGTTATAATTAATGTTTTCTAGGGATTTTTAAGCTTAGGGGACAAGTACTCCCTTTCTGACTCCTGCTAACAGTGTCAGGGTGCCAAGTGCACAAAGCCACGGGTAGAGCCCAACTAATTCACAATTTAGAAATCCCAATAATCGCATCGGTGCTTGCTATTCATGCAATGTCACTGGTGATGCCAGTAACTCTCAGTCTCCACCTGAATGTTGTAGCAGTAACTAAATGAAGGTACATGATACAACAGCTGAGGCCCATGAGGAAAGCAGCAGATATTCAGAATACAGCTATCTGCAATAACTACTCAGAAATAATGTGTGGCTCTTCAGACAGCTCTCTCTTCAAAAGAACTCATCATGGAGTTAATAAAAAAGCCAGAGATGTTGTTACCTCCACAAGCTAGAATTACTCCGTCCTGTTCTGATGCTCAGACCCATGGTCTGTTGCATTCCAGTTTAATTGCCCACAACATGACTAAAATACTAAAATATTTTTTCCCCCAGGAATTAAATCCTCACACCAAATGCTGAACAAGCCATTTCATCAGATCTCTATGAAAAGCTCATGTTTCCTCTGTTTAATCTTTTCTCCACAGCAAGCAGATTTCTGCCCAAGAAAAAGCAATGTACCTTCTAACAGTTCAAGAAACCCCAAGTGATGCACCCCCAAGAAATTACTCTGACTCTTGTTACCAGAGGCTGCCAAAGTTTAAGAAATCTCAATCAAAGTCTAAGGATATGAACAAGACTTGCAGGGCTACAATGTGAGACACTAATGCTCCCCATTGCAGCACGGCATATGGTTACCCACACTCGAGAATCACATTAATCTCCTGATTACTTTGGTATCATTCAGAAGAAACACCTGGCAGACTATCTCCTCCTCGCAACCTCCAAGAACACAGGGAGGTTTCAAAGGGCAGCATCACCCATGGTTCCTCCAAAACCAGCAAATGCATGGCCTTGAAGTCTCAGTCCCATTTTGGTGCAAGTGAACCAAAGAAAAAGGTTCAAAGAGCAACACTGACATTTGCCATGAATTCATCTCCTCGTCTTACAGACAATAACTCATAAAAATTGACCTTCCTCCTAAGAGAGAGATTCAGACCTCTGGATTTGGACGTCACACAGGAGTTAGTGTAACTGAACACTAGATTCATTTTCAATAAAAAACTTGGCTTCAGATCATATGACTGTTTTTCTGAACATTATACCATGCAACTTCATAAAAATAATTTTAAAAAATCAAAATAAATGACTCATTCTGAGTCAACTTTGTCTACAATTCTATTAACTGGAAGGTTTATGAGGCATGATTTTCCCCAGGAGAAGCCAACCGCGCCTGATCCACCTGGAAATACTTAAACAAATGTTATTCTACACTGTTCTACATTTGGGAAAAGTTTTGTTTATTTCTGTCATGCAGCTGAAAGGTATTTAACTCCCACAATTTTTCTGTCTCACAGTTCAAATAAGCCTTGAATAATTCTTAAAGTGAATATATGCAAGTTTGCTGATCACTTGCTTTTCTGTTTATAGGCTTCCTAATACTCTCATGTTTGAGCTCATCTACATGACCCTGCAGTATTTCTATCTTCCAGACTTGAATGTAAAAAAACAGAAAATTGATTATTTGTAGAAAACATGATTGCTCTAGTACGGGGCTGATCTTAACTGCTTGATAAGGCAGGTTCCTATTGACTTACTGGAAGCTTTGGTTCCACATGAGGATGGGTGCATTATTTCATTTACTGAACTGCTTGACATCCTTGAGTCATAATTGAACAGGGCGGAACTTTAATTAACTGAAACTTTTCAGCACTGCAAGTTTATACAGGTTGTGAGTGAGCTGCCAAGCACTGGAAGTCTAATTCTGGAAATCTGTTCTACTTTCTTGATCACCTCAGTATCCTCAAATGCTTCTAAATGACCATTCCATCACCTGGGCACCACATCAGGCAATCCAGAAATGCCAAATATGCACAAGATTATGCAAAAATTCATCTTGTCATGTCACACATCATTTCAAGTCCACTCTCTCACAAATATGGGCTCTCACCGATGAAGATTACCAGATAGCTCCTTGATATGCCACAGCTATTTAACACTGCAGGATGATGTTTAATTGAAGAGACATTATCTACCCAGTGCAAAAGCAAACAGCTGAGTAAATTATGGCAGCATGCATATTATGATCACTCATATTTTTTCCACTGCAGACAAGCAATCCTGTTTAGGCGTGCCTTCAGCATTTGCTTTCACCACAAAGTAAGATCATTATTGGTATAATAAAGGGGTCTTTTTGCCGTGGGGATTTCACACATTAATCCCAACTACATAAATATTTATTTAGAAATTATTTAATTCAATTTTAATTGTTTTTAATGCTACTGAAAAAACATTATTCTCTTCTTTTATTCATTACATAAAGTACAATAATTAAATTAATTTTCTGGTATAAATTATACACATGGAACATATGCAATATCTGCATTAAAAGCTGCAATTATTGACAGCTTTTTCTATGTATATAAAGACCTATTACACATTCACCATTTGTTGGAGATGTATTTTTGTAATGCTTCCCACAATGGAAACCTGGCCTCTTGGTTTCAAGGTAATTATACCTAACAATGCACAAGATGCTGTACTGGACCAGCCAGCCATTTTTCTAATACAGATGTTGGTTTTTTCTTTTTCCTGAAGATACTGATTCATAACCTCTGACTTGTAAATTTACATCTCAAAATACTGTTCGCTTTTCCTCTATGAATATGAAACCTTGCTACACTTACAGTGCACATATGTACCTCTTAACATACATATTAGGCCATAATAAGGCCTTAAGTGCAAAATCAAGATGTATCAGATCTAAAACCCTTAAAGCAACTTTAAAAATTGAGGATGTATCAGTAAATATTCTATTGGTGTTTGCCAGTGGTAGGAGACCTGGACCACTGGTGAGCCCACTTGGGGATGGGCTGCTCTGTGCCAGCTGACTGGTTTGAGTACCTGGCAGCCAAACTGACAGGTTTCTGTAATATGGTTTGGCTCCAGTGGGTGGCTTTTACTCACAGCAAAAAGTCTCTCTCTTTTTTTTTTTTTTCAATAAGCAGTAGTGCTTGAGGAGACTGTGGCCTCCATGGATCATGGAGTTGTAATAGTTATAATACTGCTTTCAATACAGTTATACAGTTATAATACTACTTTCAAGAAACCATACTCTTCAATTTGGTGCTGTGGAAGGTGATTCCAACTATGGCCATCTTCTGCAGATATATTTGAAAAGGTCTTTGATGTAGCTGAGGCCTTCTCTTACTCTCAAAGCAAATCCCTGTGGAAACAACTTGTCACAGAGAGCTCAGCCTTCTGAGACAAGCTGCACTCCGAGATGGCATTTAAAATAATCATCCAAGTAGCAGTGCTCCTGTCACTCAAAGGCATGGTAAAAGCAAGGTTAAACACTGTTCTTTGTGCAATAAAAAGAACAACCTGCTTAGTGTCCCATTACGTTACTACAAGCCACTATCTGCTGCACTGTTTGAGAAAAGCAGTAGTCATCTGTAGGAAGGATATGATAATTTACAAGGAAGCCCACAGCTTGTAGCTAAGTAAATATTTCACCATGACACTGACTAGATCTATCATTTATACAAAATTCTCCTTTGTTATATAGTCAAAAGCCACCTAACTAGTGATCAGCCAGCCATACAGATAGTGACTCTGCAGGTCACTACCTATCCTTGGTTGTTATCTGTTGGTAAGAAATTATTATGGTTATGATAAAACATGATCTGGCACTTCTCTTCCACAGACGCATGAGGCTTCAGTGTACCCTGTGCAGCTGCATTCAGTGAAGAACATCAATGCTCTGGTGTAGTTTTTAAGAATTTAATTATATGATTGCCAAGGAAGCCAAGTTTTCTTGTGAGCCCGACACATGATCCCAGGGCTGGTGGAGAAACAAACTTTCCTCCTGACACTCCCCCAGTCACTTTACTCACATGAGTCAGTGTTTTTGTTTTGGAAAGTATTGCCATCAAGAAATTTTCATGAATATACAGCTTCCAGTTGAAGCAATTTCTCTATCACGAAAAGTTTTGGCAACTTCCATCTGAAAAAATGTGAGAATGTTCTGGAAAAGAAACTAGACAACTTTCCCAGAAACCCATTTTCAGTAATTGTGAATTACAGTATCTAACACAAACATTCATATCAAACCATAAACTTTATGGGGCGCAAAGTCCTTCTTAGTTATCATAACAGGAGGCAAATCAGTTGCTACAATACAACACAGATGATAATAAACACTTTTCTCCACCCACTTCTTGTTTGCTATTGCAGAATTTAAAATGGTATTGATAACATGAAACTTACACAGGCGATAAGAACTTGATAAAAAAGTGTCTGCTTTGACACCTTTCCAGCAGAAAGGCTTGTTTGCTACTCACAAGTAGTAGTAGTTTGCTATTAGTTTGCTACTGGCAAGCTTGTGTCTATGAGTGATAGCTCAGAGCCAGACACCACACCCCAGAATAGAATTTGGGTAGGGAGGACCAATCTCCAGGCAGATGGACACTGTAGGTGGGAAGAAGCTGTCCTCTTCACACTGACTGTGTGGGGACCATCACGTCTGAAGCCCCTGCCTAGCTTGCCACAGCATCCCCCGGCTCCCAGCCCACAGCCAGCCAGCCCTTGCTGCTCCCCGACAAGTGCTGTCTGTGAAGATGCATCACCCAGAAGATGATAAATGAAGGCAAAAAAAAGAAAAATAAGAGGGAAATATCAACAAGAAGCACACAGATACTGCATAACAATTAAAATAGCCTTTTTTCACTCCTGATTGTCTATGGAGAATTTAGGAGTCTTGAAGTCTTTCATGTGCGGTCATGATTCTTTACCTAACACCGATTGATAGACATTATCACACCTTTCTGTTACCCAAGCGTGTCATAACCTTCCTTTCCTATAATGGTGGCAAGACGAGGGTGTGAGACTGGTGATATTTTACAGGAAGCACAGGGATGCTTGGAGACAAGACAGTCTCAAGCTAGGCAGTGCTGGGTGTCTGCAGAAACAGAATTTGCCTTCCAAGTCCCACCATTGATACATCCCTTCCTGCTTTCCCCTCTGACATCTTTACACTGGTATATTGCCCCTGACTTTAAAAAACATAAAAGCAAGCCAATGAAAAATGCCACAGAAGAAACCAAACCCAAAACTTTCCTTAATAAGAATTGTAGGATATCTCCACAAATAAAGTTGCTCATGACAACTGCAATACTCTTTTATAAAAACATCATCAAAACATACCAGGGACCAAGTGCAACCATTTCAGCTCTAGACACTGACGGCATAAGGCCTGATCATCATCATCTACTTGAAACTGTGAAGAACTGCTTGGCTTGATGGTCCAAAGGAATACTTGCCACCCTGCACCTCTTTGAAGATGTATATAATGGTACAGTTGAGGTTTCTCGTTGTTTACCAGATCTTCTGAGTGCCTATGGCAGTTGTCCAAAGCAGCACGAAGATTTAAAAGGAAATAATCCTGAGACTGAGTAATTTCCTTCAAGTCTTCTGCCTTTCTTGGTCCTGTTCCCACTAGATGAGCCTCCTTCACAACCTCCTGCTCCTGTGCCAGCCAGTTCGAGTGACAAAGTTGCACAGAAGGTGGTGTGGTAATCAATCAATGGTAATTCTCTGAAGCACTAAGACTGATGGTATCTGCTTTTTAGTTGCAGAACCTGACTGCTTTCACTGTGTCCAGTCAATGTTAAGTGATACAGCTAACCTTACAAATGTTTTAGTCCTGTGGGAAATAAGGGTAAATTACCAAAAGGAACATGAGCTTGGTCAGACCTACAGTACAAGCCACATGCTAACTGCTCAACTCTGAGAAAAAGACTCTGGAACAGAGTCCATACTAGCAGTTTGTTTTTCTTTTTTCTTCACTAAATTAATTTATCTTACTCTCTAATCATTCAGCCATGACACTGAACTGGAATGTAGCGTGATTCAATGCAAATTGTCGATTTTCTTTCTCTAGTACTTGCCAACTTTTGCCAAGATGAGATAAAAAAATTATGCGTCCCTCCCAACTAATCAAAGTAACTAAGCAGTGAATTTTGAGAGTGAACAGCTTCAAAATCATCAGTAATCCTGTCTATTCTTCACAGGTATCTATGCTTAAATTCCAGCATCCAGGTGGGCAAGGCAATTATGTCCACATTACTTATAGAACTAAGCCTCAGTCAAACCTCCTTTACACCTGCATCCCTGCCTGGAAGCCATCTGGCTCGCTCCAAGTTTGGAGAGCAACACGCAGACTTTCATTCAGGCTACATGAGGGGGTACGCTTTTTGTGTAGTCTTGAGCAAACCAGATTGCCATTGTCAGGCTTTACGGAAAGGCAAATAAATAACATATGACAAGAAATGCTGAGGGTAAACATTCAGTGACAGAGATGAAAGAACCCTCAAAAAGATGATGAAAAATTCCTACCCAGAGACTCATCAACACAATATCAATACTGTTACTTCAGCAACATCCCCACCATCCTCAAGGAAAATACAAGCTTGAGGAAAACATCACAGATAAGAGTAATGTGCAGTATACCAATTGAAGAGCATAGCAAGGGACTGACTTAACAACAGACTCAAAAGCATATACACCAGATCTATAATATTCTCAAGTAGCCAGTAAACACAGAAAAAGCAAGGCTAATACCAAAGTGAGCTGGGTCATCCCTACCCAAGCCTTAAAGTTCTTTTCACCTGTGCAAGGGAAAAGTTCTCTCATCACTGCAAAGATAAAACTAGAGATGACTAAAACCAGAGGCTAACAATACCTCTATTATCTCCAGTTCCTGGCAGCAATGATTTTTAGTTGTCTCTGAATAGATAAACCTGACTGGTTTTTTTTTCCTTAGGTGCTCATGTTTATACAAAGTTGTTCATTAACAGGCTGTAATTTCTGCCTCCTTATGCTGGACTGCCCATCCAGTTAATACAATAAAGTTTCAAGAATGAAATATCAATAGAATGAAGTTTAAAACACTCATGTCCTAATCTCAGCTGATCAGGACATCTTCAAAACATCTGCAAGATCTGGTGCAGTGCCCAGGAATTGTAATTATTTCATACGAAGAGAAATAGAAATTTATTGACTAAGACAGGGCAATACCTGGAAAATTATGAATCTTAGGAAAGATATGCTGTTGCTAATAGCATTTCAAAACTTGATGAGAGTCAGCACTGTGGAATGGTGAACTCTGGACATATTTTTAATGATGTTTTTGATTACACCCTATTTAAAAGAATCAGCTGTCAACACTGATAATTTCCTTTTGTATAATTCATAAAGTGGTAAATTTCAGAAGCAAAAATGTTATGGGTTTGAGTAATTGGCTGCTAAAGCACAGTAGGTACCAGATCTCCACATCTGGTGACTGGGAGCACAAGACTAGCCTGCTACATACTCGCTCAAAAACGTACTAAGTGAAGGAATGTGCTTCCACACACAGGCTTTCTGCCTGAAACGTAGGGGAGAGAAAACCTCCCCAGTGAGCACAGAGGCCTCACAATAAGTATATTGCTCCATGTAGTGCAAAAGTCATGGCTCTGTCCTTCTCTAGAGGAAATATATTTATCCAGGCTGGGAGCAGAGCACACAAGGAGGTTTTGTTAGGGTGAACAAAACTGTACCTGCCTGGAGGCTGCAGGGCTCAGGGCTCCTTTGGACAGTAGCCCTGCACTGGGACACCCAAATGCAGTAATGCTCAGTTAAGAGTGTTAACCAGCCCTATGTGACCACAACTTTATGCTGTTACACACATCAGAAACTTGGACACCTGGCCTCTGAGTCATTGATTTGCACCTTTTTTTGTTTCTGGGCACCTAAGAATTTCTTCAGAGAAGATGGAAAATGCACTTACACACACAAACGTGTTTATTTCCATTATGTGGTTTGCAGACATTGCTCTGAGATCCCAGCCAACTGAAGACCACAGCGATCGATGTGATCAGCACCATACTAGCATAAGGCCTCACGTCTCCTGGCTCACGTCTCCCCAGTGTCACTGCCAGCATGAAGCAGTGACAAATACACATCACAACAGCTGAAAGCAGTGCAAACTAATCACTCAAGCTTCTGGCCTTAGAGCTAGGGCCTCGTCTTTGCCAGCAACATGAAGGGATATCCTAGCAATGAGCATTCTATTAACTATGCCCGTTTACACTGAGAGAACATAAATACCGATATGGGGTTTTTTTGCATTTAACAAATACATTTAACATAAAAGCTTTGGTTGCTGTGGTTGTGGCACCTAGTATTCTTGCCAAACAGCTAGGGTATGTTGTGATGTTTGCATGAATTTCTGATCTTGAGTGCTAAAGGCTAATGGTGATACAGCCAGAGGGCTGCGAATGCACAGAAGAGAGCTGGGCTGTCTGACACTGACTTGCTAACAGTAAATGGCACTGGAAGACAGAGACAGGGAACACACATGAAATGTTCAGATAAGCATTTAGGACCCATTTTAAAATACACTTTGTGATTATGTGCTTGGAAACTGATATTTGTAATCACAGCAATTTGATAAGTAAAGCTGTAACATCATTATCTGTGGATTTTCTTTGTGTTTGTGTATTTATTTGACCATAAACACAACGGAATTGTAAATACAAAAAAAAGTCACTATAGTTTCATGAGGATAATCTCCACTCTTCACATTAAAAAAGATTAGGAATGCAATCTTTCAAATATCTGTTCACCTAAGTATTCCAGAAAGGATCATATTGGTCTTCTGCTAAATCTCTACCAGCTAATCACTTATTCAAGGAAAAGAATAATAAAAGCAAATATTTTCTCATGCAATAATGGATCTTTTAACTTTTCAGTCAATTATTGCTCTCCAACAATCCAACATTGCATCCAACATCCAAAATTTTCTACTTTTTGGTGGAAAACAAACACATCTCCTTACTGCCAACTCTCCATGTGTCTGGAGAGATCTGAAAACAAACTGGGTCTATTTCACTGATCACCAGTAACAAAAAATGAAACCAAACTTTCCTTTGTGCATTTTCAACGCTGGAATAAAGAGCAGAAGTTTACCTTCCAAATGTAATTTAGTTAACAGTTCAGCTAGAGATCCACAATACAGATTATTTTTCAAATAATTTTCTCACAAAATGTCTTTGGAGGATTACAAATAAAATTTATTAAAACTTACTTTAGTTATGACATGAAACAGATGGAACCTGGAGTTTCTTCCCCTGAACTATAAAAAAGGAGCTTTTATGGGGCCCTTCTGAAACTCAAACTCAGGCAGGCTCTTCACACACCTTACTTTCTGGGGCAGCACTTCCATTCTGCCCTTAATTGCTACCTCAAGCTGAACTTTGGAAGTACTTCAGTCCACAAATAAAAAGGCAGTACCTTTCCAAGCAGTACCTCTTTGTGGCTGGGAGGCAGACACTTCTGTTAGATGGCCTAATGTCAATACAGATACATCTTTTCCAACTTAAAATGATGTCTTATAAAATCACTGGGGAAACTCTCTCAAATTTTCCATGAGAGAGATTACGTTTTGAAAAACAACAGCTTTCAGGTAATTTTCTAAGACATCTATTTCAGTCTCTTTGTGCAGCACTCTGTCACCTTGACGCAGCATAGTCCAGGCAGCATGGAGGCTCCTCAGCAGGTGTATGTCTCAGTGGAATTATCTGGAGGTCCCTGCATTTCCCTGTGGTGCTGCTCTAGAACCAGGACCTCAGGGGATCACCTGGGCTTCATACCCCAAAATCATTCATTCTGCTCAGGTTAGTGGAGCCATTTGGGGCATTAACTTAGGTACACTGTATGTATTCACATCAAAGTGAACCTATTTCAACCAACAGAACTGTCTTGATCATCCATTCCTCACTCCCATTTTTTATTATAATGAGGTAAATATTCATCACAATTACTCATAAATACTTCAAGAGTCCCTATACCTGTCTAACCAGTTTTTGGTGCCTCTTGGTCAAGTGTGTCAGCTATGCCATGTGCAGGCTTGTCCTTTTTCAATGTCATAACTGAAATTCTTCCCTTCTCCTTGTCATAAAACTGGGCAGCTATACTGGTGCCAAGGTGGGAAGTCTTCTCCACAGAAACAACTTGGTTTTTAGATTGGTCCTCCCACTGGAGGGAAGTTCAAGACCATTTGGCTATGTACTCATTCACAATCAGTACTTGCCATTTGTTTCCTAATAAATACACTGACTCCAAGCCTGCCTCATAAACACTGCACACATCACTCACTTTTTTGCTGTCATTTCCTACATTCTTCCCAGGCTGCCACCCATCACCCCAGTGAAGCCGGTGATGCTGCAGGACCTCCACTTGAAGAGTGACCAGGAGAGTAGAGCAGATAAGAGCAAAGTGACATGTCCAAAACCTGAAGGGAACCACACAATGCCTTTCCCAGAACTGGAAAAATGTTTTCCCTATGGAGATTATTCATAAAGCCAGACAAGAATTTCTAATATTTTTCTGTTCTGAGTCCCTGAACTTAAGCAATTAGAAAATTGTAATTAGGTAATTAAACAGAGAATTTTAATATTTTAATATTTACTGCCAGCAAGTAGCTGTCACCACTGGCTAGAGCAGAACAATTATCCTGAAAATAAAATCATCAACCTCAATTTCCATGGGTATGTGACAACAAACACCATCATAACAGCATTAGCCCAAGATAAATTGAAGTTTCCAGCAATGTTCAGTGCCTAAAATACCAAGAATTAGCAACCTGCTGTAATGTGTTAGAGGGTGACAATTACTTTTCCCTGATAATGAGAGGCTTGGGAAGAGGCATGCTGCTTTGGCCATTTCAGGAACGTTTGATCCCCCTCCAGCCATAGCATCCGGTTATGCAACTATGCTCACAAGCAGCTACACCATCCCTGAATGCCATCCAGTACAGGAGGAGAGACCAATCTTTACAAATAAACAATTAGAAAGAAGTTTAATTAGAATTAGAAGTTTCAGACAGGATTGAAGAGAGATACAGATTCTGCCCCCAAATCATGCTTTTCTTGTCAAGTTTGAAAATTCTTTTGCTAGCATTAATGTGTCACTCAATAATCTCCTCCTGAGGAGGAAAAAAAAAAATCCAAAACCTAGGAGCTCTTTCAGAGAAGAAGCCATGTCTGGACAAACAAGAGCATCCTTTTGGAAGCATTGGCTGTTTGGTACCCAGCTTGACTGACTGTCAAGTGCCAAGAATAAACGTGGCTGCTTTGACCCATGGTGAGCTGTGGAGGCGGCGCTGACAAGTCAGGTCTCACGGAGGGATGTCCCTAAGAAGCTGGCACTGCAAAACCTGATGCTCTAAGTACCAACACAGATCCTCAGATCTTTGCTCTGATACTGCACTAGTGAGGGAGGGACAGTTTTAACTTGATTCAAATAGTTGCCAAAAATTCTGTGACAGCCAAAAGCCTGGAAAGACAGGAGACAGGGAGACAGTAAGAACAAGCCCCACAAGACCCTTCTGAGATGGTGCCCTCTCCTCCGCCAGCTTTCTAACCCCTATTGCTGTGGGATCATCATCTCTCTGCTTCAGCACGTTTGCAGAGCAGGGATTGCTCTCAGCTGCTAAGCCAAGGGAACATTTCTGAAAAGAACATCAGAACATCCAAGTTATTCAAGCCTGCATCAAAATATTAAGTGAAAAAAAAATTTTGAACATTTCATTTTTCTAAGTGAACAGAGTGATTCACAGGAACTTTCTGGGGTGGGAGGTGAGGGGGCAAAGAATACCCGAGATTTGTAGTTGTAGAAGCCAGCAAACAGGAAGAAACTGGAGAAAAAGCAAGTCTAAGTCAGGGTCCACACTATCGCAGCCATAAATTTTCCTAATAGTATACTAGCTGCCAGGAAAACATTTTAAGTTGTCAGACAGAACAAGGGCAGAGAAAACCATCCCCAGAAATATGTATTACAACACAAAATAATGTTTATCCCACAATAAACATTATTATTAGTGGAGAGAGGTGTAAAAAAAATCAGTGCTCTGAACGAGTGCATAGTGGGTCAGGGAAGAATTGGACTCCGCTTCTGCAGGTGCAATTTTGCACACAGAAAGTTAACTCCAGATGCAAAACAAGATACTTGTCCATCTCTACCACAAACCTGAATTTGACTGATGTTTGCTTGCTGAAATTCCCACCTGCAGTTCAACTGTGGTTCAAAAAGGGGGGGAGCCCTCTCAAAAAATCTGTGCCAATCTATCTGTGTTCTGTCCCATTGCCACATACACAGCAATACACTGGGGGACAAAAAAAATAAACCTACATATTGACCTTACACAGACTATTTTAGGCATATAACTAAATTATGCCAATTACTTGTAGATGAAAATATTTTTTTCAATTACAAATTAAACTTAAATGAAAGAAAACATCTGGAAAGGTCTTCTATGTACTTGCAAATACATAATTTTGAATAAATATGAAGTCTTTAGAGATGTCAGACTGCTTTAAATTCTTGATAAATCACATTTCCAATTACATTTTTTTCCTCAGTATGCACAGCATTGGAACCTGAGGAAAGCTCAAGATACAAAACTTCCATAGAGGTACTCAAATGTCACATCTGGCTATAAAATGGTGTAGCAAGCTATTGAGGTTTTCTTCCTGGGATCATTTCAATTAGTTTACATTATTCCTAAATATCTAAACCTTTCTGAACTGATGCTTGGCACAAGAAGTGGGATCCCTGTGCAGTGACACACCAAGCATGCAATCCTGGGCACATACACATCTGAGGCTGGATTTTTCCAGGAGCCACAAGTGTCTTGATCCCAGTAGTCACAGCCCTGGGCAGGGTCCCATGAAAGTTCCACACTCAGCCACTAGACCTTGGACAAATATTTTCCCTCACGATCTAAACTTTTCTATTTCATTTTTCACAAGATGAAGATGAAAGAGGAAGTGGTATGAAGAACTGATTACTAGCACTTGTAACTGCAACAGAGTAAATGCAACCTGTCTTTTGTTTTACATACGTAATACCACCAAAAAGACAGGCAGACCACTATAAAGCTTTATTTGCTGCTATCTGAAAGTGAATGGCACTTGGCAGCAATAACAACTATGCAGTTCATTAAGCCAGATGGGCCATATTCTCTGGTGCTTCAGTCTAATTGTTCTGGAGAGCAGAGGGATGCTCCTCAGGGAGTCATCTGCTCTGCAAAGAAGGAACACTACAGTCTCATGTCACCAAATCTCCACATTAGCTACATAAGTTTGCCAAGGACCACAGCAAGTTCAAAGAGCAGCTGAAGCACCTCCAGCTGTGCTGGTCTGCTCCAGCCATGTGCTGCTGCAGGCTCTTGGCTTCCTCAGGCTCCCTTGCTGGTGGTCAGGAACACACCCACATCCCAAGGGAATTTGGACATCTCATAGGGCTATGTGAAGCAACCAAGAAGGCAGCACTTGGCTACAGGAAAAAATTTCTGATGTTGGAAGGAGGATTCAGAGTTGCGGGCTTGTGAGACAAGTGAAGGGAAGTCTTGTGAAAACAGACACCTCTGACCAGCAACCCTGAGCACTTTGGTGAAGAGGACAAAGATTACTGCCCTCTTCACATTTACAGAATTACAGAAAGTACACAACTAAATTGCAGAATTTACACAATTACAGAAAGACTCTCCAGAAGAGAGAGATTTACCAGACTGAAAAATCTAAACAAGATTCAAAGGGCTAGTGAGCTAGAGTAAGACTCAGTTCAAGAAAACAATAGATATAATCCAGAGAAAGAGATCATAAGTTACCCTTGATAATGCTTCACCTGGAGGCAAGCTCTGTTGGTTCTGAGCATGGTATGGAGTACAGAAGACCGGCAGACAAACTTTCTGTCCCTATCTCCTTTTCCCACCTGCTTGGATGTGCTCCTGTCACTGAACATCTCAGTCCAGCTTTGCCTGACAACATTCCCACTGCAGAACATCTTAAAGAAGACAGAACCTGGCCATGCAGGAAAAAGAGGTTTCCTCCACCCCCAGCAGCAGAGCCAGGCACACAGTCTGACTGATCAGACCTTCTGATCAGAGCAGTATTTCACTGATCAGGACACCCTTAATTGTCATTACAGATCGTGGACTTGAAAAAGCTGCAGCCCAGATTTGGTGTACTGGGAACCCACCAGGACTCACTGTGTGCCTCCCCCCAGAACACAGCCCAGCCAAAAAGAAAGTGGGAGAGAGGAGGCATATACTGGAATTACTGAGGCTTTTGAGACCACCAGCACCGCTAGAAATAACAGGTTTCTGCTAACAGTTATTCATTCCATTAACTGTATTGGTTCTTGTCAACTAGAGAAAGCAGCAATGGCAAACCTATTTCCTGGCTTAACTCTGTGCTGATCTAACAGGCACAGGAGTCATAGCACACCACTGGGCACCTTGTGACTAGCAGCAAGCTTCCTTCTACTGATGATGACAAAAGACACAGCTCCAAGAGCAAAGTAGTTCTCTTTATTCCTCTAAATAGATTGGAAATTCCCCAGTACAGTGACAGAGTATATTTAAATGACAGCTTCAGGGCTGGCTGCAGAGGTGATGTGATGCTGGAGGGAGTGGGGAAGGAGGGAGGAGGAGGAGGTAGCTGCACTCATCAGTAGATGCTCTCCCATCTTAACAGGTAAATTACCACCAAGCAATGTTAATGATAATGGGGAGCTACTGCCCCCCGACCTCCCTTGATGCATGCTTGGGATCCAGGCCTTTTACAACAGTCTAAATATAAGAGATTGCTTCCAAAATTATCAATTTCTACAGACACTGCATTTATCAAGAAAGAATATCCAAACTATCCTGGGAGACATCACACATTAGCTCTTGACAAGTGTCAACTTTTAAAAATCAAAACCATTCTAAATGGGTGGTTTTGAAAGCAGCATCCATATTATTTGAGACACACTGTGCTGTGTGTGTATAAATACATCCTGAGAGATGGTTTTTACTCCAGTATACTAACTGGACAGGAAAGTAATAGGACAGGAAAAGGGTGGAGAGAGAGCAGAACCACAAGCCCATGAAAAGATTTTCCCCAAAAAATCACAAAGCAACAAAGTCCTAGTCTTCCAATGCTCAGCCAAATATCCTACCTGCTGGACCATACTACTTCCACGTCTTTGGAAAGACTAATTGAATCTGTGGACCAGTGAGGTTATTCACCATTAGAAATGTACACAAGGTCTGCCAGGTTGTATAATTTTAATGTTTAATAAAGACAGAGGTTGTATCTTTTCAAAGGACTTATTTTGGAGCTACTTTTCCACCAAGCAGCACTCCTGTTGAGTTACAGTGTTATCTGACTGTTTATGTTCTCATTTTATGTTCTAATTTTTTTCATCAACATCAGGCAGTGAAATCACTTGAGCTTCCTGAGCATTGCTATGCCCAAGGATGACAAAGTCGTGGGAAAAATATTTGTGTGTCCTTTTTAAACAGCAGTACACCTGTAAACCCAAGGGTAGTACTTTGAAATCCTTAAGTGGTAAGATTCTTGAGCCTAAAAATTATGACTGAAAAACTAAGAAAAAGACGGCCCTCAGGATAAGAGAAAAACACATGGTGGGTAAGTCAGGCTGACCCATGGCTGAGTCCCAGAGACTCGTGGTTTCCAGAGAAGCTGCCCTGCTGAAGCTGGGACACATGGCTGCCCACTAAATTGCTTGGCCTCTGAGGAGAAATATCCATCTAAAGCTGCAGGATTAAGTAGGCAGACGCTGCTGAGTTTGACCTCACAGGCTGCTCAGGGATGGAGCTCCATGACAGCTTTTCCCCAAGTCATGTCCTTACCAGCAGAACCACTGACACAGTTGCTGCCCCACCAGGTCTCAGTGGTGCTGAATTTGGTGGCTCCAGGCTCTGTGAGGACCTTGTCCTGCACCTGGCAGACACAGGAGGGCTGGTGATACCTGCACATGTGTACACCACCAGGCTGGGAAGTTCATTCTTGTTCCCCACACCACCTCACTGCCTCTGGCCAAGTCCAGCCCAACTGACAGCAGAGGGGCTGACACGGGAACTGTCCCATGCTGTCCCCAAACAATGGCAGCTGGAGGTTTGCATTGAGCATAGTGTGCCTGCTTTCCAGCCCAGCCACCACCACAGCCTCTGGGAATGCTGAGAAGACGACGCCAAGACTACGCATCCCTGGCAACTGATCTGGGCTTGGGCTCCAAATCAACCCCAGCTCTTCCCATTTTGATGCAGCCATGTAGAAGCCTAGTTCAAAGGATCACTGTCTCAAAATACCCACAGCTACCACCCAGGGAGACCAAGGGTATTTCCAGCATGCTCGGAGCATGTGCTGGCTGCACAGAGACTTGTAGAGAACAGGTAGCCTCTCCTCCAGTCATCCACAGAGAAGCCACAATCATAACATGACATGTATTTACATATAGGAAGATAATGCTGAACCCTCCCTGACCCAACCACTTGGGTCTGTCATGGCTGAACTAAAGGGAAAGCTCTGCTTCTCCCAAAGCACAGATACATTCTTTCCAAAGCGCACCCAGCCAATTAAAAGCAATTTTCAAAAAATTTCCTTGCCTTATTTCTGGGTAAAAAAATACAAGATCAACATGGAAACCCAATCTTCAATTGATACTAATAGGATCAAGATGGATCCCTGAACTGTTGCAATCAGTGACAGCAGAGCTGAAGCCCACATATATACAAGAAGTAAATTAGCAACTCTCAGTGGTCACAGTAAGTTCTTCTTAAAACATAAAGATTTGCAAGCTTTTAAGGATATTAATTCAGAATAACAAGCCCTTGTCTTTAGATAAGAGGAGACAAAGCATCATCAGATCAAAGCCAATATTTAAAAGTTGGGTTATTATTTTTAATAGTATATAATTCTAAAATAACACGAGCATTTAAAGACATTATTTGCTCTAAGTGTAACAATTTTTCAATCTGAAGTTTTAGAAATGTTGACCAGAGGGCACCTTCAGTCTGAAGTGACTACTGCTTTTCATAATATGCATGTCTGACTCAGTGACAGTGCCCACTTTTTGCTCATGGCCTTTGGTTCCAGAAAAGAACCTCACAGAGCTGTCCCTATTTTTTGTTCAACTGCCCTTGCAGCTTTTGGAAGTTACCACATTTTCCCTAGATGTGCATTTAAATCAACACTGGCACATGTCTCAAACAAAATCTGCTAAAAAAACCATCTCCCAGGTAGTGGAGTTTTACGCTTTTCAGTTGGCAGCACTGATGCTAAAAAATAATTTCCAAAGCACATCGTGCCATTGACTGTCAGACCTGGCCTCGTAATTTCTCTCTGCCCTGACTCACCTCAGGACATCTCCTTGAAGGTCAGGGTTTTGCAGACTCTTTTGTCTACTGGCAGCTCAGAGGTAAAAATACAGCTGCACCAGGACTCACTTAAAAGCATATTTTTGTTGAAGATGGTTTAGTGATATCAATTGCTTTCATACTCATTCAAATGAAACCAAGGTATCTCCAGAGGAGAAGAGGATATCTGCTGTGCCAGGAAAGTTTCTCAGCAGCAGGCCAATTAACATTATTGCCCTTTAGCCTCAGTAAGTTTAGTTTAATGAAAATGCACAAGAGAAATTCATCCAGCTGGGAACGGCAGTGCCAGACCTCTGTGGACTCAAGGGGGAGTTCAATGGGACCCGTCAGATCACAGATAGGCTGAGAAAAACAAGAGCAAACTGGGAACCACAGCTCATTTGGAAAGTACCAGTGGGCTGTGATATTTACACTGACCCTCAGTCAGAGCCTGGGCTCTGACTTGTTGCTGGCCAAGGGACTGGATGCTTTTCTGTCCTACATCTTTATACAGTGTGGGGAGCCAGAGCCGCTGCTAAAGCCTACAAACACACAGTCAGGTATACATTTAAATTAGTACGGCAGCCAATGACAGTCAGTCAAACAAAAGCAGAGTAGTCCTGAGTGAGTACAGGCAACATGCTGGTGGAAGCAGCATATTTGTGTGAATTTGGCCCATTTTCAGGGCCAACGAAGTATGTTTTTATACACCTGGTGCTACATATACTAGAAAATAAAAACTGGCCAGGGAATAGCTTCCCACCATGTCTCTGTTTTGACAGCGTCTGTGGAGAGGTCCCAACCAACAGAGGTCACTGCATTTTGTGAGGAGAAAAGAGGTGTTGGGAAGTGGTGTCTGCCAGACAAAGTTAATTCAACTGTAACTGGGGGCGTGATGACCCTGAAAGCCAAAGTCAGTCTCACCAGGATCAACCACCAAAAGATACAGGGACAGATGTAAGCTGATGGGCTCTTACATGGATCCTTCTCTGACCACAGGTGCGGGGGAGATTATGCTGTAGTGATTGAGGCACAACACGAGTCAGAGGGAGTTTTTCACCCATGTGAGTGCACAGAGAGAGCCACAGCTCAAGAATATTGGGTGAAAAGGATCTGCACCCCAGTGGCATGAAAACAGGGCCAAAGTTGAAGATAAAGCCCAACCCACATCCACAAGCTACTGTATAAACATGCTGCTATTGTAGCCAAGGGGAAAGAAAAGTTCTCTCAGCAAAACCTTTGGGGGATTTTTATGTACAGGACAGACATGTACACACGCAGAGGAACAGGTAACAAATCACAAACCTAGAGCTTAGTAACAGCTCTAAACATTGATTCCCTCTCCATAAGACACCTACAATGCCTATTTTTCTATAAATATGCCACTAACTGAAGCCACCTAAACAACTGGCCACTTGTTCCCTGACCAGCTGTAACTCTCGTGACTCAGAAGCACTTGCCTGGGCACAGGAAGGAATACAGCTGGCATTCAGCTTCCCTAGCACCTGCTGCCAACAGAAACCAGCATGCAGAACCTGAGGTCTTGTGCTGTCTTGATCAAAAGGTGAATTTTGCATTTATTCCCACAAAAATCACCTCCTTCAGTAAGGGTGGAAGACAGCCAAGTCTTACAGTACAGAAATGCAGAGTTAAGCAGCCTAGTGCTTGAACACACTACACAGGTACCAGTGGCCCATCTCAGCCACAGCACCACCCTCCTATCTACAGCCCTGACAGTATGTTCCCCCTCTGGGAACTCCCTCCTTTGCACCCTTCTTCCTGGGAGCCCCACCCATGGGGAATTATTTTTCCTCATTATTTCCTTTGTATTGCTGAACTTGATCACCTGCTGGGAGACTAAGAACTAATATGGTTGAAAATAAATTCTACATCAATCTCTGATCCCCCCCAAAATTAATAAACAAACATTAAAACAGGGCAACCCCAGAACACAGCCACTTTAGTGAGCCTTGCTAGTGCTAGGTGAGCCTTTTTTCCTTTTCCTCCCCACCAGTCATAACATGAAGTGATAACCTGTTGGGTGAGAAATCCCCAGGGCTTCAAGAGTAGGATACAACCTGGAGAGGAGTGCTGACCCTCAGGCACAGCAGAGAGGGAGCGGTGCAGACCCTCAGGAAGAGCTCACTGCCTTGCTGTGTTCCTAAGCAAGTGACCAGACCAAGCAGTCCAATCCCTTCTCAACGTACAGCTGATGGCAGCCACCTTGCTGGAAAGTAATTTCCTTTCTCACTCCCCCAGCATCCAGGAATTCTGGCATAAGCACCTTTTAAACCTGTAATTTTAATTTTTTTGTAAGAATTCAGCATTTGATGAAATACTATGCTATGTAAACAAAAGAATTATCCCTAGCTATTAAAGTCCCTTGTTTTGTTAAAGAAATACCAAAGCCAAGTACAAAGTCCCTAGGCAGGCCTGCAGGATATTCAAAGCAATTAACCCCTTTGTCAGACTTCCCTGACCTCCAAGATGGATCAGCCACATTTTCTACAAGCATTTCTTCAGATGTTCTGTCGATACTAACATTCTGTTCTCACATGCAGGACTAGAGTCCTGTGTCTGTTCTGGGATGTGTACAGCTTAGAAGCCAGGATAATAAATTCCCCTTTAGCCTTAGGAAAGTCGGATCAGTTATCTCAATGGTATACCCATCTGCTGGAAACAACAATGCTGACCACATCTATTTTACAAGCACCTTTTTCAGATCATTTAGAAGCAAACCCTGGCTGCAATTCCCAGTTCAGTTCCTGACACAGTCATTCTGAAATGTTGCACATTGTCCTGAATAAAAGGGATTATTCAGGAAACCTGAAAGAGCCATCAGAAACCAAGCATAAAGACCCCAAATGCTTCCCCAAATAAAAATACTGCGGAGCATGTGGGAGAGAAATCATGGATGCTCTCTCTGGAGAAAAAATTGCTGAAAACTGTGCAAATTGCATTTCTGCTTGAGGAACTGCTTATGCTCATGCTGTGCCAAAGCATAAGACAGCAATGTCTTCAGGCTAAAAAAAAATGGAACCTAAAACTCAAATCTTGGCAGATAATAGGATAAGGAGACCACACCTTCAGACAATATAAATGAGCAGAGCTTCTGAGCAACAGTTTTCCATTTGAATTATATATCTGCAGATTCTAACCCAATTCCCTGGGAAGTGGCTGAGAGAAATTAGTGCATAACCCCAACTTCAAAGCTGTGCATGCAGTTATCCTGACTGGAATTGTTCTCAGAAGCCATCAGTTTTCCTAGGAAAAGTTAGTTGTCCTTGAAGATCAATTCTACTTCTGGTGTAGGGCAAAAAATGACAACCTAAAGCATTCCAGAAACAAACAGGCTTCAGAGATAATTCTCAGAAAGAAACACCAGCCCAAAATACATCCTCCCACCAAAAGCTGCAGTAATTTCAGTGAGAGCTCAGTCTGAGCTCAGGAATTCAAAATCTGTGCATCACCAGTCATGGCTGCCAGCCTGGCTTTGGAGGTTACGCTGCTCTCCTGAGGAGGTTCCACATTAGTGAGGTCATTGATGATCAGTGAAGGAGGCTAAATCATTCTGTTGCCGAGCTGCAACAAAATGTCTGCCAGAATACTGGGCTCTGCTGAACAAATTTTTCCATGTTAAGGAGCATTATGCTCTTTACTTGGTGACCATTAAATCCCCTGGGACTTTGCTTTTGCCTATTAAACTTGAGATACTAAACAAGTCTTAAATAAACAATCAATCAAACAAAATCAGAAACTACATCCAAGAGTGAGGCAGATCCAAGAAGGCATGCAGAGCACTAAGAGGTGAGCCCTGTGACCACCCTACAAGAAGTGATCAGGGTTCAAGCTGGTCTGAGGCTGGACTTCAAGTAACCATTTAAAAAGTCCAAACGAACTGGTGTTGCCACTTAGCTACTGGGTTGTTAAAGGATGGGAGCCCGTTTCTAGCCCTGGGCAATGGGGCAGCAGGTCTCCCCCTCCCCTTCTGCTTGCAGCTACCATATCATCTGCTAGACTGAGCCCATAAACAGCAATACATAGGTCTGAGAACACACAACAACCTCTTGCTGCCCAAGCACAACCTTTTCACCTGGTTGAAGGCAATTTTGAGACTTTTACAATACTAGATTGCAGGAGGTGCAATTTCATATACTGGCAATATGTACCACCTAGTACAAATGTCTGATTTCCATGAGAACAATGTAGAAAAAAAGTTTGGCTCCTAACTAAATCAGACTTCAGCTCAGCAGTAGTCAAATCATGTAAGCCCTGAAAGGCTTTGCAGCCAAGACCATGGAAACCTGTTTTTTTTGTCTGCTCAGACTTCTAAATTAAAGAACATCTTTGCAGAGCAGGCATGTGGAACTACAGAAGAAGGGCTTTTCACCAAAACAATAACTGTTACTCAAGAAGATGGGGGGGAAGGGGAGGTGGGTAAAAAAAAAAAAAGAGAGAGAGAGAAACCTGTAAGCAAAGTGAAAAAAGGAATCATATGGAAAACATATTTCTGAAATAACACTCTCCCTATCATTCTAGGCAGCTAAGGACTCCTTAGGAAGGCATTTTCCTCCGTCTAGTGACCACACAGAAATGACAGCAACCAAACTATAACTGTTAAAGAGCTGAAGCTTGTGCACTTGCCATTTGTCATCTTAAAATATCAATTAAATACCATTCCCATTTTCCAAAGAATAATTTACTTTTCCAGCAAGCAGGGGAAAACTGGCAACTACACCATACACCTGTTATTATGCATTACAATGAAATTAAAATATTTAGAGAATTTGGCAAGTCTGCACTGCTAAAACTATGCTGGTAGTTGTAACTGTGAACTGCGTAGATGAACATTGTTCCTGCTTGCTAGAAAAATACTGCTGCATAAAAAACTACTGGTGGCCAGCAGCTGGCCTTTAAAGATAAGTATCAAAAACATGCACTTTGTGACATCTGGTCAGATGGCACAGGTGCCGAGGCTCTTGTTATTCAGTGGGAGCAGCATTGAAAGGGCTGAAGAATGCTCACCCTTGCACGCCACGTGTACTGACCTCGATGGGTGAAGTGCAGAGCACTATTTCTTCAGGTGCAATAGTACAAATCTTTGTGGGCTGTTCTGCAATGATAAAACAAAGAGGATTCCAAAGAATGCACTCCATGTGTTACTTCCCAAGCTTCACTGTAAGCACACTATGTTTCCAATATCAAGTGACAGCCAGAAGCAAAATTATTGTCATTTGGGGCCTCTGAGTGTAGATCTGGAGGAGCTTTTCAAATGGAAAAGTTTTACAGCACTGCAGAATGTAACTGGGACGTGGGGAACAACACAGGGACCTGATGGAAGTACGCTTGTTCTCCCCAAAGAACTTATTTCAGCTGTCCTAACCTTTTCATGTTAAAATAAACAGAACAAGCTGGTAATAAAAAAGACAATCTATGTGTAATTCTTTTGTCTCCACGAGCTATCTACACTGTTATAGAGAACTGTGTGCACCGCACACAGAGACCATAGCCTGTGTTAATTACTATTTTTGCTTAAGATCCAAGAATTTATGCTCCTTATGAAACTCTACAAGTGTATGTGGGAGTTAGAATTCTAGTAATTGATGGAAAACTATTTCTTATCATAAACAACAGAAACCAGTGCAGACATCAGTCTGAACACATAACACATGAACACACCACCTGATACTGCCTTTTTGTAATGGATCATTCTTGCAATTCTGACATGACCAAATGGCTGCAGGTTACAGTGTTATTAGGTTACTTTAACATCATCCACATGTTGAATAACATCCTTGTCCCAGGTTTCTGAAATTAAAATACCCAAAGGACATGTGGTTTCCAAGCAACAGTGTTTTTTTCTCAAGACCATGATGACTGAATCGTCTCTTGATAATTTAAAAAAAAAAAAATATTCAGTAATCGTAGACAGTTTTTCTATAAACCACAGACACACTCTGAATGTAGGTAAGATGTTGTGCTGCACCTGACCTTTTCCAAGAGCAGATAAGGTGAACCTAAGCCAACTCTGGGTGTTCTCCCCCCAGCCCACTCAGGTGGTGGGAGGGAGCAAATTTCTGGTACTTCCATTTGGATTCCCAGTATTAGAAACTGTCCATCACTGCTTTTCACAAGCGTGGCATATTTGCTGCTCTTTTTGACTATGTCTTGACCTTCTCATACCCCTGGCACCAGTTCAGTCACAGAATCAAACAGGAAGTAAGTAGTTGTTCAGAGAAACAGCTCAAGCCAGGTATTGAACAGAACCTGTGTAACTCATAGAAAAAGGAGATGTGAACTGAATAACCAAGGTACCTTACACGTATATAGTAAAGGACCCCTACTCAGAGCATACCAGAATTTCTGCAAGGCCTGCATTCTTCTGTCTTCATAGCTATGCATCTAAAACTGTCCAAGACTGATACTGACCTTAAACACTACCACTGACCCTTGTAGTTTTGGATGCCATTTGGGCAGATGAGCACCTTTCCTAAGGAATCACAGTTAACCCTAACTCTGATACACTGCTGGTACCACCTGACTCCTTCAGGTCACAGCTCTCCCGAGAGGAGCCAAGTGCTTCTGTACACATTCTGCTCTGCTTCTGACTCTCTTCTCCACAGGACACTTGTTACTTACCAACACTGCTGTACATCTCTGCCTCAGTGGATATCTCGGACTTCCTCATCAACACTAGTCACCCGCTTTTAACATCTCCACACACAAGACCCTGTGTAAGATTCCAGGTACCAATTAAAAAAAATTCTGAGATGAGCAGGAAGGACTCATTGTCAACCTAAGACGTTTATTAACCTTGGAGATATTCACTATTTACAGAGAGAAAAGGGGGAATTTCATGTTTCATGCTCCATTTATCATCTGGATGTGCAAACATGTCCTAACCTAAAGGTCACTTCAATCAGCTCTTCAGCCCAACAACAAAAAGCAAAAGAAATATCTAAATTTCAATTATTAATATGAAGATCTGATTCCTTCCAATCCTGCTAAGAATAGGATGGAGAGAGAAACTTAGGTGAAGATATTAGAAAAGCCTTTCTTCCCAAGTGAAAAGGGAAGTCAAACCAGGAATCTTTTTGGGCTGATTTAGAGGCTTAGAAGCAAATTCCTGTGATCCACAAAAGTCTGAGGATCAAAGGAGGGCCAGATAAACTACTTTCTGCCATCAATTTCTTTCAAAAGACAGGAATTTCAAGCCAAAGGCATCCCAAACTTTTAGCAGAGCAGACTCTTTAAATACTACACGTAAGTATGCAGCCACTTTTAACTGCAATCATAGAATTACAGACATTCAGATTGGAAGGGACCTCAAGGGTATGAATACCAGTTACCCATCCACTCTCTTTCTGCCCTCCAGGAACAGAGAACAGTCTCATCTTTTATACCATACCTTTTCCAGCTCTGTGCCTGAAATACAGTGGAAAATATCCAGCTGAGAGACACCTTGACTTTTTCTTCTCTTCAGGAAAAGAGGTTGTTCCACCTCCAGCTTTACTTCCTACAACTGAAAGCAAACAGGAAGCAAAGAAAAGCTGTTCCTGTGACTCCCTATGCATCTTCCTCAACAAGCACTGTCAAACTCTACTCTTGAGAGAGCAATCCCACTTCCTTGGAAAGCAACAAAGGCAGCAAAGGAAACCTGCAAAGTAGAAGACCGCTTCTCAATAGCGTGGAGTCAATTGAAGTTTAACAAGAATGCCAACAAGCAGCTGAAAACACAGATCCACCAACCAGCTAAGCAAAGCCTCAACATCCTCATCTGAGATCT
Source organism: Phaethornis superciliosus (assembly GCA_023637945.1). Classification (NCBI taxonomy): domain Eukaryota; kingdom Metazoa; phylum Chordata; class Aves; order Apodiformes; family Trochilidae; genus Phaethornis; species Phaethornis superciliosus. The sequence continues at coordinate 268,714 of JAJQWJ010000005.1, forward strand.
TTTGGACAAAACGCTGCCTGGAAAATATCCGTTTTCCTAGAAACACTACAGAGTAAGCTAATAAGCTATGCAAACCTTCGTTCTGCTTTGTATTTACCCCAGACATTTCAAGCCACTTGTGCAGATCTCTTTTTTTTTTTTTTCTTTTCTTCTATTTTTTTTAAACAGAGGTCCAGTGTTTTAGCTTTTCCTTTTCAAATTCTGGTTGACACCATAGCAAGTAAAACATAAAGCTGTTTTCCCTATGATTTTGTTTCAAGTTTGAGCTCTGAGGACACAGATACAATTCCATACTGTTGTTTTTTTAATTAGTTCTTCGCCATAAAATTAAATGAAAATAAAAGTTAGTATCAAATGAAGCATGGTTGGGGTCTGGGGTTTTTCTTTTTTGTTGCCTTGTTTGGTTGGTTTTTTGCCCTCAAAATTGCTAAGGACATAATTGAGACAGCAATTAAAATAAACTCTCAGAGCTGAATGCTTTTTCTTGTTTACTAGGGATTGGACTCAGATCACAGCATTTAATTCAAAAAACACTACTGCAACAGGCGTATAATTGTAAATCTTTGGTTAGTCACCTGAAGAGATAGGTATAAGCCTACCATATATGCACATACTTGCATGGCCTTTGAGCCTAGTACCTGGGAAGACAGGACCACTGCGGTTCATGTATGGAGACAATATGGCTCCAGTTTCACCCTCTGCTAATCTGCCAGTTACTGAAGCTATCACAGTAGCCCAGATGGAACAGAACTGGGTGGGTTGCTTCTTATTTCTGCATTGATTGCAGTTTTCTATGAATTGTGGAGAGATGTAGAAGGCTGCTGTATAAATGGGGCTGCTCGATCCTTAGATTTAAAAACAAATGACAGATACAAAGTATCTGCTGTGTTTTCATAACATAAGCTTATATTTTGGCAACAGTTTGGAGTTCTCTTACAAAGTTTGCACACTCTAAGGCACCTTAGTAAACTGCACATTTGAGGATAGCTGTTGTTAGAGAAGAGCAAGTTTTGGTCTCTGACTCTCCCAGTCTGCCACTGCAAGGAAGAGGGCTTGCAGTCAGAAGGGATGACAGCCATGCTCTCCAGAAGGCAGACAGGGACAGCAGGAGCTTGCTCTGGACTTAGGAAAAGCCCAACAGATTTCAAGGTAAGGTCACAATAGTTAACTAAGAGAAAAGTGGGACTTCTGAACATACAGTCCTGAGCTATATTAAAATCAAGTCACCCAAACCATACAACGATTCTGTCAAACAATGGTATAAAAATCTGTGTAACAATCCTCTTAAAAGATGCCTCCCTGTTTGTCTGTGTGAATCAGTCTTTTCCCTGTGAGCAGCAGATCTATTGCATTTCTGAGTTAACAGTGGAGTTGACGCACATCCATCTACCCTAGTGAGAAAGAAAACTGCAGAGACATTGGACACAGCAGGACACTGTGATCCTGTTTTGGAGATGGAGCTTGCAAAAAAGCTGTCAGAGGAACTGGGTGTTCCTTTGTAAAAACTGACAGGCCTCAGTACTAGGAACAGATGTTCTCAGATGGAAGTTTTTCCTTCCTCATCGTCTTGATGGCTGTCAGAAGGAAGGGCCTTTGAAGAAAATCTCAGAGGATACTTCTCCTCATATCCAATATAAGGAATTTGTCAAGGAAGCAATGCGTCTCTTCTAATTTTATTTACTCCACTACTAGTCTGTATCATGAACACTATCATGGGTAAGTAACAGCAGCCTGGGACTTGAAAGGCACCATTCTGTGACAAATGTTCCTGAGGTGTTCCTCAGGCACAAATGAAGTCTTGGAAAAGGCTACCTATGCTGTTCCTGCTAGAGTCTGAATTAATGCATCAAGTCGTTAGCCAAAAGAAAACCAGAAAAAGCAGAGGTAACAGGAAGCAAATACAGCAAGCTTCAAGATACTTGCATTTTGATCAAGTTCAATTAATTCCTTCAAATAAAAAGAGACATCTCTTGAAAACACAAATCACTGTTTTTCATTACTTTTTTTCATTGGGAAAGAAGAAAGAGAAGCCCAAACTCCAGTTCTGCAGAGGTCAAAAAAATGTAAGAGAAACAACACTGAGACATAATGCCTTCTATCATTTAGACTGAATGGTCAACTGTATGTGAAATATAATGACTTTCAAGAACACAAGTGACTATTCATTGTGGTTGGGTAATGTCTTAAGTTGAAATATGTTCATTAGCATTGTTCAGACACCAAATGTGTACACACACCCAAGAGCACTCATCAAGATAAACTCTGATTAAAAAGCCCACAACAAAATAGGTTTTGAAAGAGAAGAAACCATACATCTCCCTGTATAAATCATACTCACTCTGTGAAAAGATGAGACTGGAGTTGTTTGATATGAATCCAAGATACAGACATTTTAATAATGATGTTTGGTAAAAGTTTACCTGACCCACTACATAGGCATTTAGACTTTATTTATTCCAACTCTACTGTGTTTAGGAAGAAAATTGCATCGCTCAATAATGCAAGAGTTGGTGGAATTCAAAGACTTCATAGCACTACTGGCCTGTTTGGAAGGTGCTTTCTCTGCATCTGGATATATAAGGAGAGGTAAATCAAAAAGCTGAAATACCTTCCCGTTGATGGTTTGAGTAAGCACTGAGCTGAACACATATTCCATCTTCATTAAGTTCATTCGTCTGTGTATAAGTTACTAATTACAGTAAATTAAAAGCATTTGGCATAGCCAGTTCTCACCTCATCATTCAGCTTTTAGTTCTTTCAATAATCACACCAAGCACAGAACTTCTTTTGCTTGTGGAAATGACACCTTCTATAAAGTGGATCTTCCTCCTCAAAAGAAAGCATAAAGGGCAATCTACGTTTAGCAGAGTAACCTTCACTACTGTCCTTGGTCTTCTGGCAATTTTAGGTGACTTGTCAGAAAGTCTGATTCCAAGGAACTACAGAGATCAGGTTTGTTTTTCATACTTACCTACTGGTGGCTGACACATCCCTGGGAAATGATTACAAACCACCTCTTGGGTAACATGATAACTGTGATTTCAATGCTTGTTTTGCTTATTCTCAAGCAAAGAGGTATTGTCAGCACCAGTTCTACAGGTATGAGTTTCTAGTCCTGACAGAACACCAAACTGAACCTCTGCTCTTTCACTAATCCCTAATTTTTTATTAGAAGTACCTATTTGTTTCAGACAAAAACCAAAACCAAACCCAGTGTTTTTTTCCCCTCCTTTTTGACTTTACTTTTTTTTTTTTTACCTTCAACTACTAGATTCATAACTTTTAGTTACAACACAATGCCTTCAGAGCTGCTCACATATCTTTTACATTGAATTGTCCCATTGTATATTTTAAAGGATACATTTTATTCTGGCTACCTGTTTCTGCATGTCTATTTTGCATTTCAACATTTCAGCTCTAAGTTGATTATTTTTATCAACGTAGCAAGGCTATTGCTGTCTCCTGGTGAAACTGATTGTCATACAGTGAAATTCAGAACTATTTTAAACAAGTCCTTTATGTATGTCTATGACTTTGTTAAATGCATTAACAACAGCTCAGTTCCAAACTATATTAACCGCTGAATATTTGTTTCATACCTAGTTTGGAAAGCAACCTTGCTATTTTTAATGATTCCAAGACCCACAAAAGACTCCCAGATGACCACTGAAAAGGGATCAACAAAATTTTGTGCAAGCATTAGTGTAGTTCTTGCTATTATGATATCCATCAACAGCACAAGAGCATCCCTAGAATGCACAAATATTATGAAGTAATAGATGAAGATGAGCAGAAACCCAAGAGAAGCAAAACCATCCATTGATTTTGGTAAGAGTACAAAAATTTCTTAATGAGGTTCAAACTCATGTGTATGCAAACATCTCTTAACCTGTCACTAACCCAAACTGTAACACTGTCCACCCAGACTCCATTTCCCAGACAACGCGAGAACATCTTTTGGAATAGTCAAGTTGAAGTCTTGCTCTAGAACTTCTGTCAATAATCAATCTGCAGGCTGAACACTTGAATTCTCCCATTGCACCATACAAGGATGAAACTGGCCAAACACAACAAACCATAAACTTAATCCAAAACAAAAATGCCACTCTGCATAATGTCTCTCAGACCATCAAGCAGCATTTCTACCATGAAGCCTGCATCTTCTTCTGCTCCTTTGGAACAATCATTACTATTATATCAGACCTTTAAAGCTCTAATGCCTAAGCTGCTCAAGTTGACAAGAGCTGATGGATCACTCAATGTTCTCTTCCAATATTGCCCTTAACATGTCATAACCTGGATGTGTGGAAGCTAATCTTCCCTTGACTATCTTGGTGAAGCTGGAACAAACTCCTGGGCTGGCTGCTCTTGGAGACCAAAGCAGTGTAACAGCTTTCTGATGCAGTCTTCTGGATCCTGCATACTTAACCTGATTCATGGCAAATCAGACAAATACTAAAGATGTTTTAGTGGCTCTCTACAGATAAAAATTAATTGAAAGTACACAAAAGACATGCCCATTGGGCAGCACCACCTATTTTGCACCAGCTCTTCAGCTCACAGAGCTGCTCCTCTCTCTGGCAAGGGATGACCAAGAGCAGCAGAATCAGGACAATTCCAAACCACATCAGGCACCATGGGGTAAGAGCCTCTCCACATGGCAAACCCCTTGCCTCAACTAAGAGAGACATAAGGCAAATGTCGCTGACTAGAAGGGGAGAAGCTGGTTCAGACAAACAACCTGCTCTCGTCAGTACCAATTCGAACTCTCCTAGAAATTTTTTCTCCATTAAAATCATATCAAAAGGGCTTCTGATTGATGGAGGAAGCATGAAGATTTTTGAGCAAAACTCAAATAAAGAATTCAAGCAATATATTATACACAAGCAGCCTAGATACTTCAATAAAGAAAGATTAATCTGAAACTAACCTCCTTCACCCCTCCAGAAATAGAAGGCCATCATTTTGCTGTCATGTAACAAACTTCGGCTTTGGCCTCATGTACATATGGTTCAAATTAGCACCTGCATACCTCAGTTATTAAATAAAAAACAGGTCTCTCTACATGACCTGTAGAGTTACTGTATAAAAGAACATATCCAACAGCATTATGGCTTCCCTTATCAGATGTGTGTGGTATGACATAATGAATGCTGGCACCAGTTCAATTCTCAAGCACTGGGTCACATTTCCCATCACACTGTTTTAAAGTGGATGCTGTGGGCTTGGTGGCTAATGGATGGAGCCCTGGAATTTTACCTCAGATCCTTCAAATTTAATCTATGTCTTATGAACTAAACGCAATCTCTAAGGAAAAATGCATCTGTCAAAACCACTGCTTGCAGCATATGGCTGTAGAGAAATGTATGCACCAGCAATTCTTGTCTTGATTTGTTGCACATAAGTTAAGGTGTCTGCTATGCAGGCAGGATTTCAATGAAAAGTTGCTGTTCTATGTATTTTTCTAAAACAGCGCTGAGGGATTTGGCTGGAGGAAAAGAAATTGGTTTATTGTTAAAGCACACATCTTGGTGCTAAAGAGACCTATTTTCTATTTCAGTGTCTCCCATGTGAACCACGTGAGCCAATCTCACAATCACCATACTACTGCCTCTAGATCTCGCCTTTAACCTACCATGCTAGTGCTCATTAGAACAGTGGCCTCACACAAACTGAGGATGAAACTGTTGATTTCTTATTGCTCTTGTATACCAACAACACTTGGCTTAATAACATGCAGCCATATTCACAACTGTCAGAAGATTCAAGAACTTGGGAACTTCTTCAGGAGATGCACCCATTACCAGTGTCCTGAGACCCTGGTGGTGTCTCTGGGCACCACACAGCTCAAGCCTTCTGCAGTCCTTGAAATACCAGTCATAAACTAATTGCCTGGTAGAAAAAGTCCTTCACGGAAAACAGCCTTAACTAAAGGAACAAACCATTAACTGGAGGAGTGGGGGAATAATAGGTATTTCGCTATATTTTGTTCAACATAGCAGAAAACCTTGCAGCAATAACGTATGGGATCACCACACAGAATATATATCAGATTTAGTTGCCTAATAGAACATTCCTAGCTAGTGCTGTCAAAAAGTGTTCCTTTTCATACATTCCTCCAATCTTACAACAGGCTGCTGTAGGCTACAGCCTGACAGATGTCCCTAAAAGACCATCTCTATTTATCAAAAAGAGGGTTGTAAAAGATACCTCCTCACATTCTGAACACTTTGCAGTGACTGCTCCAAGCAGAGAGTAATTGAGCAAATTAAAAGAGGCTGTGTTATAATGACTTTCAAGAACACAAGTGACTACACATTGTGGTTGGGTAATGTCTTAAGTTGACAAATGCTAGGCTTGCATCCCCATGTCCCCATGTCAACTTGTGAACTCACTTCTACCCAGATGGGAACTTCCTTCATTCCCCAATGCAGGCTTGAATTATCAAAATTCACCCAACGTAAAAACTTTGAACCGAGTTTCCATATATTTCATGAGGTTGGTGTCCTGGCCTAAACCACTGTTTAAACACAACATGTCTCAGTAGCTCAGCATTTATTTCACGGGGTGAATTTCCTCAGATACTGCTTAGATCTATGCCTAAATGGAATTTTGAATAACAATATATTTTTTTTCTACTTACTGTTGCCTACAGCAAGCAAAATATGCCTCAAGAGCTCCCTAGCAGTAATCACTCAAAAGGTCAGTGTCTAACTGTAACATTAATTTGTTCTGCACTTGCTCAAAGACTGCATAAAAGAAAACTTTCAAGTGCAAACACCGAAACATGCAAGAAGATTAGATTGTCTCCCTTTTAATCTCAGCTGAACACTAGCCAGTGAATATTGTAAATTGTGTTCGACAACTTTGTGCAGCTGTTAGAGTAGACAAGAGGAAATCATTAAAGACACAAACTTCCAGCCACTTGACTTCTACACCAAAATAGAAGAAGCAAGTGACCCAATTTGCATGCTCTAATGCAAAGTGCCAAGCATGGCCTTGCCTCAGAACATAAATTACTATTTTTCTCTAATGTAATTGAGAGCTTTCCAGTCCTGTTCTCCTGGGCTCCCATGCTTACAAATCCAGTAGCTGGAATTTAGATAACTGCAATTTCCCTTTGCAAATATCATTGGGCTCCTTTTATGCCTGATTTTCTCAACAGCTGCTTCTTGGCATTGAAGTCTTTACTAATTATTTCAAACATTTAACAGAAAAATGCAGACCATACTTGATACAATTATTACACACAAAAAAATGAGGAAAAATTTTCCTGGTTTGGAAGATGAGAGGACTAAAAGTTTTTGTATTGTTTTTTTTTTCCCCTTTCATTCTCCTTTGCTCTTTTAGAGAAGCACATGCAAAACATTTGTGAAGCCAACACAGCTGCAGGGCCCTCTCACCAGACCAGTACTGTCTACTCAGTATCCTTTCTAGCTTTTTATAGATACAACTTTAAAACACCATGAAATTTATTTCCTGTAATAATGATCCCCTAATATTTTCTTTAAAAGTCAGCACTTCAGCAAATCTCTCCCAAGAATGTGGAGTTACATTTACATTGTGTTAACATAGTGCTTCTCTCCTCGCTTCCTTCATTGTTCACTCTTCAGACACTCCCAGAGCTTTATTTTACCTGACTCATGTCTCCGTGCTCTATGAGCCCGTACTGGCACAAGTATCTCCATAGATGGCTTCCTGAGAACTGGAACACCCCAAGCTAAGGAGAGGGCACAATCCAGTATACAGAAGGCACACATGGGATCTTCCCCTAAATTTCTCTCTTTCTTGATGTAGATAACCTTATAGCTCATTTTCCTCCTCTTTATTTGCTTCAGGCTGCTCCTGGTCTCTACCTCTGCATTTTCACTGCCTTGTCTAGCCTTAGGAAGGATCTCTAGAAGCTGTTATAAAGTAAATATTATTATTTTAAGCAAATATAAGATCTCCTGGACCACATACACAATCCATGCCAATTCACTGATCTCATTTCCTCAAACAACGGTTCCTCTAGCAGTTATACGGACCTCCTTCCACAGCAGCAACCATCCTCACAGTGCAACAGATACAAGTGAGAGTCCAGAGTCTGCTGTTCTTGACACTTTCTGGCATTACCCGTGGCCACTGGAAGACTGACACAGAGACCAGCCCAAGGTATTGCTCAGCCAGTGTCAGTGTTTGGTTCCAGAATGGAAGTTCAGGGCTGCTCCTCTACCACTTCATTTGGTCACAGCAGCAAAGCAGTTACAGGATCTGTTGCAGGGCAACCCGGATAATGACCACCCCACAGAAAAGTAGAAGGAAGATGATCAGTTTGCATGCCTGAAAGCTTACTTGCCTAGGCTAAATACAGCATTTTTTTTTTTTAACAAGCAACACTGCATCCCCCCACATTTAGATCTGTACACCACTGTGGTTATAAAATAAGAACAAAAAATAAAAATACTCCCACCTATGTGAAGTCCAGATAATAATGGCTGTTCATGGACTCTTTGATACAACCTAAATTATACAGTGAAAACCTTGAAAGCAGATGAATGAGCCCCGCATGGATGGAAAGAAGCTCCAATTCCCAAGGCAGGGAAAGGATGCAAAGATGAAAGAGATGATGGAGGAGTACATAGTTTAAGAAAGGCAGAAACTTATCTCAATTCTGACTTTTTTTTTTTTTTTTTTTTTTTTAAATATAATATAAGGAGTACCATTTTAAAACTAAGTTTCCTTATAGACAGTAGAGCTATGGCTCAATAGTTGTACAATATGGTTCTACATAGAAAAAATAGCCAGGTCCTGGGGGCTGCATGCTACAAGAACCTACCTATGCAACTGGCAGATCAGCCTTAGCACAGATTTTGAGATGTTCAGAAGCAAATCATTAATTGTATTTTGCTGATACCTAAGCAGATTCAGCTTCCTAGTCTATGAAGAGGAAGGAAAACCACAAAGCATTCACAGCATATCCTTAACAACACAGAAGTAAAAATACCAACCCACAAACAAGTAGCTAGGCATTACTCACAGAAGTGATGTAGGATCACTCAGAAGACAAAGTATTTTCCCTGTATTCTGTGCCCAAGAAACAATTCACAGTTAGGACTGATCTAGACCACTTGATTGGTTTATTTTTATATAGTCACAGTATTACTGTGAAATCTTTTCCTATAAAAGCCACTTCGTGGCTTTCCAGCATCACTAATATATCTTTGTAACCCTAAGGAAACCCAGGCTAAGGTTCAGAGTATGTTTAATAAAGGGAAGGGTGTCAAAGGTGTCCTGTTAACCTTTTCTTCAAGTTAGACCAAAATATTTGGGTTGTTTTTCCAAAAAAACATGCAGTCATCCCCTGCCCACATATTCACCACTGAAGTTTGAGGCTCTACACCCTTGTGAGGAGAGACTAGGATATCGGGGCAGCACAGGGTCCTGATGTTCCACACTATCTGCCTTCTCAGATTCCTTCCCAACTGTGGCCATTCAGGATGTTTACTGTGCAGGAGAAAGAGGAGGTCATCATCTTCTACTGTGATTTACTTTACGTGCTGATATTTAGGATCTGCAGTGAAACATATTTTGTCATTTCACTGTCTTGTTTTTCCATTCTTACCCCATTTAGTTCCCATCTTAGACAATGGTTGCTATAAATTTACTCTGTAAATTCTGTTGTGACAGTAATGTCTATGTCTGTGATATGTAAAACTAAACCCTGGCAGTTTGTACAGATGATTTCAGAACTGGAATTTGAAAGCATCTATTTTAGTATGTCAACTTATTATTCCCCTTTCTATTGGCAGCTTCCAAGGAACCTTCTGGGAAAAGCCAGTTGCTAAGACTGATTTTTCAGAAATACTTGCGAAATGAAACAAAACTATCTTAGCACCCAAGACTGCATTTTGATCCCTAATGCTTATGCTTCTGACCATGCTTTGATCCATGTGGCATCCAGCTCTGACCTGCTTTCTGTGCAACAGAAGGGGCTGATCTGTCTGGAACCCCTGGTCTTGTTTATGCCTGCTACCCAAGGTACTGTGCTATTGGGATGAATGGTCTTCAATGTTCTGCAACAGAAGAGAAATCTGAACCTGAACTCTGTTTACCTGAAAACAGTGCTAATTACTTGACCATGTACCATGAGTACTTTCTGTGAAGTACTCTACTTCAGTCTGTGCTGGATGCTTGAGTCACTCACACTGGATAGAAAAGAAGGGAACAGAGCATACAGATCAAGGAATAAGAATAATCTAATCCAAGGGACACAGCTTGATAGTCTTTGCTTAACACCCAAGTCAATACAATTTACTTTGCCAATATCTGCTACTCACATTTATAACTGTTAGGTTTCAGCTATGTTCAGAGCCAAAACAAAAGGGCTTGGCCGTGATAATGAAAAATGAGTTACCCAAGAAATACTGTAAACAAATTTATCTATTTTCATGTGTCAAGTAAAAGATAAGATTGTTTGGTTTATCCCAACTTATTTTGACAATGTAGACATGTTGTCTACACTAGTTCAGAGTCATATGATAAACAGTATTTTTATATTGATTGCTTGCAAGTGCCAGCTGAAGAAAAAAAAAAAAAAAAAAAAAGTCCTACAACTGTTACAGTTCTGCATGGAAAACAGAAGTTGCTTTGTTTGCAATCATGTAATTTCGTTACTGCTGGTGGCTAAAAGCAAGAGTCCATTCCCAACATACTGATCATGTTCAGTCATTCCTGTTGTTAAGCAAAAAGAGACTAGCTACCAGGAAGCACAGAAGACATGATGGAAATACCCTCTGAGCAAACTCAAAAGAAAAGTCCTCAGAGATTCTGAATGTCAGGTTTAAGTGCAATGCTTTCCAAAGCAAGAATAAGACTAATGTTCCAAGGCTGTAGTGTTATTGCTGTTCATCTTTTATGACGTCTTCTCCCTCCATCTTTTTCTCTACAGTAGACCTGAAGTAATTAATTCTTGTGAGAGTAGAGTAAGTCACAACCAGTTATCAATTCAAATTGAACACAGGTGGGTCAGGAACACTTACTGAGCACCAAAACCATGGTGGAAGCATTTCCAAACTGCTTATATAAAGCATATGAAACCATATAAAATACTCTTTTTGCTTCACAAATATTGCATGTGATGAAGGAATGTCAGGGCTGAACTCTCCAGTACAGATGTAGAACACATGTATTTGCATCAGTTGAGGACAGGATTACAGACACTTGAAAGCAGTTGTGGTTTGGCACTAGAAATGCTCTGTTTTAATTAACTTACAGCCCACATGATTTCTAGAAAGCCTTCCTCACGTTGCAGGAGTAGGATTACTTCTATCAGGGCAGGTTTACCAAACAGATTTTCATGGGGAAAAACTATGAGAAATTACTACTTCAACTCAACAAACTCACTATAAGATAATGAATCAACTTGTACACAAGCAAGTTCAGCAAGTTCCACTACTTGTGTGCCAGCAATAATCTAAAACCTTTGTATGTGACTGAAGCCCACATGGTATCACTCACCACATGCAGAACTCTGTTAAGTGTGTTTTGAGACGACCTTTCCATACCTTCCAATTTTCCTCATCTCCTAGGCAACCCTTCGCAGCTCAGCTCAAGAGGCATTGAGGTAAGGTAGAATCAACCCAATTATTGAGCAATTGATCCATTAAATCTCTTACCAGGATCATCACCAGCCAATCAGAAAGGATTTTACTGCAGTACTTGGACACTTAAAATAGGGTTCTTCTTGTGCACAGAAAGAATTCCACTAACTCAGTTCTTAAGACTCTTGAGACTGATCCTTAAAAACTCTAAGTGATTCAACCTGAAAGAACAAATCTGTCTTTATGCTGCTGGAAATATGACCATACCAAAGTCCAGGTTACTTTTTCTTAGTAACAGGAACAGACTGTTGGTTGCATTAAAATTAATAACTAGGTTAGTTAGCTACTGAAAATTCTATTGCTTAAGCCTTGATAGTAGAATGCAGAATAACTCCCATCACACAGAAACTGTATCTTTAGAAAATCACTACTCCAAAGAAGTCTTTTGTGCATATTAGCTTTCCCACACCACAATGATGTGGGGTTTTTCCACCAAAGCAGTCATGTACTGAACAAGCCATGTTTTGGGAACGCATCAACGAACTTAACCTTGGCGTTACAATAACACCGAGCTAGCTTCCTAGCAAAACAAGATAGAAGAGTAACGGCAAGACAAAACATTTTTAAACCAGGACGGCCCTCGGCATGGGCACGGACAATGACTTTTAACCAATTAGCTTATAAGTTAGAAGCAAGTTTGAAGAGTGTTAACCAATCACTTAATGCCATGCATGTAACACAGATAAGAGAAAAAGTATATATTCTGCACTAGTGAACTCAATAAACGAGATTTTGCTGGTGATCATATTGGTCCGTGTTTGGCAATTTCTCCAAGCCCTCTCACAACACAATGACTTTTAAACTAAGTTTTAAAAAGCTAGGTTACAAGATGTTGATATTTTGCCCTGTCCTGAATCAGAAAGGGAAAAAGTATTAAATACCTTAAAAATATATTAAAGCTTGTGTATAGTAAAAACACTAGTTCTCTTGTTAATAGTAAAATTCATGATAATTTACTGCTAAAATGTGATTTGATTGATGGATTTTAAAATCAGTCATTTCAAGATCTGTTTATTTTTTTGCAAACAACAAACCTAAGAATGGAAAGAAAACGAACAGTTCTATTACAGATGTTATGCTGTGGTTTTATTTTTGAGAAAATAATCTTTAGCTTTTAAATTTTTTAAGAAAATATCTTAAGAAAATATTAACTCCTGTAATGATAACACACAGAACTAGCCACTTGAGCATTCCAAATCTGCTATGTTCACTCAGATTTCATGTTTCAGAATAAACAAGACACCTTCTTTTTGTTTTAAAAATTTTTACATACTGAGAGTACTAACTTTTTTCCTAAGTGTATTCATTCTGATACAGCACAGCATAGACAATCTTTATTGTAGCTACAAGCTAATGCATTTCTCTCTTCCAAGCACATGTAACTCTCAATAACTTGATGTATGTTAAGATGTACAAAAAATTAATGGACACTGATGTGACATCTTAAAAAAGAACAATTCTAAAGCTATTCCAAATTAAAGGCCTGAGTATGGAAACAGAAGAAACTGTTTACAGAAAAGCTTTGCAAAGCCAGAGACACAGTTTCTCCTAGAACTAAGCATGATGTTTTTAAGACAGTAGGGTTATGTTACCTGCTTCTTTTTCAGTAACACAATAAGAAATTACAAAACTTGCCCAAGCAACAGATTTACTGTTTAAGGAGTGAGCGAGCTTCTGAAGTTCTTGAGCGGAGCTATGCACTCAACTGCCATTGAAAGTCGATTGTTTTCCAGTGCATTGTATCTATGACACAATAAAATCCTTGTTATTAACATGAGCAGTATCAGCAAGGCACTACACAGGCTGTCATGTTCCCATGTCCCAGCTGGCACACAAAATCCAGATCCCTTCATCAAGCAGAAGAGAGGCCAGAACTGAAGGTGAGCTCTGACTGCCATGGCCAGATTACATGCCTGCAAGTGATTACTGTCTGAAACAAAGCAAAGGTGCCTGAGCCAAAAACACCCTCCCATGGGAGAGTCAAAGCAAATACCTTTGCAGAGGTGAACCTTACACACACAGCAGTACAGCTGCTCACCTGTCAGCTAACAGCACTACTGGAGGTACACAAACTAAGGGTCTTCTTTTTTTTACTTATTCAAACCATTAAAAGACTGTTTTATTTGATAGGAAGCACTGCTTCATTTTCTCTTTGGTTATAGTTATTTCTTCATGGAGTTTAAAGAAAGCAAGTCTTTCACTGGGAAGAGTGAATGAGTCTTGAGGCCAGGGTTAGATCAGGACAAGACACCTTGTCCAAACTACTCATCTGAAACACTGATGACATTTCCAGGTTCCATAAAACATCCTTGGGCTCTGCACAGATACACTGCAGAGACAACCCCTGCAGATCTTGCACTCTGAAGGAAACCTACAAGGTTACTAGACACCACAAGAAGCTGTCTCTAGCACCCTGGAGGCAGGTGTAGTTCAACATAGCCTACAAATGTACCACTGGAATTACTCTGACACAAGCACTGAGTTCAAGTGGCTGCGATGAGTACGGGTCTCAAAAACCTGTAAACAGCACAGCGTCAGGAAAAAACAGAAGACTTTTGCATTTTAACTGCACTGAAATTATTTCTATTAAGTATTCCTAAATACTTCAGTGAGAACACTACATTTCCAATTTATTAGATCACACTCCATGCAGCAAAACATACGAAATGCAAGCTGAAATAATACCGTAGCCTGATATTTTGCTACAATGACATTTTCCATTCCATTAATTCCACTCTATTATGCAAACCTTCACATGAGTAAACTCTTAAAGCCTGGTAAAAAACAGGACCTGAGTGTCTAGAAAAAAGTACCTTAATGCAAACACATTCAATGACACACAGCAGTGGGCTAGAATACACTGTCATCACGTTTTTAATTCTATATTCTTCCCCTTTTTAAAAAGTAAATAGACTAAGCTACACAATTAATCTGGCAGGATAAAGCCAATACTCAAAATGTAACATGCAGTGCTGTCAGAGGTTGCCAGATCACCTTTAAAAAAAAAAAAAAAAAAAAAAAAAAAAAAAAGGCTGTTTTTCAGCAAACATCAGCTGCTAGTGATGCTAGCAGCTCTTCCACAATCCACAGAAGAGCAAAGAATGCACTAAAAACATATAGTTCTGAACAACTTAGTTTATCTCCAGTCTGCAGCCACAGCAACCTGCAGTTGCAAGAGATCCTTAGGGTTGCTGCAAACCTGACAGAAAGTATTTAAATCACATTCACTATACAAATATCTCAAGTTAATGTCAGTGTATGTCCTGTAGTGCTGCTTTCCCTGCACTGAATTGTCTATTCTCAGGCTGATGGTTTTTCCAGTCCACTGCGTGCACTGAACCACAGTGCAAATTTGAACATGTGGAGCATTCCTACCCTCTCTTGTCACAGTCCCATTACTACTACACTACATTTCCATATCCAAAGGTAATTTTACCTCTAACTGCTAATCTGCCTGTTTTTACCTTAGAAACTTCAGCTGCTTGGCCCTGTCATCTTTCTTAGGCATCCTTCTCTTCCTAGACATCCTGTTTTAGATGCAGTTACCCCTTCTTCTGTGTTCAACTTGTAATATTTCATGCAGCCTTTCTGCCTGCTGTAAGCTTCGAATCAACACACAGTTCCCAAGAAGTAGGTTTATGTTACTCATAAAAAAACCTGTGAAAAAGTTGTCTGCTCAGAATTTCATTATTTCTACATGAGAACTTTACAGCTGGGAGGGCAATTCCTAGGTGCTAAGATGCTTGCGTTCCTCCTCTCAAGGCACTGGATGAGTTCTTAGGCCCAAGGCACTTCCAGTGATGCTTAAGTAATACCAGCTTCACCTCGAAACAAAAACCCTGTGAGCCTGATTTCACCCTGGTGGCTCAAATATATTCACAGGATCCATTAAAACAAAGAAAAATATTTCAACTGACTTTAAATACACCTGATTCAAGTTACAAAAGCTGCTGGATCCCCTTGATTCATCCAAGCTGTTAAAGTGAAATCCTCCATTCTGGCACTGGACCAAGAAAAGCCTTCATGCTCCATTCCAGAATAAAATGCAAATTTTCAAAAGGAATGAGGTGAAAAGGATTTTCAAGAAAAAACATCAGTGCACAAGATGTTCTACCAAAACTATTTTCCAGTTACATCACTGAAGATCATAGCAATGATCACTGAAGATAAAACACAAGTTCACAACAGACCTCAGATTGAGGATGAACCTTTGAAAGGGAAAAGAGAGGGATAAAGGTTCTTTAATTACATGATGTTTAGTTTTAGGTCATTCAAAAGGTAAATCTGCACTGCCACTGTTTTCAAAGCTACCTTAACAAGATTTAAGAGAGGGCACATCAACTCCACTCCTGCTTCTGGTGTTCAGGTCAAGGGCACATGGCTGGGCAGTGGAACCCTTCACATGAGCCTGAAACACAGTAGTGCAAGGAATTCGACATTTTTACTTTAAGCTTGATCTTTCAGGTGCATGACTGACCAGGTTATTACCTTTGCTGAGTAAGGCCCACTCAATGCTGCATGTTCTGGGCCTACAAATGAGAGACAAAAGCAGCCATTGTGTGGTCCCTCAAGGAAATGACAAGGCATCGACAACCATGGCTTTCCACGGCTGTGGGAAGGAAACTCTTCTCTCCGTTCTGCTTGTTACTATACCTTACACTGTATCTGACAGTGTACTTTTGTACTGACAATGACTTTTTAACATTTCCAGCTTGAGTAGATGAAATAAAAACCAGGTAAGAATCCATTTTGTGATTTTTCTATCTTTGATAGCATGTGACTGCTTTCAAGGATCACTATTTATATAAGTCTGTGGGTTTTTTCACTCCTGAAATCAATTTTGTCATCTCCTAGTGCTGTACACAGCCTGTGGCACCACAACTGTAGCAGTATTAAAACCCTTACATGTAAGTCAGAAGAGCAGCTTCATCACAGAAGCAAATTAGAAGAGAAGCTGGAACAGCAGCCCAGGCAAGTGGTAGTTGTCTTCTGGCCCTCCTGAAGAGACAAGACATATGGCATGAAGCCTCATCCCACACATTTATTCCTCACCCTATGTTTAATCTGAATGGCCCATACAACTTGAGCTCTCCCTTTACTCCTATGGGCAAGTTTTGTGAGCTAAGGCCAAAATCTGGGCCTTCACTTTTGTAACTGGTATGCAATTCCCTATTTACTATGGAAAATATTAACATTACTCAAAAGAAAATATTTGTCGCCTGTTAACTCCTTCTTTGGTTTTCTTAGCATTCAGGTTTAGAATATGTGACTGTTTTAAGGAACATACAGAATTATTTCACAAGCAGAAACTTCCTCTTAATTACATAGAAAGAAAATGCAGGAAGGAAAGAACAATACGCCTACTTACAGCTCCCCATATATTTAACTCAGAAGCCTGTGATATTGTTAATTTGTTAAGTCCTCAGAATCAATCTTCAAGAATAGCCAATTAGTCAGTATAAGTATCAATCAATGACATCTCCATAAAAAAAGAGACAGATCTCATCTGTTAAAGGGAGGATAAGAAAAAATTGATGACACAAAGATTTTTTTCTTCCATTTCTTTCAAGATCACACTTAAGACTACAGAAGAGAGAAATTACATTAACCAATGCTTAGATTGACTGAGGTGGCCTCAGAACAGCAGCTAATATGTTACCAAATCTACTGAGAACCAGGCTTACTGTAATTCCCAATGCCCACCTCATGGGCAGGAACACACCTCAGATTTTCCTTTGTACAACTAGGACAAAAATATTCCCCTTCTATGAAAGTAACTATCAGTAGATGTAGAACTTTTTGTACTCCAGAGTACAGGACAAGACAGAGTACAGAAAACAGGACAAGATAACTTTTGTAATGTGCATTGTGTGTGCTGACTAGCATATCCACTATTCTTTTGGTGCACTTTTTTTTTTTTACATACATATTCTCCATACAGGTTCTGAAGGAAAAAAGGAAGAAAGATGTAACATCTTTCACAGTTAAATCAAAGGTGGTGGAAGCTTTTCCTGCTGTGTTCTATGCAGTGGAAAACAGCCCATCAATCTGATGAAGGCAGAAAATTTATTTTACCTACAACAGTGGTTGCAGTAAAGCTACCTCTAGCTCTTTGAGGTATAAGGCTTATTTTATAAAAGTTTAAATATTTGATCTTCTACTAATAGAAAAAGCTTACACAATAGCTACTGCTTAAAAAGCAACAAGAGTTTTATTTTGCCCAAACATGATGTGCCATCATAAAACCAAAGCAGATCTTCCAATGTTTTTTATTAGTATTAGTATATTATGTTTTTTATTAGTATTAGTCAGCAAAACCAAGTCTGCAAACTGTGAGAACGTGAGTTCTTTCAGGGCAACTCACGTAAGAACACAAGAAAATGTTGTAAAACATTTGTTGTAAAACAAATTTGTTACAAAATGTTGTAAAACATTTTCTTAATGTAAACTTTGTCTGTTTCATTTGGACACATTAGCTCATTTAGCAAATCAAATACTGTAAATGCATCCCATGGATTGGCTTCTTCCATGAGACAAGAAATCCAACAGAAAACAATAACATAGGGTAAGAAATTGTTGCTGATGTGAAGCAGCTGAATACAGTGCTTCTCTTTCCTGGAAAGTTTTTGAAAAATGTGGTTTGCCCAAGAGTGTTCTGAAACTGCATGCTCTGTTTGAACTGCATTTGCCCCTACCTGCCAATATATTCTTCAGAGTGTGCAGGAGGTGTTTGGACAGCTCTTGAAAAATCTCCCTCTACTACACTTAATTCTTAGGTGCTTCAGAGTCATCATTTTATTAGCTCTTGCTGACAACAGCTATCTAATACTCGGTCAATGATTTAAAGCAGGAGTGGAGTCCCATAGATCAGGCAACAGAAAGCCTGAGCATTTTATTTAGCTTACTTTTGGCAGACAGCCTGAAAGCACTGCAGCTAAGGGTTCTATAAATTCATAGGAGAATTTATGCTCGTGCTCATTTTCTTCTACTTAAAAACCCATTTCTGTGCAAACGGTGACTTTTAAGACAACTTTTCAATGACACAAAATGCAGACAAAAGCAAGCTGACATAAGGCACTCCAAATCACACTTCTCCACACTATTGATGCAGTTTTGAACTTCCTACTAGAATTTTTAGTAGAACTAGTCTTTGTTCTTTAGCTCTGTAATTGTTGCATCTGCATCTGATGTTCTGTGGGGAGCTATGAGCTGTCCTGCCAGAACCAGTGCCCTGGGTCAGAGCCACCTGTGGGTGTGCTGAGTCAGCAGAAGTTCACTGGCAAAGCAACAGCAGACATGATGGACACTCTTGGCTTCAGCAATTAAAAAAGTCTTAAATATTTACAGAAGAGACAAAGAAAACTGCAAAAAAAGCAGGCTTGGGGAAAAAAAAAAAAAAAAAAAAAAAAAAAGAAAGAAAGAAAAAGAAAAAGATAAGATTTCTAAATAACAGAAATCTTAAAAAAAAGTTGAGCTCAGCCAACCTTTTATTTGGCTCATTCTTTCTACCAGCACTAACACTGAAAAAGTGCCTTGAGGTTAAATTCAACAAATACCAACCACATAAAAGGTGTCATATCCCAAGAAATCTCTTCAGAAACCAGAATTTTGCTTGCTATTTTACCAACAGCATGATGGTTCCCTTTCAGCTACATCAGAAAGAAGCATGACAAAGAACATTTTGATCTCAATTTTCATTTCACCTTTTTTCATAATTAGTCTGAACAGTAATTCACATTACTGCAATTTAGTTAAGACATGCACAAGCTACTTAAACAAGTTTTCCTAGATAAATTTTTTAAAAAAAAACAAAACCTCCACTAACCTAGTCACAAATTCAAAAGCATTTTTTCTTCAAAAAATTAAGCAGAAGCTATGGGTTAAAATCCTAACATCAATAAAAGCTAAGCACTACTGGAGAGTGGGTGATATGTGTGGTACTACCATGACTTTAAAAAATTTTTGAAGCAAAATAGATAGCTTTCAGAAAGAGAAGCCACCTCCTTTTCCAAACAACAGAGCTTTATACCCACTGTTGAGGTGACTGTGGCCTGAGCCCTATATAGGTATGGCATTAAAAGGGAAGAAGGAAATAAATATTAATAAATAATTAAAAGATACATTCTCCTGTTTAAGCATCAGGGGCCTTCCATCTTGAAGTGTGTTTTCCTTTGCTAGACCTTAAGAGAAAGGGCATCAAGACTACACCTTACTCTGGGAGAAAAGGCTGATAAGCCATGGTTTACTCTGGATGTCCAGCTCCTAGACCTGCACAGTGAGTTTGTCTGTAAATTTATGGTTAGCTTTTAAATGTCCCCCCTCACCTATGGCTTCATAGTTTTTATTATTTACCTCTTTGCCAGCTTTTCTGCTTTTTCCCTTTAGATGCCTGCTCTACTCAATTCCTGCTTTAACATGTGGGATATCAACACGGCATCTTGGACTAACACATGTTCATGTATATCCTCCAGTAACTGTGCTCTTTATCCTGCATGGACTACACATTCTCCCAACACAGAACCCACACATAGGGAAGCAAGGTCCTCTGCAGTCCTTGCAATTCACCTACTATGAACACTCAACTAAAAGCAAAAAGGTGAAATGAACCCACAAAATTATGATTATGCACACATCAAAAACATGTCAGACAGTCTTTCACGTGTGCATGACTACAGACCCAACTGTCAACAGTACCTTGAGCAGTGTATTTATCTACAGATTGTGTGCTAGGTTTGCATTGCTGCTCTGCAGATTTCAGAGGAAAAACAGTATTTTCACAAGGTACCTTTTCCTCTTTTTTTCTGCTTTGTTTTACTAGTAAACCAAAGAGTACTGAAAATGCTCTCCTAATACTGTTATTTTTCAGTCAGCTACATACTAAAGTGTTTCTTACAAGAGATTGCTACAAGTAAGATAAGGTAATTTACCAGGAGTACAAATTTATGGAGAATAAAAAAAATATATTCCTATGTAGTAACTGAAGCACTGATTCCTTTTTAATTTAGGAGTGCCAGTGCTCATAGAATCATAGAATCATAGAATCATAGAATCCTAGAATCCTAGGGGTTGGAAGGGACCTCGAAAGATCATCTAGTCCAACCCCCCCTGCCAGAGCAGGGCCACCTAAAGTACATCGCATAGGAACGTGTCCAGGCGGGTTTTGAATGTCTCCAGTGAAGGAGACTCCACAACCCCCCTGGGCAGCCTGTTCCAGGGCTCTGTCACCCTTACAGTAAAAAAATTTTTTCGGATATTCAACTTGAACCTCCTATGCTCCAATTTACACCCATTATCACCACTGAGAAAAGCCTAACTCCATCTCCCTGACACTCACCCCTTACATATTTGAAAACATTGATGAGGTCACCCCTCAGTCTCCTTTTCTCCAAACTAAAGAGACCCAGCTCCCTCAGCCTTTCCTCATAAGGGAGATGTTCCACTCCCTTAATCATCTTAGTAGCTCTGCGCTGGACTCTTTCAAGCACTTCCCTGTCCTTCTTGAACTGAAGGGCCCAGAACTGGACACAATACTCCAGGTGCGGCCTCACCAATGCAGAATAGAGGGGGAGGAGAACCTCTCTTGACCTACTAACCACACCCTTTCTAATGCACCCCAGGATGCCATTGGCCTTCTTGGCCACAAGGGCACATTGCTGGCTCATGGTCATCTTCTTGTCTACCAGGACCCCCAGGTCTCTTTCACCTACACTGCTCTCCAGCAGGTCAGCCCCCAACCTATACTGGGACATAGTGTTGTTCTTCCCCAAATGCAAAACTCTACACTTCCCCTTGTTGAATTTCATCATGTTTCTCTCTGCCCAACTCTCCAGCCTGTCTAAGTCTCTCTGAATGGCAGCACAGCCTTCTGGTGTGTCAGCCACTCCTCCCAGCTTAGTGTCATCAGCAAACTTGCTGAGGGTACATTCTATACCCTCATCCAAGTCGTTGATGAAGATATTGAACAATGCCAGTCCCAGTACCGACCCCTGAGGGACTCCACTAGTCACACACCTCCAACCAGATTCTGCCCCATTGACTACAACTTTCTGACTCCTTCCTTTCAACCAGTTCCTGATCCACCTCACTACCTGATCACTAAACCCATACATGATCAACTTATCTACAAGGATGCTGTGAGAGAGGGTGTCAAATGCTTTACTGAAATCAAGATAAACCACATCTACCGTTCTTCCATCATCTATCCACCTAGTAATTTCCTCATAGAAGGCTATGAGGTTAGTCAAACATGATTTACCCTTGATAAAACCATGCTGACTGCTCTTGATGACCCCCATGTCCTTGATATGCCTGGAGATAGTGACAAGAACAAGTTGTTCCATCACCTTTCCAGGGATGGAGGTGAGGCTGACCAGTCTATAGTTACCCGGGTCCTCCTTCCTGCCCTTCTTGTAGACTGGAGTGACATTTGCTATCCTCCAGTCCTCAGGCACCTCTCCTGTTACCCATGACTTACTGAAGATGATGTAGAGTGGCCTAGCAGTGACCTCCGCCAGCTCCCTCAGCACCCTTGGATGCATTCCATCTGGACCCATCGACTTATGGATGTCCAGATTACTCAGCTGATCCCTAACCCAATCCTCATCTACTATGTCAAACTCCGCATCTATCTTGACTACTTCTGGGGCTAAATGAATCTGGGGCTCATGCGGAAACCCTGCAGGAGTAAAGACAGAGGCAAAGAAGGCGTTCAGCACCTCTGCCTTCTTTATATCCTCTGTCACCAGGGCTCCCAGCTCATTCCTTAGTGGGCCAATATTGCCTCTAGTGTTAGTTTTGCTAGCTATGTATTTGAAAAAGCCCTTTCTATTATCCTTAACCTGACTTGCAAAGTTAAGTTCCAAGGAGGCCTTAGCTTTCCTAATTGCCTCCCTACATCCTCTGACAACAGTCCTATATTCCTCCCAAGTGACCAGCCCCCCCTTCCATGATCTGTAGATTTTTCTTTTCCACTTATGTTTTCCCAGCAGTTCCTTTTTTAACCATGCTGGGCTCCTAGCTCCCTTACTAGATTTCCTAACCATAGGGACGCTCTGACCCTGTGCTTGCAAATAGTGGTCCTTGAAAACTGACCAGCTATCTTGAGCCCCTTTATCTTCTAACACCCTGTCCCATGAGATTTCTCTTAACAGTTGATTGAGGAGGCCAAAGTTTGCCCTGTGGAAGTCCAGGGTTCTGGTCCTACTGGGTATTCTGTTCCTTCCACACAGGATTCTGAACTCTACCATCTCATGATCACTGCAGCCAAGGCTGCCATTGACCACCACTGCTTCAACAAGGCCCTCCCTCATCTCCCACTATGCTTTCCACATGCACAACCACACACAGCAGCTGACATTTATTTCCATTCTACCTGCAGATGCTACTTATTCTTCCAGAAAACACCTTACAAATACATGTAACACACTCAAGAAATAGACCAACTATACTAAGGGGCAAATTCTCAGCTGGTATTGTTGAGTGAAGTAACACAGAAGCCAGTTTTCTCGTGTCAATTAGCCTTTGTTGTGGTGGATTTCTTCTTGTAACACCTAAGATCTCTTGCTCAGTTCCACTTGCAGTCCCTGATGTAATGTGTTATCTATTAAGATTTTTAAATTAATTTTTCCAGGGCTTTTGAGGCTTAAATTTTTCTGGGTCTTGTCTTATGTCCTTGCACATAAACTATGGCCTCATCTTCCCTGCACTCTCAAGTCCTCAGCAACTGATCTCAGTTTCTGTGCGCTACGTAAGTAGTCAGTGCAAGACCTGCTGACTCCTCTTGTAAAGCCAGGAATTACTTTATGGCTTCATATTCTTCATGAAGCAAAAGCTGTCTATATATGTCAGCTCAAGTTGAAACAAATCTGAACACGTGCGCAGAGACTACAGTAAAAAAATCATTGACTGTTCCTTCTGGAGTTTTCCATGGCCTCTCCATCATGCCCAGGGGTGGGAGACAGAACCAGCTAGCCCACAGCTCAGCAGCAGAAGGCAACATCAAGGTATTGTCAACCATGGAGCTCTGCTCCATCACCATGCAGACAACGTACACTTCCAGTACAGAAGCACATTCAGTACTACAGAGAGATGCAATTAATCATTCTTGCAAACCATTTCAACCACCAGAACTTATATATCTTCTTATCATGCACAGTGTGTGAGTCTGACCTCACTGATTTGAAATTGTCTCAAGGGAGCAATTTTAAAATTAATAGCCCTGACTAGGGTGGAGGACTTGGCTAGCCAGAGCTGAGTAAGGGGTAACACCTCAGGATATGATAAGACCTTCTGGGTAGAGACTGCTCCTCTTCTCTGAGCTCCAGCCTGCAATGCTGGGTGGTCCCACCAGACTGAGCCACCTTGATTGTACCTTGCGAAGTACCTGGCTAAGGCAGCTGGAACAGAGTAAGGATGGCACCAGGAAGATAAAAACTGATGACTGGGTGGAGACTACTCCCCTTTCCTGAGGGCCAGCCTTCAATGCTGGGATGCCCCTGGAGGCACGATTATGTGCCTGGCTGAAGTGGCTGGAGCAGAGGAGGAATGGCACCTGGAAGAAGATAAGAACTGATGACTGGGTAGAGGACTACAACAGACCTGGCTGACTGACAGCTGCCCCTTCGGAACAAAAGGGACTCAGGCTGTCCATGCTTTGGTTTTGTTGTCTCTTGACCCACCACCATTTCTGCATCAGACCCTGTCCAGAATCAGTGCCATCCTGAAGAAATTCGCTGGACAGACGGACCCCTGGTGGTGACTTTCTCTCTCTCTCTTTCTTCCCTCTTTCTTACCCTTTATTTCTCTACTTTTCTGTCATTCTTTCTTACCACTTTTCCTCTCTCCCTCTTTTACCTGGCTCTATGTTTTTGCCTGTATCAATTGCCAAATAAAATCTGCTTGTAGCCAACCATTTCTAGGGTTGGACTTTGTTTTGCACATCCAAAACAAAAAAAATAAATTTTAATGTTACCTCAGACCGTAACACACTGGAAGAAAGAACAGTTCAGAAAGATTGTAAGCTATAGAAGATGTCCTTGCTCATTGCAGGGAGGTTGGACTAGATGACCTTTAAAGGTCTCCTCCAGCACAAACTATAGTATGATTCTATAGCCTTAGCTTGTATTTCCCAGACTAAAAATTATTCCATAGCCAAATATATATATATATTTTTTTAATAGGTGAAACCATGAATCTTTGACTCGTGTTATTTATAACTTTAGCCATAGAAAGGGGTAAAGCATGGGTATCTATGAAAGATGAGAATACTTGAGAAGAAATCTAACCTTTTCTATTAAATAGATGCACATTAAAACAAGTAGAGTGAAGCAACTACTGTCTCTCAAGTCATCCACAAAAAAAATGCCTTTTTTAGTACAAAGAGATATTTACAAGTGTTTACCACTAAACTGTAAACTCTTACCTTTCTCCCAGACAGCTCTTTACACTCTGTAGCTCTACAATTTTTCTGCTCAGTGAAAATTGTTTCCAAGATAGAAGACACCAGACTGGAGATGTTAACAGTATACTCTTCCCCATGTTCCCTTTTTTTTTTCCCCTCCAGAGCAGCTGTTCAAAACTTACACAGTGGTGAACAAACAGGCTCTGCTATACAGCAAAAAGTACAGTTTAAGCAAGCTTCAGACAGATGGAATGAAATTTGTAACTTAACAAAGATATTTCCATCTAACACAATAATATAGCGTTATTTATCCACAAGAAACACAAATTTTACTTCAAAACAAACATGGATCAAAATAAACTTCTAAAATACACACAAATGCTAATATCTTTCTCTCCCTTGCTTTTTTATTGGTTTTGAGGTACGTACTTGATACTGTCTCATATTGAAGGAAGAGCATCTCATTTTCACATAAAAGCATTCAGCCTGCAGGAGAGAATCTTCTACCTTAATAAGAGTTACCAGTTTCAAGAAAAATCCACACAGAAAGCAGACTTCATGGAAGACATATCTACACTTCCCCTCAAGGCCAGCACATCCCATGGACACCCATGACTGCAACCCCCAGAATGGGCACAGGGACAGGAGTCTCCTTCAGAGGAAAGAGTGGTGGAATCAACCATGCACCATGGCAGGCCAAAGCTCTTTGAAGATAGCCAGCAAGCTAGAAAATGCTGCTGGCAAGTTATTCAGGGGCTGTAAAACCTTCAGTTAGCAAATCTGCTAGAAAAGCAGCTCTGCCACACTGGAGCAGCCTCTGCCAGGAATCATCCCTGTACTAAGATTCTGGCTAGGTAGGGAGGTCAGCTATTGTATAACATGGTGCTCCCATAATCCAAGTAATTTCTCAAGTGCAGAATGTAATTTTTAACATGTTCCATTTCAGTGCATCAGTGTGATGTCCACAGGAAATGGAACATCTCCCGTTTATAGCAGTGTCACCACATGCCAAGTTCCTATGAGATAAAAACAATGTATGCTGTCTTTGTCATCCCTGGAGGGTGTCAACCAACGCACAAGTGGTTCGCCTCAACTGTTTTCCACACATACAAAACATGGACCTGTAAGCATACTTTATGCACGTGTTATTGGAACATTACTCTACAATTAATAATGCTTAAGTCATAATGATAGCATATGCTGTACCAATTCTGTAGTGGTTTGAATTAGTAGGTCACTGGGTACATCTGCTCATATGATGAGTGGCTGATGCCCTGTCATGGTAACAGGTGCCTCTCATGGGAAACACTGAGTCACAGTGACTCACTTTGCCAAAAAGCAACACCAGCAAGTTCACACTAACAAGAATGTTGCTCGGCCGCTAAGGAGGGAAATATCTGTGAATATTATGTGTAACATACCATACCCCCCTTCAAGCTCATTCATTCTCATTCCAGCTGCCTTGTTACAATCCTTTCAGCACTGCTTTGCATGCCTTTCCTTACAGCTGGTTTTCACTGAGTGTCACTTATGAGACCATTAGTTATTTTGAGAAAATGAAACGATCTGTTGACAGAATAGCTGTTTATTTCATTCATTTCCACTAAAGGTTTTCATGCATCGGCTCTTTCAGCCTTTCTCTATTGCTTCCTTTAGAAGTAATAATTTATAGTGTGAAAGTCATTCTGTTTGGTTACATTTAGGCAGCCAGATGGTTGGTGTTTGTTTTATGTACCTACAAAAAGAGAAATACTCCTGTTGTAAAAGTTCAAGAGCTGAAAATATGAGTAAATACATGTGGACATAAAGATTTTTGTAAGTCAGTGGCCAAAAAAGAAAAAAGTTTCTTGTTAATATCACTATTTTTCTATTGGTACCATCATACTTCATTGAGCTTAACAAGATAACTTTTTACTACACTGCTAATTTGCCTTGAACTAACATTATAAAACACATATAAGCTGAAAAAAGATGCCTAGGAAGTAACACTGAAAAGTTCTTTAAAAATGCACACACTATTGAAGAAACTGAGTTTTCTAGTTAAATTACATTTCTACTTGTTTATTAATAACAGAGTGTGTGATAAAGGCTTGTTTTGTGCATGTCCAGAAGCAGAGCAGTATGTCTAGAGTGACATGTTCCAATTGGGATCTTGTTTGTAACTAGTTTTCACTTCTGTCACACCCACTGGGATTGCATTTACTCCTGCAAAAACCTAGTGCTGACAGTGTGATGCAAACTAAAGGTGCAATTCAGCTGGGGGAACACAGATGACAGCAGCAGAGAAACACCAAAATCAATGTGTAACCCAAGATCTTTACCTTTACTGAAGGATTTTTTTCCACAGAAGAGTGGTATCTCAAGGAATACTAAAACACAGTAGTAGACATACAGGGAGATAGGATTCTGTCTCCATTTAGCTCAGTGGTGTCAAAATAGCTACTGAGTTCTACAGGGCTATGACCTGAACCTCCCCCTCTACAAGCAGATAAAACACAACATCAACAGAAATGGTGGGCAGTCAGCTAGTACATGTTCTCTGCTTTGTACTACACATCAAGAGGATCCTACAGGAAAATATTCCAGAGATCTTATATAAGATAGAGAAATACCCCAGAGTCACCCTTCAGGTAAGCATGCTGGTTTACAATCTGAAAACTTTTCAAACTGGTATTCTCTGACTTTTGAGATAGCCTGTTTTCAGAATACTTAATAAGTAAAGGGCTACCACAGAAAGAAGAATCAGGGGAGAGAAACAAATTTGAGAGCAAATCAGTGACAGAGACAAAAAAAGTTTGCTTTAAAAACAAGACAGACCAGCCACTTGAAGGACATTTCAGTGTATAAGCCAGAAAACGTCACTGGTCCATCCTGTGGCAGCCATACTGCCGTTCCTCATTGTGGGAAGACGTCAGAGCTGTCATGATGTCAAATCACAATTTTCACCACAGAGCCATCACACTCACCAAAATCCCTCCAGCCCCCACATACGAGCAAACCCTGGGATCACCATGGAGTGCAGATCACATATTTGATTCGCTTCACAGCCACTTGAGCTTTCAGAACACAAACTCTGGGGAATAAAAATTGTAAAGTCTAAAAGACTTGGTCAGCTGGAGGAGAGAGACCCTAAAGGCATTGCTCAGCAAGCCACTACCTCCAAGCACTGTTGCTTTTCCCAGAAAGGGTAGGACTGCAGCTCACCTGCCTTTCCCAAGGAAAGAGGAAATTATGGACAGCCTCTCCCCACCTAGGGACAGGCCATAAAGCACATCATACTTGGCTTGTTTTCCACACACCTAGAGTACATCCAACAACAAACTACTGTAACCAATTCTCAAGGTCTTCACTAGAGGGAAGACCTCATCCCAAAATTCACCAATTCACTTTCCAAAGTGATGGAAAAGAGGCGAGTCCCACAGGAGTCTGCTTCAAGTCTGACAAACAATTAGAGTTCTTCCAGTAGTAAGAGAAAAATATTTAGCTCTTTTTTTTTCCTCATGTGTATTTTAGTCAGTGAGTTAACCTGAGTATGTTGAGTCTATAAAAGCATTATTTCTAGCTAAGGCATTTATATAGTCACTTATCTTTATATTGTTATCTCTTTTTTTTTTACTTCACAGTTTGAGATTACTGTGAATGAACACATGACAAATTCCCCCCATCAGCAACTCATGTATACAACTCTGACATTCTTGAAAAGCCAAAGAAGTATTTCTTCTATGATTTGTTAAATTATATTCATGACTGTACCCTGAACTGGCCAACTATGGCTACTTTAGGAAAACAAAATAGGTTTAATTTATTATCTGTGATTGACTGTGTTTTAGTGATGGTTTCAGTGACTCAAAGCATTACTCATTTCAAGGAGTTCTCTTCCTGACTGAAAATTTTATTCCTTCAAGCTGATAGGCCTCAATAGGGGTTTTCCTTTGAATGAGCTAGCACTTAACACGTCACTGTCCCCAACACAGTAAGCTGAACTGCAAAGTATTTGCTCTATGTATCTATAATTGCATCAGTAATGCCACCTATTTCCCAACTAAGGTAACTGTTCTTTACTGGGTTGGCTGTACTTAAGATATGTACTAAAAAGGAAAAGTTTCGTACTCATTTAGGTCCTATTCAGGAAAGACCCCAGGCTGCCTTTGCACTGGAAAGCCACGCAGCAAGAAAAGCAGGATTTCAGGAATGAAACTCTCAGGGACCCCATGTCTCATGTGGGGATCTTTACATCACCAGGTACTGACTGTGTGTAAGAGGGTCGTGCCCCTGAAGAACAGCTTCTTGTTTAATGTCTCTTTTATCCCATTAAAGACAGTAAGTGCCTCCAAGACTTCTCTGTAACGCAAGACCCATATATGTGATAAGTGGAGCTCACTGACAGAATTGTTTCAAAATCCCTCTAACTCACCCCAACTCACATGCTAGTGTAGACACAGCCTCACATATGTGTATGCAATCACACATCAGTCCCTCTCAAGCTGCCTTTATAAGGAACCCAAAACTCCTGGTGATGCAAATAAAACCAAATACAAGGTCTTTAAAGGGAGCTTAGCTGTTCTGGAATTAATAGCAGTTAATAAAATTATGCATTTTCATAGGAATTTGAAGTGAACCTTGAGGTCTTCTGATGACAGCTAAAACCATTCAAGTAACAAGCCACACGCCTTTCTGTCAGCTTATATGAAACACAGCCATTTGCCACAGCAAAAGTAAACTGCAGTTATTCACAGCTGTTAAAATTAAACAATTCATGTATTCTACAAAATTTACTCAGCTCTCCTTTTACTTCACTTTTGATAAATTACAGGGGAAAAAATGAAGACATAAAAGATGCTGCATATTTCTCCTCTTCCACATGTTTTTCTACATAAAGTATCAGTTTTGCAGCTTCCCACCGCAAAACACACTATATCTAAACATGTAATTTTTAGGCATTTGCAATGACCTACAATACACATATTACAATTAACTTAGAAAGATTTTTCCATGATACTGCACCAATGGCTTACAGAGAAGGCATCTTTGGTGTAAAAAATTATATTATTTCAAGAATCCAGAACAGATTTGAAAAACTCAAAGAAAAATAATACAGAACTTAGAAGCTGCCTTAGCATGCTGCATAACATTTTCCATAACTTTGCTAGCTTTCTTATCTCCCTTTTGTTGACAGGACTTTATGAACCTACAAGAAAAATAAATAAAACCACACCATAAATATACAGTCAGCTGTTTTTGAGGTTCACAGAATGCTGAATCCAACAGCCTCATTTACAAGTGTTTCAAGTGCTTTTGTACTTTTTACTTTTATACCTTTATGCTTTTACACCTGTTGCCAAACATGCATCAGCATATAGTACACAAACAGCAGCAAACAACCATGCCTACAATTCCTGGAAATAAAATATAAAGAAAAAAGGTCCCATATGCCATCTGCACAAGAAGTCAAAACAGGTAACATCATTTCCACACATCCCTACCCACTTTTAATATGGGAGAAATGCATACTAAATCTTGAAGAGATGAAATAAAGACTACATCTACATCCAGGAAAGACAGCCTCACTTCTTTCATACTACACTCTTTCCAATGAGATAGAATTTGATATATATTTTGCATTTCAAAGGCAGAAATGATTTGCTTGAAATTATGTTATGATTACCTGAATGACTCATGCTGTTTCCATGGTAATTTATTAAACAGACTAGCATAGGTTCAGTTAAACAGGAAATAAACATTTCTATAATACCCTCTTTTTCTTGAGAAGAAACCCTTTGTATATCGGGAAGCAGTGAAGGGAAAAAAAATCATGTCAGCACAATACTGGTGCTCAAATGTAGTACATGCTTAGTTGAGTTTTCAGCAGAGGATAGGGGGATACTAGAACGTGCATAATTCACAAGTTTTTCTGAGACATCTACAGAGGTTGCTTTGAACGGCTCTGGAGGGACTAGCTAAAACCAGTACTTTTATCCAGCTTCAGTGATGTTTCAAACCCAAGAAGGCCCAGCCATCTAACAGCTTTCACAGCCTGTACTCAATGCTGAAAAAAGTGAACAAATTCTAATAGGTATGGATTTCATCTGACCTCCTGTTTGTAGTTTGTACTGAGAACAGGAACATCAAGGGTTTGTTTAAAAAAAAAAAAAAAGACAAAATTTCCCCACCCTAGTCAGTGCAACAGGGAGAGGAATGATGAATCTTCATCTTACTCCTGCCCCCAGTTTCCATCAACGAATCCCACCTAATTATTTGAAGTGCCTAATCAACGCTGATGCTGGCCCTGATACCCATGACAACATAACTATAACTTGTTTTGATGAACATAAAGTCCAAATCCAAGCTTACAGGAAACCTATGCCTTCAGCCAGTACAGCTGTAGCCTTCCTCTCTGCCCCATCACCCCAAGTGTCTCCCAAGAGATCAGTCTCAAGGGACTCACTCAGTAACCATGAGACCTGCTCTGCAACAAAAAGGAGTTCTCTACTATTGCATAATTTCTTAAGGCTTTCATAAACACAAACTATGATATCCATGGAGTGCTTTATCACCTTGAACAAACAGGTAATATTTAATGCATTCCAGAGTATAGGTGAGGGCTAGCTAGGGTAAACATACACCTGTGTAAAGAAGTAGAGGCCTGTCTGCCTGCAGGGTTCATCTGGTTGTAAGGCTTGCACTGGATTTCAGGTGAGTTCTCATGTATGAGAACATAGAGAATTCAGCAGGACTATCTAAACCCACCAGAAGCCCATTGTTATATTACTCTGCAGCCATCACTCAGTTTTTAAAACTATCTTCTACCTCATCCTATTTCTCACATAAACCTTTCTGAGCCAAGTTTTTGAATGGAGATGGTTAATAAGAAAATACATGCAACACTTCTGTCACAACAGGCTCATTTTAGAGAGCTAACTTCTCAGATCAACTTGACAAAGAAATGACCTGTAAAAGCTGATATGAAAAGGAGAGAAACCAGGAAGCTCAGCTAATTAAACCACACACTCACCAAGAACAACTGAGAGAGATTTTTTTTTTTCCAGGCACAGTAAAGTGTAGTTTTCAAGAGTGGGTGTTTTTTAATCTTTCTCCTCTCACTGTCTCTGAGAAAAGGGGACATTTTACCATGCTTTTTTATTGCTTTGTTTAGTTTTGATGTAGGGTTTTTTTGTGGTTTTGCTTTTTTTTTTATTTTTGTACAAATAAGACAGGCTGGCTGTATAGCTAGAAAAGACAAACAGGAAACCATCTTGGGGCAGAGAGTGATTTCTAAGCGTCCAGACATACCAGCAGAGCTCCTGCCAGCAACACCAGGCAAGTGCACTGGCACTGGTCGCTACATCTCCCGGATGTATAATCCAATCCATGTCACTCGGACATGCCAAAGAAGAGCTGCTAACCCTTCAATAAAGGGCTGAGCCTCAATGAGGATGAAACTAGAGCAAAGCGCTGTAAAAAGCTTTGTCAAGACCACAGTCATTCAGCTTCTGAAGAAACTTTTAGATCCTTTTTTTTTTTTTTTTTAACTTCTCTCAGTTCTGCGGTAACCCTGAAGTCCAGCTATAAAGCAGGTAACCTCATCAAGCAGCATTAACTCCTGCTGTGCTGAAGATAACCTCATCCTGACGATGCTGTCACATGGTTTTCATAAGGCAATACCTTCTCTCTGTTGGCTCATTATGTACACAACACTTTAAAGAAAAAAATAGTCTTTTGTGCATATTTATGATTGCAGTCAACAGATTGAAGTTCCGAAACACTATTTGAAACACATTCTCACACTGAATTGTATTAGGAAAACATTACGGAGTCTCCTGTAAACCAGCCAACAGCAGGGAAGTCAGAGCAGATGCTGAAATTGCACACTTGGTATACTTATTACATCTGGTTATGTACTGAAGAGCTTGTAAAAACACTCACTGTTCCAAAAACCTTTGATATATAACCTGAGGCTGTTTTGGGGGCCTAGAAATTGTATCACTGCAGGAGGCCTGAGAACATGGGAACTGAGAACAGATGTCTTCAGTTTGATGGGATACTTACTGTTTATTTATTTTAATTTTAGAGGCTAGGCCATAACTTATCTACCTTTGGTTTTTAGAGCCCCACATGTAACTCGCTAAGGAGAGCACTAAAATCTTACTGGTGCTTTCTGAATCCAAGCTCTCCTTAACACAAAAAAATTGCCCCTCCCCACCCCAAAAACTCTTCTGGCTTAGTAAACCAAATCAGTTTAATAAAAAAAACATCTTTTTGAGCATATGAACCTCTTCTACCTTTTTCTGTCCATGTTTCTTAGGGAATGTCCAGCAGAAGCTTCCAGGAGCTCCCAGACCGCACTGATCCAGTTTCAGGTGTTCAGTGATTGATACTGCACTGTGTCCACATGACTGAGAAGCCTATTCCTGACCTCTACTCTTCCCTCCTGAAGCCATCTGTGGTAACAGAAAGGCACGTTTCATCTCCCACTGTAGGCCCAGCAGTACAGTGAGGGGACAGGAACCAGCCTGTAAGTATGTCAGAGGCAGTCCCAAGTACTGTGTTCAGCCCTGCTGCCTTCACACAGCTCCAGAACACCTGTCAGTACTGACACTGCTCCGCTCTGCCTAGCTCAAGTAATGCCCCTGTCTGTAAAATGAAGGAATTACATTTCCTTTATAGGATGCTCTGAAAACTACAGCTAGAAAGGGAACTCCAAGGTTAGAGTGTTATAATTAGCAATTTTTTACAGTTGGTTTATCATTATTATTATTAGTATAGGATTGTTGGTTTTATTGTTATTATTATTAAACATTGTGGTAAATATATGGAATAAGTCATTGAGTGTTTCCATTGCCAAGACATGGTTTCATCATGGCATCATTCCATCCTATCTCATTTCTGCCATACATTTAAGCTTTTGTGTCCTGTTTTGCCTGTACAAAACCCTCAATATCCCAAGAAGCACAGTTCCCAGGGTATCTCTCAGTCAGCTGAAACCACAAGGTGTTTGAAGCTTCATGAAACTGCTTGGTCACATATGTTGTGG
This sequence comes from Phaethornis superciliosus, assembly GCA_023637945.1. Lineage (NCBI taxonomy): Eukaryota > Metazoa > Chordata > Aves > Apodiformes > Trochilidae > Phaethornis > Phaethornis superciliosus. The sequence continues at coordinate 302,786 of JAJQWJ010000005.1, forward strand.
AACCATACTTCAGGCAGCATTTCCTCTGCAAATTCTATATATTAATTAGCTAGCCATAAAAGAATTAATATGGATTCTAGAATTACAGGAGGGGGGGAATTATGCTTTGACTTCAATTACGAGCATGGAAAGAAAAAAAAATACTTAGTGTATATCTGAATAACATCCTAAGCAAGCAGAACCAGGAAACAAGATGACAATCACTTCTGAGTTCCAGAATGCCCAGCACAGTAACTTTGGAGTTAATTTTACTATTTTCCTTTAACATAAGAGGCAATCTGAGAAATACTGGCTTCTGTTACCCCATAAAGAAGGCAAGACACACCACTATTCTATATAAACACAGTGCTATGACCAAGGTGAAAATTCAGGGCTCATTTTCAGCTGTATTACGTATTTTAAATTGAAGCAGATTAAACTTTAATTGTGAAACTCAAAACTTCCCTCATTTTACATCACATGAACATAAATTCTTATTTGTGCAAAACTAAAGCTATTAAAAAGCCAAGGACACAAGACATCCTCCCTTCAAACTGAAGGATATTGATCTAGCAGCAGTTTAAACATCAGCAATGCTATGCCCCGAGCATACCTACATGGATGTGGGGGAGACAAAGCAGCAGAGATTCCAAGGTGGCCTCTGCCAGCATTACCCTGGTCGAGTAAAGCACTGTCAAGGCCAGCACACAGACAGCTCTGCTAAGAAATAACCTGTACAAGCTGCCTGGGGCAGAGGCACACAGTCAGATTCACAACACTTGCCTATCTCAGATCCAACATGTCCACTCCAGTGACACCTACCAGGGAAACTCCAATAGCACCCGTGTTAATAATTTTTTTAAAGATTTTTCCAACAAAAAGAATGCTTCTTCCTTTGTTTAAAGCACACATGGAATGTATTTTGCAAGGCAGGAATCAACGTTTCGTTATGACATCAGAAGACACTTTAGTAGGTGTTTTTTCCTCTTGTATCCTTCTCACCACTTGCCTTTTGTAGACTTCTAATCAGCATTTTTATTTGCTTTGCTTATTTAAAATAAAACCAAAACCTATTTCTAGGTTTCAAGAAATCTCTTCATATTCTGACTAATTTTTAAGCTGTAAATATTGTGATCGCACAAGTACTCACAGAAATTTTTCCAGTACGATTGCCTTCCTCTCTTTCTGCCAGGGCCTTCAAAAAGTTATCCTTCAATTCTTTTCCCACACTTGCCAGTGACCTGATGGGGGAGGAAAGTACAATTATTACTATTAATTATTGCTATGGACTTTGGGTTCACTGTTGGGTTAAGCGTTGTATAAATACTAGGAGACATTCCTCACCCTATTGTAGCTGATCTGTCTATTGCCTGTTCTGCTTTTACACTTGAACCACTATTGAAAATTCATCACTGCTGCAGATGAGTGATATAATAGTAGTTTACCAAAAGGTGACTTTTAGTAATACACATTTCGAAGTATGTATCTGGAGTAATCAAAATGCTTATTTTATAGTTCTAAAATTATGGCCAAGATCATGTTTACATAAGCATACCAGATTTTCAGTATACCAATATAAACTTCAACATATTTAATACCTTATTCTTCAGCTAGCAACTAATTGCTACATACTTAGACTGCTTGGTGTGCTAGAGTCAGTATAGATTCTGTAGCCTTAAGTACAAAGCACAAAAAGAAAAAACAATTTTGCTTCACAAAAACTTGCAAAAGAAAAAAACAAACAAAAAAGCCCCACAAGAAAGGATACCATACACTGAAAATTAGTTGATTAGTTGATAACTTTGAACATAGCATCCTAGAACTCAAACAGTCATTAAAAACAGAAAACACACATCAAATGGACAAAAGCACTGAACACTGGGCAGCTCTCAATGAGCATGTGATTCTTTAAAATGGTTCCTACAAGTCTCTCAGCCTCATCTAAAGCCCTTCTCCATCTGCATTCACTCCAGTGTACCCTGAATGCACAAGAAGGAAGCAGACTTTCTAAATCCTTCACTGAAGTGGCTTTACTGGGAAAATTACTCCTTTTAATGTCTGAAGTACTGAGTGCTGCTTGGAAAGCACTCTCAGGCACTCCAAGGCAAACCAGTGCGCCTGATATCAGCACAGATCTACCTGAAAGGGTAAGGATTATTACATCTCCCCACTATCTCTGTGTGAATATTGCAATAAAAAGTGTATAATCTATCAAGTTTCAAACAAAAGGGTGCTACAAAACCTAAAAAAGTCTATGTGGTAGGTTTTCAAATACAGACATGCACCATAATGTCCTTAAGCTCGGTTAAAAATCTGCACCTAAGCTTCAGAACTCAATCAGGTCAATCTCTGCCCACTTTACAGCTGCTATCCAGGAGTACATTAGTTTGAAGCTGTTTCAGAAGTTCATCTGCTGCACTGTACAAATAAAAGACCAACATATGGATTAACGCACTTCTATTAATTATAAAAGATGGATAAACAATAATAGTATCAAATTTTCTTTTTCATTTTTTCAGTTAAGAATTCTAGATTCCCAAAGTCTTCCTTTCTCTTGTAGCAGTTAATACCAAAATCCACAATAAATCCATTTATCAGATACTGTAGACAACTTCACTTGAAGTTTGTGGCTATTTTGAACCAGAAGGGTGTGGGGTGACTGAAAGATTACATGTTTTTATCCAATTAAATCTTAAGTTCCAAGAAAAGAATACCTTGAAAACTTTGTCTTCCTCTCATCCTTCAGTCACCAGCAAAATAAACTCTGACCCATTTGCAGAATACTAAGATGTAAATTTGTTAGTAAGTGTCATTATTTGTATGAAAAAAATCCACTCTTATATGTCCCCTGAGAAAACACATCAATAACACTCTTGTGGCCGAATAAAAGATCAGGAATGAAACACACCATGGTTGAAGAGACACAGAAGCAACATCACTGGGAGCAGTTTACCTGAAAAAAATCAAGTAAAATTGCTCTTCAGTCGTATTTGAGAAACGTATGAAATATTTATTTAGAGAAACACTTTTACAAATTATGAACATCAATTCACCCTCACAACTAATGTCCCTAATTCCCTAAAAGCATTTTTAAAAGTTCATGGCACCAAGTGAATACAGAAACAAAAAAATGTGTTCTCTGTATCAGACTTCTAACCTCTTTTCATTCCCTTGTTTCAATTATATATGCTTACTAGTTACATACCGTTATTGCATAAAGAGTAATAGACGGTATCGCTGTTAAATTTGAATCACAGAGAAAGCAGAAATAGGCTCTGGCTATTCTGAGGTAAAGCTTTATGAATCAAGGAAACAAGACTCTTAGAGAAAACAAAGAGCTTAATATTTAAATGCTTAATTTTAAATCTCCAGTATATGGAAGCATTTCCCATCTAAGCAAGTATTTCCTGAGGCAGGGACGAAGAGCTACTTGTTAGACATTCCACATTTTTTTTTAACTGTCAAGGATTCACCCCATGATTTCCTGCATGAACACCTATGTTATTTCTTTGAGATTTGTCCCTCGTGATGTGCATCCTCTGCCTCACTACTCCAGCTCTGAAATCCTTCCTCTGGAGGCTTGCCCACACAGGGAAAGTGCACCCCTGTACTTTAAGGCACATTTATACCAAGGTAGTTCAAACAATACAAAAGGTCACACCGATATTCTTAAGACTGGCTTAGACCAGGCCCATTACAGTATCGAAATGACATTGATCAGTAACTGACACAACTTAAACTGTCCACAAGGAATTGCAATCATCAGCAGACATGTATTTGCATTGAACTGCTTTTTAAAAAGTCAGCTTGACCTTAATAAACAGTAAGTTAAGAATTGCAAGCTTATGGCAACACAAGTGTGTACGAAATTAGTTTTAATTTAGTACATATGTGGTTCTCATCTGAATAAGGCCACATACTGGCTAGGAAGATGCTGCATTTACTGGAACACTGCAGGAGTATTTGTTACTCCCCAGTCTACAAGGAAGATTTTTCTCTCCCTGCCACAGCAACACGTACATTCTCCTCCAGCTTACTATCACAGCAGAAAACTAAAAAGATCAAGGCATTCCACTCTGCAGAAGTTAACACACACACAAACAGGCAGAAATTCTGTGGTGTGACTAGTAAGGAATTCACGAAGGCCACGTAGATATTAGTTCCAGCTTCCTGACTGGCGGGATAAGGGAGTTCTCTGAGGTGGAAGGAGCAGAGAGGAATTCTCTAGCACTCACCAAACACTACTCATGTCTAATGAAGGATACTTAATTTGCCAGGACCTAAAAACTGCTGTTTAAATTATTATTAAAAAAAATAAAAATAATAAAAAGTTACTTCCTAGGATCTGCATTAGGTGATTCGCAAAACTAAAGAATTACAAGTTACATACCAGGATAGCAAACACGGATTGCAACAGCACTTGAAAATGAGAGCACAACATATTTCATTATTAGCCTAAACTTACACATCTCCCCACCTCACATGTAACAAATGTTTATGTGCTGCCCAAAACTACAGTCCCAAGCACACTGATTGAGAAGTACAAGCCCCGTTTAGGAGGAAGCTTTCTCTCTTTATGATGCACTTGGATGCTAAGTGCAGTTACCTGTATTCATCACCAGATGTTTAATCGGCTGAGGAGATTTTGAACTACGATCTGCACCACATGGTTAGAGGCCCACAGCAAGAGCAGGCTGTTATTGTACATGGTGCTGTACAACCCTTTGAAACTGAACACACAGAACCAGAAAAAAATGGTAAAAAAGGTAAAATCTAGGAGGTGGTTACTATTCTTATTTTTCAAACAGGAATCCAAGATATGTAAAAATTAAGCAATATATTCAAAGGTAGCACAGAATGGCTCAGGTTGGTGACACATGCTGCATCACAAGCTATATTAAAATTCAGTTCCTCTGCTTCTGCAAAAATGCTTTTCCTGAACATAGAGGAAGCATTAACAATAAGTAACAATCCTCATCTTCAAAAGAAGCAATAGTTTCAAGCACAGTTTAGTAGAAATAAAAGGGATACTTTCCAAAAGAATTTCTTTGGGTACGGAAACTCCTGTTGCAATTAACACTATTAACTGTTCATTGCTGGTTTTAATTTCATAAATACAGTTCTTAATTCATGATGCTCAAAGTTTCACCTAAGAAACCATACATTTTCACACTATCTTGGTCCTTCCAAGCTGACCTCCTCCTTTCAAGAGCCCCTAGTATCTTCCACCATTCCACACACCCTTCTCACAATTCCATTTCAGACACCTTTTGCTTGCACCATGCTTTTTTGTCTTCACTGTTAGATGTTAGTAAAGCATAAAGAAGGAAAGCTCTTTTTAAACTTGGGCTAGGGCTCCTTGATTCTTATTTTGACATGCTACATTGCTTTATTATTTTTTTTTCCACTTTGTTATGGTTCCCTAAGGCTTAATTTACTTTATTTTCCTACATCTTCTAGCATGTGGGCTTTTCCTGAGAGCACTGGAGTCACAGTTGCAAACAGAACAATGTAATTTAACTTTTAGAGAGCCCTGTTGACCTAAAGAATGCTTTCTATCAAACTGAGATAATGAGAAGAACATTTAACAGTCACACTGTTATTATTTCAAAAGTACTCTGCATGTTCCAGTTCAGCAGAAAGCTGGGCTGGAATGCACATTCTTGCCTGACTTCTACAAAGCATCTGTGTTTTGCAAACACCTGCCCCAGGATTAGTGGGGACACAGCCCTAAGAACTCAGTCCCAAAGTTTCTACCTCATCTCAAGACATGTAATTTTTATTTTAAAACATCTGAATTCTCAACCCCCCAGTGCCATACACTTGTCATCTGAGGCAAGACTACTGCTTGAGCACTGTTCCAAGACATCAGATGTGCATTTGTATTCACTATGTGAGGTATACACTCCTTAAAAAGAAGGAAGAGTCTGTGGTACAAGATTGTACCTTAGAGAACAGGGTGTAAGGCTGAGACTGGAAAGAGCCAAGTTCATCACCTTACTCTGTCACGAACTCGTGGAACAAACTTTCGCTCTGTTTTCTTGTGCCTCAGTTTCCAGTCTGAAAATCTAGGATGACTCAATTTGCCTAGCTCAACATGGCCAAACATGGGAAGGCCACCAGGGACTCCACAAGAGGCATAGGACAAGGCTCTGAGCAACCTGATCTAGTTGGTGGTGTCCCTGCTTACTGAAGGAGGCTGGACAAGATGACCATTAGATGTCCCTTGCAACCCAAAGTAATCTATGATTCTATGACTCTGTGACTTAAAAAGCCACATTCAGAAGCTGCAGTAATGTGGACAAATACTTATTTGTTCACTCGCAAGAGCTAGAAGCTTGGTCAGTCCACTTCTTATCAGCAAGTCCTCTCTGCAAGGATGAGGAGGCACAGTGCCTCCACAGCTAAGTATGTCATCAGACATAAGTGTGGTTCTGCAGGCTGCCTTGTGGGGCTATCACACTGGATCCAGACCTGTTAATCCTTATTCTCTGACCTTCCTCCCTTCCTGACAGATCTAACACAGCAATCAAACTTGCCTCTTTCAGTTAATGTGCCTCAATGAGGATGTGAGATTCAAAAATGCAAGGGTAGCTAACATCTATCAAAATAATAATAAAGATCAGCAAAGTAAGGAAGCAGTCCCTGGATGATCTACCACAAGGAGCCAGGGCAAGATAAAATAAGAATGAGGGCCATGTATCTCTGTTACGAAGTCTGATTTTTACTGCATAGGACCATCTTTTTTTTTAATTTTACTGATCAATACACATAGCATCGTCAAACTGCAGCACCACCACATGGTGAAAACTATATTCCTTTAAACCATGATTATCTGAATCCATCTACAAGTTTGCCTGAATTTTAAACAGGAAAAAATGAAATAGGAAAAAAAGGAAAATGAAAAAGTGATGTACAATGAGATGTCCAAGCGTGAACCTCAGGGCCCAGCTCTCTACTCACCGGCAGTACTTATACTGTGTTGGAGTGATAAGACAAAAATAGGCACCCAAGACAACTGAAAACACAAACTGGATTTGTACTACTGCAACTACAGATGTGTCTAGCAAGAGATAATGGGTCATATAAACATTTGAAAAGTCTACTATAAGATTTTTGATTGCTAGTTACATAACTAGAACATACAGGAAATACATTTCTAATGACCTTATCATCATACATTTAATTGTTCAATAAAACAAACAAGGAACTGTAACAACCACACTCACTACATGATATCTGAAACTCCATGGAACAAAGGATTTAAAAAAACATAAAAAACAAAACCAAAAAAACCCCAAACATTTGAGTTGCTTATACTTCTCTGGAACAATTTCTAGAGCTATTGCAGATCTGGCTTGTGGTGAGAAGCCCACACCTGAAAAAACATTGGCACCAATATTTCAAATGGTTCAAGCGGCTAGTAACATGGTTCTGTCACTTATCCAATATTCACAAACTTTAAAAAGAAAAAAAAAAAAGTATACCCTCTATCAGCTTTACTTAAGTCCCTAGAGTATCCACACTGCTGCCTCTTTAAAACAAGAGAGGAAATTCAGAGATATTCCTAGTGCCACTGTCATATCTCACCATATGTATATTTCCTGTATGTCGTGCCTCTTTCATGAAAGAATTGGAGCTGCAGTGTTAAATTCAAGACAAAAGCCCAGGTGACACTGGGTGGCATCCTGAACACAGAGGCACAGCTCAATGATGACAGTTGATGAATGAAATTGAGTATTTTAATTTTTTTTGTCCCGTGGGCTCAGTTATCTCCATTACCACCAGTTCATCCAAAACTCACATCAAACGGTTAGGTCTCACAAGGAAGAATGAGACTCAACACCCAGATAATAAAATGGCAGGAAAAAAAAAAAATCCTTTAACTTCTTTTATGGTTGGATTAGTGACCTCTTTTCCAACCTAAATCATTCTATGATTCTTTGTGAAAATGACAAGGCCTTAGGGAATTATGTCAGAAACACAAAAAAATTAATCTTGCTCTAATCTAACTGTTCCTTTTACTAACTACTGAGAAACTGACCTGAAAACATAGAACGCACAAGTAACACAAAGAGAGTAACATTTTGTAATAAGCAAAGAGGAATTACCTAGGGCACCTTACAGAATGACTGTCAAAGAGGAAAACAGCACTTCAGGCACTGCTGAAGTGAACTGGCTAACACCTGGCTAATGCCTACCGGGCAGGAACACCCTCTCCAAGCCAACTGTTACCTTTGGGAGCTAAGGGAATCACCTGCCACATCCATACTAGTGGTTTAAGTCATATGCAGAACTGAATTTTTCCTGTTTAATTTTCTAGAGGTTGTTGGGGGGCATCTAATCTCACTAATTTTATTTTTTTTTCATAAGTGGTTACAGAAAAGGAGCTGAGATGCAGAACTCAGGAACTCTTGTACTGGATGTGCAAATGTACAGCAAGAACACCTGACCAGCTATGTACCTTTGCTGGGCACAAAAGAACTTTAATATAGTATAAAGAAAATAAAGCACCTGTAATTGTTAACCACTCTGTTGCATTCGACTACATTTCTGGAAAGACAGCAGAACTCTGAACTGGAATATTATCAGTAATAGAGAAATCACTTTATGACAGTGATGACACTTATCAAAAGGCCTTTCTCTGGATATGCCAACAAAGTAGATTTAACAAGATACACCTGTGCATTTACAATCTTTGTCCTACATAGCCAAATTATTTTAGCCATCTTAAACTGTGAAAACTGCCCCAAAGTTACAGTTCCTAGACAAAACTTTCAACTCTGAGAAACAACATCCACCTCTTAACTCCTTTTACTCTTTGTATCACAGTCCAGTGCTTCAATTTCTCCCTTGGGAAAGTGAGCTATAGAGCTGCTGTCACTTAGCAGGAGCCACACAGCACCAGCCCAACACCCACTGCATTCCCTCACCCCCTTGCCTGCACACACCATTTTCGTTGTTTGTCAGCAGTGCTTTCCACAAAGAAGGGTAGCTCCCAGGGCACTTCCAGGAGTTGGAAAAGAGTTGCCATCAATGTATAGTTGGATCAGGGTCAGAGCAGTAAAAGCTTTCTAGCCATTTGCCAAGAAGAGATGAGTTTTAAAACTGATTTCATGACAAGATATTAGCATTTTACTAACAAATGCAAAAAAATGGGTGAAAGTCAAAAATCTCTATTTTCAGTACAACACAATTTGCTACAACAACCGAATGAAAAATGTGCTTCTGGACAAAATAATAATAGAGGATAATATTTAAAGAAACTGCTTCGGCTCCACAGCTGGCCCCATGATCTGTCCAATTTTTGCTGCTGACTTCCTTCACATTACAATTACATAAACATTAAGCACAACTCTCCTCTGATTTAAACTCCTTCACAAGACCCATTTCTCCATGCCCACCATATGAACCAAAAACCAAGGTATCACCACTTCAAGCTTTTCCTGCAACCTAACTAAAGTGCTCTGTATGCATCACTTTTAAATGAAATTTTAAATGAATCATTTTTAACATTAAGCTGAATCAGTTCCCGCCAGACCCAGTGGGATCCAGCCAGTAACACAGGTTGAAGATTCCTTGTGGCTCCCATTCCTCCATCACTTTTTTACCGAAACAATGGCTGCTTTAGACAGAGAGATGTCACACTGGGGAGGAAGAAGGAGCTGAGAAACATGAGTGATGACCAGGGGAATAAGGTTGGAGCAATGGCTGAAGGACACAGATACTTGGCAAAGGCAGGTTCAGGAGGAATGGGGAGAGCCAGCAAATACCTGCTCGTTCCAACACACCAATGCTCCATTTTTTATGTCTAATTTTTCAAGGAGGTGGGGGGCGGGGGGCGAAGAGATACACTTCTAAAGCTAAAACACTTAAGGCAGCACACTTAAACAAGGTGCTCTTGTCTTTTTTGTGCTTGGCTGCCTGACCATTCTCCAATTACTTGGCTGCTATTATGCAAATGAGAAGGAAGCCAGAAGTTATGCACTTGTGTTTTCCCCTGTATTCAATATTCCTATTAAGTCCTAAAGCCCTATTATATGGTAGATAGGCAGGCATGCAGGAGTGCTCAACTAAGGTTACAGCAGGGCAGGTGAAGGGCTGCCCAAGCTCCAACAGTGGTTACAAAGCATTTAAGACAACACAGCAGTTAGACTTGGTTTTACAGCTGAGAAGAACAAAACCATGGAATGTTACCGAAAACACCGTATTTATTACAGCTGCTGCTGTGCCCCCAGAGACTTCATGTGTGAGACAACAATAATCAGGGTCTGAACCCAGCAAGCCTACCATGAAGCACAATGCACAAATCCAACTCAGACATTAAGCTTACATTACATACAGGATGGCTCACAGTTTCAAGGCTTTGCACATTTTCTAGTACAGTTCACAGCATGAAGAGGAAATTTCCTCTTGCACTCTGGGAGTTCTGCTTCACTATAAAAGTTGTCACAAGGCACAACACTGAGCTGATTTTCTGTTACTAAAAAGGGCTGCTTCCTCTTCATCAGAACTTGTCTTTCCAGCAGGCTTATGAGAAACACTGACTTTGCCCTTTGCACACAGGTTACTCTATAAAGAGCCAAAAGTCTGCACCAATAACTTCCCAGACTGGAGGAAACAGTGAGCAGTATATACACACCATTACACTTGTCTGAAAGTTTAGTTTATGAAGCTGTGATTGACAACTGTACATATTCAGATTAACTTTACAAGTTGCCATCTTACATAAAAGAAAAAAACCCAAATAGAGCTTGATTCCAAAGGAGTATCAGCCTGACTCTCCAGTTTGGCAAAACTAAAAGCTTTCTAAGAAGGCGCCTTACAGATTACCTGTGCCAAGACACCAATATAAAGGCTTTTGGGAAGAGAGAAGTCAGAAATCACTTGGGTAATATAATGAACTACCAAAAAGCACTTAAGATGTAAATGAGGGAGTATAGAACAGTTGACTGAAGACTCACATTAAACAGGCAGTAAATAAGCAAGACATCAGGCACACCAGACATGGATATGTATTCCTTTTTATACTAGCTGATATTCCTTGAGATGTACTCCTTTAGCTGCTTGTTTTCCTTTAAGCTTCATTAATTAAACATTTTGTTTCTGGAGGGACTCTTAACCTCTAAACTACTAAAGTGTTGCCTGTGATTTCACCTATGTGCAATTGTTTGTCTGTGAATCTGACAATTCAGTCTAGTAATGGAGAAGGAGGTGCAGATGTCTCTGGAGAGAGTGAGAAAAACACAGGCTTTAGCCCAAACTTCAGTAAGCCTCCACTAACATCAGCAAGTATCTCCTAAGCAAGACTAGGTTGTGTACGGACGAAGTGTTGTAAACGTTTCACAGGACGTTATTTAGTTGTAGATTCCATCTCCTATTGCTCTGAAAAATTTTATTTCTCAGGAGCACACTGACACTTTTCTCGAGGTACCCTGCTTTCATAACCATTTCAGTGGAAAAGATTTAAGCTATCAACACTAATTAATATTATATTGTTACACTGATTTCCTGGTAAATTGATATTTTGTCATAGGTCCTATTAAGAAAAAAGAAACCAGTGACATAAGGGATATAAAATAAACACAGTAGTGAAACAGTGCTGTGTACTGAAAGTCCCAAAAACCTGACCTTTTAAAGAAAGCCTCCCCCTTCTCCCCACTTCCAATCTGCCAAGGAAAGCAAACAGTTTCTAGACTCAGGAAAGTCACTGGTTGAAGTCCAGCAAAGATCCTCAGTGCACAGAAACTACCTCACCACCACCTAGGATTGGATATTAAATGTACTAGTAAAGTTGATATGAAGTTTATTGTCTGGAGAGCTGGAAGCCAGCTTTTCTCTTGTCTTGTTCTTCTTCATATAATAGAGCAGAATCTTTCAATATTGCTGCCAAAAAAAATACTCTACAAAACTGCAATCACTATAAATTTTAGGTATGGGAATTGGAAGGGAGTATTGTATCACCATGTTTCTGGTAGGAAAAAACAAAGATAATATTCAAATTGGCATTAATAACAGATCCTGATTCCTTCCTTTTCCTCCTCACTTCTGACAGGAATACTTTTAGAGCTATTTTGACTCAGCAAGAGGAACTAACGGACTTGACTTAGGTCCTTTGTGCCACTCAAAACTTCCTAGTGATCTCTGTTCCATAATTTATGGTTAATGCCCAAACACCTGGCACTGTTTCACTTTTTGGCCTTACTATGCAATTGCCAGTCCTGGCAAAATAGCTAAAGCTGACAGATATCACTATGCCCAGGAGCTGCAATCACAACTTCCTTGCACTGCTTCACAAAGGTACAAATAACAGTACAATGCTATTTTTGTTATGAAAGATCTAAGCAACCTTTTTATGTAGCTCTAAACTGGATTTATTTAGTGATCCTTTCAGAGACTTACTGCCTCCAAGGAAAATGGGCACAGAAACGGTCAGTCAGTTAATAAGCTAATTTTGCACATTCTCTCCAAATCTCAAAGCTATTCCTTAAGCAGAAGTTAAAAATAAACACTCTAAGAGGCTACAGAAAGGAGGAGACACTTTTAACAGCCTTCATTTCTGACACAATAGGAAATAAGACAAAATCAAGAGCAGAAACCTCACTTTAAGACATGAGTATCAGTGTACATGCCTGAAGCAAAATACATTATTTTGCTTTGGATAAACCACCATTTGTTTCAGCCCCCTGCAATCCAACTATGAATTAAAGACCCAATTACAGAAGTCCCTCTGGGCCAGCACAGAGATGCTTCTGATAGCAATTGAGAAAATGGAAAGCACTGTGCACAAGGAGATCTTTTAATGTAACTACTTTGCCATGCAGCAGATTCATAGCTGTGAATAAATGTTACTCCTAACATTAAATAAGTTGACTTTAAAAGCCTAAAAAAACACTGCACTTAGAAACAATAAATATACTTATGTTTTGGAAATATGTTTGGATTTAAAGCTCCAGCAGACAATATACTGGCATATGATTCTTGAAGTGACTACAGACTGTTAACTCAAAGCTGTTTCTTTTCAAGTGATCCCGATTTTCAACAAGTGCTGAGCATTCACCATGTAAAAATCCAAACCCACAAGCCCAAGGTATGGAAAAATTTGTGCATTTTTAGAAGAATTGGGGGTACCAAACCTATTTACAAAATATCATGCAATACATCTACCTCCACAGCTTCGAGGTCAAGTTCCACGCAAGCTAGCTTGAACAGTCTGAACTGTAACATACAGGTGCAAATTGGTTCCAACCACCACCAGGCACATCAAGCTTATTCTTTTACAAAATGGGTATTTAGACTGGGGTCTCTGCAGATGTCTATATTATCTCTGGACCTAAGCAGAGAAACTTTGTGATTCTGCTGCCTTATTTCTCTAATCCATCAACACTGAAAGAAATCTGTCTCACATACTGAAAATGGTCAGAAGACATCAAATCTCCTTTGTACCCCATGGAAATAATTTTCTATTTGGAAGATGGTTCTGCAACAAAGTGACAGAGAATAAATCTGGTCTTTTATTACTTGGAGCAGTAACTGATGTATTTGATAATATCTTAGCAATAATATATAGCTCTAGGGGCTGTTTTTCCACCTACAATGAAGTGTTCAGTGACTCCACTTTCAGTAGCCCTGTTCACGTAAGCAAAAGGAGAGACTGCTGACAACACACAAAAGAGCTGGAACCACTCCTATCTTCTCCCCCTTCTTCCCAATACATTTTGTGATTTTTCCATCTTGGCAAAGACAAGCTTTAAGATTCAAGAAACATTCAGGTTTTCATTCCAAGCCTCTAAGGCAGATGGAAAGTGCCTACTCACTGAGAGGCTTAAATATTGAAGTTCTGACCCAAGAGGAGACAGAGCTGAACTAGGCTCAAGTACTTGTAAACAGGGTTTACAGAAAGCTGCTCCAAGCATCAAGCCAAAATCCTAACATGAAGAGATGGATCACCATGTGCCAAGGCATCATCAGGAAACAGTACCTAGGACCTTGTCCAGAGTTGTTACCCACAGGCAGGGAAGAAAAAAAGAATAAAAACATCAAAAGCTGATATTTGTAGCAGTAAATAAAATAGTTCCAGTAATCAGCTGGTTCAGTGGGACACCCTACCACTGAATCCACGTGGTGTTAAGGAGTGGGTTGCTGCATCCAATCTGCCTTCTGTAACTGGCTCCAGGATCAGCCTAACACCAGAACTGCAACCAACATGTCATGTCAAGGACTAAAGTACCGGTACCAAGGATCAGTCTCAAATTTTCAGTAGAGGATGACAAACTCCTATGCCAACGTGCAGACCTTGGCACTGATTGAGCCCTTAGCACAGAGGTAACCAGAGGTTGGACAAAATGAAATGTCCCAAGGCATGAGAATATCCCATGGCATTACCAGTTTCAATTGCCAAAATACAGTAGAGATAGACCACAGCAGAAGGATCCATTCCCCTTACCAAGAGGTCCCAGGTCCCCCAAACACATAGTAACCACTCTAGTGAGCTACACATTATCTCAAAACACCAAGAGTCCCAAACCTGCCTGAAAATATTAAGTGTATTTAAGGACAAAAGTTTATTTGAAGAATCCTTGGCTTGCCCAGTATTCTTCTAAGGCAAGTGGACACACTGGCATAGATAAGTTACGGCAGTCATATGGCAGAAAATAAAAGCATCTGGACCACTACGAAGGCTACGATATGTGCCAAAGACTTCTGAGAGAAAACGATGTAGCTCTTTGCAGTCTGCCAGGTGGGAAAAGCACAGATACCTTCAGCACATGAACTTAACACCATTTTAGCAAATTAGACTATTTTACACAGTAGGCTGAATCCTGACTTCATTTTCCATAATATATTCACATTTTAGGGCTACGAGCAACAAGAGGTTTTTCAAACAGTATCAGTTAATGGCTAAAGGAAGAAAACAAAAAACAAACAAACAAACAACAAAAAAAAAAAAAAACAAAAACACAAAAAACAAAAAAACCCACAAACCTAAAAAGAGATGAAAAACACAGCTGAGATGTTGAGATCTTTTTTTACTGGGAGAACAGACTGATGATGAACTGAAAATTGCAAGCTACAACTTGATATAATTACCACTGCTACTTGAGGCACACAGCTGCTGCCCAAAATGTTCCAGAAAATTCTGAAAGCTCTGAGACTGATGCCAAAACAACTGCCGTGCACTGCAAGGCTCGAGAGTGGATTACTAGGAAGGATACCTATCATCAAGGCAAGGATTGCCTATCACAAGGCAATTCAGAGCAGCTTGAAGCTTTTTTGTTAATCTTTTTGTTTAAAACTGAATTCCAAGGTACAAAAAAAAAATATTTTGGCACACACTGACTAAAGAAAATATTTCAGCATGTGTATTTGAGAGAGTAAGTTTTTGCCCAACTATTGTTGCTTAGCTATTGCAGATAATGTTTTCCCCTGACTGTCAGAGAATGCTTTGCTTACAGTAAAATAAGGCTTTGTATTTCCTCTTCTGTTGAGCTATCAAATCTCTTTCAGTTAACTCCACTATGTTCACAAGGGATAAAAACCTCACTACCTGGAAAGAACACCAAAGTTAAACCAAGTCAGAATTATTTAACTAAAACTTTGTGCAACTATGTAATCTGTCACAGCTAAAAAACTAGCAGGCATCCTAGCCATATGAGAGCTTATAGAAGTTATCTTTCTTGAGAGAAAAATGCTATTAAATTCCTCAATGAATTTAAGTTTCCAGGGTGAAGAAATACTGTTTTATTTTTTTTAATCCATGAAAAATGGACTTAAAAAAAATATACTATTAGCTGAACTGACAAGGTAAGACATACCGAAGATTTTTAGTTGCTAACCGAGAAAGATGGAGAACATAAGTTTAATATGTTAAATAAACTACCATTGTTAAGTGTGGTAATATCTTTATCCTGGGATAATCAACTCCTTAACCTTTAGCACTTGAGTTTATTTAACTCAAGATACAGTAATTATTTCATTAGAAGAAAACAGATATATTGCAACTTACAATTATAAAAATGCTTTTATACAGAAAAGAATGTGAGCTGCACTTATGCAGGAGAAAAAAAAAAAAAAAAAAATGTGCACCCAGCTCTCACACACAGATACAGTGTCACGAGTCTCCGTAATACTTCAATGGCTTCAGGAAAGCTACACAGATGACAACCGCTGTGGGTCTGGCCCAACATCTTAAGTATATAATAATTTAAAAGGAAGCCATTAAACAAAAAATCTGGTATTAGGGGTTTACATGCTGCTACACATGAGCTTGCAAGTATAAAATATTAGGTTTATTATGTTTGATGAAAGGTAGCACAGTACTCAGTTTCCACGCATATCCCCAAACATGCTTAATGGCAATTGGTTAATCTAAGAAACCGAAGTTCTTCCATGAAGTAAATCTTGTCCTAATATAATACCTCCTATATCTTCCTATGACCACAGTTCTGAATTGCTAAACAGAAGTGAGAAATGATCTGTAATTTAGAAAACATGCAACATTTTTAAAAAGGAAAATAAAAACTGTATGTTAAGGTTTTGTAGCATGCAGATCCTGTTTACAGTTCTTCAGCCTTCCTGGACCCATTTACAAGAATCATAATGAGGTTAAAATGTTTAGGCAGAAAAAAACCAAATAAACATTGCCCTGACAGGCACTGTTGTACTTTCCTTTCTTTCAAATGCTAACTTGATATTCGGAGTAGCACAATTTTTCAACAAAATTAGGAAATTCATGTTCTGGGAGCCATACAAACCCAAAACATAGCCACTGTCTGTTCATTCACAAAATTTCTGTGAGTTTCTCAAGGGGTGGATGAAGAGGAAAGACAGCCAGAAGAGGGCCCAAGGAGACAGAGCACAAGAAGTTCATCCAGCTCACACCAGTTCAGTAGCATCAGCATCTCATCCTATCTGGACTCCACACAGGGGCTTCTAACAAGAGAGTTTTAACCATCTTAGGAAGCCCAAAGTCACTAGAAGATCTGGGGTTAGGAACTACAGCTTTAGCTGGGCCAAGCTGAACAACTGCTTTATGCCTTCCCATGTTTGTCTTCAAGGGCTAAAGAATCGGTTACACACACTAGGTAATCATGTCTGATTAATGAGCCCTTCAAAGCAGGTTATCATTGTGTGCATTGGAACTTGATACTGACAAATAAATAACTACTGGATTACCCTTTGAAAACAGGCTGTGGTCCTGCCCTTTACCAAAGGTTTTAATAATTGTGAAAATACAGACATAAGCTTGTTATTTTACAAGTGGTTTGAGCTACAAAGCTTTACACTAGATCCCAATGTATATTAAAAAGTCTCATGCCCTGTTAGGTGAAAAATTGTCCACAAAAATCACCTAAATAAAATACACAATTTGAAGGCAAAAAAGTTCTTACATCTTGCTGATATAATTATGAAGTTTGTACTTCCTAAATTACTTTTGAAAATTACATCAAAATAGATGTTTTTGCTTATTTTAAGAATTATGAGAAATAGTAGTTATTTACGTTTCCAAGTATTTCAGTTAAGATTTTCCTTTGAAAAGCTTTTAAAATAAGCCTCGTTTGCTTTTCTTAAATGCTTAAGTGATTTGGTAATGCACTGTATATTTTCTGTGTATTTTAATTTAAGTTTGTGCTTAAAGCAAGAATATTAAGGCTTACTGAAAATCTGGATAATGTAGAGCAAAGAGAGAAAAAATGTATCTGATGGTGAAATAATTAATTTTTTAAAACTAACAATACCACAAGTGATCTTGCAAAGTCATAACCATTAATACATTTAGTTATACAATTGTTAAAACCAGAGAGATTTGCAAGTATTTTATTTATAAAACATGTTATACAGCTAGAAGAGCATGACTACAAAGAGTCTGCATTTCAACTACAGTTGCTAACATAATTCAAGTTTTGAACCTTGACCCTTGAGTGTGAGTATTGGTTCAGAAAACAGTCCATCAGGTCATAAATAACTGGAGGGACATTTAATTCTTTGTGGAATAATATTAATTACATTCCTTAGAAAAGTACTGCTGCAGATGTTAATATCAGCAAATCAGCTACAGAGGACTTAAATTATTTTGAAGGAAATGACAAAAAAATCTGCCAATACTACTATGTACAGTTTGTTTACTTTACAACAGAAGATGGCCTGGAATCAGAACTAGTATGAAAGCCCCACAAAATCCAGGACCTTCCAAAGTTTTGTTAGGTGAAATTATGAGTTTGGTTTAAATCTGGGTTTTAATATTGCCTTGATGATGTCAAGCAATGAAAATATCTGAGTTTATGTTTCTGCAATCCATCTCTAGCTTTCACACTGAGCCCTCCAAGCTCTTACACTTCAGAAAGGACTGGTCCACAAGAACAGTTTTAACAGCTTCATGTTTCACTACAGGTTTTTTTGTGCATGTAATTCTCCCTCCTTGTTTTCTTTAAATCATGTGGCTTATACTTTGCATGATCAGAAAGGCATTAAACAAGTAAGATCTCCTGAACAGTATAACATCATCAGGTCCATAAATCAAGTATCACAAATCTAAATAAAAATTAATATTTACCAAAGGCTCCTGTTATTTTAATACATTCAGATATCTTAAGATGATGCAGTGACTGATGAGAGTATTCAGTTATGCCTAACATCAACTTATCTGTGCCTTCTTTTCAGCAGCATAAGCATTTCACAAATAACATCAATATCTGTACAGGTTTTTACCCTCAAGATTAATTTTTGAGCATGTCTGTTTAAACAGATTCAGTTGTTTTCAAGACAGTAGTTAATGAAGAAAACAAAAGCTTTTCTTGGTTGTGGTTTTTTCTATTTAAAAAAAACAAAAATGGAGGGAGCTCCAAGGAAGAGGCAATGTTACCAGAATAATGGCTTTGTAAACTATGCAGCATTCAGATAATTAGTTCTTTCAGGTGTATTGCACTTCCAAGAGTTTGAGATGTCCTACAGTAAGATTCTGAAAGAAGATTTTTAGGCCTAAACCCCTTAATCCCTGCAAGTTAAGACAAACTGACAGTCACTCAAATATTAGAAAACTACAGAAGAAAAAAAAAAAAAAAAAAAAGGATGGGAGAAAAAAAAAGAAAAAAAAAAAAAAAAAAAAGGCAAAATGCACGCAGCCTTCACACATCTTGAGTGGAAAAAAAGTTTGAAACATACCTAGAACCACAGACCCCTGCATTTGGTCTGAGAGGACTCCCTCCCCTCCTAACCATTGCCAAGGTTTTCAGAAGCTCCATCTTACATTTGAATAAACAAAAAAGAGGCACTTGATATTGACATAGCTGCTTGGTGCCAGACCTGATCACATCATCATCATCGAGAAACTTTTCTTCTCCAAACGGGAGTGGGAGATTTTGGATGAACATTTCCTCAAGAACTAACAACACTAGTGGATGGAACAACACTAGCCGATGGAACAGCGTCAGGTGTCACCTCAGAGCAGAAGTAGGGCACAGTACCAAATGCTCCCCACCAAGGAAAAGAGGGTGCTAGACATTCCTGAGCAACTCTGGAAGATGCTACCATCATCAGCTCCCTCCAGTTATACAAATGTTCAAGTTCCTCCTGAAACTACGTCTGAAATGCACTGCAGGAGCCACAACTAACACAAGTTGATTTTCATCCTGAATCATTACAAACAGCAGCTCCTGCACAGATGGTTGCAATGTAAACATGTCCACCGGCAGCTGCCATGCTGACTTGCAAAAACTTCACTGCATCTCGAGGTGAAAAACAGTTCATCTTGCACAGCAGGTTCATTAAATGCCATAACTGAGTAGAGACTGCCAGCTGTATTAAACCATGCCAAGCCATGCACCATGGTTTTGGGACAACTTCTAGCGATGATAAAGACCAAGCTCTGGCTAAACTATATTTACAGTAAAATTACAGCAATTTTGCTCTGCATCACATTCTGAAATTTCATGTAATAAGATAGAAAGCACAAAACCCATGAAGAAACTACTCAGATTTTTATCCCAAAATTACTATCAGAAACCCAGCCCAGGAAAGTATTTGGATTGAAGTATATACTGAATTATATGTTTTTCTAAAGTGAAACCACACCACTGACAATGCCATAAAGGAACACATGGCAGTACACAGCTTTGGTAGGGAAGAGTAATTCAGTTGCTATTTTGCTCACTTGACCAAAGAGCAGTATTTCTGGACCAGATTCACTCGTCCTCCCCAGACAACCTTAATTCCCCTGGAGGTGCTAGTATTCACCGGTTTTTATTCAGAAAACTACAGAACAATCACCATACAAGTGAAAACCTCTCTAAAAACTGAATAAAACCACAGTTCTCATCTCTTATGTTTTCAGTACTCAAAGCATTTTCAATTCTTGAGACTTAAAAAAAGAATGAATTAAATTATTGCTAATTAAAAAAAACAACAACAGCAAAAAGGCAAACCAATCCAAAACAAAATAAATAACCAGAAAAATCACAAAACAAGGCAGAAATCCTAAAACATTCTTATTCACTCAGTCAACAGAACTCATCAGCTCTATCTGTGGGCAAAAATCCATCTATAGTTTTAGCTAGGAATGGGAAAAGCTTCTCATTTTTTGGAAAACACTATATAAAAAGTAGGTATACTATATCAACCAAATCACCTTAACACAGCTGCCATTTTCTTCAAATAACATGTATTAAAAAGAAAAAAAAATCTCTACCTCTAATAATAAAACAAGAACAAAGAAAGGCAAGACACCATAGACTGCAAATATTTGTGCCTCTGAATTTGCCATATTCCAAACAAATTTTGCTGCAAGATTAAAATGTAAACCCACAAACAGAATTTTTATCTGAACTTACAGAAGAAATGATGTCCCAGAAACAAGACCACAGACCTCCTGCAACAGAGCAAATGGAGGCAAGCTGCTTCTGGGTCCTGCCTTTACCTCCTTTCTACCAGCAGCTGAGCTTCACACCTCTCAATCAGGAGGGCTGGTAAGGGGCCAATCTCTTCACTTGTACCCACTGGGGACCACAGAAGTGTGACAGACTTCATAAACTCTCTCATTGCCTTCAGAGTTTTTTGGACACGAACAACCCTCTTATTTACAAACCTCAAATCCTCCCTAGCACAGATAGTAACACTTTGCTCCTAAATAGAACATGAACCGGATGTTCATATATTAGTAAGACAGCCAGGTTTGATTTAAAGTCTGCAAGTTAATTTTTATACGTTATTAAACCACTAAATGGTCAATTATCCTTGTTTAGAGCAAAATACTTCCTCCATATTCTAGCCACTGAAATACAGTGCTCAGAAGCATACCAGTTACAGTTCCATATAATATACTTTACACAAGCATATGGTCATCTACCCATTTGACTGAACTGAATTTCTATTGAACTTTTTTGATCTGTCCCATGGAGTAAAAAATTCACAGGTACTGTCCTCTTTCAAATCTGCTGAAGAAGCATAAAACTCCAAAGGGCATTTTCCCACTGTTTCTGTTTACCCTTCTCTTACCATTCTCCCAGCAGCCTTACTATGCACATACAGCTCTTATCTGAAATCATGGGGCTGAAAAGTCAAGGCCGACAAGTTCAATAAAGCTGTCATAGAGAAGCTAAAAAATAAAAGCAGACCCCAGACATGAAAGGCTGTGGAGCTTCAGTATTAGTTACAGACAGACCCATTGCTTCTCTCAGCTGAGTTGCATCCCTTCCTATCACAAAAAAACAAATTATGACCACTACCACGACATCATTAGTCAGGAATCCGTGAATCTCAGGCATATAAAATACAGTAAGTTAGCTGGGGTCCAATGCCTGGAAGTTACAAGACAGGGTGGGAAGCAAACACACAAAAGCACAGGCACTTGAGACATCTTGAGGATATCTACATATGAATCGTATCACCAACACTTCTCTGACAAGAAACTCAGAAGAAAATTCCAGGGCAGGAATCTTACAAATTAAAGAGCCATGTGTTAAAAAAAAATAGCACCTTGCTCAATGAACTCGTTGAAGAGACCAAGGCAAGTGGGAGCTCTGGGGGTACACAAACAGCTGCCCTTTGCATGCACAACACCCCAAGCACTCTTCCCGTGGGAACCAGTTGCTCTCCATGTAAGAAGATGTTCTTACCTTTACACAGCATGTGGGAGATGATAAAACCTAATTCCAGTTCCTTATTCATAAAAAGGGTCAGGGTTAGTTTATACCAATCATCAGCAACCCTCAACAGCCAGCAGTGTGAGACTAAAAAACTGCTTTCTCATAGAACTGAATCGTTGCCATTTCCAAAAGTGGGCAATTAGTGTAAAATCCACAAAAATGGGTGGTAGCTTCAAGGACATTGTCTACTGGAAGTTGCAGTTAATCACCTTCACAGAGCAAACATAAGGAACCAAGGGAGAAAACCCACAATGAACAAAGACTGGCAAAGGCCCCTGTCAAGAAATGCTTCCATAAAGTTCAACAACCAAGTTACTTCCTCAGAGGAAGGAAAACAGGACTATCTTTCTAACACCCGAATTGTCACCAAGATGCTCAGTACGATTGATGAACGATGCTTCTATCCAAGTAAGGATTATGTGGCAGCCTCATGAGTAAGACCAGCATCCCTAAAATGGTTTGAGGACTCAACATGCTTCTGAATCACCTTTTGTCTCCTTCAACCCTCTGAAAGGCAGGCTGAGAACCAGGTTCAGCCTTGGCAGTGAATCAGACATACATAAGTGGTCTGTGCTTGCTTGTCAGTACCCTGCTCCATCCATATCAGGCCCACAGCAGAGGCACGGATGTGGTGGGTACAACTGAGGGAGAACCTGAAGTACTTCATGGCATTAATGACCAAGAATTACAAGAGTAGAAGGAAATAATTTTTTTAATCACTACCAAAAACCCCAAACATTAAGGGTTTTACCAAAATAAATACCTTCCAGAAAGTGAACAACTTCTATAATATTGCATAAAACTTTTGTAAAGGCCTAGAGCAGCTGCAGGTTAAAAGGTTAAGGGACCCAAGACCTAACAATAATTCATAAAAAATAACAATCCTCTCTTGAAAATTAGGTCAAAATAAGCAAACCTGATCTTACGAGTAATTATCTGTCAGATGTGATGAAATTCTCTCATGTTACATTCCACAGAAGCTTTAAAATTAATAATTTAAAAACAATTATGTTATTGACAATGACAAAATAGTGGTTCACATTTTTCACGACACATTATGAAACTAGTTTTGTCAGCTTGTTTTCCAAAAAATATAGTGAACATTTACATTGCACTAAGTTTTCCACAGATAGCAATGAAGGAGCCAAATGTATTAGCCTCCTTGTATTTCATCTTACTGCAGGCAAAGAAATTGTTAAACATTTAATAGGGGGATTCTGCTTATCTGCTGGAGAGGACCCTCCAGTAGAAAGGTGCTGATTATACAAACAAATGTAAAACATGTAGTCAGGGACTGGCTGAATGCCTTGAGATCATGAAAGTTTAATTTCAAGTAATTCTCAACCAGTTACCAAAAGTTGCCTCTACTTCCCCTCATCAGCTCTTAAGGGTTTGCTTCTGACTTTTATGGAAATGTTACCATTACACTTGTTACATGTATCAGCAAGGATGATAAACCTGCTTTTTTTCCCTTGCTGTTTTTGCAAGCTAAAGGTTAAGGAATAGATTTGGCATAAAGTACAGGCCAGATGCCTTGTGATATTATTCACCCAACTCTTTGGCACAATGAAATACACATTTCTGATGCAAAGACTTAATTTGCTAAAAATTTACTATCTAAATATTTTACTCATAAAAAATTTGTTATTAATACTCTATCAGAGTATTTGTGCTTATAATCTTTAGCCCATATGGTTGTAATGTGAAATTCCTTTTGAGTACATGGAAAGATTACTGAAAGAGATCTAATTTTATCATAAAGAAGTTAATCATTCTATACTCAGCCTAGCTAACAGTTAGTTTCATATTTTGACTCGTAAAGGTCCATGGCTTTGCAAGGCTCAGCTTCTTTAGGAACGAAGGACTCCACAGATGATTTTGCATTGTTTATGTATAGACTCTGAGGTCTCAATTCTGAAGACCCGCATGCATGTTGTCCAGTAGCCCTTTACTAAATTAAGGGTAGCACTTGCTGAAGAACAATGAATCAAAACCAAGGTTTAGAAATTATTTTACAGTGAGAACTATAGCACAGACTAAAACTAATGTTTTTCAACATCTGTATTCTGGGTTTAACAACCCCTCTGTTCTTACCTGGAAGCACAAACTACCCATCTCTCAGCTAGGCATTTCTATACTTACCCTGACACTCATCATTGCAACACATGAATACTTCACACAAGATTTTTCATAACCACAAAACCTCTGGCAGACTCCACCACAGTCTTGTACTGCCTTGCTCCACTAGACTGTCTTATTGTTTCATGGTATGACATTTGGTTACATCTAACAAAGACATACAGTGCTGGTTTATATATCCTGGAGCACTAAAGAGACATCAGGGTGTGAGATATGCCACAAACATCCCCAAAACTTCAACCTGTCTGCAGCAGCAGCTCAAATCCAGAACCTGGGAGGGGACTACGCTGTTAAGAGACAGAGTAGTGTGAAGTTGCTCTCTTACAGGACTCTACCTATCCTCCTGGTTCAAAATGTGGAAATGTTGGGCAAAGTACTGCCTATCTGCTTCACAGAGCAATACCAACATTTATAAGAAAAAATTAGCTTTTCTTTAGCATATCTCAACTATCCAAAACAGTTGGAGCCCTGGGAAGTTCTGAGCATCCTGTGATAGCAAGAAACTTACAGATAAAACAGCACTTTTGGCAGCAGGCCCTGTTTAGTTTGTGAAGAACAAGCTTCTCCAATGGCTTCACTTTAGGAGCATCTCCTAGAATTATTATTATTACACCGTGACTAAAAGAGCCAATTAACTGCTGAAAACAACAGAACATCATTGTGGAAATTAATGCTAGCTATTTCTATACCAGCAACAACCCTGAGTTCTGCCTACCTGACCACCTTGATTAGAGAAGCCATGCCAGGCCCAGCAAAGGCAGACACTGATCTTACAAAGTAAGTCATTAGTTATTTACACTTCAGTGATGATCACTATATGGGATGCTAACATTTTTGCAGAACTGCTGTGAACCACTTATTCTAATGCCTTTTGAACTCTTGTGAGCCTTTCCTTGAAACATATGCTACAGATTCTTGGAGTTCCAGAGACAGATGGATTTTCCCCTAGACTGGGGAGCTCTGTGGGGAGCAGAGGACTCAGCAAACCTGTGGGCAGGTGAGAAATGCAGCTCTCCAACGTGCAGCCGCAGCTAGGCAGCTGGTACCCTCCCTATTCGCACCGAGATGAGCAAGAGCATACTGGGAGATGTTGGTAACCAGGTTTCCCTGGAGCCACTGCTGCCCATTGAAGCTGCATTCCCTTAACAAAGCAAAAATCTACTAGTGCTCTAGTCAACCCTGCTGTTGCTCCAAGCTTTTTACCTGTCATTTACCCACATATTTCCATAGGTTACAATACACGTCTATATTTCTACAGAAGACCATTGTCAGTGCTCCTATGTGTACTCTAAACAGAACGGGACAGCTGCGGTATCATTAGCAATTTTCCTGTTTTTTTTTTTTTTAAGTCACCTAGAGCAATTTTCATTTGGTTTTTCTGGAAACTTAAAGAAGGCTTTAGAAAGGAGCTCCAAAACCTAATCATAGAATCATAGAATTAGCCGGGTTGGAAGGGACCTCAGAGATCATCAAGTCCAACCCATGACCCACCGGAGCAGTTGCTAGACCATGGCACTGAGTGCCACATCCAGTCTTTTTTTAAATGTCTCCAGGGACGGAGAATCTACCACCTCACCGGGCAGACCATTCCATTGCCTGACCACCCTCTCCGTGAAGAAATTCTTTCTAATATCTAACCTAAATCTCCCCTGACACAACTTAAGACTGTGTCCTCTTGTCTTGTTGAATATCGTCTGGGAAAAGAGTCCAACTCCCACCTCGCTACAGCCTCCTTTCAGGTAGTTGTAAAGAGCAATGAGGTCTCCCCTGAGCCTCCTCTTCTTCAGGCTGAACAGCCCCAGCTCTCTCAGTCTCTCTTCATAGGGCCTGTGCTCGAGTCCCTTCACCAGCCTGGTTGCCCTCCTTTGGACCTGTTCCAGGACCTCGACATCCTTCTTAAACTGAGGGGCCCAGAACTGGACACAGAACTCGAGGTGTGGCCTAACTAGCGCTGAGTACAGGGGCACGATCACCTCCCTGGACCTGCTGGCAACGCTGTTTCTGATACAGGCCAGGATGCCATTGGCCTTCTTGGCCACCTGGGCACACTGCTGGCTCATGTTCAGCTTCTTGTCGATCCAGACTCCCAGGTCCCTTTCTGCCTGGCTGCTTTCCAACCACTCTGTGCCCAGCCTGTAGCGCTGCATGGGGTTGTTGTGGCCAAAGTGCAGGACCCGGCACTTGGCCTTGTTGAACCTCATCCCGTTGGAATCCGCCCAGCTCTCCAGCCTGTCCAGGTCCCTCTGCAGAGCCCTCCTGCCTTCCAGTTGGTCCACACTTCCTCCCAGCTTGGTGTCATCTGCGAATTTGCTGATGATGGACTCAATCCCTTCATCTAGGTCGTCGATAAAGATATTGAACAGAACTGGGCCCAACACCGATCCCTGGGGACACCACTAGTGACCATCCGCCAACTGGATGCAGCCCCGTTCACCACCACTCTCTGGGCCCAGCCCTCCAGCCAGTTCCTAACCCAGCACAGGGTGCTCCTGTCCAAGCTGTGGGCCGACAACTTTTTCAGAAGAATGCTGTGGGGGACGGTGTCAAAGGCCTTGCTGAAGTCCAGATAGATCACGTCCACCGCCTTCCCCTCATCCACCAGATGGGTCACCTGATCATAAAAGGAGATCAGGTTGGTCAGGCAGGACCTTCCCTTTCTAAACCCGTGCTGGCTGGGTCTGATTCCTTGCCCATCCTGCAGGTGCTGTGTGATTGTCTCCAGGATGATCTGTTCCATAACCCTGCCAGGCACTGAGGTCAGGCTGACGGGCCTGTAGCTTCCCGGGTCCTCCTTCCGGCCCTTTTTGTGGATCGGCGTGACATTCGCCAATTTCCAATCATCCGGGATGTCCCCAGTGAGCCAGGACTGTTGGTAGATGATAGAGAGAGGCTGGGCGACCACTTCTGCCAGCTTCCTCATCACTCTTGGGTGGATCCCATCCGGTCCCATAGACTTGTGGGGATCCAAGCAGCTCAAGAGGTCACTGACTGTGTCCTTCAATATTTCAGGGGGGCTGTTTAGATTTTTGTCACCTTCTATAGGCTCCAGAAGCCTGCTGCCCATAGGATAATCTGTCTTTTTGTTGAAAACTGAGGTAAAGAAGGTGTTAAATACCTCAGCCTTTTCCTCGTCTTTGCTAACTATATTCCCACCCATGTCCAGTACAGAATGAATGTTTTCCTTGGCCCTTCTTTTACTATTGATGTATCTGTAGAAGGATTTCTTATTGTCCTTCACAGAGGTAGCGAGATTCAGTTCGTGTTGTGCCTTTCTCTCTCTGATTTTCTTTCTACACGACCTGACTATTTTCCTAAATTCCTCTTGAGAAGTTAGCCCTTTTTTCCATAATTGATAGGCCCTCTTCTTAACCCTAATTTCTTTCAGGGTCTCCCAGTTCAGCCAGACCGGTTGCCTTCCCCACCGGCTCGCCTTTCGGGACTCTGGGACAGCCTGCTCCTGTGCTTTCAGAATTTGCTCTTTGAAGTATGTCCATCCCTCCTGGACCCCTCTGTTTTCAAGGGCTGTTTTCCAGGGTATACTCTGAACTAGTCTTTTGAATAGTCCAAAGTCTGCTCTCCGGAAGTCCAACACAGAGGTTTTACTGACGACCCTCCTTGTGTCCCTGAGTATTGAAAACTCTATTATTTCATGATCGCTGAGTCCCAGTCGTCCACCAACCAACACATCTCCCACCAGCCCCTCTCTGTTTGCGAAAAGAAGGTCGAGTGGGGCTCCATCCCTGGTGGGCTCATTTACTAGTTGGAGCAGGAAATTATCTTCAATACATTCAAGGAATCTCCTAGACTGTCTCCTCTCTGCGGTGTGGAGTTCCCAGGAGATGTCTGGCAGGTTAAAGTCACCTACGAGAACCAGGGATGATGATTTTGAAACCTCCGCCAGTTGCTTGTAGAATGTTTCATCATCCTCATCATCCTGATTGGGCGGTCGATGATTGTACCACAGTGAGCCTGTGGGCAGGTTGGCGGGTAAAATAAAGCAGGGTACAGAGAGTGACTCAATTGTTTCCTGTGGGTAAAATGTTAAAATCTATCCCAGAAGAGTCTGGCTTGATGCTGTGGGTCTTGCTGGCATCTTATTTACGAAGATGGGAAATAAACCTGCATGTGTGTCCTGCTTTTGGGAGAAAGCACGTGTTAAACAGATGGAAGCTTGGTTATATTTCCATCAAATACAATTGAAGACTCATATTGAAGATGCTGCCACATGCCACAAAAACTAAACTGTTTCCAGAACAGAATTTGCTGTTGCAGTGACAGCATTTTACAACAAAATAACA
The DNA here is from genome assembly GCA_023637945.1 of Phaethornis superciliosus. Lineage (NCBI taxonomy): Eukaryota > Metazoa > Chordata > Aves > Apodiformes > Trochilidae > Phaethornis > Phaethornis superciliosus. Next base: position 331,341 of record JAJQWJ010000005.1, read on the forward strand.
GGCTATACTAGCAAACTGATGGAATCTGGCTTATCCACAAGGATATTTCTCTTAATCAAGTAATTTATAACTTCTTTTTATAACCAGACATCAATTTATTCCAACCAATTTAAGGGATATATTAATAATTGGGTGCACACTAAACCACATTTATGCTCCTCTAAACACTTACATAAACTCTTTCTTTGAGTTTACGAGTCAGAAAAAGCATCCTCAAACTGGGATGGTCTGCTGTTCATCCTGACTGCACTGCACTGTGTACCTGTTACCTAGGCACACTGCCAGAGCCAGCTACTTCTCATCTGGCCATACAATGCAATAAATGACTTAATCCTGGCTTTTCTTGACCAGTCACTGCCTCCTTGTTTTGCATGTTGCTTGACACCAACTAAAACAGTCAAATATAATGCAATTTGCACTGAAAAGGAAGATACTCATGATTTCTTACAAATACAAATTGAATAAAATCAAGCCTCATTGAAAGGAGCTGGAATAAACCAAAATTATTCCTGAATTATAAATGCTTTATGTGATGAAAGAGTGAGATTTTAATAAGATCTGTGAAAAAAAGACAGTAAAATGAATTTTATTTTGTGGAACAAGTGGAAATCCATGGTAGCAAATCCCACGACTTCAGAGTAAAAAAAAAAAGACTACTGCTGTGAAAGAAAATAAGCATATTCTTTGTGTTCCTGAGTAACCATAGACAGGTACCTCATCAGATCACCAGTGTCCTCACTGAGGTGCCTAGGCAGGGGTTAAGCCTGACTTAAGGAACCTGGCCTGCAGTGAAGGAGACCTTGCGGGCAGCACCTTCTGAGCAAAACCATCCTTGCTTGCTAGAACCCAACTTCTTAAATGTGGTATGAACACCGCTTCACCCAGGCTTGTGACAGGGAGGAAAACGGATGGAGGATACAACTGGACACAAAAGTGTAACACTGTGGCATGAGAAAGAGTCATTTACCATTACAAGGAGAAGAAATTATTAGATATTTAGATGAGCCTTTTATTCCACATCTTGTAAATATTCTACTGATATTTAAGATTGTAAAAACATCTGGACTGAGAGGGGTAAGTGGACCTTTATAAGCATATGAAACAGCACAGGAATCCATTATTAATGGCACAGCCTTAATGAGTACAGGGTGAGTGCTAAAAGCCCCCAGTAGCCTCCACACTTCCTCCCTCCATATAAAACCTACTCACGAATTAGCAGTGCTCAACAATATGTTAGTGCAGTGACAAACTAGGAAGCACATGCCTCAAAGATGCACTTCAAATGTTGGTCCATGGGTATGGTTTGAATCACTTATTAAAAAGATGAAGAGGTGATGGAATTATAAATACCTTCATGTGGAGAAGATACCGCATATTACCAATCTTATTAACTGAGAAGGAAAGGACCTAGCCAAAGCCAATGGCTAGCAGCTGAAGCCAGACAAAGCCAACAGAGTTTCAACAGTACAGAATCAGGTCTCACCAAAGCTTCTCACATTGCCTTCATTTATGAATTCAGATGCAGAGCCAGTTGTTTTTAGCAAGGCAGTGTCTTTAGCTATATATTTTTTTTTAATTAAATTGACATTTTCCCACTAAAAACCTCGTATTTTCTTCTATGATAGATTGGGTTTGAATGCATCAAGACAGCAGATGGCAGAAGACTCAATTTTTCACCAACAAAGAATTCTTGAACTTCTGAAGCAGAAAGAGATTCAACTTCACCAGCACTAATGAAAATGTTATTCCTTTACAGGCATCAGTAGAGTTCATACTACATTGGTACAAGAACTGAAGTTGTAAGACAATTATCACAGAACAGCATTGATATTGAATGATAGAATACTCAGGCTGATGAGTGAATAAGAATTACTATTTTTATTTAGGCATGTGTGAATCCAGACCTGTTTGTCATCCTTAAAATACTAGCACCCTCTAGGCTGCAAATGCAATTGAAAACTTTAAAAAGCAACTGAGTTGCTGAAAAAGCAAAATATATTTCTAATGCAACAACAGGTAAATGTAGAAAATACATAATTCCAAACACACCTTAGTCTTACAATTTGTTTTTAAATCCCTAATTCTGCTAGAGTGACATACTAAATTCTGTATAGAACCAGACAAAGCAATCATGTACCAAGTCTAATTATCAAAATAAGTCTAGGGACAGGATGACATGCATGAAATTAGACCATTTTTATTTTGTCACTGTCATCTTTATAATATATTTTCAGTGGACTATTTTTTCCATGCCAAAGAGTGGCAAAAGACCCATATTCCCCCCCCCCCCCCCTTTTTTTTTTTAACCTATTTCCTCTTAGTAAAATAAGGAAGAAAAGTTAAAAAGGCAAAGTAACACTTTATGGAGTGTTACTTTTCACTTTTTAAAAGTAACTTTTCACCTTTAAGTGCTAACTGAATGCTTGAAAGCTAAATGAATACACACACAAACCCATGGCACTTGCAGCCCAAAAAAGTGGATTGTTATTAAAAAAATCAGTCTTCTGCGGCAACCTCATCATGTTGAGTGTTCCTAGATTTAATGGTCCTTTTCACTCCATAAGATCAAGTTATTTCCTATGAATGTGATTACATTTGCTTTGGAGGTATCATTCTGCCATTAAAACCCAGCTTGGAAAAAGTAAAGAAACATCTTAATTTAGCGTTAGAAAAAAAAAAAGTCTTTTGTGTTATGTTAGTCTGCTTTGAAAAATCAAGACCAAATCCAATAACACAAATGCTTTAAACAAGGTATGAGGTGTGGCAGTCATGAAGTAAGACTTTTTAGTAGAGAGGAACTGCAGTTTTTTAACAGAGCTAAAACCTATTCAAAGCAAATGTCACGTGTAAATAAAAAAGTAGTTTTACACTGCCTTTAAGCTTCTATGAAGGAAAAAGTGAAATTTCTTAAGTGAAGCCTTTTGTGAAGTTACACAGCAACACTGAGCAGGTATAGCTACACACAGCACACTGTATCTATCCAGTTTGGGACATTTGCTACCACAGAATTTAAATCCAAGCCACCTGGCTATAAAGTGCAAAAGCAGACTCCTTAAAATTCAAATATTTCATCTTTGTCTCCTAATAAGTACAACATAAATGCTCAAGGAATGTCCAAACATCATTTTGCCTCTTATTACTGTGAAATCTTTGGATAAAAGAATTGATTTTCTGATGTTTTCGGGTAGTGCAATCAGTAACTTCCCTTGACTTCCCACAATCAGCTAGCTGTATGTACAATGCCACACACTGAATCTTGGGACAGGGACAAACTAGGACAATAAATTCTTCAATAGATGCCTAGAGCAAAAGGGAAGATTGAACATCATGACAAAGACAGTCATACATCTGCTAATACCTGGTCATGCATTCAATTTCAACAGGAGATAAGAGCTAACAGTGCCCAGACAGATGCTGACCAATCACATATTAGGAGGCAAAAATCACCTCAGCCAAGGAAAATCCTTCACCTTCTTCAATGATCAAATCCTTTGCTCACCCTATGATTTGCACAAGAAGAAACAGTAGATACTTCTCATATCTGTGGACAGCTCAGAAAAAACAAACAAAAAACTACACACACGAGAAAAAAAACAAAAAAAACAAAAAAAAAACCAAAACCCCACCACCCAAACAAAAAAAAATTGATTTAAAGCACACTCAGGGTCTCACCAGTAAACTGGAGAGTTTACTAGGACTCATAAACTGCATATTGGTCACTTCTTCAGAAGAGAAAAGAAGATTATGCCATCTTGAAAGATGCAAACATGGGAATTGTTGTGGTTTGCTGAATATTAAACAGATTTCTGCCACAGAAGCCAAGCCAATCATAAAAGCAAACCGATCTTGGGTAATACTGGAAATACAGAGGGGAGAAAATTTATTTATATATTAAAAAATTACCTTTTGTTGTTGTTGTTGTTGAATCATAAAATTGAAAAAAAATCAATTTTTCAACAACTAGGAAATGTTGTTGAAACACTTTCCAAACTATGTTCAAATTCTTCCATTCCACTAATACAGTTAATCTGTAACACTACTTCATCCTTATAGATGCTAGACTTAATTCTATAGACGCTGGGGACTTGTTTCTTCACAGGTACTGCCTGCTTATAAAACCTCTACATATTTTTCCATACATACAAAACATTCAAACCAGCAACATTTCTAATTCTACCCACCTGTTGCTGTATGGTTTGTTAGTTTTCTGACTTTAAAACAAACAGCTAATGTTCCAGTGGTTTTGCTTTTTCATTTACATTAACATACAACTGGATGGATGTTGTCTTTGTTTTCCATCTGATGACCTGCAACAAACACCAGAACACAATTTGATATATTCCTTTAGTGCCATCTAATAGATTTTAAGAAATTCAAGTTTAGACTTTTGCAAGGTTCTGAGCAAACTGCCTAATTGTGGGCTTTTTTGCATAAGCTTCTCAGGAAGCTGGTGTTCCTGGGATTTCTGTCGAGCTTTTGACCCAAATTAAATTCATAAAAGCTCCAGTTGAACATTGTCTCCTTCCTTCTCTTCACAGGATTCAGTCACAGAGGAAAAAACCTTGTGCTTGCATTTATAATTTCATCCTTCTTTGACAAGCTTTGCTTTCTCACTAGAGCACTTTTCTCCATGACTTCTCCTGACCTTAGCAGGATCACTTCACTGTACTGGGAGGGTTTAACATACACCATTCAACTCACATACTTTTAGTATTATCCTTTGTCAGTAAAACAATTACAGCCTCATCTTACTTCAAAGGAAAGCTGCTCAGTACAGCACAGACATAGAGATATTGTGTCTCTCACCCAGAGCTGTGTTTCCAATTTGCAACATTAGCCAGGAAAAAAAAACTACAGACAGGTTCTAAGTGAATTCTGTAGATCACACCTCAGATGAAAGACTTGGCAGAGTCAAGTTCAGTGCAAGTCTACCCACCTGCAAGTCCAGTCACTCACACTTAAGACCCTAAAGTGTTGTAAACTTAGTTTTGTCAAAACCTTGGGAGGACTGTCCATGAACAGTGATGGTCACAGCTCCAGAATAAAAGGATAAAAGAGGATGGATAGGGTCAGATGAGAGAAGGGAAAAAACAAAAAAACAACCCAGAAAAACAACCCATAGAGACACAGAACATGGGATAGACTCCACATCACTCACTCGCTTTGTCTCACCTAGTCAACTCTGAGCTCTTCAAAGCAGTGACCAATTCATGCTAGATTTTAATACAGCATCTAGCCCAACTGTTACACTATTGGAATGTAAAAATCTACTGAGCAGGAACATGGAAGTTATCAGGCTTAACCATTTTGTCACAATGAGATTTTAAAATGATTGTCATAAGAAAGAGTTGCAGCTATGCAGCCTAGGACACCAAAAGCTACAGAAACCACACTTGGCCCAAATTCACCAAAGGTATGTGAATGTGATGAAAATTGCCATTGGAAGAAACCAAGACAGGCCATAATATATGCTCTGTACAAGGAGCAGAGGTAAGAATCAGCTTCATGGCAGGTGAAACAGTCAAAACAGTTCAGAAAAAGGATTAATAAAGTGGACAAGATATTTGAACAAATAGAAGATACTACATGTTTATATTTTCTTCAGTACTTTACTGTACTGTACCAGTTAGTTGAGCTGCAAACAGAACAATTAAAACACATCTTAGAAATACTTCAGCATTCTGGTGCCCCACATAATTACCTGCACAGCAAAACTCAGGGTGAATGTGTTTCAATATGCTACTCAAACACCAAGCACTTCCCTCTCTATTATAGAAAACAATCCGGGAATTTAATTTGTGAACTCCCAGATGGTTGGCTGCCACATTACATACGCCTGAGGGCAACGAATACTTTAATACTTCTTGCCCCCTCAGGTAAATGTTCCAGACATGTTCCAAGAGAAGCTCCCCTTCATGTAACCACGTCACACAATAACAATGAAGAATTCTTCCTAAAGCCAAACTAAGATTATGTTAAAGAGTTACCTATGCACACTGTTGTTTCAATATTTTATGTGCATTTGGTACACTTTCAATTTCTTCTGAGTATTTTGAAAACATAAGATAGTTATATTCTGCAATAAGAATGGTATTGCAAACAGCAAAATCCACTTCAAAACATAACAGGAACCAAGTCCTTAGTCTTGATCCACAGAAGGTATTTTGTGCCTGTCAGGTTAGCGTCATTTGCAGTACTGTAGCAAGCCATGTCTCACCTCCACAAGTGCAAAGGATACTCTGAATATTATCACCTAGCTTTTAAGAAAATCATCAAGTCCTGTCTGGCCAAAAGTTTTTGATATAGGGACAAAAAGAAGCAAACAATGAAAGAGCAGCTTCATCAATGAAGTTTACTGAAGTGAGAAAGGCCTTTGGTTAAAGAGCACTGGAAGTAAAAAATGTCAATTTTTTAAAAATAATCCTTCATAACTGACAGAACTCCAGATAAGTGATTTCTTCTTTTGTGTTTGGACATCTTATTTCCATCCCCACAGAACCATCTAGAAAAGAATTTTCTGAGGCACTGCCTGAAACACCTGAAACACGCCTGCACTTAAGAGCCTCAGAAAAGAGACATATTACCCTGTCTTCGGTCTAAGTAACATACATATCACAACTTCAGCTAAATTCACAGGACTGGCAAAAACAGCCCACAACAAGCATTTATTTCAAATGACCTGAGATGAACCTTCTACCATGAGCTAGAGAAAGGCAAGATTTACCAAATCTGTCTTATTTGCAGCTCTCAAAGTGCACACATGCAGTGAAGACTGTAAAAACCCTAGGGCTGTGGGAACAATGTGTATTTCACACCCTAGCACTTCTTTCTTTCAAGGAACCTCCATTCACAGTAAGCTTAATTAGCTGTTCATGCAATGGCAAGAGCCTTATTAGAAGCCAATCTCAACTGGAGAGACAATGTTCCGTCCACTTAAGCCTGCCTTTAATAGAAGTGCAGTGGCAAGAACTTAATCTTTTAAAATTCATAATTTTTCTATCTTGTGTGGAAATGTGACTGAAACAGGAAAAAACCAAACAAATAACAAACATTTAACACCTTTTCCATTTTTCACAATGGTTTCATTATAAGTAAATTAACTGAAAACTCTTACGTAATTTATAGCAACTATCAGCTTTTCCTAGTTTTTTCATTGCTGCCCTTACACATTAGATCTCCAGTATGGTGACCTTTCTTCAGCTATACTCTCATTTCACAGGTACGGATAATACAGAGAAAGATTATATGAAGAGATTCAGAGCTCCCTAACCTTAACTAACCTCCCATACACAAGAGAAAGTCACCAAAGCTGGGTGTAAGGAAAAAGCCATTTCTTGAATTACCCTGTACTTCGCTATCCTTCTTCTTGTCCATGGCCTCCCACACACAGTAATGCACAACCAGGCCTGTGGTGGGCTGCTGGTCCCACCATGGGTCACTTCCCTGGTTCATCCCAACAGCTGGAACCACCTTTCCTTCAATCAGCTTCTTTCAAGTCTACTAAAAGATGTCTTCAGCATAGGACCCCACAACAAACACCTCTGGATTAGTTTGGCTCAGCGGGCTTTTCTACTGAGCTGTCGACTCACAGCCTCGCATACAGGGAGAAAACAAAACAGGATTCATCTAAAGTGAATGTTAAGTGCACATCATCAACTGAAATCCAGACTCAGGGAAAAGCAGCAAGCTCATCATTTCACTCCAGAACCTTAAATCTGGTTTCAGGATTCATTCCTGAAAGCTGTGTCAGGGTCATAGGAGGAAAAAGTTAGTGAGGATTACAATAAAAATAAACACGACAGACTTCAAGAAACAATGTGGACACTGATAAGCAACAAAAATTTTCACTTGCTCCAGAAAAAAAAAAATTACTGCTTACAAAACTGTCACATCAGGAATCACTGAACAGCTAGGGGGAAAAAAAAACATCTAGTAATAACAACTTGCAATCATTTGTTTAAAGAAGATGCAGGTAATTTGTAAATTACAGGGTCTATGTAATGCTTGCTTTGTGTGTGACAAAGGCTCGTACCTATAGATTGTTTACTAAAAAGTCATTTGGGGTCCTTAAAAAATATTTTTCCTCTTTCAAATATTAGATGAAGACTATGCAGCAAGCTTATTTTTATTGACCTGAAAAGACATTAAACAATGCCATCCATAAGGATGAATCACTGCATTAGTAAAACAATAAGAAACAGGTCATTTCTAACAAAAGATTAGTCATGTACAAAATTCATCTTTCTCATGAATGCAAACTGAAATGACTTTTCACACGTTCAGTAGGAATGTGGGGAAAATACAGGGGCATAAACAGACTCAGCTTTCAAGTCCTTCAGGTGAGAACTACTATGTTCTATTAAGGTTCCAGGATTAAACGTGTCTTCGTAAAAGGCAAAATAACCAGATGATATGAACGTATGTAAAATACAAGGAAATGCCTATTGAGACACTATCTGTATGTCTGGTTGATATGTTAAAACCTTTAATTAGCATATCACTATCACACTTGATAACTGTCTGGTTTCCTGTAAATAAACAAAGACAATGGGATTAGCAGAACAGGAAAACTGGTAAACATTCCTGGAGACAAGAAATTCCTTAGAAAGAAAAAAAAATGTTCAAATCAACTTTGAAAATGGTATAAAGAGTCCTGACGGAAGAAACAGAAAGGAGCGACTCTTCCCTCACAGCAAGCAGCCCTGCCAGAACCAGCCCTGCGACTCCTCTCAGAACAGCGCAGATGGATCGTCCTGTCTCCCCCCCCCCCTTGGGACAGCCCCAGCCCCAGCCTGGGACGGCCCGGCAGCACCTGAAACCTGAATGAAGCAAAAGCCAGAAGCAGCGAAAAGGGTGACACAGCACAACTAACGATTCTTTTCTTTTGTTAATTACCTTAACTATAGTTGACTCTGACTAGCAGCTAAAAGTGTAACAGCTTTTCTCTCTGGTAAACCGCTTTTTTTTTCCCTTTTCCTTGTCATTTTAAAAGCGCTATTGTCTCCCTTCCTAGAAAATAAATCTTTGTAATTTGCTTAAATCATAAAGCCTGCTAGTTTTGTAATTCAATTGTCAGGTTCTGAGCAAGTGGTTGATCTTTCCTCGCAAAACAAAAATATAAAATATAAAATATAAAAAATAATATCATAACGGATCATAACACCAGACCTGCAAGGAGTTTTGCAAAAACCCTAGATGCAAGACTAAAACCAAGCAGCATAAAGCGTCTTCTCTTCTCTTCCCTTTCCCTTATTTACGGCAATATAGGGAGGGACCTGGACAGATTGGAGAGTTGGGCTGATCCCAACAGGATGAGGTTCAACAAGGCCAAGTGCCGGGTCCTGCACTTTGGCCACAATAGCCCCATGCAGCGCTACAGGCTGGGCACAGAGTGGTTGGAGAGCAGCCAGACAGAGAGAGACCTTGGAGTTTGGATTGACAGGAAGCTGAACATGAGCCAGCAGTGTGCCCAGGTGGCCAAGAAGGCCAATGGCATCCTGGCCTGTATCAGGAACAGCGTGGCCAGCAGGTCCAAGGAAGTGATTCTGCCCCTGTACTCAGCCCTGGTGAGGCCACACCTCGAGTCCTGTGTCCAGTTCTGGGCCTCTCAGTTCAGGAAGGATATCGAGGTCCTGGAGCAGGTCCAAAGGAAGGCAACTAGGCTGATGAAGGGACTTGAGCACAGATCCTATGAGGAGAGGTTGAGGGACCTGAGGCTGTTCAGCCTGGAGAAGAGGAGGCTCAGGGGAGACCTCATCACTCTCTACAACTACCTGAAAGGAGGGTGTAGCCAGGCAGGGGCTGATCTCTTTTCCCAGACAACTACCAGTAAGACAAGAGGACATGGTCTTAAGTTGTGCTGGGGGAGGTTTAGGTTGGACATTTGATGCCCAACAAGGCCAAATGAAACTGTTTAGAGACAGAATTTCAGCCTTTAAATAGCAAAGGTATTTATTGCAACGTTGGAGAACCCCCAGCTCATGCTGAACAAAAGAGTTCCAAAGTTCTTGTAAAAAGTAAGGTAATTTATACAGTTCAGGGGAGGAGGTGATAGCACCTCGACATACATATTCATAGGATTACATCATGCTATTACAATATTCATGATAGGTGAAGTTGGGCAGAGTCAAGGTGGGGTTAGTGTAGAACGAGGCGAATCACGGCAGGGTTGAGGCGGAGTTAAGGCGGAGTCGAGGTGGAGTCCAGGCAGAACCTCCTATGGGGAGGTGTTGGGTTTATCTCATTTCTTGTTCTCCCTGACCTCACTATGTTGTTGTAAGGTCCTAGCCATAACTCTACCTCTTATCCATCTTCTATGTCAGCTTTATGTCCTTCTCGTGTAGGTGTTTATACTTCTCTGGCGCCTAATTAACATTGATGGTAATTTTCTGTCTGGGGAAAAGAACATCTGCTCCCAATTATCTCTAGGGGGGAGTTAGCCTTTGTCTTTGGAACAGGGCTCAAGGTTTCTTAGTTATCTCCTAGAAGGAGCTGGCCTGGTTGAGGTCTTGCTTTACAAAGGTTAACCCTGTCTGGGTCCTACTGCCCTGTTTCACATTAGAAAGAATTTCTTTACCGAGAGGGTGATCAGGTACTGAAATGGGCTGCCCAGGGAAGTAGTGGACTCTCCATCCCTGGAGATATTTAAAAAGAGACTGTATGTGTCACTCAGTGCCATAGTCTAGTAACTGCAGCGGTAGTGGATCAAGGGTTGGACTTGATGATCTCTGAGGTCCCTTCCAACCCAGCCAGTTCAATAACTATGATTCTATATAGTGGTGTGTGAGTCTGACCTCACTGATTTGCAATTGTCTCAAGGGAGCAATTTTAAAATTAATAGCCCTGGCTAGGGCAGAGGACCTAGCTGGCCAGAGCTGAGCAGGGTTTAACACCTCGGGATGTGATAACACCTACTGGGTGGAGACTGCTCCTCTTCTCTGAGCTCCAGCCTGCAATGCTGGGTGGTCCCTCCAGGCACAACTACGCCACCTTGATTGTACTTGTGAAGTACCTGGCTAAGGGGGCTGGAACAGAGCAAGGATGGCACCAGGAAGATAAGAACTGATGACTGGGTGGAGATTACTCCCCTTTCCTGAGGGCCAACCTTAAATGCTGGGGTGCCTCTGGCGGCACGATTATGTGCCTGGCTGAAGTGGCTGGAACAGAGGAGGAATGGCACCTGGAAGAGGATAAGAACTGATGACTGGGTAGAGGACTACACCCTTCTGCTCCCCTCCAGGCAGCCTGTCTTCCAACAAACCTGGCTGACTGACAGCTGCCCCTTCGGAACAAAAGGAACTCAGGGGTATATATGGCTGTCCATGCTTTGGCTGGGGTTGTCTCTTGGCCCACCACCATTTCTGAATTGGACCCTGTCCAGATTCAGCTCGACATCCTGAAGAAACTTGCTGGACAGCTGGATGCCTGGTGGTGACTCTCTCATTCTTACCACTTTCTTACCACTTTTTCTCTCTTTCTTATATCTTCTTTTCCTCTCTCCCTCTTTTGCCTGGCTCTATATTTTGCCTGTGACAATTGTCAAATAAAATCTGCTTGCACCTGACATTTCTAGGGTTGGACTTTGTTTTGTGGATCCAAAACAAAAAATAAATTTTAATGTTACCTCAGACCATAACAACTGGCAAGCCCACACTTCCATAATTCAAAGAGTACAACAGTGCATGAAGCCACAGTACCCCGACCCGTGCCCTCAGAAAGGATGTTTGCACTGTTTTTGGAAACTACTCAAGGATGGGCAATAGCTCATTCCATGTAACTATAGCACATCTGGGATGGTGGTTTTTATTCCTGTCTGGACTTTGTACCCACAAGAGTTGCATTTGCTGGACACCACAGAATGTGATTATGCCTTTGGCTGACTGTATTCAGAGGCATACGACTGGCACTGTTTAGCAGTAACAAGTTAAGCAGCTGCTGCTTCAGTTTGCTGCAGACTCACCACCTGCTCAGCAGCTCAGGACGTGTTCCTGAAGGGGATGGGGGGTAGAAAAAAAAAATAATTCTCAGTATTTCAAGTTTGCCAGAGCCCTTCCGGGTGCAACAGAGGGACACAGCTATTTAAGTAAGGATGCCCACATGCAAGTTCATCTAAAGACTAATTAAATAGCAAGTTGAAAGAAATACTTTATTTCTCTCAAAACTAAGAGAAACTCAGAAATCTTTGACTGAACAGAGAAAAAAAACCAGCATGATCATTCTCAGTGTATTTGTTTTGTCTGCAGCTTGTCCCTCGGTGGCAAGAGTAAGAAAAAAATCAACTGGTTTCCATCTGTGGGTAGACCATTAACAAATAGACTGGCAGAGCTGGCTGGAGCTACAGCAGAGAAGAACCTGAAACTGCCCACTGACAGATGGTTGGCAAAGACCCCCATCCCACAGGCTCCTGCTCACAGGCTGCCCACCACTGCCCCTGGCCCTTCCCGTTGCTCTTGTCCATGGTGTGCTCACTGCTGACACTCCATATCGGCCTTCCCAGGGGGCCAATGCAGAGGCTATTTCTACTGAAAAAACAGCTAAGTTCTGCAATGATGAGCTGTGCACTTCAGTGCTGATGCATTCTGCCAGAATATCTGCAGAGATCCAGGCTGCTAACATCTGTCCAGCTGCCCACTCACACAACACCCTGCAGCAACAGTAAGCCAGTGTCATGTAAACATATGCATGTTCGTTTGTGGCACTGTATTTGGGAGAGAAGGGTGCAGACAGGTGGCTAAATTCCTAAACCCCTGCTTCATTGGCTACCCAGCTCACAGAACAGCAACATATCAAAGTATTTTTGGTATGGTCTCTATCTATTAAGCTCAATATGGCAGCAACACAAAATCAAGAACTAATACGAAAATCTCAGAGCCAGCCAGCCAAGTCAAAAAGACAAACATGGGTGTCTTGTCCAAAGATCTTGGAATGCCAAAGGAAAGAGACCCTGAAATAGTACAAATTGTGAAGAAGAAATATTGGTTATGAAAGATGAGGATCAATATGGTCACTACTTGCTCTACCTAGTTTTTTTTTCCATGTGCTAACTCTAAATCTGCCATGTTGCCACACCTCGTACATGATGGAGAAACAGGGGTTTTAACCCATCTGCCCAATTCACCATTCCGTGGAGGAAAGGAGCCTGGGAAGTGGAAGAAGCCTAGGGTAGTGCATTCTTACAAGCACAGCTAATGATTTCTGAGATAATTTTCCATAACAGCACAGGACTGCAGATATCATACACTTTATTCCTTGTGCACAATTGAAAATTAAAAAAAAAAAACCACATGTCTGTACTGTTGCTAAAGACTTCAGTTCACAGTAACTTCAACATTTACCCACAGGCCATGAGCCATGGGAGCGCTTTCACATAGCTTGTTTCAAAAGCTGCAGGAATAAGTGATTTTGCTGCTTGTTTCAACTCAGTTCTAGAAGGGGTACATACCTCTCTTTTCCAAGCATACGTTTGGAGAACGCATGTCCTCGTGGTCCTGAAATTTTGCTAGTCAAATTGACTACAACATTGTTTTTTTTCTCCATGAGCATTTGGGATCTCCAATTCATCCTGAAGCTTGGCTAGTTCTCTTCCTCCCTTTTCTTTAGGTAAAAAAAAAAAAAAAGCCAAACCTTGGTGTTTGACACAGCTTGAGAGATTTTTATCTGTAGAAACCATCTGTTCACCATCTTCTCATGCTCCCCATTCTTAGCCAAGCCAGTGTTTTTCAAAAGATTTGCACCTCTTTGAGATGCAAAACATTTTATATTCATGACCATTGCTGTTAACTGACTTGGTCTTTCTCACTTAATTCCATACTTCAGGTAAGTATGGATAAGCAGGTTAGTATAGCTATTCCTACAGTAGTCAAGACAGCTGGTCCATGTTTATATCCTATCTTGCTCACCAGCCCAAGGAGAACAAGTTGCTATCTCAGCTCCGGGCAGGTGGCCCGAGCTGGGCTGGTTGGATCCTCCAGGGTACCATTACTGATTGCTCTGCCCCCTCCTCCTCACCCCTCCGGCAGCCCCTAGGACAGGGCACAGTCCAGTTTGAATAATCAACCCCTAGGAATGGGGAGGGGGCCATCCAAAGCCCAGAACTCAGTGAAATGTCAGTAAGGTGACCCACTTAGCACATCAGTACTAATGTTGGTACTAATGTATCACAAAGATCAGAGGCTTTGTTTCTCAGTTCAGGTGCAATTCTTACTTCAGAAAAAAAAATCCCATTTATTTTTTCCCTCTCACAGTAGGGTTTGATACTGTTGTTCTGTTCAATCTTCAACCAAGTATCTGCCCAAGCAAGCATCAAAACGGTATTTTTCAGTGTTAAAATTGTAAGTACATCCAACGTAAGTAGATAACTCCTACTACTTCTTTTGATTTTAGTCCTTATAACATTCCACTCTTTCATGTGCTTATTTAAATCAGAATCTTTATATTGGGAAAGGGATAGTTTATACTCAACTGGAGAAACTGTTTTCCTCAAAAGAGGCAAACAATGGAAAACATTAGTACCACATACCCATAGAATTAATTCAAAATTCCTTTATGTTAATATTTTGTTAGGACATGAAGTTTAAATTCTGTGAGTTAGAAAAAATATACCTCTAAGAACACGTTACAAAATTTGTCCTTGTTAACCACATGTTCTTAGAAATTAACAAACAGCTCCTTCTGTATTAAAAAAGGTTTTAGGAAAGATTAGCATTTACCAGTAGTGTCACACTAGGATTTCCAACTGCAAATTCACATCTGAGAACAAGTCACTTGCAATACAAGGAAATAGTGTTGTCTACAAATTTTGTCTGAAGTGACAATGGTCCTAAGCTCTGTCAGGGAAGGTTTAAGTTAGATATTTGGAAAAAACTCTTTATAGAGGGTATGATCAGGCATTGGAATGGGTTGCCCAGGGAGGTGGTGAATTCTCCGTCCCTGGAGGTTTTTAAGAAGAGACTGATGTGGCACTCAGTGTGATGGTCTAGTGACCACAGTGGTAGTGGATTGTGTTGGACTTGATGATCTCAGAGGTCTTTTCCAACCTGGCTGATTCTGTGTGACTGAGTCACAAAAAACCCAGAGCTACTATAAAATATACTTGGCAGAAATCTGCAAGTGTTTTCATATATGTATATATATAAACTAAGAATATACTTAGTACATCTGGCTACATGATTAAAATAAATACATGTACTGACAATTCTCAAGGAAAGCTTTTTAGGGAGAAAATGTCAGTTTAGGTGGTTCAACTTGATACATCTTCAAAAAA
This sequence comes from Phaethornis superciliosus, assembly GCA_023637945.1. NCBI lineage: Eukaryota > Metazoa > Chordata > Aves > Apodiformes > Trochilidae > Phaethornis > Phaethornis superciliosus. The sequence goes on from JAJQWJ010000005.1 coordinate 346,603, forward strand.
CCCAACACTATCACAAACTCCTAAGAAGACAACTTGTGAAGAAACAGGTCTTCCTAGTGACATCTAGTACAGCATTCATTTGAAACAATTTTTTTAAAAAAGCCTGTAATGGATACATAGGACAACATAAATAAACATCTTAAATCCATTCCAAAAGTGGCACGCAGTATACTTTATTGTTTTTTATTATTTCCTAAAGCAGAAGCTAACTAAAAAGAATCTAATGAAGGTAGAGCTAAGATTTTACAGGTCTTAGTTTTGGAAATTTAAATTAAAAATATTTGCTCCTGCATTAACGTCCAACACTGTTTAAATCAGTACTTATCTATCAGTTCTATTTTCCTGTTGCAGTGGTATCACATCCTAATACATCAAGATTTTGACTTGAACTCACAGTCTAAAGGCAGGTTTTATAAAAAACTGTTCTGCTCTTCAATGCACCAGACATGACATGTTCTCACTAAAATATTTTCCAAAGTGAAATGCAGGTGCAAGGGAAAAAGTCAAGTATCGCACAAGAATATTTTTCAGGATAAGGACAAATATAAATCTTCTAAGGTTTAGGTCATATTCTAGTGCACTAGAAATGGTTTTGGCTGTGCAACTGAAAATGCTTTATCCCCTTTGACAAGCTTCTCTTTGTCATAAGTCATGGCTATAAACCTGCAAACCCAATCTGTCTGGTTTGGCTTTGAATAATCAGCAATACATAAAGGGAGGGGCCAGCACGTAGAATCTCGCTGCTGGGACACTCCACTGTGAACCAGAAGACCACGTCCCTTCATCAGCTGCAGATGAGGTGCAACATGTCCTGCCTGTACACAGACACCTGGGGAACATGCCACCACAGCAGGAAAACAACCTTCTGCCCCCTAAGTTCAAGGGCCACCCTGCACTTCAGATAGTCATTTGCTTCCTTTTAAAACTAACTCTTCTGCCTTACAGCATACATCCATGAGCAAGGCCTATGGATCTGGAGATGAGACAGTTTAAAACTCTAAGCCTGGTAGCTCCGCAAGCCATTTCACCACAAGACAGATTAAGAGGGAGCTGTCAAAAGGACACAACTGAAAAATGCCCCTTAAGAGACATCAGTTCACTGCCTGAGGGATTCTCAAAGTCTTCTCCCATAAGTCCCACAAAGTTTCTGCCCCACTAGGCATTAAATTGCTTTTGAACCTGAAGACTCTTGAACTACGAAAAGCAAAACTTCAGTCAGCTCTCAGCTCAGACTCAAGATGAACCCTTGCCCCAGTGCACCACTCCAGAAGTGAGGAGGACAATGGAAAGGATCTCAATGGTTGGACTCAATGACCCAAGGGCTTTTCCAAACTGAAAGTTTCTATGATTCTAGAATCTGTGAACCAGTTAATGCAGCAAAGACTTGAACATCATAGCTGTGTTTCACTAGAATGCAGCAGCCCTGAGCAACACAGATAGTTGAGCTGTGCAGCACACTTTAGCTAGAAGCACTCCAAATGAAATCAGTTGCTTTTCCTAGGATCATGGTTTATGTCCCGCACAGCAGTAGTAGAAAATTATGTGCACAGCAAGATTTACCCATAAGAACTCTAACACCAATATCCTTAAATATTCAAACTTTAATACAAATATTTTATTGACCTCTTGATTTCTTTCTGTAGTGCAATGGCATGATGTACTGATAGGGTTTAAACACCCTGTCTATTTATAGAAGATGGCAAAGTTTCCAGCAAGGCTCCTGGTTTGAGGTGCCATACCTGTCCAAAAACTGTAATTGTGTCCAGGAATGAAAAACAGATGCATGGACTGTTATCAGCTTGTACCTGAAAGCTGATGACTTGTTTTCTGGCACTGCATCAACACAGCAACCAAAAAGATTAGCCTGAAGATCACATTAAGAGTGCAAAATCTATTTAACAGTTTCTGGAAGACTTCAATATCATTATTTAAAGGTGTGGCTCAAATAACAAGAAAAACCAATAAAGTTCACAGATAAAAAGCTTGGGTTTTGGTTTGTGGGTTTGGGTTTTTTTCTTTAAAAACTTCAACTATCTGAAATATGTTTTGATCACTTAGGTGAGTTCAATCACCCAGTTTCCCTGGAAAGTTAATCACGTAAATCTACTTTCTGTGATATAAAGAGCAATATATTAAGGAAGCGAGATACAGAATATAACTGTCAGGACAGGTTTTAGGCAGAAGATCAGCAAAATTTTAAAACAAAATCAGAAAGTCAATCCAAATTTTGATTTAAAATAACAGCTGACCAGAACCTTCACTCATGTACACATTAAGTACTAGTATAGTAATTGATAGTTTAGCTAGATTAAATTTTCCATATGTAGATCCACTTTTGTTTAGGACTCCAGAGCACTGAAGTACATGAAGCTGCAGTATGAACTGCGTGTAAGCACTGGCCAATACCCAGTGCTCGCTGGAGTACTATGACCTGTTCAGTTCTGTTGCTGCACTTCTTGCAGATAACAGGATAGGGAGTTTTAAATCCAAAAGACCTGAATTACTTCCAGATGGCAATTTTGTAAATTTGATATAAGATCTATTTTGTCTTTCAGAAATATTTCATTAATTGTTAAGAATTATAAGGGTAGAATAAAAAGCAAACCTTATTTAAGGCATTTGCAAATAATAATACTGCACCTTGTCTTCATTATTCTACGCTGACACTTTGATGCCTTGATTGCAAAATTAGACACCTCTAAGTTTTGTTAATATATCTTTAAGGTGGTAAACCCACTGTGTTTTTCTTTTAACTAAAAGAAAATAATAAACAACAAAACAACAAGGACAACCAAACCCGCAAGTCAAAAGTTAGGAAAGATATTCAGAAGTCATATAAGGAAATAAAATAAACATTTGAGGCTTTAAGCAAATGCCAAATATCTGCATGGCTAGTGGTGCTGTTCTCCTTTGCAAAGCCCCTTGAGTTGAGCAAGAGCTAAACCAACATCTGCTGCTGCGTAAGTCTATCTGTATACATCCTTTGAATACCTTCAACACTTGCAGCCTTAGGATAACAGTCAAATTTTTTTAAGAATTTCTTGTACCCTTCTGCAACATCTCCCCTAAGCAAGAGATTAATTTACAATAATGACAGCTCAGTCAGAACCTTTTTCTTGATTCTTTTATCTGGCATACTCTTATTTACATGCAGGATCTTTTGTGAGTGCAGGTGTATAAACAGAATACCTTCAATTAATTGCAGTGTTGCTCATAGCATGTCTCTGATCAGTGGCTGTTGTGCAGTACTGCAGTACTATTACCTGCAGTAATAAAATACCAAGAGATAATATACTGAATTTTAATCACATGTTGCTGTGTTACATATTACACTGTTTAAAAACATTTCATTTACTGCTAAGCTGTTTGTAAAAAGGTGTTACCAATTAAGCATGAATAGCCTGGGGAGTGATACTACAGTTCACAGAGTTTAGTTATAGTGACTAAGTGGAGATAAGCAGCTTGATAGCAGCTGGTATTTTTCTTAAATGGCATAATAACAGGACATTTTTTCATAAGCCCTTGCAAGGGGAAAGGTGATGGGGTGGCTTAAAAAAATCTTTCCACATTGTAATGTGATATTATTGTACAGTCCAAAACGATTCACTGCTCAACATGGAAGCTAAAACGAAAACAATCAGTGTGCAGGAAAAACGGTACTAAGAGGCACATTGGAAACAAGATGTTCCCAGAAAAACAATGAGAAATTTCAGACCTGCTTCTTTATATATGCAAGGAGACCGCCTGTGCCACTGCAGATAAACGCATAACCTGAAAGAAGGTGTCAAAGGGAAAACTACGCACTGGCTTAAAGGCATTTCTTCTAAAATGCTGCCCCCTTTCTGCCAAACGGTTTTTTCCTATCAACACCAAGTACAAGAACTCAATTTAAGAAAATCTGAGTGCGCACTCTGCTGAAAATAAAATACAGGAGAAAAGAAGAACAGTTTTTAGCATCCAGCTGTATGTACAAGGGATCCCAAGCTCCACCCACCCTGCCAGCATCTCGATCCACTTAAAAAACCTCTGTACACCCCTGAGGAACAGTCCAGCTGGTTTTGTCCTGCTTTGACAACCTTCCTGACTGGGGCAGGAGCTTGGAGTCACCACAAACCAAGCACTAGCTTCCCAGTGCTTTCCCAGGAGAAAATGCTACTGACAACAGCCTGTGCAGGAAGATACTCGAGAGTAAATCCCCAGCATCTCATTTTACTCCTTCAGTGCCACCAAACAAGGACCACTACATATTGCTCTTCTGTCTGGGTAACCTGCAAACAAGCGTACACTATGAAACACACTGTGCTTCCCTTCCTTCCCTGCAGGTACATGGGGAGCAGGTAGACATAGTTCATCTGCAAATGGATCCACAGAGAACTCTGCATATGCACTGAAGAAAAATAGGGATGAAATAATCTAAATGAGAGATACTCTAACACTAGTGAGACTAGAATGTCAAACTGCAGCCAAAATGTACAAGAATCAGTATCCTCTTCAACTGCTCCAGTGCCACATGGAACACAATTCCAGAAAAATTCCTCTATCTCATGCCTTCCTCCACTGCACCATATAGTAGATCTGGAGACAACTTGCCTCTTTAGCAAGGGCTCATGGGAACAAATGGCATTTAAAGGTATCTTTAACATCTCTAGTCCTTCCTTCTTTTTTTTTCAGGACTTCAGAAATATTTCTGCTGCTCCCCACAACATGGCATTTTTCAGCACTGAACTTTACCAGTCACATTCATGTAGTCTAGTTAAGTTCCTCAGAATTAACTTAACTTTCACAGAAATCAACAGATGTAAATAACATTGGTCTCGGGAAGGAGGACTGAGCCACCATGCTATTTATCTTCTGCCAAGACAAAAGATTCTTACACTCTGTTTGGTTTTTTTAAGTTGCTTTAATGCACACCTAAACCTATACAGTCACTTACTATACTAACCCCAGGGAAAATTACTGTCAAAGACATTCATTCAGAAAGTTTAAGTGCATTGTGTCAGACTATTCCTTCTCTCTTAACAATGTGTTTGAAGAGTGGCGAGAGATTAAGGAAACACAACTTGTCCTTTGCCAGAACCATGTTATTGGGATTTTCCGTGTGTTTTATTACTTATTCTGTGACCAATTAAACACATTCCTATGTAAGCACTCCCTAATCTGCAATTCTCTGCCTCTCCCTTAAAGTACTTCTAAAAACCACAGTATTTACAATTCCTCCATGCAGGCAGGATAGAAGCAGCTTCCAATAATGGATGCCTTAAGCTCCATCACTAAATGCTCTAGAACTGCAGGGAGTACATGGACTGGACTTTGTGACACTGCTTGGTAACATCTGTCACTTTTTCCAGAACATTTTTCAATACCATCGCCCATCTTCACTGCCAGAAAAAAAGAACACATATTTCCCACTGTATTCTGTAGTGAACCATCAATGGAAAAACATCACCCAGCACCTGAAAATTCATAGCTTAAGTTGCTATTTAAACTGTACTCTTCCATAGGCTTACTATTATTTTCTGTATATTAATAAACCACATTGTTTACACACTGCCTACAGCTGAAGCTTCAACTCACCAGCCTCGCATGTCCAAATTCAGATTATTCTCCCTACACTCAAAAAGCCCTTGAGTAACAGACCAGTTTTGCAGCCACTTCAAGCCACAACACTACAAGATGCTTCTACCAAGGCCATGGTCTTCCCTAACTGCTACCGGTATCAGCAGCAATTCCTTGCATCCCAAGCAAAAGCAGTGCTTCCAAATATCTGCCAAGGCTTCGTAACTTCTCCTCACTTTCAAGCACATTCCAAAGGAAGTTATTTCAGGTAACTAGAGAAGTAGATTTTTCCTTTGCAAAAGAAGCCAATTACAAAGCAGATTTTTCTGAGGCCCGCTGCAGAGTAAAGCCATGCAAATACCTAAGTACTCATTTGTAATAAGTCTGAGGTTACTATATAAATTAACTATACTTATAAAAACACTCAATAGCCTTCTCATGGCATAATGAAACAAATTAGTAGCAGAGTACAATGAAAGGCTCTTTCTTGGAAAAAAGTTGCAGAAATTAAAATTTACTTATACCCTCTATTTTCTACCTTTTATACAAAGGGAGAATAGCACACTGCTGCCTGTCATGCTGTTAAACCTAGGGAAAAGGGAAAGACCAATTAGAAGAGAGAGCTTGATGATGGTCAGAAATTATTTAGTGCAGGGATGAGTATGACACCCTAACAACAATAGAATAATCTCATGAAACTTCATGATTGGATAATGAAAGACCAAAGGACAATCAGTGCAGAAAAATATAAATAGACGTTTATGGTGGAGGAAAAAAAAAAAAAAAAAAAAAAAAAAATAAAACAAAAAAACCCCACAAAAACACCTACTTTCATAAATGAAACAAGCCTCAAAGTGATGATTGTCATTCAGGAGAGAGATCTCTACATTAGGGTACACAGCCTGGGCTGTTGAAACTACTTCCTGTTTGTTTTGTATTCATACAAGCTTTAGATTGTTATTTTAATGGCAACCTAAAACAAAGAACTCCCTCGCTGCTGCGTACCACATCCTTAAGAGTCCAAAGAATGTGCAGCTCAGCAATTTACATATTTATTATCCTGATGCAACATGGACATTCATTTCTCTCCAGTTACCAAATTAATTGTAATTTTTAAAAATGTACAATTTTAGTCTGCAAATAACCTAACTAGTGTTATGAACACAGAAGAAATAAGCTAAAAATGTTTTGTAATTTAATTTGACTTGCTAGAAGAGAAGCACAGCATTAATGATATCTTTGTTTAGGAAAGAAAGCTAGCAGTGAATGCGGCTTTTCTATAGCAATTTTTTTGTGAAATTAAGAATTAAGAAAATAAAAGAAAATTAATACTAAGAAAAACTTAAAGTGTTTAGAAATTACAGACTTATTCCCCAAACCCCAAAGACTGAAATCCCTCAATTGCCTCCTGTCTTCATCGAAAACTGCAATCTAAGAACCTGGACTTTAAAAGCAACACTATGCAGAATCTATCTTTAAAACACAATCCTTGCCTGGAGCAATATGACTAGGCAAAATTCTGCTGGGGCATGGGAATATGTGATGAGAAAGAATCCTGCTATAACAACCAGCCCTCTCCCTGGGACACAGCCTCTGTTTGATGGCAGCACTCCAGTGATAGCAGAGAGAATCTCTGCACAGTGCAATGTAAAAAGCAGGAGCAAATCCAGCCGTTGGAGCATGAGAGGAAAATTCTCCTTATGTCATTCTGGTTGAAAATGACACACTAGCTTAATATCCTTCAGCCCATCTGCTCAGTAGGAATCAAGTGACGCTGGCTACCCTAAGCCTACAAGGATGTACCCCAAGTGGGTGCCAGCTCCTGCACAAGAATATAAACCTATGGTCAAGCTTTACACATCAAAACCTCTCAACCTAGAACACTAATGTGGCTTCTCTCCTTAAGCAGATTTGCACTCCAAAGAAACCCAGGGTTTGTGCAGCCAACACAGGCAGAGGCTGAAACATTTAAGCAAGAAGCCATGGCAGATCCTTAGCTCTGCAGGTGTTATTTGTGAAAGCTGCTTCCTTACCACAGCAGAGATCTAGATCAGACCTTTTTCACTGGAGGTTGCCAGGCAGAAAATTCTGCTTAGTCCTTAGTGTGGGCCTGCAGTTCTCACTTCACTTTGAAGAGAAATATTTCAGCTCAGAACTACTGTTCTGCAAGAGGCTGAAATCCTTTATATACTTCAGAGAAGGAAAACTGCTTTGTTTTTCACTTAATGTATAACACTCAAATTTCAGCACTTTGAAGATGTGTGCTCACATGGAACATCAGCAGTAGAAAGTGGGAAGAAGGTGCAGACTTTTGAGCATCCCCTACCTTAGGCAAAGTTATACAAAAAGGAAATAGATATTAAATTTTTTTTAAACCACTTCTCTCTGGTAGGTATTTAGCTTATGTTAGCTAGAGTTTGCACATCTTAAATATCTATAAGACATGTTCAAGGTTCAAAAAATTCGTCTCATAGAAGCCTTCCAACATGGATACAAATCTAAATGTTATCTATACATTATGGGCTTATAAAAAGGAGAAAGAAAAGAAAAGCTCTAAGATATTCCTGCAGTTAATTTTCTTGTACGTTCTCCAGTTCTTACTCATTCTGGTTGAGCCAAAAAGCCGTCAGCCACATGACTCAAGGTGTTTGGCCTGTAGTCCCTGCAAGAGTTAAGAGAGCAGAGCCATATTGATATGAAATATAATTAAACATACTTTTTCTGTAATATCACAGGAAAAAAATTCTAGCAGAGCTTAGTAATAGCTCTGGGGGGAAATGGTGGGATACAAGCCCAGGGGTGGCCCTACCACATCTGCAGCGACATGATTCTTCAAAGCCTCAGAAAAGTTAGCAGGTTAAATCACAGGAAAGCAGGTGCCCATCTGCCTTTGGCACCTTTCAACATTTCAGCCTAGGAATGAGTACATTCACTCCATAATTTAATACTACCCAAAAAGCCGCAAGAGTTTAAAACACCTATCCCCCAGTCTAACCTTGGCTGTAAAGCACTGGCCCACCCAGCAAACTGAGAGCATCACACACTCCCCACATCCTGAAACTGCAGCAGCTTGACGGATTTGCTACCCCCACTTCTCTCCTCAGTGCAGGCATAGCCAGTCCATGATGAACTAATATAATTTATGAGCTAAAACAGAAAAAGTAAGCACAAAAATCATGACATTTTCCTCCGGTATCCTTAGGTCTATTCAGAGGGTTACTTCAAGAATAAAGATATACAACCCTAACCACACCCACGCTCTGAAGGAGTATCCATGTAACAGCCACAATCTGATTCATACAAAGTACTCTCAAAGAAATTTCAGTGCACAGGTTATCATTTCACTGATGAGGTTTCCATGCAGTCACAGCAGTGTCCCTGAGGACTGTACTGGGTAGAGAGCCACTTTAGCACAAGAACCAGAAAGAAGATCTGAAGGAAGAATCAGACTGAAAATTCAAATCATAGAGGCTGAACAAAGGCCTTCTTTTGGCAGGTTTCTTTTCTGTACACAAACCTTTAGACCATATGCACAAACATATGATGATGTCTTAATCCAATGATTCTGTTTTAATGATGATGTGCTTAACATTATACATATAAGTGGTTTTGGATTTGGCATTTCCTGCATCTTCAGTCACTAAAATACATTAATTAGACTACCATTAAGTGCAGATTCCTCAAGTTCAATTATTTCAATTGTGTTTCAGTGGGATCATTTGCAACATCAAAATCCAAAGCAATACTTTAAAAAAAATCCCAAGCAAAACCACAAGATGCCCTCCCACGCTTCTAATGTTTTGTTTTAGTAACCTGCTAAAGAGGACATTAAAAAGAGGTCATCCAGACACCTACTAGTGACCCCTGGACCAAAATATCTGTTTTCTATATGGTGAAATGGTTCTATATGCTTCGTAGAAGGAATACATCCTAATTATACCTGTTTGCTTCTCTAAGAGAAACATTTGCATGCATAAAGGCATGTCCAGTAGACATAAGTCTTTCTGACCAAAGTAGAGGATCAGAGGAGTAGAAGAACAGCTTCATGTGCCAGAGACACAGGTTAAAGTTAACTGTGTTTGGTAGGATACTCTGCAAACACGTAAAAGCAAACTACTCTCCAACAGTTTTAAACCTAGATTTTGTAGAAATGAAATTAACTCCCCCCTTCTGCTTCATTTTCCACTTTCTCTGATAAAGGGGCAGTCTATAAGGTACCTCACATTACGCAGAAGACAAAAGACAGTAACATCTAACAATGGCTAAACACTTACTCCCAGGATGGCTGGCACCAGGGCTTCATTCCCTTCTCTGGATGATGAAGCTTAAATTGAGGTTATCTATTGTCCAAAAGCAAAGCCCAGCTTTGTCACTCGATGTTCTTCTCCCACTTGCATTTGCACAGGAGAAATATCACTGGGTTCCTGCTGGTGTCTTATGCCACAAAAAGGCAGTCCTGGGAGTTATGCTGTTCACCCTTCCCCTTTTCAGGCCCCCATCCTGACTAATGAAGCACCCTCATGCCCCTCCTAGACCAAAAAAGAAAAAAAATAAAAAGAATAATTTTTTTTTAAAAAAAAAATGAATTTAAAATTTTTAAAAATTAAAAAACCAACACATTGAAACATGAAATTGACCTATTTCAGGGGACAGAGATCCAGCACTCGATTGCAGAGCACTTTGTAGCCAGATATGTCCTTGCATTTCCCAGGACAGGCCTGTTGACACCCCTATACAGAGCCAGCTGCGCAGCTTTTCTAATACCTGCCTGAGCGACACAGCGCCGGCACTCTGGGTGGAGGTACCAGCCTTTCCCTTCAACGAGGGCGGCTTCAGCTCAGTCTGCTCATTCCATCACGCAATGAGACGAGCTCTCAAAAACTGTGAATCGTAAGTAGAGGGAGGCCTCTCCTGGCTACATCAGGTAGAGCACCAAAACCCTGAAACAGATTGACAAGATGCCCACCCTATCCTACCACTGACCCCTGACCGCAGGCTTCAGCACCTCCCTGCAGGGGAACAGCCAGGTCCGAGCTAGGGACCCCAAAAAGGCACCCGCTCGGCCTGGGTGGAGCCGGGCTTGAAATGCAACTGTTTCACAGTTTTATGGGTGGTGTTCAGTGCTAAAGCACTAGGTAGGGAATACTCATGTGCCACTCAGAAGTCACTCCAAACCAGTGGTAGCAGTGATTCCCACATAAGCAAAGGGCACAGCACCCCTTCAGGGAAAGGCAGGTGTAGGGGCCTATGAGTGTCAGGACACCCACCCAGACTGTGTGCAGGCTTTGAAACACTAAAGCAGTCACCACTTAGACTGTTCCATCAGAAGAGAAGCTTCAAGCATCATAAGGCAGCGCTTTATTTTCCGATGAGAGTTGACAGCAAGTGGTTTTCTGTCCCGGTGTCAACCGAACTTTATTTGTGCATGCCCAGTTAAAAACACATTGCTCTCCAACAGTGCTAAGCAAGTTACAGGACACTTTAGAGGAATGAAAGATTTTTCTACCTCTATCAGTCTGGACAACAGAAAGAATAAACACCCTTGCACTGATTTACAGATGACAAAAGTTAAAAATTATAATAAAATTAAATTTTTTTAAATCATTAATTTCGTTTTCAATATGCTTCTGTTTAAGAAAGTAGGGAAAAAAACCTGGGCTCAAGTTCCTTTATTTCAGATCCCAAAGAAACACATATAACCTTCTTGCAAAGAATAGATGGCATGTTGTGCCTCTATCTGCCTTTCAAATTCTGCAGTTCAGTTTTATTATCCCATTCCTTTGTTCTTACAAAAACCTCAAATCTTGCTCTCTGATGGTGCCCCTTTTTTGAAGAAAAGCACAAAGTATTTTAAAGGAACTAGTCTTGCTTCTATTTATTTTTCCCTGACAATTTCCACATGACTTCAGATGTGAAGCTAAGCCCAAAGAAATTTAAGACTGCTTCACAAAGAGAAATAAGTGCACTGCCTCCAGTCTTTTTCTGCAACGTGTAGTACACTTTCTTTACAAATGGTGAATATAAGTCCTTCCAGTTCTACCAAGTCCATGCCTTAAATAATCATTCTATTTAACTAAGCAAGAGGCACTGAAACAGCAGAGGTTGGAATTCAGAGGAAAAACACTCACAATCTAGGCACTTGAGGGAAAACACTGGCAATTTTGCAATAGGGTATAATACATCTCTACTCTCAGAAGCTAAATTGTCAAATATTAGTCAAGATGAGCCTTCCTACACATGAAGGCAACTTAGTTCTCGAGCAAACCCTGACTGATACACTTAAGCAACAATTACAAAAACAGAAGCATCCCAAGAGCAACCACCTGGTTTGTGCTCACCTTCACTGCTGCTGCAAATCACCTACTCAATTCTGTCCTGCTGATTTGTTGCTACTGCACAGGAACTAGGCTTACAAGTACTTTGTTTCAGCTAAGAGGACACTTTCCACTTACTGAGCTTTGTGTGAGGTTTTAAATTGCCATTAAATTATAGATGTCTGTGATTTTTGTGATACAGTTGCAGCAGTAAAAGGAATGGCAGTAAAAGGTGGCCAGCTAACACTCTGTGTAAAGTATTTCCAACGGCTGACAGATGAACCCTAAAAACAGGAATTATGAAAGCCTATAGCAAACACAACAGCTATGTGCAATACTCAGTGGCACATCATAGAAATGAAAGGCAGCAGAGGCAACATGCATTAAAACTGTTGGCTTATTTTATTACTTTTTAGCAACAGGTGATTGAAGCTGTTGTGCAACACCGATGGTGTGCACCACTCCTCACTAATTAGTGACTTTTTATCAGTAAGGCCCCAAGCAGCACTCTGGCTATGTGAAGCCCGTTGCTGAATCAGCTACTTGCAGGTATTTCCAAAATCACGGAACACAAGATTGTTTTCCAAAGAGAACACAAGAAGTCACCGACTAACTCCTCTGTGTTTTGATCCAAACAGCCCCTTGCTACACTAACACTCATCCACCCCCAGCCATGCATCCCAGCTTTGAGTTTAAAGACTCACATTTGTTTTCCTCTGACAGAGGAGATTGTTGGGGATGGGGAACAGCCCTGCCACCCCCTTGTGTGGGACAGAAGTAAGCTGGGGATGGAGAAGAGTTGAAATCCTGAAGGCACCTGCCTAAGGAGTTTGCTTTCATATGCAAAAATAATCTGGACAATCAGAAGTAAGAGTGAGTTTCTGAGACTTCACCAGAATTTTTTTTTCTGCTTAGAGAGAACCACAAAGGTATTTTATAGCAGGCAGTCAATTTAGATGCCCTGACAGCAGCAACTCCTGGCACAGAATTCTGGATAATCTGCCCCAAAAAGGGGATTAAAATAGGCCAATTAACCTACCAGCCCTAACATCTCCATAACAGACTAATGGAAATCTAAACAAAGAATAACAAAACAAATAAGGACACTAGGATACCCAATCAGAACATCAAGGAGAGAGACAACTGCACTGGCAGCTCTGGCTTTTGTTCATTTTCACTCATCTTGGGGCATGGAATCACTCGAGAAGTAACTAAAAATTATCAGTGGTTTAGAACATACTTTACAAGAGCATTACAAGAGCAAATAGACATTTGAGCTCAGTTGTTACTCTGATGATGTAGTCAGCGCTGTAATCCTAAACTTCACCTGGCTGCAGAGTACACATGGGCATGAGCCACAGAACATTACAAGTCTAAATGTGTAGGAAAGGTATCAATCCTTTTTGTCTTAATTAGAATAATGAAGCTTTTGGTTTTGCAAAATTAATTTCTCTACATAGCAGTGTGAACAGTTATTCTTTAAATGAAAAAAAAAAAAAAAGTTGGCTTATATCTGGAACAGGAGTTTGATATCGATTGTATTTAAGTACGGCAACATATCACTACATGGCACACATTCTCAGTGCTATGAAAGGTATTTGATAGATGATGTTAAATTAATAAATTATCATTTCACTAAAGCATGGAAAGAGAAAGGTACCACAGGACAGTAAGACTACTCCATAGAGCTCTACTATTCACCAATCATGTTTACTGAAACCAAGTACTGTTATTCAGCTTCTTGTAGCAAGGCATAAATAGAAAAGCTCACTGTTCACAGGTGCTTTTCATTAATGTTTTCAAGAGGCAAAGAAGAAGCCAAGAAATGTAAACAGCTAACCATTTCAAGATTTGCAGCCTGGTTAAACAGTGGAGCAGGTGCAAAAATAAAAAGTTAGGGGGACCCATCTGCAAGATATAACAAAGATTTATGGCCAAGTGCTGAATTCTCAGCACATCATGAGTTTTTGCAGAAAGTGCAAAAATGCACTTCCTATGCATGCTCTATCAAGTATAAGACAGTTGAAGACAAAAGAAAGAAAGAAAAAAAAACCCCACACATATGCACTGATTGAAATTCCTGTCTCAGAGACTTTTGGAGAGTAAATCAGCTGTCCCAAAGGCTTCTGGAAATGGAAGTAAAAGAGTCCATACAGACAAACAAATACCTTGCAATAGTGTCCAGAGCCCCAACCAGTCTGAGATGTTTAAATCTCTTAGCAAGTGCTAATTCTCGTAGACCTTTTGCAGGATTTGCTTCAGCTGCCCTGTGTAAAGATAGCACTCTCACAGCAACCCCAGCCTCCTGACCCAGGGAAACACTTTCCAGGAATGAAGACGACCTTACCATTCTGCTGCAAAGACAGGATATTGTCCCTTCTCATAAGCCAGCCTTTTCCCATCACTAGTGCCTGTCTTGTAACCATCCATCCCAGCTGTCTGGGGTGCTAAAAAGCACGCATGTATTAGTTAAAACTTTGAAAGAATGAACCAGGTATTAAAGTACATCATTTTTTAACCAAGTGTTTTCATGTCTCAGATACATCTACCGCCTAATTCACGGTGTTACCCCATTTCTCTCACTCAGGAAAAGCCAGCAAACACACACCCGCCCTGAGGATGGGGCTGCCCCACAGCCCGAGATCAGCTTTTGGGGACAGGTGGCTGGGTCTGCAACGCCCGTGTGCTAGAAAGCATTGGGGCTGCAAGGCTCTTTGGGGTCCCGGCCAGGCAGACACTTACTTTTGAGGGGCTGCAGCCTCCAACTCCGCCTTCCGGGCCTCGAACTCCTCTCGCTGCAGCACGTCCCCGGGGCCGCGGACACCCAGCTCCACCAGCTGCCTCCCCACCGACAGGCTCTGTAGGAACGAGCAGACATAAAGACAAGGGTGAGGGCCGGCACACCGGGACGGTGCGGTTGCTCCGGGGATGCCCCGGCGGAGCGGCCAGTACCGATTCGCCTCTGCCTCTCTTAGACCCCAAGGAAGGTCGCACACTCCACTTCTGGACCTAAACCCCCACGTTTACACTCATATTCCACTCGGTGGGAGAGCAGCACTAAGGCAACCGAAGCAGCACACCAGACAAGAAATCCCCCTCAATAAATACCCCTAGCTGCTTCCACTCCAGCCGGACCCTCCCCAGACTGCCAGCTGATTGCTTAACCGGGGAAAGCTGCTTCCTGAGAGCACACCACCTGCCAGCAATAACCCCAACTTCCACCTGTGAAACAAAGACCTTTCGCGACGTTCCCCTGATGTGCACCTCCGAGCAGTGTGAGTCGTCATTTTTAGGAGTCAAAATGTCAGCAGCCAGCACCCTTTCAACATCACCATGACGTGACGTGACGTGACTTGCTCGACCAGATTCATCTCTGGGAATAATTATGTTTAAAAATCCTGCTTCACAAACACCGGACAAGTTCGTTTTCCGAGTTTCAGTCAAGAACCAGGCCAGCACTAGCGTGAGGCTGGCTCTGACCACCAGGTTCCTCAAGGGACCCTTCCCCCCAGAGGGCTTCCGAGGCCTCCCCAAGCCGACGTCTGCCCCCATAGGAGCCTTGTGCGAACACCTACACTGCAGCCGGTACCGAACAGGGGGCACCGGGGCCGCTCCAGGCCGGTGTCCCGCCCCGCACTGACCTCCAGGTACTGCAGGTCCCGCGGCTCCACCAGCGACTCCAGGTACTCCCGGTAGGTACGGAAGGACAGCGGAGAAGCCTCGCCCGCCGCCATGCCGCCCGCCCCTCAGGTAACGCCGGCGCGAGCCACGAGCTCAACGGCCGGAGCGGCACGTGCTGCCTCTGCCCCGCCCACCCGCGAGCCGCCGCCTCACCAGGGCATGGAGGGGGGGAGGACACCGGGGACACCTTCCTTGTGCCTGGGTGCGAAGCCCGCGTGCCCCCGGGAGCAGGAAGGGGTCTGCTCGGTTATTTGATTTTGGGGTGTTTTGATCACTTCGGGGATTACTTCTGGGGGGGAGTGGGTTTGTTGTTGGTCTTGGGTTTTTATTTGTTTGGTTTTATATGTGAAGGTGCACCTCAGAGCAAAGCAGGCACCGTGCTGCAGGTTGCCGAGGCTGATCCCCTACCCTGGCCTTGCCGTACAGGAGGTGCTGGTGCTGAGCAGCGCTCTGTGCAGCTACAAACCCAAGTATGCACCAAGTGCACAAGCAGAGCCAAGTGGGAGAAACAAATCGCCCTGCAAGTTGCTTTTCTCCCACCTCATTAGTGCAAGCACCTTCAGCCTCCACAGGAAACCACCAGACGACCAATATGCAGTGCCTCTGACTTTTTAAAGCCGTGTGATTGCTTAATTTTTGGCCACTGCTCCAGGACAGGGAATTTTGGTCACCCTACCTAGGATAAGTGGAAATGAAGCCATCACAGGGCTCTGTGGGACCACAGGGGACAGCAGCATGTCTGCAGCTGGATGCTCCACAGCTCGTACACCACCAGGGCCCTGGAGCTGCCACATGCTGAAGTCCAGCAGTGTGGGGCATAAGGAAATATTTATGGGGATCTGTAAATCCTGTCCTTCTGCAGGGGTGGCTGTTGAAATTTAAAACAGATGAGGAGAGAAGGAGCATGGAGGCTTTTAGAATTTGGGAATTTTAACAAATGCAGACAACCTCAGGGATCTGGGGCACCTCCAGCAGTTCAGTGTGCTCCACTGTGCATCCCTTTTCTCAGTCCCACAGGGGTTTGTGCCCCCTTTGAAGGTGTCAGTGGTTTGGAAAGGAATTGGAGAATCACCTTCCTTTGTTTCATTTCCAGCTTTTTCTCCCCAGCCTCCTGGTGGTAGAAGAGAAAGACAAAAACCCCACAAAACAAAAAATGGCACTCCACACCAAGCCCCAGCTTCTCAAAATATGCAGGGTTCAAGATGATGTTTTTCCCATAGGGTGGGTGGTATGTTCAATTTGGAGTTACTCACTGAAGGGGACACACCAAAGGTGAACCTGTGGTGGCCACCAGCCTGAGGAGCTCATGGATGAGGTAACACACTGGTTTTGCAGATCAAAAGGAGGTGCTGCCAGCAAACTTCACATTTGTACCAGCACTTGCTTAGGTTGTGCTCCGAGCTGAGCTTCCAGAGGCACTACTGCTCAGCCCATGTTAACATCTGAGACTTTTTGTGTCAGCAAAGCCTGCAGGAAAAGCGGACTCAAAAAGTGGATGGAAGAAGGAAAATTGGTTAGTTTAAGATATCGGTCCACATTGTGCAATTGTGCTGGTTTTATCCTTGCTGACAAAAAGCTTGGAGGGGTCCCTTCCTGAAGCCCACCCACTGCCCTCCTCCCTGCTGGCTTCCAGCAGCCAGGCACCCCAAGGCCCCCAAACACAGAACCCCTTCCCCAGCATGCTCCACTGCCCTCAGCACCCAAAAAAGAGGGGTAGGAAAGCCCCTCCCCACACCTTTGATTTTCCCAGGCTCCTGTTCTGTCCGCAGCAAGATTTAAAGGCAATATGAAAAGCTTTTGTGTAAACTAAATACAAAAACCTGTTTAGGAGTCCAGCAATTATGACTGCTGAAGCCAAGATCGTAAATCCAGCCAGATGAAACAGGGGCAGCTGACAGGATAGTTAATGTCAGAGTTGGAGCTGCAAAGCTGGAGCCTTTCTTCTCTTCCTGCACTGCCTCAGCAAGTTTCCCTCCCTCCAGCCACAGCATCGAGCGTCCTCTTGCTCCCTCTGGCTGCACACAAGCAATACACCCAACCAGGGTGGAAGAATGAGTGCTGCCAGCAAGACAGGAAAAGGAAGAAAGGCACTTAGACTTTTCAGCTTTTATCCCAGTAAATCCCCAGCTGCAAAGGGGCAGGAACCCCCTTGCCTAGGGAGCAGGACCACAGGAGGCTTCATGCTTCTGCTGAAGGCTCTGAGCTCCTGGTCCTGCACAGGAAGCAGCAGCCAGAGCAGTGTGGCCTCTGCTCCACCTGCAAAAGCAGTATCCAGAAAGGTTTAAATGCAATAGACAGCTGTAAGTAACAGTAAGCCAAAACCAAAAACACTTTGGAAATGCAAGAAACCTAACACACTGAAAAAGTTACCTTTATTCCTTAAAAGTCTCTCAAGTTGTATGCAGGCTGTTTTTAAAATTAGCAAAGTTATTTACCCATTTTTAAATGCCTTCAGCCTTATCCTGATAAGCAAGCCTGCTTAATTTCCTCCAAGATGAGTGGGCAGAAAGGAACAGGCAGGGTCTGTCATCCCACACAGCTCACTGAACTGGCGTTGGGCTCTTTGCTGAGGTTGCTGGTGGGCTGCACAGATCTCACCATGCAAGAGTATGACCACCTTTTAATATTTACTGTCAGATGAACACACTGCTGCTGGCAACACCTCACCCTCCTCAGGAGAGTCCCAAAGGTGACATGCCCAATCTGTGCACCCCCATGCTCATGCTCCTGTCCCTCCCATCAGCCACCACAGAGCAAGAAGCACTTCCTGGTTGTTGCTATGGCAAACACTGGATGCTGCTGTAGCAGCTCAGTCCAGCATCAATTTTTGCTCAGAAACACATGGATCGAAACTTTTTTTTTTTTTTTTTTTTTTTTTTTTTTTGACATACAGGCCAGCTAGTGACAAAAAATTCCTCACAATAAGATTTTAAAAATAGATTTTCCTTTTGAGGAAGACAGTGGCAGCAATGGACCGGCCCATTTGTTCCACTCTTACCTACCCAGGTAGCTAAGACACCCAACCCAGGCCATGGCCATCACCCTCCTATGGGTCTCCTGCTAATGTTTCATCGAGTTTTTAAATTTAGGTGGCCCCATGCTTCACTGAGCATTAATTACTTCTAATTGTGCCTGGCTGCTGAACAGCAGATAAGCAGGGTTATTTGAATTTTGCAGACTGATGGTCATGCTGGAGGTGTCCAGGGCACAAAACACACCCATGTTGGGTGGCAGCTGTAACTCAGGCCCAAACAACCACCCCAAAGGGGCCATCAGGAGTGGCAGAGCATGCCATACATGGGGACCACAGGCACCAATTTTTGCTTCAGTCCACTTTGTCACTTATACCAGGCTGAGCAAACATGCTGATAAAAACATGCATAGCAGCTAATTGAGCAATGCACATTTTTCTCCCTCAGGGGAAGCAAAGAAAAACTGCAGGGACAGGCAAGAGATTACACAACCAGGTTACAAAATGAAGCATGATTATATTTCATTCCAGCATCCCCATCCATCCCTGCAGGTGGAGCATGAGCCCCCATGCCAGAACATTTGCTGCCGTGTGGAGGGGATGTGGCTGCCCGGAGAGACATCAGGTGAAGAAACATGAATTCCATGGAAATAACCATTAGTACCATGAACAGATTTAGAGGAAAGTCTGGGCAGGCCCTATTCTTGCTGCTTGACCCCAGTGGGGCTCAGGTGGGGAGGGCCTGTGCCAACACCAGCCTGCCAGGTCTCCTGTTAAGGCTCAACCCTGTGGTGTGCTGTACATACACAGAAAAATGCCAATTAAAAACTCCAGGCACACAATTCCTCTGCAGGTAATACCACAATGGAGAAACAATCCAGTAGCAGGAGGACCAGGGTGGGAAAGAACATTCCCAAAGGTATGAGTAGCTGTAACAGCCTTTATTGCCACATCACCACACTCACTATAAAACAAAACAAAACCCTTCCCAACCCCCTCTGTTAAGTATATTGTGAATAATAAAATAAACCAGCAGCATAAACTGTTAGAAGAAACCAGTGAGCACCCAGGGGCCGAAGTGTCCCTGTCCCCAGGGAGCAGGGGTGGCAAGGGCTCCCCTGGCTGCACCCCGTGCAAGCAGGAATGCCATGGGCCAGGGCAGAGGTATATTAAACAAGGACATTGAAGATGTACTTTGATGGACAGGGGGAGACTTGCTCCTGCAGCTGTCCAGGGAAGAACAGAAGAGACCACCAGAAGCAGGGCTCCAAACACCCACCCTGCCCAAGACTGCCACCCTTAAAAAAAAAAAAAAATCCATTATGGCCAACAAAGAGTTTTAAGACCTCCTTGCACCACAGATAAGGTGAAAAAATTTGTTGGGCTTGGTCTTGTTGGAAGGGAAGAGCTCATTTGTAAGAGAAAGGGAAGGGGCAGACCTGGTGTCTGAGGTATGGTCAGAAGAAAAAAGTGCATAAAAAAGGAGATTAAAAAAATAAATTAAAAAAAATAATTTAAAAAAGCACTTAATTGTTTTGCACTGAACATACCTCTTGTAGGAAAAATGATTGTCAAAAGAGTCACTAGTGAAAATAAGGTAAGAAAATATGTTTGCCATAGAAGTACCTTTCTTCTTTCAGCAACAGAAAATTGACCCGAGGTCCATCAGGTTATCTCCGTTTACCACAGGAATACCCTTTGGAAAGCCCAAGGTCTGTCATCCCAGAGCATGCCTTGAGGATGCCGTCTGGTTTGTGAGTGAAGACAAAACCCCAAGCCCACGCGGCCACCTGCAGCCTCCCTGATACACCCAGGGAGGGGAACACGGGTGTCCCAAGGGTCACCCCCAAAACCCACCAGTCTCTCCCACACATCACCCCACCATGCTATCCGAAGCGAAACTTCAGCCGGTACTTGACAGGGCCAGGGTTCTTCCGAGGCAGGGCCGGGGCCACCTTTTGTTTTGGTGGCGGGGGCTTCTTTTCAGGGAGGGTGATGGTGAAGGCGAGCTCAGGGGGCTGCAGCTGCCGGAAGCGGGGCAAGAAGTGTGTAGAGACGTGCTGGGGCCGGGCACGGGGGCTGCAGCCCCGCTTGGCTTTGCCCCGCTTGTTGAGGGCCACATACCACTGTCGGCCCGAGCGTGGGCTGCGGTGCACGGCCGAGGCGTAGGTGTTGTAGCTGTTCTCCTGGAAGCGCTCCCGAAAGTGGCAATCCGCCGTGAACCGCGCCTGTGGGGACAGAGCCATGGGCACCATTAGCAAAAGACTGGTTGAACACGTCCCCCGCCCCATCATGCTCTCTGGGTTTTTAAGTTTCCCAAAACCAGGTCCAAAAGGGCAAGCAGCAACATAGGGTGCCTGGGAAACCCATTCCAAGGCTGACAAGCATCCAGTAATTTGGAAAAACCCCAGCATGCATACTTTCAGAGCTGCTTGCGGCTTAATTTTGAACTTTCTTGGAAAATCCAGGCTTGGTCTGCCCCAGCAGCACCCTTCCCTCCCGCCCTGGCTCCGCTCCTGCCCTGCCCACCAACAGGAGGGGGGACATAGCTCTGCACCCCTCAGAGGATCCTGTGGAGGAGTCCCTGCCCCATGTCTGTTCCCACCCCCACCTGGGTACTGAATCATCTTTCAGTTATCTGGAAAGGCAATTTGCATGCAGATTTTCACTGCTTCACTGAACGTGGATTTGATTGTATTGAATTTTATTTTCCCCCTTCTTCGTCTTAAACAAACTCAGGGTGTTTATGTCCTTTGATAGTCTGAAGCAATTACTTGCAGCCCAAGAATATGTCCTCCTATAAACAGGACAGACACCCTGGCTCCTGGACAGCTGAGGAAAGGCTTCCCCTGGCCTGGGAGGACAGGCTGAATTCTGCTGGTAACAGCTCCTTGTTGGTGTCAACAGGGAGGAGGGGAAAAAATAATACATGCAGAAATAAAAGAACAGAGCCCTAACACCCCAGTTAAGTATCCACAGCCCTGGCACACTCTCTGAAATAATTTTCCCCTCCTTAATCTCACCATAGGTACCCAGTGCCCTGGCAGCCCTGCAGCCATGCTGGGGACCCACAGCCTGACAGCAAAGCACTGCTCACAACAACTGACACAAACTGAGCTCTCCAACTTCAAAACCCTCAGTAAAGAAGAAGGAGAGAAAACCCTCAATCAGTGCTTTATAACCACACAGAAGGCCCAACTGGCTGGGATAATTTTAAACTCCAAATTTAACCAGAGAAGTTTTGCTCTATAGTACAAGTGACAGAATCCCCAGCTTGCCATGTATTTTTCCCCATTTCCTCATAGCACTGTGAATTAAGTCTGCTTTTGCTCTTCACTTGACAGAAATGTCACCTTGATGACTCGTTTTTGCTTTCCCTATTTCATACACCCTGCATGCTGCATGGCCCATGCACACTGAGCATTTAACCCTCCTGAGGCAGGGCTTCTCTGACCTCTTGTTTCTCTCTGAAGCCCCAAGACACAGAGGAGCTTGGGTGAGGCAACCCCCCATCAGCCCTTGCACAGGGAGTTTTCAGGGTTGACCAATGCAAGCCTGAAAGGGTGCTTGAGCCCTGGGATGCTCTTTCTCCAGAGGAGCTGGCCGAATAGCAAGAGCAGGCTTTTTTGGTGCAGGAGGAGAAGTTAGCTTCCCTGCCCCCCTGCCAAAATCGACTCCATCGAGCTCTGCAAGCACTGTTGTGAAGCAAAAGATGCTCGTGCCCCTGCTCACACTTTCCTCTGCACAGAGGGGTGTGCTGGGTCAGCAGTGCCAGTCTGGCACAGAATTTTTAGGCAATGCCACCCTGCAGAGAGAGGTGGCAGCAAGAGGGCTGCCTAGCTCTCAAGCTGGAGCATCACTGGAGACATTTTTGCTTCAGGTGGTTTAGCAGGAAACTACTTCCAAGGAATAGGAATAGCATATCCCACCCCCCCAAAGTGGGGTGTGGGGAGGTTGGGGTCCTCAACCCTAGACACAGAGGGAAACCATTGACTCCCAGTGACAAACTGTCCTGAGAAGCACATTAGCTGCTGTTTCCCCACATCCCAGCCTCTCAGCTCAGCAATCTCACCCTTTCAGATGGGGAAAAGTAATTTTTCACAGCACAGCCACTGGCTGGCCACAGGGTTTGCTCTGCATTATGTCCAGGGACAGTCATGAGGAGCAGCCCTGAAGTAAAATAAATTTCAAAAATCCAGATCAGAGATTTGCCCTAGTGAGGACTGTGGCATTCTGTTAACTCTGCACAGCTCCTGAGAAAGGACAATTACCTGGGCCTTCTGCAAGCAAATCTCTGCTGGAGTCCATGCTGGCCCCTGCCCAGACCAACTCCAAACCCCCTTCTGCCCATTCCATGCCAAAAATGTACAAACGGGGGACCAAGGATTTAACAATGAAGGGAAAGCCATCTGTGAATTCAACTGACAATTGCCAGGATTGGTGTCATTTTCTGAAGCTGGTGCCTCTAAACTCATACTGCTTTGTAATTTAATTAAATTATTTATTAAAAAAAAAAAGTGGGGGGGGGGGGGGGGGAAGGCTACTGTAAAGCTGGGCCCTGAGAGTCAGTTTTGAGGGACCCTGAATCCCTGAAGGAATGACTTTTATCTGGGGTTCAAAACAAAGTCACCAGCATGACTCCCATATCAAAGCACTGCCCTGAGTGACAGGCACAGGACACACTTTGTACTGCTCAAAACTCATTAGGCCATGAAATAACTTTATCCTGTCAAAGCAGCAAAGAACAGCAGATGCTGGGTTTGCATTATCGATGTTATTTAGACCAGCAATCTTTAGACATTTGGGCCAAGTTTCTACAAATTCATGTCTTTCATCCGTGCGGGGCATCCTCTGTGTCCTCACCTCCAGCTCTGAGCCACATAATTGAGGCACTGCTCTTTGTGTGCCAACAATTAGCCATACATCAATGATGTTTCATTTAATTTCTTCCTCCACCAGAGCATAAATCAAGGCTTCAATCCAAATAAGGGGCCCCATTGTACACCACAAGGGAGGGAAGGTTCTGGAGGGTCCAAGGATCAGGCTCTGCCTGCCCCCCTTACCTCTCCACACTTTACCTTTACACTGCTCTCCTTTTTCTGCCCCATCTCCTTCCCTTGTGTTTTTCTCCACATAGACATTCCTCTTTTCCTCTAAATGCCTTTTCCACTCCCACTTGGTTTCCTAAAATAAGCAACCATGCCCTCACCTTTTAAGCATCATTAGGTTTCAGGAGCAACACTCCAATAAGACACAAGGGAGAGAGAGGAAAGTTCATAAATCTCACTTGAAGGCAATCTGTGGGCACATCAGTAACAGCCACTTCACTGCTGTGAGGTTTAGCTCACAACCATGGGGCACGCACTCAGCTTTTCCCTGCTGCAGCCTGTCAGCCCTGAGCAGCATCCCTGGGATCAAACTTGCATGACAGACCACCCAAGATTCTGCCTAAAAATTGCCTGTGTTTGGGTCTTACATTTATACACAACCTTAAAAGATGACAACTGTTGTGTAAGCACAGTGGTAGCTTTCATTTGTCTAAATTACCTCTACAACTATTGAGGAAAAAAATTAGGAAGTTGCATCTTGAAGTTGCAAAAAAAAAATTACATCAACTTACAAGATGCGTGCAACACATTAAGCATGGACAATGCACAACTAAGCCTGCAGAAACGCCCAGCCTTCAGGAAAACAGCCCACAGGAACAAGAGTTAAGGGGATTTTTTCTCTAGCTGCAAGGCTCCCATGAGGGCTGAACCTCACCTGCCTAGGGAACACCAGGAGTGGTCCCTGTGGGTGAGCCTAGCCAAGCAGCGGGGCTGCAGGCAGCTCCTGGCGCCACACATGCTGCTCGTCTGGACACATTTGGCTAAAACTGTCTGCATGATCCGCTGCAGAAGATGCTAAAAATAACCCAGCAATGCTCAAAGAACAAGTCCTTTTTGATGCAAATACCCAACTGCGAGAGAAAGAAAAAAAACCAAAAAACAAAACCACTTTTCTCTGTTAAAGGCCATAAGTAGGGATATGGGCTTTGGGTTTTGGCTCCACCTGTCCCCTATCTGTCTGATGCCACCCAGCATACTGGGGCCCTGCCCAGGAGGATTGCTGCATCGTGCACATGAAGGTGTCACAAGGCCTTTAATAAACAATACATACTGATAAGCAGGGGGGTTTACTTACACTTGCATGGAGTTTTCCTTTTTTTGACATCGCTAAAAATTTGTTGCTGAAAACTCCTCGTATTCCTACAATCCCCTGAGACACAGCAAATATTTCCAAAATACCTAGGATGACAGAAATCCCAAATAAATCACAGTTCTTTTCAGAGTGGTCTGACAAAGAAAAAGGAAAAAAAAAAAAGAAACCAAACCCAGTCTCATAGGTTTGCATTTCCTCTCCACAAAACCCTGCTCATCAGCCACCCAGCTCCACGCAGCACTCCTGCTCCTTCCCTCTGCCCCACAGACAGACATGCATTGACTACAGGATGGGTACAGGGCAGTGGTGGGTTTTTCTTTTTTAAAAAAAATTGGTGTTTTAGAGGACAAGTTCTGACTCGGCTGTGGCAGCACAAGTTCACCCCTGGGGAAACCCTTCCCAAAGGTGGGAAAAGAACCTAGTGCCATTTGAGATCAGCCTTGCCCATCCTCCTCCCCTACATGCAGGACTCTGGAAATAAAGGTGTCACACACCCCGTTTTGGTGGAAGCACCAATGGTGGTTTCTTAGGCCCCTCCTCACAGCAAAACTTGAAAGGAGGGATGCTACGCAGCCCAGACACAAGAAAACAAGTGTTTTTTCCTTCAAATATGTCTTTTCCAAGCAGGATTTGGTTCTGGCCATTGGTGTAGCATGCCTAACCTTTAACTCATCATCCAGAAGATCTTCAATCTCCAAGCATCACTCAGCAACCAAGAGGTTTCACTTCCCCACACAACACGATATCCCCGCTCCCCAGACAGAGGAATGGTGACAGCAACACGTCCCCAAGATGTCCTTCTCACTCTGGGCAAAAAGCATTGTGACCCCCAGCTGCAGTGCTGGGGTGGCCCCAGGGGCATCTCGGTGGCCCCAGAGGAAGGAGCTTGTGATAGCATGTTGCCCAGCCATGTGGATTAACATGCCAGGAGCAAATACAAGGCTGCTGCTAAGCCTCCAAGGCTGGGGATCAGATCACCATTTCCATGTTTATTTTAAGGAGGAAGCACAGCTCCCAGAGGGACCCAGGTCCTGGCACCTGGGGGGCACCGTGGGGGGTAGGGGGACTCTCCCTCCTCACCCCACTGAGGCAGGGGGTTGTGCAGCCCCACTGCACAAATGATGCACCTTCTCTAGCACCCTTCCTGTCCTCAAGGTCACCCCCAAACCTGCTGGCCTTCAGGAGGAGGTGGCCATGCTGGCTGAGAAGCATACTCAAGCTTATTGGGGTGCCCTACGTCAATCCCAGTTTCCTAGGGGCCAAAGATGAGGTTTCCTGCTAAGAGATGGTTTATTCCTCACAGGGATGGCTGCCTGGGGCAAGACCCCAGCACACCCCCCCTGCCACTAACACATGTCCCCAGCCTGGGCTGGCTCCACTCCCAAGTGCAGAGCTGATGTTGCTGTCACCTTTCTGGGGAGGGAATTTCAGATTAAAGAGGAAGGAACTTCATGTAATCCAAGTGCCTGTGAAGACAGCTGTGGCCTCGAAGGCTGCTCTAACTTCGCACAGCAGGATCCCTCCATGAAACAAAGCCTGGGGGGCACGGCGCAGGCTGCCCCTCCAAATTCACACCTTCCAAAACAGCATCCCCAACCACCCTCTTTGCAGCCCCTAATAACCTCTTGGCTATGCAACTACAGTGCTCCTGGAGACCCCAAGCAGGGCTTCCACCCCTCCAGCATCCCTGACCACCCTGTTCTCCTTCACAGGGTCACAGCACAGACCAGAGCCTGAATTACCTGGACCAGGCCAGAGGTGGCCATCACTCCCTGTTTGCCCAATAGCTGAAGCCACAAGTGCTGCCAGGGTCACCTCAGGCCCAAGCCCGCAGGCTCTTTAAGTAATTTTTTATCCCTGACTGCCATTTCATTCCCTCTAACAGGATATCACAGCAGTTCCCACCGAAGGATAAGCCATGAGTTAGCACAGCTTTCTCTCCAGGGAACGTCAGCCTCAGTCCTATTTTTAAACTGAATATATCCTATCACTGTGCAGGAAGAATGAAAATGCAGAGGGAAAGATGGAAAAGTTATGTGGGGAAAGGATGGGAAAGGGATGAGAGAGAGAGCCCGGTGCAGCATCCTGCATCACTGGGACCCCGCCGAGATGCTGTGGGGGGAACACAAACTTGGCACCTTCACACCCATCCCCAAGGAAGTGGTTCCTCCAGGAGGGCGAAGGTCGACTCCCGAAGTCAGCAGACACAGCTCGCCCCACTCCCCGGCGCAGTGTACTCACCCGAATCCGCAGAATACAGCACCCCCGGGTCGGGCAGCACCCTAAATTCACCCTTCCCCAGGCCAGCCCACCTGGGCTACAGGTCCCCCAGGCTGTAGGGAGCGAGGGGCTCGACCACCCCCGCCGAGACACCGCCGGGGGGTTGTTGCCCCGCTGCCTCCCGTGCTAGGGCAGGGCCAGGCTCCCCCCCCCGTCCAAAGTGCACTCACTGAGCGGGCTCGCGTCGTGGGCGCCGTCGACCCGTCCGTCGGGGTGCAGCTGGAGGTGGAAGCCGATGCCCACCCGGCAGTACAGCCGTCCCCGCCGCCGTCCTGGGCGGCTCCGCGGGAAGCGGCTCGGCCCCGCTAACGCCGCCGAGGAGGAGGAGGAAGAAGAGGAGGAGGAAGAAGAGGAGGAGGAAGAAGAGGAGGAGGAAGAAGAGGAGGAGGAAGAAGAGGAGGAGGAAGAAGAGGAGGAGGAAGAAGAGGAGGAGGAAGGCACGGGGGCGTTGCGCACGGCCGGCCCCGGCTGCGCCCTGCCGGGCTTCTGCTCCCGCCGGGCTGGGGCGGGCAGGGCGAGGAGGAGGAGGAGGAGGAAGGACGGGCTCATGCTGCAGGCGGGGAGGAGGAGGAGGGCGCCGCGCCGCATCCCGCTCCGCTGCCAAGCCACAGGGATCGGGGGGGGGGGGGGGGAAGGATTCACCGGGTTACAGGGGGACCAGGACGCCCCTCCCTGCCACCATCGCCAGGGTATTTATAAGCGGGCGGCGGCCCCGCACCTGTGGCCGGTCCCGGCAGCGCCGAGCACTCCCCGCACCGCCCCTCGCAGCAGATGCTGGGGCTCGGGGGGAGAATAAATCTGGGGAATTAACTTGTCCGCCCCGCCGAGACGAAGGCGCTGGGGCTGCTCCTCGGGTTACCGCCGAGAAATACTTCGTCAGCCCCCGTCAATACAACGGGGCTCGGCGGGTCCGGCAAAGACCCGGGGAAGGGATTGGGTTGCAGCCTCCCAAGGCCGGGGGCTCAGAGGGATGACAGCCGGCAGCTGCATAGCTAGCCTCGGCCCCAGGAAAGAGGCACGGGAGCAGGCCTGGGGCTAGAGGCAGCACCCCGATCAGGAAAGCTTCTTTCCTTCCTGCCACGCGGTACTCGACCCCGGAGAGACGCCCCTGGGGGTCAGCGAGGCAGCTCAATGCTGCTGCCACCACCATAAATCCTCTGGCAGCTCCTCCAGGAGCACAGGGTACTTGTCTGTGGTAAATGTGTGTGCACGAGCCCCCCACGCCGGTTCCTGGGCTGGGGGGATGGCAGCCCCGGGCCCCCTGCTGTCAGCCCGGTAACCCTGAAGCCTGCCCGTTGCGCCACCGGCACCAGCAGCCATATTTCTGCCCAATTACAGAGTCAACGACCACACAGCACCGCCGCACGGGAGGAGACCCTGCCGCGACATCCCATCCATCACCCCAGCACAGCACCAAGTGTATTCTGCTTGTTTGATCTCCTGGGGCTTCTCGAGGCTCCTGAACATCTCTCGAACCCACCCCTACAGAAGCCAACATGGGCCAGACCGGCCCTTCCCAGCAGGCAGCCCAAGCTGCACCTCCGTATCCTGACTGCTCCAGCAAACCTGCCTTTTCTCCTTCAGCCATACTCAGAAAACTCTCCGCAGCGTCACCAGGGGTGGCTGTGTCCATCGGGCTGTGCGCCCAGGGATCGGGTTCAGGGAGCAGGAAGAAGCCGAGCTATGGCATGCTGGAGGGTGACCTTCTCCTCTAGAGGAAGCTGAAGGTCAGGGGCGCAGAGAGGGACACAGGCTGAAGGGGCCATATCCAGCCTGGATGACACCTGGCACAGCCTGGTGTGAACAGAAGTGATCTCACAACAACAACATTACTGCAATTTCAAACTATTTGTCAGCACACTTATATCTATATACACACACAGATATATATGCACACATATTTATATATAAAACTGTATATATAGACAGCTGTATATATAGACACACATACCTGGAGGAGGGTTAGGACACTCAAAATCTTGTTTACTTCTTCTAGCTGTGGTGGTGGCCTGGTAAAATGTATGACTTCCACTTAGCCAGCTCATCTTATTTATTTGAGTACAAGAACAAGCTGATTCTAAATCCAGATCCATGAGCAAGACAAGGACCTAGAGGGTTTGTGAACCTCTCCCATGGTGTTTGCACTGGAGAGCCGAGGTACACATGGAGGCACAGCCACCTCACTGGACGAGCATTTCCCCTTTTGCCTCTTGCTTTTGAAGGTTCCAGCTGCAAAGGATTGGCCCCCAGGAAACATCTACTCTCCATCCAAGTCAAGGAGACCATAAACCATTTCTTCCGCTGTAAGTTAAGGTGAATGAAAAAAGATTTAAAGTTTTCATTATGTGAGTGACTGCACGAAGCAGCATCCCCAGAGCCAGAGAAGGCACACACAAGCCTTGGGTGGAAATGACCATCCAAAGCTGCCATGCCTGGAGGTTCACCAGCAAGCCCAGCCTCCTAAATTTTGTCCCTAGTATCTATGTCCATAATTTCCATCAGTATTTCTGGTGCCAGCCTGGCTGACAGGAATCTTCTGGTCACACAGACTTCTGGCCCAGTTTTCTCCCCAATTAGGAAATCCCGGAAAACCCAAATTCCTGTGGGGCAAGGCCATTGGAAAAGATACCAACAATCTGACACTTGCCAGGTGGGTTTACCCAAGCAGGTCCTCAAGACCTGCTCAGGCCTTATGAGACAGCCAGGCCCTTTTGGGTTGCATTCCCCACATTTCCCTGCAGTGGGACAGGACATGGGTATCGATCCTGAGAGGTAGGGGCTTCTGCTCATCCACAGGATACCATCACCCTCCTCTGGGGACTGCTGTGTCACCATCAG
This sequence comes from Phaethornis superciliosus, assembly GCA_023637945.1. NCBI lineage: Eukaryota > Metazoa > Chordata > Aves > Apodiformes > Trochilidae > Phaethornis > Phaethornis superciliosus. Next base: position 376,444 of record JAJQWJ010000005.1, read on the forward strand.
CATCATAGCCCAGCCATCCATGCTGGCAGTGTCACACACAAGATACTGTCCTTATGGAATGTGAAATATTTTCAACTTTTCACAAGTGAAGATGAAATCCTAAGACAGACAAAACTCTGAGAAATAAAACTCCCAAGTAGTCCTTTGGGCATGAACAATATTGTCGTGAGTTGTTTTCATTTATATCAATTCATTAACACATTATTTTCAAATAACCCAAGTGCCTGTGTAGCATAACTCAGGAAAACAAAAACAAAACAAAAACAAAACAAAAAAAAAAAAAAAAAACCAAATTTAAATCTAAATAAATAAGTGGATGTAATAGTCAACTTCCTGGAATAATCCAGTGTAATTGCCTTTGGCAGCAGCAACCCTTAAACACACACCAGCAGCTTCTGAAGCCTAGTGCTGATGTTATGTTACCTAAATTATTAAAATCTTAATTACAGAGAAAACTTTTAGCAAATGGAGAGGATAAATTTGGTTTCAAGTGTAAAATTCCTCATTTGAAGAGAAGGGCTCTTCTGAACCTGTTTGATTTGCTGTGCAACGCAGGGCTGTGACTGGCAAGGCAAGAATGCTCTCTCCTCCAAATACAAGCCTGGCACTATTTAACTGCTCCTTAAAAATACACAAGGAAAAAATGTGACAAGACATAAAGCAAGCAGGGAAGCTCTGTTCAGTGAGCTTCTGTGTGAAGCTGTAGCTCTCTCTGTACCCAAGGCAGCTCTGTGTTTATATGATCCAGGCCTGGTTCCCATGAGATGTACACATACAGTATGAGGGAGCCAAGCTATGCCAGGCAACCTCACAGGGAAACCACGCCAGGCTTGCAACGTCACTTGCTTTTTCCCCTCACAGGAAAGTTTCAGCAGCAGAGTGACAGCACCCTGGGCTCAACCTCTCAGAGGATATCAGGGTGACACTGTGCCCCTGCGCTCGTGCAAGCACAGGGTGCCCTGGGGCCAGCTGCTCCCCAGGGAAACACACCCCACCCCAAGAGCTTGCAAAAATATCCTTTGCAGTAAGGATTTGTGGCCTAAGGGAGACTGACCTGCAGCAGGGACAGAGGACTGGCTGCACCTCAGATCACCCTGTGAGGACAGGCCCATATGTATTCCCCTAGGAGGTGTCCTGCTCCTGGAGGTGTGAACCTGGGCCACCCAAGGAGCTACTGACAGTCTCACTTGGACAACTCTGTCCAGACCTAACAAAGAAAAATCTGTGCAAAATCAGTTCTGTTCAGCCTGCTTCATGCATCATGAGAGTTCAGCTGCCCATGTCGGACCATGTGGGTGCTAATCCACAACTGAACCTGCTGCTACATGGAGCCAGAAGCAAAGTTCAGCAGGGACAGTATCAGGCCCCAAGGCAGGCAGCTGCCTTGGCTTCAGCCTTGGGATTCATCAGCTGCAGGTCTGCTGCCCATGGCTGCACAACTGCTCCTTGGTGTGTCAAAAGCCAACAACCCCCCCCAAGCCACAGTTCTGCCCATGTACATCAGGGATGAGTGTCAGAATAAGCACAATTCAGACCTGCTTTCAAACAGCAATATCTGTACATGCAAGCCTGCTTGCTGCAGCCTGTAGCAGCATTAATAGTGGCATTTGTTGTAATTACTATTATTAGTATTACTACTACTACCACCTGCCATGTGGCCCAGCCACAGATGGGGCAGCCTTACCTTGAGCCCTGCAGGGAGCAGCCACGGGTTTCCTGGGCAGGATGAGACTGAAGGCTGCCCTTCTTCACTCCTGAGGCACCTGCTTTGTAGAATATTTAAGATGCACTTACAGGGTGGGTTTCAGAGGCAGACACAGCCACCTGTCCAGCACCAGTATTTTTAAGGGGCTGACTGATTGAGCAGGCACTTCTTTGCTCAGACAGACTTAAGCCCTGGGGCTTAGAACTGTGCTCATAGAGAGACTTGGAATGAAAGAGTGGAAAAGCAGGGTGCTACAGGGTGCTGGCCCCAGCTTGCTTCACATGCAGCCACTGGGCCATGAGAAGCCATAGAACATTTTGACATAATTTGCAGGATGCTGCATGCAGTGAGGTGCTGTGCCGATGCACAGCAGGCCCCTGCAATACTTACAGATGGGAAGGCCGAGGAGAAGCAGGAAATGAAGCAGCAGCTCTCCCCTCCAGCAGCACGTCCAGCAAAACCAGCGTTGGCTAAGGAAACCGGGAACAGCATAATTTGTGCCCCCTTGACGAAACTCTCAGGCGCCGGAGGGTCGCGGAGCTGCCTGCCCCGAGAGGAGACTAGAGCACCCCGCAGCCCCCAGGATCAGCCCGGCCAGGCAGCAGAGCATCCCCCGGCCCCCCGTCGCCCTCGGCCCGGCGGCAGCCCCGCTAGATGGCGATGACCGCCCACCCCCGGGGCACTGGGACCACCGACATCACAACCCCCCCGTATCCCCGCCCCGCCCCGCCCCGCCCCGCCACAGTACCTGGCAGCCCGACAAGAAACTCCCTCTCCTCTAAAGGGGGGAGCCGTGGAGGTGTTCATCCCTTCGAGGAATCCCCCTGAGGAGTAATTAGGGCCTCGCCCCGCCGTTAATTGGAAACCAGTGGAGGAGCTAGGCATGCTCCGGCTGAGAGGGTCCGTCTCTGCACGGTCCTAAGGGGCTGGACGTGTTCAGGGTTACGAGGGCAAGTGCGCTGATGGACTGAACAGTATCGGAGGGAGCTGGGGGGGACAGGTTCCAGCAGTGTGTGGGAAGAGGGATCGGAGCGGAAAAGGTATTGTGTGGTGGAAAACCTCCACACACTGACACCAGTTTCGTACCAGTGCTGGCTGTCAGCCTCAGCTCTCCTCCACAAGAGACAAGAAAAGCTCCAAGTGTGCAGATTTTTTAAGCATGTCCTACCTGAAGCTCTAGCCAGCGTCCCGCAGAGCTATAGAATCGTGGCAGCAGGTCTGAGTACCTCATGGCAAACCCCAAAACACACACGGCAGACACTGGTGCTTCCCTGAGCCCCGTGTGCATGAAGCTGTGTGACTCCCACGCTCTGACGGGGGAGTTCCTGCCTCTCAAACGTCCTGCTTTGGGGTATATTCCTTGCTGGTGACCCACCGAACCACAGGCAGCCTTGTCACAGTGACACTCGACCCTGGCCAGTTACACCAGCCTACTGTATGTGGAAGTGGGTTTCCAACATGTTCCCAAGATGCTGTGTCGGCTACTGCTCTCCCTTGTATCACAAAAAACATCAGTCTGACACAAAATACACCCGCTGCAGGTGGTGCCCATGGAACCAGGCTGTTTTCCTATGCCTCCTATGTCCTCCTATGCTCAGGATCCTCCTTTCCCGAGCCTTCCTGTGCACCCCTGGCCGTGGTTCCATCACCACAGTACTGCTCTGAGGCAGAGGGGACCCACCCCTGCCCCCGTGTGCACTCTGCACCGGCACATCCTGGGCTGGAGGCTCCTCTTGGCTCTGTTCTCCATGCCCTGTAAAACCCCGAGGCTCCCCCCACCCTGCAAGCCGGCAGGAAGGAGGTGGCGTGGAGCAAAGGAGGCGACTGAGAAGGGCTGGGAAGGAAAAGGGAAAGGTAAAGAAAAAAGAAAAAAAGGAGAAGGAAATTGAAAAGGAATAGGGGAAAGAGTCGTAGAAAGTGGAAAACGAGGAAGAAACTGAAAAACACAGCAAGACAAATAAAATGAAATATAAAAGAGAGGAGAGAAGAAGGAGAAATAAACGATGAATAAAAGGTGAGGTGAAACCAAGGATGACCAAATGGAAGGATGGACGGATGTAACAGAAGCCGAAGTAAGAGGAGAGAAGGACGGAGAGGGAAGAGCAGACACAGCTGAGTCTCTCCCCTTTGATCCCCGCAGCCCGGCCCTACCGCTCCTGCCCCCACAGTGGTGGGGCCGCCCCCTCCCACCGCCCACCCTCACGATATCGATTAATGTCCAGGTGCTTTGAAGAAAATAAAGTCATTTATTGTCAAAGCATTAAACATACCCAGATAAACTATAAAGTTTAATAAATCTTTTCGAGAGGGGGAGAGAAAAAACAAACAACAAGAAACAAACAAAAAGAAAACAAAACAAAAACGAAAAACAAAACGAACAAAGAGACAAAAAAAAAAAAAACCTAAACAAAAAAAACACCTAAAAGAAAAGGTAACACGGAACTACGTTGACTCCATTTCACGGGCACCAAGTGACACTCTGTAGTAGAAGGGAGACGGGTGGCGGGGGCCGGGCGGGAGGGAGGCGCCCGGTGCATGCAGGACCCCGGCCCACCGTCCCCCGCCGCGCTCCTCCCGCCTTTAGCTTTATATCTAAAATAAAAATTTACCCTGACATATAATTATTATTACATCTAAACCATAAGTGCTTAATAATTTAAGTAGAAACGTATGACAAATGCATCAATATGTTGCAATATATGACATTTTAAAAAATGTATTTTAAGTCATTCGCGCTTTTTTTTCTTTTTTCTTTTTTTTTTTCCCCGGTGCTTTTTGATTTTCATTTTTTTTTAATTCCTTCTTTTTTCTTCTTCTTCTCCTCTTCTCCCCCGCTGCCCTCCCCGCCCCTCCCCGAAAAGTGAAAATGCGTGCATCGAAAGGAAAGGAAAGAAAGCGTCGAGCGGGCGCTGCCCTCAGCAGAGGGCTCCCCGGCGTGTCGGGAGAGTCCCCGGGGTGGGGTGTCCCCGCTAGTTGTGCGAGGTCATGTGGCGGGAGAGGTGGTGGCGCTCGCGGAAGGACTCGTTGCAGATGGGGCACTTGAGCTTCTCCTCACGGCGCCGCTTAACGAGGGGCTCCAGCGCGTATTCCTTCTTGTGGTGGGAGCGCATGTGGTAGACCAGGTCCGAGGTCATGCGAAACGAGGCGTTGCACTTGGCACACCAGTTCTGGGCCGGCAGGCACAGCGAGGTGAACGATGGCGGCAGCAGCGTCAGCGCCGACGGCAGCTGCAGCTGCAGCGGCCCCGCCGCCACCGCCGAGCTCTTGGGCCAGAATGCTGTGGCGTAGAGGAAGGGGCTCTGCTTGGGCAGCCCCCCGCCGCCGGCGCCTCCGCCCCCCCCCACCCCCGCCACCGCCGCCGCCCGCCGCCTCCCCGCCGCCCGGCAACTTGACGGCCAGAGCCTCGGCGGTGAAGAGGCGGGCGGGGGCGACGGCGCCGTCGGGGCAGGGCTCGCCCAGCCCGCCCAGCTTCTGGCCCAGCACCAGCGGCGGAACGTGGGGGAAGGAGCGGGCGGGCTGGGAGAAGGCGCTTTTCCGCTCCTCCGCCCCGCCGCCCGGGCCGCCCCCCAGCTGGGGGACGCTGGTGAAGGCGCTGCCCCGCGCCGGGCTGCCCCCCTCTAAGCGGGTGGCCAACGGACCCCCTGGGCCGCCGCGGGGGCACAGCCCCGGCTCCCCGCCGCCCGTCCCCGGGGCAGGGGGGGAGGCTCGCTGCTCCTGGCCTTCCTCCGGGCCTGCTCCGGGGCCGCCGTCGGGCTCGGGGCCGCGGGCCGCCTTCTTCACCTCCACGAAAGCGCTGCGCTTGGCCTCCCCCGTCTCGGGACTGGGCGGTGCGAAGAGGCGGCCGCCCTCCTCCAGGCCACAGTAGGAGCCGGCCGCCCGGTACTGCTGCTGCGGGGTGCATACTGGCTCCTCCTTGGGCGCAGTGGGCAACCCCGGTCGTTCCGCCGGGAAGCGGCCCCGCGCCGCAGCCCCGGGGCCCCGCTCCCCATCCTCGGGGTACCGCCGCTTGCCTTTGCCGGCCGCCGCCTCCGGGCCGCTCTCGGGGGGAGCCAGCCGCCCCGGGGACCCGCCGTGGCCGCCGCGGGAGTTCTCCAGTTCCCGCGCCAGGTTGTGGAAGTCCGTCGAGGGCTTGGTGCTGGCGGAGGGGCTGCCGCCCTCGGCCCCGGAGAAGGGATGGTGAAGGGGCCCGCCGGGCTTGCAGTACTTGCCGGCCTCCTGCTCCTTGACGGCGCCGTCCTTCCCGCCGGGGGCCTCGGCAGAGGAGCCGGTGTCGGGGCCGTGAAGCCTCTTGGGGCAGCGGAACCGGAGGTGGGCGGCGAAGGGCAGCTCGAACTGGAAACGCTGGCTGCACTCGGGGCAGGCGAAGTGCGACGAGCCTGCGGCCGGGCACGGCACAGAGAGAGATGGGGACACCGTCAGCCGGGGCCGGCTGCGGCGCTGCCCAGCGGAATTAAGGGGGGCGGGGAGTCCCGACGTCGGCCGCCTCCCCCCCCCCATCGCCCAGAGAGGGGATCCCCCGGCCAGCCTCCTCCCGCCACGACGGCCCCCGGTGACCCGTGGGAAGGGTCGGGTGTCACCCACCGTTGCTGCGGGCGGGGGCCCGGGCGGGGCTGAGCAGCAGCAGGTCGGTCAGCTCCTTGCCGTACCACACCAACAGCTCCTCGTCCTTGGCGATGCGGCGCAGGGAGCGGTAGAAGAGCTGTCCGCTCTTGATGTAGGCCTCCAGGTTCTGCTCCTCCCGCTCCCGCGCCGACTGCACTAGCCGAAGCCACATCAGCCCCTCCGATGAGCCGTTGGCCGCCGACGTATCCACCTGCAAACGCCGCGTTCAGAAACACAGGCGGACCGACAGACCGACCGGCGAGATGGGGCCGGGCAGCCGGCCGGAGCAGCTCTGCCCTCGCCGGCGGCGCGGGAAGTATCCCGGCGGCGGACGGTCCGCGTCCCGGCAGAGATGCGCTCGGGCACCGGCCGTCGGGGCGAGCTGTTCGGCGAGCCGGCTCCCCGGCTGCTGGGCAAGCGGGGCGGCTCGGCGTTCGAGCGGCTCTTACCCGGAATATGTAGGGGACGGTGCGCTTGTCGGTGGACTTGAGGGCGATGAAGGCAATGCTGTCGTACAGGGACGTGTGGCTTAGGACGCAGGGGCCGAAAATGGCATTTTCCGGAATGTCGCAGGTGGTGTAAACGCTGGTGAAAATGTCAGTCAAACACTGCTGGACCGTCTTGGCGTCCCCGTCCCATATTCCCCTCTGGATGCCGGCGTCCTCCATGCCTGCGGGTGGAAAGAGTGGCGGAGCAGAGGCGTTACAGCCGCACCGCGCGGAGAGGCGGCCGCGACCTCCCAGGAAAAAGAAAATAAAATAATGAAATTATAATTAAAAAAAAAAAAAAAAGCAAAGCAGACGAGCACTTTCATCCGTCTGGAAAAAAAATAAAGAAGGCGAAAAGCTCGGCGAGCGAGAGGCGAGATGCAGGGAGGCTGTCGCGATGATTTATTTATCACCGAACCCGGCAGCGAGCGCGACGGGAGCCGGCTCCGGGCGGCACCGTGTAGGCACGGAGGAGAACCCAGCGGCCGGATCCGCTCACCGGCAGGAGCCGGAAAAAAAGGAGCAGCCGTCTGCGGGGCCATAGCCGAGGCGGGGAGAAGGGGTCCCGGCCGGTGTCCCCCCCGCCTTCCCCCCGGGACCTCTTCGGGAGAGGCGCCGGGCCGGTCTCCGGGCTGTGACGGAGGAGCGAATGGGTTTCAAGTGTCTAGTCGTTTTCGCTGATTGTATGTCAGCTCACCTCCCGCTCCGCTCGACAAGAGGGAACGTATGTTTGTTCATTACCATAATCCAGCACTTTCCCTCCAAGACTTTAATTAAAAGCAGCGGCAATTATTTTTTTACCTCTACACGCTTATTTATTGTGGAGGGTGAACCCCGGCTCCCGTGCTGTACGAGGGGACGGATGCAGGTGGTAGGCAGGCGGTCAGCGAGCGGGACGGCCGCCCGGGCTGTCCGCACCTCCCGCCGCACTCCGCGGTGCCGAGGCCGGGGAAGGAGCAGCGCGCCGGGCTGCGGTGCCTTGTCCCTCCCCAACCCGATTAGCCTTTCCCCCCGCCCCATCTTCCATCAAAATCAGGCATCTGGGGGTCGCTGGGGAATAAATCCGTCTTTCGAGGCTCCTATTTGAACCCGAAGCTGCTCGCACCGGGCACGGCCCGCCGAGCCGCCTTTCCCCGCCGCTTTCGGGAGACAACCGGGGCCCCGGCTCCCCCAGGGACTTTGCCACCCGGAGCGGCGGCGTGGGGGGGGTGGGGGGTCCCGGCTCTTCCCCGAGAACGGGGGCCGGGCGCATTGGCTGCTCCCCCGCCGCCCTCCTCGTTCGCGTGCTACCCGGCGCATCCCTTACCTAAAGAGATTATTTCGCCAAACGAAACAAATGGCAGCGAGAGCCCCCCGCCAAACTTTCCATCCTCCCTCGCCGGGCCCCCCACGGCCACGCATCTCCCCATCTTCCCGGGTGCCTTCCGGCCCCGCGGCGCTGCCTCTCCCCGGTCGCCCTTTGTCCGGCCCGGGCGGCGCCAGGGCCGCTGCCGGAGCCTCCGCCGCCGGGCACCGCATCCCGGGCCGGGCTGCCGCGCCCCAGCCCCGGCACGGCCATCTCCCGGCATTGTTCCCTACCCTGGAGCTGCTCCCCAAGCGCGACTCCTCTCCCCCTGGCCGGGCGTTGGGCCCGGCGACGGAAGCGCGAGGGAATGGCGGGGCCCCTCCGCCGGTACTCACCAGGGAGAGTGCGGATATAATCCTCCTGCCCCGACAAGTGGCACAAAGGCGGGCTCCTGCCTCCGCTCCCCCCGGCGCTATTGTATCAGTGCCGCTCCATGCCCGGGGAGACGGTGGGCCAGGGGCCGGGGCCGGGCGGCGACGGGGAGCGGGCGGGCGAGGCGGGGAGGAGGCCGAGGAGGCGAGCGGTGCAGATGGACCCGATGCAGTGAGTGACTGGCACACAGACACACACTTTTTGTTTGCTGCACATAATCTGCCCAATGACGCGTGACAGCCCACGTCCCCTCCCTTTAACCCCTTCGGGGGCTGCCCGTTCCCTGCCCGCCCTCCTACTTCTCACCTGGATCCGCCGATACCGGCCACCTGCGGGGGGAAGCGGAGGGGGGCTGGACGGGACGTGGGGCATTCCCCCCACCCACCCTTTCCCGTGGCAGCCAGTGGGGTCGGGGGCCACCTCTCCGCGCCCGGCTGGCCGGGGATGAGAGGCCGGTAGCCGGGGAGCCCGACGGCCTCTCCGCCCGGTGCCGGCATCCCGGACACCGCCTTCCCGCTCAGCCTCTCACCTGCCGGGCAGAGGGGAGCGGTCAGAAGCACAGATAAAATCCCTCCCTGCCGGGATAAAGGCAGGCAGGGAAACTGGTGCGGAGGGAGATCAACACAGCTGGTCCAGTTGTGCTGCCGGCGGCCGAGGCCGGCAAAGCACCCGTCGGAGCCCCGACGTGTGGGCGGGCAACGGGGGCGGGAAACCTAGGGGTCCCCACGGACGGGCGGCCACGGACGGAATCATCTTTTCTTCCCGTCGCCCCAAACCTGTCCCGGGACTCTGGGGCAGCGCAAGGCTCGCATCCCCACACCCGTGGGGCGTTACGGACACGCGTGCAGGTTTGGAAGGAAAAAGTATCCGCGGATGCTCTGTGCCAAAATAAAGGTTTTTACAGCACGTAAGTGTGTTTGCTGCTTCGTCCTTTATCACCGTTATTTCAGCTACAAAACAGATTATTTTTGTTTTAATTAAAAGTAAATTTTAAAGCCCCCTAAACAAAACAAGAGACAAAGCGATTTCCAGAGGCGAACGGAGCGCTGTTTGCAATCAGAGAGTGGACTGATGTTTGGCTTTCAAATTCACTTATCCTCTACATAATTACGATTTTCCTTGCATTAGGATTAAACTCTGCATATAATATGCTTTCAACATTTATCTTATTAATTCGACAAAAGCGTCTCCTAAAACGGAGATTGTCATAACATTAAAAATATGGGAGTCTGTAAAAACTTGGATCTCAATGTCAGCTTCAAAGGGTTTTTTCCCCGGTTGTTGTTTTTTTTTAATTTTTCCTCTCTCTCTTTTTTTTTTTTTTTTTTTTTTTTTTTTTTTTTTTTTTTTTTTTTTTTTTTTTTTTTTTTTAAATCCTGCTGCTCTCGGTGTGTGATATAAATTGTCCGAATGACTGTCATTAATATGGGGAAAAGAAAACTTACGTGTTATTTCTATTCGCGAAAATTTTAAGGGACACTACGGCACAAAAACTATCTCGAAATTGCTTCGATTTATCTCAGCTACCGAATTTCACCGATACCAAAAAGGATCGGAGCGGCAATTAGGAGCGTTTACTCATCCTCGGTTGCTACCGTAAAAGTGAACCACGGGCAATGGCGTTGCCTCAGCCTCGTAGAACAACACTTCTACGTACGCAGACTCCTCTTTAAGTTCACGCTTTCAAGCGCCGGGGCCCGAGTGCGCCCACCGCATCCCCAGCCGCCCCCGAGCAGCCCGGGGCCGGAGTCCCGGCGCTGGGAGCAGCGCAGGCAACAGCCAAGTCAGCGGGTTTGGGAGGTAGCAGCTCCCCGGGGCTCAGCCAAGACCCACTCCGTAATTTTTGAGGAGGACAAGGCGAAGGTGCACCCGGGCGCGATACAGCTCCAGCCCCAGGAGGGGCTCGGAGGTTTCGGTCCTGGCCGGGGACGAGGGAAACAGACCCTGGCCGCAACCCGGAGAGGCCTCGGGGTGCTCCGCCAGCCCCAGGAAACCACCGACAGAATACTTCCTTTTGTATAGGTATTTCACGTACGCTTGTTCTTCCAGAAAAACCTCCCGCGGACAGCCAACGGCGACCCGGGATGAGGAGCCGATGCCACCCCCCCCCCCCCAAACCCATCCCTGACTCCTCAGCACCCGGCGCCCCCCTGACGGCACTGAACCTCACCGACAGCTGGTTCCGGGGAAGAGGAGTCCCGGCAGCATCTGGGGTAGGGATGGGGCTTGGGCGCGGAGGGCCGGAAGACCTACGGATACGGGGGGTTGGGACGCGGCCCTCAAGTCCCGAGTAAGAGGCCACGGCTGTCGGCTCTGCCGCTCCCCGGCCGTGAGCCCGAGGGGGTAGGGGGAAGGCGGGGGCTGCGGGTGCCGGCGCGGTGGTGTTGCTCAGCCACCGATATCGCTTCATCTCTCAGAAGGAATCGCCTCATTTCTGCCCGTGAGGAGTTTTCACGGAGGTGGCTGCAAAGGCTGGTGGATCTGTCTCTCCGAGGATGTTAAGCACCCTCCCGGCCCTGCTCGGTCCTCCTCGAAGCTCACTCGGCAAGTCCAGGAGGAAAGGCTCAAGAAACACTCCTGCACCCCCTGAGAGACACTGCCTTCAAGCTGTGAGAGGTGCCAGGCCTCTGGAGGTACAGTTACTCCTCCGAGGAGACACCTACACAAGCCGAGAGTCAGCTTGCAGGTGATTCTGCTAGGGGATTCTACTAGACCCCGGGGAATAATACCCTTGAGAAAAAAAATGCAAGTTCCCAGAAGTCACAAATCCAGCCACAACCTTTCAGGGGAGGAGGGATGAAGGGATGCCAAAACTGCCTTCTCTGCTCATTGCTTCCAGGGGCAGGACTGGCTCCCAGTCCTCAGGGCACAGGAGATGGGATGGAAAAGCAACTAAAAACAAACGTGCACCCACAAGGTTTCCTGGTACCTGAGGAAATGAAGGCAGAATGGTACCTGAGACAAACAAGCAGATAGGCCTCTGTAGTGGAAATAAATGGGGGCCTCAGATGAGCAACAACTTGTCCATTCTGCAGTTAATTTACCAGCTCTGGACAGTGCTTTTGCCCTGAAGGTCCTGTACCACCCAACACCATGCTGCACACCAGCAAAGGCAGCTGGGAGGAACAGGATTCCTCCCTCTCCTGATCCTCCCAAGCAGGCACAGGATTCCTCTTGGGACTCCCTAGCCCCACAACCACCCAGACATTTCCCCAGCACCGGCCCCTCACCAGGGCTGAGGCATGCCTCTCCCACCTCGGCTCTCAAGCAAGCCCACAGTCCCTCTCCCTATCTCAACTGAACTCTCAGCCACATCTCCCTGGTGCTTGCAGCAGTGCCTGTGACTCCTGGGTTAAGTCACCACCCAGCTACAAAACTCTTGCAGACACCAACTTTTGCTGTGGTTCATCCCAAGAAGGATCAATCAGCCCTGCTCGCCTCAGAGTCTCTGGTAGATACAGCAAGACTGTGTGCCTTCCCTACCAGTTTTCTGTCACAGCTCGGAGGTGCCATAAGCGCTTTAGCTATTTCTTCAGCCTGTGATGACATCTGAACTTCCTCTGTTCTTCTTTCTGAGTAAACACAGAAACTATTTAGAAATATTAATATGTATCTTCACCAGAGAGCCACACTGAGCATAATACAGGGTGGTTGGTTAAATGGTTAATATATAGCTCCAAATCAACGCTGTCTAACTCAAAATTATTTTTCTCAGCCACAAGTTTTTTTTTTCTTCCTTATTTGACCTGACAGGCACACCAAGATTTGAAACTTGGAAAGCTTTCACCTACCTTTAATTTCCCTAAACTGTTTAACAACCTGATAGAGGATGTTGTGGGGTGTACAGCACAGATATGGAAGAACCTCTGTAGGACTGAAACCTTCTTCTGCCTCCTGTATGCCCTTGGTCCCTTCTGTCCCTGTGTGCCACCAAGAGTGTCCCTCACTGGGACTGGAGTCCCCCTTGCTGCATAGTCCTGGGTCATCCTCCAGCTTCAGTGTGGGCCCACGCAGAAACAAAGCATGGTGGTCACATACTGCAGCTGGTGGCCAGGGCTGAGTCTCCATGGGGTGACCAGGTGATGGTGCAGAGAGCTGCTTCAGGGGGATATGATCCCTCAGCCCCCAGCCCGGGTGCAGCAGGGTCAGGCAGTGCTGGGCCCTCCTTCCTTCAGGAGACCTGGGCTCTGCAGCCAGCCACGGGCAGCCTGGTTTGGGCATCTCTCTGGTGGCCACCTGGTCTCTGTGTTGTGGGGCTTATGAGGATGTCACTTAAAACTCCCCATTGGGAACCTAGGTGGCCACTTTCAGAGCATGGGCAAGGCTTGGCAGGAGCTGACTGCCCAGCAAATTCCTATGAGGAGCATGATCTGCATCTGGGGATGGTCTTTCCCTTTCCTGCGGGGCTGTGAAGGCTTCTGCTGCTCCAGTGAGTGGCAGTCCCTAAAGTTTGAAGAGGTTTGCTAAAACCCTGGGGTGAGGGGGTGGGGACAGCAGTGAAAGGATTGACAGACAGAGGGGGAGGGAGGAAAAAAACAAAGATGCAGAGGATTTCCACTCCTGCTCTGCTACAGCAACTTGATGCAGGGTGTGTGGAGATCGAAACTTTAAAAGATTTGTTTTCTCTAGTCATAAATCTTATCCTGTTGTTCCTCTGACCAACCAAGCATGATAAAGTCCTTTTCCATAAAGTATTCGGTATTAAGGCCACAAAGCTCACCCAATCAGTAGCCATCTGCTTCTCCCATAACTGCTGCTCCAGAAGCAGGGAAAAGCAGCCAGAAGAGAAAGGGCACCACTGTTAGGGCTCCAGGACAAATGAGGAGGCACTGAATAGCAGTCGAAACCTTTAGCTTGCCTTGTATATCTGTATCTATAGAGACAGAGGAAGAAAGGAAGCATTATATTGATACAACACTTGTAAAATAAAAAAAGGAAGAGGCATCTAAAGAGCAATACAGCCGGCATCAGAGGGCCCCACGTGAAAGGGATGCTAACAGATTTATACAAACCTTTAATTAGTTTTCAATTGAAGGATAAAGAGGCCGAGGGCAAAGCCGGGAAACAGCGGCAAAGTGATCTGCCTTGTACTCGTGCACCCGGAGCACTGCTGATTTTGATACGATACACCCGGTATCGACACTCCCCTCCCTTTCTCCGGGAGCATCGCAACCATCCCGGCCCAGCTGCGCAGAACTTGACTCTCAGACGGCGGGAAGGGAACACCCCAAACGGCCCCGAGACAAACGTGTGTGAACGGCACCGGGACACCGGGTCCAGCCGCCAAGCAAGAGCAGGAGGGGACATACGGCCCCAGAGGGGTGCTCTGGGGATACCTCTCGTGGGGGCGGGGAGGTCCCCGCTCGGTCCCTCGCGCCGCTCCCTTGGCTGCAGGAATGAAAAGTGACAGGGCAGGTTAGAGTTGTGAAGGGAGCGGTGGGGAGGACATACGGTCCTGAATGAAGCCACAGAAGCAAGGAGGGGGCGGTGGCAGCGGCAGAAGACTGGTAGGTGACTCGTCCCGGGGGGTGTGCACAAGGCTCGTCTGCGACAGCATCCTCCGGACAGGGCAGGGATTCCCCACCCCTCCCCGCAGGCACCGCCGGGTAATTAGAGGATTAACGACCGAGTTAGCTGCTGCCGTAAGAGCACAGCATTTGACTGAAAATCCCCACCACCGCGCGCTGGCCTCGTACCCCTCCTGGCGCAGGCACCCATCCTCCGGAGCGGAGGCAGCGGCACCGAGACCGCTCTTGGCGGAACAGGATTAGCGAGCGGCCGCTTCCCGAGATTACTCCCGGGACTAGGAGGCAGCGGAGGGAACCGCCGGGGGGAGGTACGGGAGCAGCCCCCGGGGAGTTTGGAGGTGCCTGGTGTCGTCCTGCCAGGGCAGCTGCTCTGCAGGGTAATTGCTGCCTTCCCTCCGATGGAGGGCAGGAGAGGAAAGACCAAGCCGGGTATGTTGCCGGCCGCGAAATTCGCGTCCTAGCGACCTTCCTGAGGCAGCCCTGGCTACGGGGGGTGGGGAGACTGCTCCCCTTGTGCTCCCCTCTATCCCCGCCGGCAGCCGCGCCTCGTCCAGCCCCGGACACGGCGAGGAGGGCGAGGAGCCGGGGGGATGGAGGCACCAGCTGGAGCCGAGAGTACAGTGATTTTTTTTTTTATTTTTTTTTTTTTCCCCAGGTCTCCTGGCATGTGAGGGAAGCCAGCACAACTATGATTTACGCACCGATTAAAAACACGGGCGAGGAGCAGGAGGCACCGATGCATCACTCTCCCTGGCGTGGGTTTTGTCTCTCTTGCAGCACCCTGGGAGAGATTGAATGCTGCATTGAAGGCTCAAGTTTACACCGTAGCTTTTCCCAAGCACTGTCGTGTCCAGCAGCACTGTACTATGTCAAAAGTCTGGCATGGCAGGCAGTGGCACATCTGCTAGGTGTGGATGACATTCATTAGCCAAGGTTCTCTGCTAAACAGCCTGCCAGAGCCTCAGCACCAATGCCCAATGCCAATCACTCCTCTGCTGCCATCTCAAAGGCAACCCTGCTTCAAGTAAAGCGGCTTTCCATGCTGGCAGGAGGAACAGAGGAAACAATGCATGTAGATGTTTGGGATGTGAGCAGAGTTGCACATGGGAGCAGCAAGCAGATGTAGCAGAGGAGGAGATGAAGTTGTGAAGTGTCATTTAATAATTGCAGCACATGGGAGATGCACAAGACAAGGTTCAGGAAGGGAATGCCTCAGCCACTTTTCCAAGCCACAGCAGGCAGTGCTGGATGCTTTTTGAAATGAAAGGTAATGAGATTAACCCAGCAAATCACCTGTTTTTGCCCATAAAAATACACATCATCTCCAGTATGGGGAGATGGAATGTCAAGGCAGCCTGGAAAACTGCTCATGCCGGTGAAGGTGCCAGTGTCACCCCTGGGCATCCATCAATGTGAGTTTGAAAACAAAACAGCAAAGCACCCAGGGTAGCCTTGGAGATGCCACTGTAAGTGAGCTGTGCAGGGATTTCCTTCCTTGTTTTAGTGGTTTTGGGTTTTTTTGGGAAGTAAACCCAAGCAAGTTTGAGGCATATTTGCTGTGTGTGAGCTCTTCTAAACTGCAGGAAAGAAGAGGCAGGGCATGTCTCCAGCACCCACCTCTCCACTGGCTGAGTGCACCAAACACAGAACCATCCTCCTGCCCATCCCCAACCCAGCAGTGAGCTGCACTGACCTGCTCAATAGCCAAGCTGACTCAGGTTGTCCTTCTCTGGAGGTCTACCTGCTGCCATCTTGATAGCCTCCCTGCTCGTGACATAGTGGGCTCAGTGCTGGTTTTGACATCTTGGTTCACAGCCTAAAAAGGGCAGCTGCACCATCAGGGCAGGCGGGGCACTCACTGCCTCTCAGAGTGATGTGAAGGCCAGAGATGGAGGGAAGGAGCACCTGCTAGGCACTGCTGCTGCTGTTCCTTCTCTGGGAAGAAAGGCTCCAGTTCCTTCTGCTCACAGGTCCTGCAAAGGTGCTTGTTCCTACAAAGAAATTAAACCCACCTTGAGATGAGATGGATGTAAAGATGTGACCTAATGAGCTTTGAATTTCAGTCAGTAGTTGGTTTCAGTGAACCCAGGAAGCAATCTCAAATAACTGCTCAATGAAAGCTTCCCTCATCCATCTCTCTGCCTGCTGTCCTTCAGCCTCCACTCCTACTTCTGTTTCCAACCATTCACTTAAGCAGTGGTTCATAAAACATGTAAAGTGCTACCTACACAACGGAGCATGCAGCCCTTGCCTCAGATGAATTTCCATGACAGCCTCACTATTTTAAATCTGCCACTACTTTTGCTCATATTGTAGAAGACCACTGGTAGCTCACAATGCCTTTTCTACTTCTTTCAGCCAGTCAAGGAATCAGGGGCTCCACCACCAGTGTTGTCCTTTCTGCAATTACCTGTGCTATTAATCTCCAGTTACACCCTTCTTCACACCCCCAGCAGCCCCGCATCCACACTCCCTACACTGAACTGCATGGTGATGGTGCCCATCTGTAATTCTACCTGCCTGAGGCTTATCTGACAACTCTTCCAATAGCCCGTGGCTGGGGCTCTCAGACTGGCCAGCTGTGGTGCAAGCTCATTTCCCAACCCCTCTCCTTTCAGCCCTCTGCTCCAGCTGTATTTGAGGTTGAGATTTGACCACCTTTTTTTCTGCACTGGGTTTCCATCTGTTGTGGTTACCTGTATGGCCTCAACCTACTAAACATCTGCAAATTATGAGCTATTTTCCCCCCATTTCCTACTTTTCATGGGGTTTAACACCAACACAGCTGTGGCACAGGCCATGTGACTCCCCTGAAGTACCATCCCCTGGCACTGGAACTGGGTCATCTTTAAGAGCAGAAACCAAAGCTAGAGGTAGAGATGTGATGGTCTCTTCCCATCTCCAAACATCATACCTTTGCTTAAACACATTAGTAATCCCATTTGGTCTGCTCTGGTGCTTACAGTTAAGTGATCACAGGGCAATGCTCTCCATGCAGAGGAGTCAGAAGAGAGCAGTCACTGCTCCGGAGGGGAGATGTTGTAGCAGGCATCATGGCCTTGCTCTCCTTCCTCCCAGGACCACATTCTCCTCTTGCTGCTCCACATTACAGGTATCAGGGTCTCCTCAAGATCCAGTGTTCCCACTGACATCAGCGATGTGAATGCAGTACTCATCAGAGCTCTCAAGATGGAGGGAAAACATGTATTTAAAAATACATTTAAAATAATGTTTAATTTACTTAAAATAATTTTTTTTAAGTCTTTTAAAATACATTTTTGCATTGTTGAAAAAAATCCCCTTGGTTTTATTTATTGGTTTAACTCCAGGTTGGACTCAGCAGTCATTGCGTTTGAAACCATATTTTGTTTTCAAGGTGTTTATCTCACGGCTCATTAAAGTTGTGTTCATTGTCACTATTTTCAGACAGCTATGTGGGAGAGAACAGAGTTACTGCTGCTCCTACAATGCAGGCTCTGTAGAAAAGCACTCATGCACGTGCTTCCTCACTCTCAAAGGCTTTAAGCCAGTACTTAAATTTAAGCCTAAGTACTTTTTGGAACAGGGAACGTCTCTTAGAACTGGGACCTGTTTCAAAACCTGTACATCCACAAAACTCTGTTTCTTAACTCACAATGCTTTAAGCGCTAGAAAATTTTCCTGCCCCAGCCACACAGACCCGTGTCACACTGTTTGATACATTTCTTGGCAAATGCACATTCTAATTTTCAATACTACCATTTCTTCCCCCTTTTTCTGTATGCTTTTCTTTGGGTGCAATGTATTATGTTTTACTGTATATACTACTCCATACTGTTGCACAATGTTTTGCATGATCTAATATTCTTTGTTCAAAACTGCAAAAAAATCTAAATAAAGACTATAGAGTGTCGCATCAGCATAGGCATCAGCTAACGTTTTCTATGGCATATGGTACTTCAGAAGCCATATGTACCGCTGTTTAGGGATTCTGGCAAAGAGGCACAGAATGGTAAAATCCAACTGCCAGGATTTCTGAAAACAAATATGTAAATGCTCCAGTGCTTTTGTTATTCATAACATACCTCTAACACAGCACATACAATATGCTGTTCATTCTGTAACTAAGATATTACTAAACTATATTTGCTTCAGTTCTCATTTTGAAAGATATTTTCTCCTATTTGTGATTCCTTCATCCTTTTTATCTCAATTTAAATCGCAATTTAGAAAAGGCATTTTATCTATTTTAAGAGGGTCCATTTCTTGGGGGGGTATTGTGTATCTAGACAAGGGTCTTATATCAGAACAAAGACAGACTTAATTCCAGCAGCCCAAGGATGCCCGTTGTAACTAGTGGAATGAAAGCAAGAAAGGAAACCACGTTTAACAAGAGGGGTTGTGCAGAGTGGAGTCTGCTCAACCAGGAATAACCTCCCAGGGAAAACCAGTTGGTTGGCCCCGCTCATGGGCTAATGCAAAGCGAGTAGGCCAACAAACCCTTAGGGAATACACTCTAGGAAACAATAGTTGCGAAGGAGACGGATGATGGCAGACACATGGTGGAAGGTAGCAGGCAGCTGCCAAACTCTGACCTGGGCTGACCGGGTCCTGGCAAGCAGGGGCTCTGTGGCTGGCCGAGGGACAGAGTTATATCTCCAGGGACAGCATTTGTCTCCTAAGCAGCATCCCAGAGCCTGAGCTTAAGCACAGAGCAGCATTCAGCCCCACACTCCATCTCTGCCAGGTGACCCTGACTCACCATGACCCACATTGAGCATTTGCCCGACTGCTCTAGACCGTTCCAAAGCCTCAGGGGCAGGTGAACAGGACCAGACACCTGATCCCCATGAACTACCTCTGCCAGCCCTGCTTCACGGTGCTCCTCAGCCCCAGAGACCTCTCATCCTCTCCCTGTATTTTGCTATTGATGAAATATTAAAAAATGTCACTATTTAGCATTCATCTTTACCATTCACAACAAATATTTTAAAATTTCCTGTGGCAATGATTTCCTCTGTATTTCGGTTTATCATTGTACATGGAGACTGAAATTATGGAAGTGATCAAACATGTTAAGGGGTCACACACATGCTCTGTGTCTCCCCCTTGCCTCTTCCAGGCAAGGCTGCTGAAAACCACCCCCAGACCCAGGACTCACACCCATTACAGCCTATGCTTAAATTTCTTCCTACGCACATTACCTAAAATCTCCTGTCACATCCCTCCTCTGTTATTCTCAAATGCAAACAGTCTGAGTGCCCAAGCAGTTCATTTTCGTAGATTTTTGCCCTTAAAATGTTAACCAGGATCCAACTCTACTCCTCTGAAGCTGAGATAAATACTCTGTTACAGAGCTTAAGATGGAGCTCTGTATGCAGCCAGGTCTCCCACCTCTAAACACTCGCTTTTTTCCTAGTCTGTTGCAAAAGAAACCCTTAAAATTAGTCTTTGTGTTCCTACTTTCAAAGATCCTTAATCCAGAACCATTTTTTTCTATTCTGTTCTAGCCAGCAGATGATACACAACTGCCATAAGAAATTCTGGCTTCAAGCTTAAGAATTGTCTGGATTAGAAAGAGACAATTAGGAAGTCAAAAGTGGCAAAAAAGCTTTTAAGAAGCAAAAAATAAAAAACCAAACATACAATCTGGCTATCAAAAAAGCCACATTTTATCCTTACTGCAGTTAAAATCAACCATGCAGCAATCCCAGAATAATTTGAAAGATAAGAAGTATGTGAGGAGAGGAGATGAGAACAAGCCCAATGCAGTCAAAAAGCTAAAGCCAGGAATACCCCTGAGGAGACCACAGCAGCAGGTGCAAGACCTGAGGGACAGTAGGGATCAAGGGGAAAAGTCGACCATCTCACACCATGCTGTGACCTGGGGAGAGGCTGCACTGCTCACCACCATGGGGGAGGCAAACTGCACTAAGGGAAGAGACCCAAAACCAAGCACGATGACTAAACTGGGACAGGTGCACACCCAGTTACAGCTGAGCAAAGGTCATTTCTGTATCACCCTTCACGAATCCCGCTGGAATGATTTAATGGGCTCAGGAAGATGGTTTGTCAACATACCATGGGTTGCTGGCTCTAACTCAACCCACTGTCAGGGGATTATTTTTTACTTAAGGGGGAAGCTATACAGGTAATATTTGCTTGCTTATTTTAAGAGCAAATGGCACCTTATCCAACAGAGTTTGCTGCTGCATATCAGACAATAGACTATTTTTTTATTTTAAGCAACCAGCAGCACAAAAAATAGCAGAAAGCCTTCCTCATTTGGAAGTGCCTGAACAGCTGAGGGGATGGAGGGGAGAGGAAAGCCAGAAGGTGTACTGTGTGGTTTCTGGCACATCTGCCTTGCTTGTTTTTCATAGCTGTAAGCTCAAGATCAGCAGAGAAAACGCTGATCACCACTAATAAGGAAGAGGGCAGATACTCTCTTCCCTCACAGGCACCCTGTTCCTGGAGCCAGAGGGACTCTCCACAGCCCATGCCCTGACACCTCCAGGGGTCTGCCAGAGCTCATGGCCACCACCACAGAAGATGGCTTGTCTCAGGGGAGGAGTACTTATGTGGGATATAACCCCCTCAGCAGATTTACTTTCTCTCCTAAATCAATGATTACACAGCAACAGTGGCTTAAAAATGAGAAGAGCAATCTGAATAGTTCTGTATTTCCAAACACACATCCTTGCACCACTTCTACCAACAACTTTCATTGAGGTTCTTAACCTCTGCAATCCTGGTCCCTCTAGGGTGTTGCCTCTGGATGCCTGTACTTGAACTGGCAGGTTATTTTTTTCTCCTGCAGTTCCTTAGAGAGACCCATTAACCCTGGCACATTGGTCATAATTTTGTTTTACAACAAAGTTCAATTTTTACACTGTTTTAGACCCCTGAGCTTTCACAAGTGGGAAGAAAACAAAACAAACCAAAACAAACACCTGCATCCTGTTTTTACACTTAGGGTTCTTGCATGCTTCACACTTGTTTTTACCTTTTTCCTTTCCTACTGCAAACCAAATTCCCCACAGTGCTAGATGGGAGCACAGGGGAACTAAATGCACTACCTCCCCCTCTTCCTGCTGTCTCAGACAAATCCTTCTGTTGCCCTCTGCTTCCTTCCTTAAAAGGGAGGCAAAACCTTCTCACCTCATGGAGGCACTATCAGAACCTGCTTCCCCAACACTGTGAGGTACTTACATCCCCAACCCCCTGGGGGCTAAGTGAGTACAGCTGGGAAAGCCGGTAGAGGACTGGGAGAGGGATTCCCAATATGTGCTCCTGCAGAAGGAACGAATAATTTATCTTCTGCAGCTAGTGCCAGCGCTTGCTCTTTGCCAGTTGGCAGAGGGTACTGCTTCCCTTCCCGAGGAGTGCTGAACACCCACCTTTCTCCCTGCTGAGGGTGCACAGGGCTGGGGCACGTCCTCCCAGGCAGCCAGCATCTGCAGGGTCTGCAGCCCTGGTGAAGGAGGAGGAATCCAGCAGAAAGGAGATGGCTCCTGCTTCAGGTGCTCTGTTCAGCTGAAGGGGACCAGCTGGCACATATCTCCCCCTTACCTGAGAGTTCCCATGGGAATACAGAAAGGCTCTAACAGAAATTTGGGAAGAGACATGTATGTGAAAAACTTCTGATGTAATATTTGAGTCCTCAGATGTTCAACCATTTGCACATACTGCTTGAATGCCTTATTTGCATAGAATTTGTATTTGTTGGTATTCACATTTGTAGGGGAACGCATTAGATTAATCTCATCACAGTTTGTGGAGATCATCTGTGCCACAGTATCAGCTCGAGGCTCTAGTGGCATTCAGTGCCCCGCGGCATGTTGCAGCCCCTCCCACCCCCCATGGCAGGGTTCCTGAGGGCCAGGACAGCTGGCACCAGGCTGCAGACCTGGGAATGGCCACACTGGCCTGGTGGGCCATCCTGTGTGTCAGGCTGTGCAAACTTTTCAAAGCAAAAAAAGCTTAAAGATCACTGGAAGGGAGCAAATGGTCAAAATTACTCAGCCCACATTTCTAAAGGCAAAGGTAATGGAGCTACTTGGATTTATTCTTATATTTGCTTACATGGTCTTATATCACACCCCCTGCCTACCTCTTGAGAGCCTACGAAGGCACGTTCAGCTCTGAAACTGTCCATCTAGGTAGACCTGTCTGTCCCATCTTGCTACAGCCTCCTTTCCTGGGTAATATAGGAATGATTGTTAGGTTGCTACTCACGCCCTGGTTCACCTGGATGCTCTGGTCAGCTGGATAGCTGGAAACTGTCACTTGAGATGCTGTTTGCACAGAACTGTTGTTAGGCTCAAGCAGAGACTGTAAAGCACATGGAAAAACTCAGAACAGCCCTGCAACACCAGAAAGCTCATTTTCTGCTAGGAAATTTTTGTTACTGAGCAATGCTTTCATAAGCTGACATCACATCCCAGTGAGCCCATATATCAGGACAGTCTAATAATGCTTTTGTTAACCTGTTTCCACCAATGAAGTCTTACAGATTGACTTCCCAAGGCTGGCCAACAGCCCCTGAGTGGGGTGGCACAGGGAGCACCTGGGTGCAGCTCAGGGCTCACATCCCCAGAACAAAGTCTGTCCAGCTCAGTCACCCTGACAGACTTTCTGGAGAAGACTGCTCCAACCCTGAGCAGCTGCTCACACACCAGCCTCTCCTCTCCTCTGGGATTTCATACCTGAGTGGCTCTTTACCTGCAAGACCAAGCTGAAGTGGCAGCTGGCAGAGCTGCCTGGGAACTGGGAGGCTGTGTTCCCCAGTGAGCAGGGACACGGTGGGACCAGCCTCAGGAGGATGCTCAAACAGCTGGAGCTAAACCAGATCCCTGTGGGTGCCATTCCAGAGGTCAGCTGGCAGAAGAGTTAGGTTCTTAGTCACAAACTGATGCCTTCACTCAGTTTGCTCCACCACAGCCACCACTGTGTGTGGTGTCACCATGAACAGAAGGGCTCATTGTTGGGTTTCAAACCTCCACATGGCTGTTCACACTGCTCTTCCTCCTCCCGCAAGTTGTGTGTGACATATCCCACTCCAAGACACCCTTCCTGGACACAGTTACCTGCTGCTGGAGGGGGAAGCAGCCCACTGATAGCCAGATCCTTAGGAGGAACTGATGGGTTACTGCAACGTCTGTCTCAATCTTGATGCTGCAATCAAAAGGATGTGGGTAACAAAAGAGAAGAGTGTACATTTCCAAGTCTGTCTTTTGGTGATTTCACACCTACTCCAGTAATTGTCCAAGTAACATAATTTTGGCAGTCATTAATAGTTCTGCTGTTAAAGATGCATGCCACCAACCGAGGCTCAAGCTGGGCACACAATCAAGGTGCTGCAATTTCCCCCTTAAGCAGGAACAACTCTCCCACCCCGCAGCAAAGGTCCCACCCCTGCTGCAGCCCATGCACAATGCTATTGTGACATGAATAACTTCTTTAAGAGAAGGCATGTCCACTTCTAATATGCTTTAGTGGTATGATTTGAAGTTACGCCTCTTACAAGAGTAATTTCTTGAAAAGCACTTTCAATATTCAAGTGCTTCAGCCTTGTTTTCCCAGTGATTTATGCATTAGGAAACATAGATAGAAACTTCCAGACCATAATAAAAATTCTTAGAAATTTCACAAAACTCTGTCCCCAAATCCTTTTGTAATTAACATCCTTGTGACAAATAGTTCCCTGTTTTTATTTTTGCTGGTTCCTACTTCTCACCAATATGATTATGATCTCTAATGAGCCTCTAAATTATATCATGGCATTCTGCACTGATGAGCTACATTCAATAACTAAGTGGCTCATCCTGCAAGACATGGAACACTTCCTACAAGACACTGAATGCTCTCAATTCCCACAGCACAAAAAGTGAGAAAATGTCAGGGTTGGTTTGCTGTGGGTTGTTTTAATTTTTGTTTTATTTACACACCTTATTCAAGGAAACCCGGAATGAGAGACAGAGGTTTGAGCCTGCCTGCTTCATACACCACAAACCTCCAAATTAAGATGGGGGCTTTTTCTCTTGCCACACTGCAGCAAAGAGATGACACGTGTTCTTGTAACGTGAAAGGATGGAAGAAAAATGCACAAGGCCCCAGAGAAACAGTCACGGTTTAACACTGGCCTGGCAATTAAACCAAGTAACAGATTTATATATTAATCTCTGTCTCCTCACTGATAAAGAAAAGAGAGAGAATAAGGAAGAGAGACTTATGGGTTGGAAACTAAGCTACACAACTTTAATGAAACAGTAATGATAAATAGGAAAAAATACTGAATATATACAAATATACAGGAAAGTTGATACCACGTTCCTTCCCCCCTTTTCCCCAACAACTCTCACGTCACCACCGAGACTGCAGGGCAGCCCTGGGAAAGTCCAGGCTGGAATCCTGGAGTCAGCAGCAGTTGGGAACAGGAGGCAGGAACACACAGATTCAGGCTGGCACGGATCAGGACCACAGGCAGACGAACGGACGGAATCCTCTCAGGATGCTGAAGAAAGCAGGGCACGGGTGAAGGAAGGGAAACCGGAAAGGCAGGAAAACCTGGAAGCAGGAAGCAGGCTTGCCCCTTGTGATCCCTCAAATTTATACTGAGTATGATGTGTATGGGATGGAATACTCTCGTCAATTCTGGCATCTATCTTGTCCGTTCCTCCCCAAGGGTGGGCTGAAGGAGGGACCTCTTTATTCCTTCTGGAGGGTAAAAATGTTTCTCAAAGCTGAGCAGTGTCCTTGGCCCAGCATACCAGTCTCTGGATGTAACTATAAACATCCAGTGTTATCAGCATAGTGTCTGAGAAACTTGTTCTTAATTACAGCAAGTGAAGCTACTTACAAAAGACTTAGCTAAAAGCAAAACTACAAGACAGAAAATCATCTTTATCCTGGCTTAAACCAGGACAGAAACTTACTGTTATTTTTACACTGGTTTCAATTAAAAACAAAAGGTGATTTACCCAAACAGTGCAGATGCTGTATTGGCTCAGCTCCTTCCCACTGCCAGGATCTAGCATTGTGCTCCACACACATTCTTCTTTTCCTTAATGACCATGCTGGCAGACTGGTATTGGTGACACTGGATAAGTTAATATTAACAAGGCAGATTTGCACACACCCAGGGTCACACCTTGCCATGCCTGCAGCAGGGGTGACTGTGTGCTCAGCCTGCCCTCTCTCAGGAAAACCAGGACAGAAGGGGATGAACTTCTTTGGCAGGACATACAGACAGGTTTCTGTGAGGCAGGCAGTGAGGTGGTTAACTCCCCACTGGTGACTCAGCCATGTCTTCTGCTGCCATTCCTGGAGGCTACTGTGACACAGCTCATCAGAACAGAGATGGGTAGGGTTTGATTTATGGGAGCTGTTCTTTACTTCCTGTAGATAAGGTCATGCAGGGCTGATAAGCAGTTGCCACGTTTCAGGCTCAGAGTAGCTGAGCTTTCCTTGAAGCTCCTGTCTATGACCACTCTTGGGCTTTGTGCCTGTAAAGGGATCTCCTGGGCTGAAGTGTGCTGTGCACAGTGAGCAGGGGAACAGCCACTGCCACCCACAGTGCAGCAGAAGAATTCAATCCAGCCAGGTGAACTGTCTCTCCATCTTCTCCATTACTCAGAAAGACCAACTCCCTGTGGATGTCTTGCTACCCAAGACAAATCAAATTCAACAAGATGATGCCATAAGCCACAACTCAGACCTTTCTGCATACACATGGGGTGCACACAGTTTACCTTCCATCCAAATTGTGGAGGACATTTTAAACACAGTTTCAGCCTTAGAAAGTGCTAAAGTGCTATGCAGCTAAGGAAGAATATGCTGAACACATGTGCAGAGATTGCAAAGCACTCTTGGGAGGCAAAATGATTGCTGGCACACAGTTAACTGGTAAGGAGTACCCATGCAAACTGTATTTCTAAGGGCATGGCAGGAAAAAGCAAGGAGACAATTCTAATTGCAGAGCCCTGGACTGGTCCCACACGTCCAGGGGACATTTAACAAGGACGTTTAACAACGTTAAACTGAAACTTCTGCCTGCTTTTGCCCCATTGCTGTGGACAGCAGCTCCCATTTTTTTTTTGCTCTGTGTGCTCCAAGTACCTTTCCAAGCCCACAGTGTATCTGACTTGCTCCCTGAGGTCCAGCTGGTTCCCATGGCTCTTGCAAGGTCAGGAGCACAAAAGCCTAAATGAACAAACAGAAGAACAAGTAGAAGCTACTGAGCAGATGGAGATGGGATAGCAAGAACTGGTAGGGAGCTGCTGGGGGTCAGATGCACCCTAGCTTGTCTTGCCACTAGACACCTTGGCTCAGGTCTAGGTGAGGTGTAGTTGAGTTGCCCAGGTGAACACACACTCACTCACCTCTGTCTCCACTTCAGGAAGTGAGCTGGCTAGTCAACTAAAACACATCTGATTTGCACACTTTCAGCAGGCACTGAAGCCCCTCCTGCTCTGGACATGCTGCACTACAGGTACAGCAAAGCTATGATGGTCTTGCAATGGACAGAACAAGCTGCCCCCATGCAGCAGCTGTGGAGCCCTTTACAAACGAGCCAGGGAAATGCAGACAGGCACCGCTCTATCATAATGTCCCAAACATGGGAATGAAGCCAGGATAATCTCTTGAATTACAGAAAATAGGACATTCTTACTGCTTGCTATATAGCACAAGTTTAACTTCATTTGGAGTGTTGAGAAATAGATGAAAGGATAATCCAGAATCACAGAAATTTAAACACCGGTCAGTTAAGATGCATCACAGCTATCTCACCCCTTTCTGGAGGCCACTACAGTCACACTGAGGCACAAAACCCACTGATGACCCCAGCAGCTGGAGAACTGCTCACACAAACAGAGGAGGTAAGACTGATGTATGTGGGAGTTACCAGCATGGCTCAGCTGGTAAATAACCTGGCACAGCTGTGACTCAGCTGGCAAACACTCCACCAGCACTCCTCCTGCCCAGCACTCCCTGTCAGCAGGCAGAAGAGAACACTCACTAGGGCAGAAATCCCAGGATACTTTGTAAATCCGGGTTTTCACCAAGCTCAGCCTCTAGAATGTTTGCACCTTGGATTAAGAGTTTTCAGTAACCTGAAGTTAAGCAAGGGAATTCAAGCCAGTACCAGGACCAAGTTTAAGATTTGCATGTCCAAAGGAAATCCCTCAAGTCAATCTGGTCAGAAAGTGCCTCTGTGGTCCTGACTCCTGCTCAAATCATGGCAAACACCAAGCTCGGGGCTTTGACTAGTCAGGCCTTAAAACTTTTCAAGTTGAAGATTGCTCCTCTCCGGGTGTCCCCGCCCAAGTGCTCAGCTGACTGTGGTGAGGTTTACCATATCCTGCTGCCACCCCCAGCACTTGCTGCCCTCCCATCCCACCTGAGGCAGGCAGCAGCCTGTCACCCTGTCCCAACTAACTCCAGCCTGTCAGCTACTCCAGAATGTGGAGGGCAATCCCTCTCCACTTCCTCACTATCCCTCTCCTCAAGGGCGTGTATCCACCCACTGCAGCATTCTGTACCCTCTCAGGTGCCCACAAGACATCCTGGACCAGCAGGATGTCCATCCTTCCCACACTTGCCATGCCAGCAGAACTTTCTCTTAGCCTTTAAGACGAGCATTCCTCTGAGATATGTTATCCCTCCTGAGGGTTCTCCTGCAGACATTACCCTGCCCACCCTGCTCAGCACCCAGAGCCTTGCTCCTCCCTCCCGTGCTGTCAGGACAGTGGACATGAACACCAGAAAGCAGAGGAGGAGCCCTTCCCAGCTGCCAGCCTGAGCAACCTTTAAGCCACCTCTCAAGCCAGCACCACCTCCAGCCAGCCCTCCTTCCACTCACCCTTGCTCTTACCTGCAGACGTGTCTCTACAAGACTTCCACAAAAGGTCTGGCATCTCCCTTGTCTGCCTCCTGGTGCTCTGCAGCACCAAACCCACTCTCCTTTAGCTCTTTTCTCCATGAGTCTCCAGCAGGCAAGACCACAACCAGCCCTGGATATTTCTTTGGTCAGCCACAGTCCTACCAGCAGCACCATGTCCCCCAGCCACAGGCAGATATGTGTCAGCTGGTCACCAAGCCCCATGCAGCCCTTCCCCACAGCCCTGATCTGAAAGCAACATCATCACCTCTTCCTGCTCTTCAAGCCTCCAAACTGTACAGTACTGAGCAGCAGCAGCAGCAGCAGCAGCAGCAGCAGCAGCAGCAGCAGCAGCAGCAGCAGCAGCAGCAGCAGCAGCAGCAGCAGCAGCAGCAGCAGCAGCAGCAGCAGCAGCAGCAGCAGCACAGCCCCAGGTGATGCCCAGCAGATAAGAAGACCCTCAGGGCTCAGCCTTTATAGCTACAGCCCCATCACCAGGGAATGCCCCACAGGTGATGCAGGTGGACCAGCAGCAACCTAGAGCAGTTACCCCGGCCTGCCCCAGAGCACAACCCCTGCCAGAAGATAAATCACCAAAGCTCACAAAGACCTGCTGGGGGGAGAAAAAAAAAATAAAAAAAAAAAAATTATGCCAGAACCCCAAGACGCTTGCTCAAAATATCACATGTGAAAAAAGCTGCAAAAACCCTCAGCCCACTCCCACTTATAAAAGGCCCTATCTAAATAAATGAGAAATAAATGTTTCATTGGTAAACTCAAAAACTGGGGAATATCTCTAATTACGGATGGGGAAAAAAAATGGATGGGGGAAAAAAGAAAAAAAGTTCAAGTAAACTGGAAAAAACATTGAAAGGAATGTTCTCCAAGAAAGACAGGGGAACCAGGTAAAGTTGGGGAAAAAAGCAACATTGCCACCAAGGAAATGTCCCCTGGTGAAAACACAAAGTGAAAATTTCCCTCCTAGACTAATAGCCTCTGGAGGTCCAAGTCTCTGCCAAGCACCCACATTCTTGATGAGCATCTGCCCAGCAGATGCTGCCCCTGCCAGCAAGACATCACCTGCAGGAGGTAAGGAGTGTCCCCAGGCCATGCCTGCTGCTGCTGGGCACAAGGCTGTTTGTGACTGTCACCCGACCATGTCTGCATGCCGGAAGAAGGTTGCACAGATGACTTCATGAAACAAAATTAGGAGTCCTCCACAAAAAAGGACATTGCCACAGATCTGGCATAATCAGGACCCATCATCATCAAATACAGGAAATTGGCACATCTGCTTTTCAGGCTGCTGATCCACCAGTGGCTCATGCACACTGTCAGGGGGAGTCCTGCTGCAAGTAGCTGGCCCTGTGAACTATCTTTGCATAGATATTTACATAATTTCCCCCAAAGAGCAGTATAAGCAGTTGTTTTATTATTTATTCTCCCAATTGTTCTTTTCTCTTTCTCTCCTAGGCCCAGGAAAACAAAACTGACTTAACAGCATAATGTTCTCTTTCTCCTTCCCAGCCTAAAGAGGTCAGGCTAGACAGATAAACATGTTGTTTTTTAAGCAGTATAATCCCAAATAGAACAAAAGTTACATTTCTGTTTGGCTGCACCCTAGAGGGGGTTTGATCCTTTCCCCCAGAGTCAGTGATGAAGCTGTCACAAGCCAGGGTGGCTATAGGATTATGATCAGTTTCCTACCTGCTTATGCTATTTTTTTTATTTTATATATATATTCTACTCAGAAATATGTTGTCCTTTTCCTGGGACGCACTACTCTCTCTGGGAAAGTTCCTGCTTACTCTGTTCCTCTGTTTCCTCTAGCTGGGCCATTGTTCCTTGAGAAGACCAAAAAGGGTCACTACAACTCTAGAGTTGTGCTGAAATCCCAACCCAAGTTACTGGGCAGTGCTGCTCTAAGTTAGAAGCAGCTCCTGGGGCACAGTGGTCTCTGTGATGGTTTGCACCAGGATAGCCCATCTTTCTTTCTCTCTTTTCATTCCTTCTGCCCATCCAAGCATAGTGGAAACAAACAGCTCTGAAAAAGTGGAAACAAACAGTTCTATGCGAGTCAGACAGCAGACAATCATGCCAAAAAACAACGGAGCCTTCTCCAACTTTGCTGAGGCCAGGAATGGACACCAATTATCATCCCTGGCTTGACTGGGCAACTAATGGTCCAACGTGGATATCGCAGTAACATCACTCTGCAGTCTCACATTTATACCTTATCTTATCCAGAATATTGCAAATATTTAGGTTTCCTAGTTTTCAGAGCTCTTTTTTTTTTTTTTTTTTTTTTTTTTTTTCCCCACACTGTGTTTTTGTGTGTATTTTCTGTAGGTACTGCACACTGTTTAATGAGGTTGGAAAGGAACAGCTGTTCAGGAATTCTGAGCTTGCATAAGTCCCAGATTTATCTAGACAGATACTTTCCATCTGGATGATACATGCAACACCACATGAACATGAAACTTCCTGTGTTACTTAATGCTATTCTTTTTATTTATTCATTGCTTCACTAATTTACAGAATGGGCACAGACCACGAGGCTACATCTGTAAAGAGGGAAAAGGATTTGTGTCCCTAGTCCTCCAGGAGGCAGCTCCTGAGTAACTGCTGCCTATTGTCCAGCTCCTGGAGTCACTCTGTTTTCTCTTTCCTTTTGCATGAGACTTCCACGTACTGTTTACATCCTGTGACAGGACAAGAACATTACTTTCCTGTGAGTTGCCTTGAATAAAATTGCATCTTAAGCTAGAATGGCTCAAGGTTTCACATCACTCTTATTCTGTAGCATGTGGCAGAACAACAAATCCAGACCTTGACCAGAAAGTCTATTTAACTCATCAGAACTACAGCCTCACACACATATACACACAAGTTTAATTTTTTTTCTCCAGACAAAATGCGGGCAATTGCTCAGTCTCCCCTAGAAAGCATGGCTGTTGTACAGGGAGTACCAAAATGGAAGTGAACGGGCAACAAAGACCTCCTGACCAGATGAGAAAACCCAAAATGAGAAAAAACACCACCTGAGTTGTAGTTCTCTGTTCACTTATCCAAGCACCCAAATACAGCACATTATTGCATCTTAACACATTTTTGGTTCCATTTGCACATGGCAAAGGCAACAGAGATGAAACTAAGCTCTGTCATTTGAGAGGTAGGAAAAGTCTGAAAGGGACCAACTCTTGGCACTTCAAGACTTAGATACACCTGTGTTTTGGGATATGCTTCTCTTCCACATCCTCTCTAAATGCTGTCACCCTTATACATATTCCAAGCACACCTGAGGACAGTTTCTCTTTGGTTCCTCTGTTTTCCCTGCTTTCCCAGCTGCTGGTGAATACCGTGGTGCAAGAAACCAGCATATAGCAGGTTCTTGGGCGAGTGAGCTCTACTAGAGACTGGTGGGATAGTGAGGGAAGGTGTTGCTACTCCAGATGTGAAACCAATACCCAGAGCCAGCAGGAGATTCACCTGGTGCTGGGGCAGAAGTGTGCACCTGGCCCTGGTCTCTTGGTACAGGCAAGAGCATGAGGAGTCCCCTCCTTCTGCTACAGTATGATCTTCTCTGCACTAGCAAGCTACTGACCCCGTCCAGCCCCTTGGACATAAGCAACTATCTCCCTGGGTGCAGCACGAGGGTCCAGTTTAGGGGACATGTTGCATCTTCTGCCTACTCAGCTCCAGAAGTCTGCTTTTGATGGTTTGTACACAGAGTCATCAGTGAAGTCACACTTTCTCTGTGCTGGTGTGCACAGGGTGAAACACACCCATCCTGTGGGCTGGGCAGTGTGGACCGTACTCTGGACTCAGTGCTGTAGTGGTGGAGGAGGAAGGGAAAGAAATGAGCATCACCTAATAAATTCTGAGAACTGAGAAAGGAGGCCCCTAGGCCATGTGCAAATGGAACCAAACGTGTTAAATAGCCATGAACTACTGCCCAGTGCCTTCTCGGTGCCTATCTCCCTCTCATCCAACCATTCCAGCAAAGCAGGAGTGATTTATCTGCTACTTCAGCAGAAACCACAGGCTGAAAGAGGAATTCACACACTTGGAAAAAGGAGCAAGCCCTGGCTACCACAGATCCCCAGTTGGCAGGGGTAGCTTGTTCCAAGCATGCTCAGTCACATGCACATGAAGTAAAACTTCCAGCTGGATAGGATGACACATACTCCCAGACTAGGCAAGCACTCCTGAGGCTCAGGCTGGCTTGTGCAGCTCTGAAAGCTGAAGTGTAGCTTTTGGACACCCTCAGAAAGCCTGCTCTGCCACACCACGCACCTCTGCAATGAGAGATGAAGTGGCACTGTGCAGAGCTCCTGAGAGGTAACAGAGTGTCAGCCTCCCCTTGTCCTGGGTTTTTGGCAAAGCTCAGGCTTCCCTATCCTTAACCTTCCATGTTTTGTGCATCCACAGTCACTGTGAAGTACTGCTTGCTTACTTTTTAGCCTTGCTAGCTCAAAGACATTAAGAACTTCATGAGCCAGATCTTTGGCTGACACAAATCACTATTGTTCCATGGACTTCTGAGAAGTTTCCAGCTTGAATCACACTGAGGCTTGGCTTTGCATTTGGATCAGCATGGAGAAGGCATTCTGACATGTATGTGGCAGGTCAGAGCACTGTGCCCACAGGAAACCATCCAAAGACAGCTGGAAATGGGATGAAATGAAAGATCACTGGCAGGCCACTTGTGTCTACGGCTTTCCCAGCTCCTCTTGCAGAGGGAAGAGACTTCCTTTTTGGAGCAGTGACATGCCTGATTCACCTACACGCCCTGCAAGAGCCACATGATCCTCCTTAGGTCATTGCCTCAGTTAAAAAACAGATCTGTTGTGTCTGTGCTTTCACTTGCTGCTAGCCTAAGATGTGCAGGTATGGTACAGCTTAGGTCTGCATTCTAACTGCATGGAATTCTGTGCATTTATTTCCCATACTTCATTTTGTAGAGCTCTTTTTGGTCCTCCCAGTCGAACTTCCGGACAGAGCCATTTCATCTGACAGTTTTTCTGCACTGTGAGCAAAATTAATTGATACAGAATGGAAAAATATATATTGTCATGCCAGTACATATTCAACACTAAATTTGTTTGGGGCCTTATCTATGACACATTACTGCACATGGGGGATGCTGACCACAATCTGCAATCCACAAGTCATTCTTTCTATGAGAAATAGTGCTTGTTTGTAGACTAAGGCTGTTCAAAACTCTGCAGCAGGGAAAATTATTTCTGTCTGCAGCAGAAATAATTTGTTTGATCTCACAGTGATGGAACTGCATTGTGACCTTATTTAACAAGAAAATACCTGATAATTCTGCATGGACTCCTGTGGTTCCAACCAGCAACCCAGTGTGGGAAACCTGTCAGAGGTGACAAGACGATGGATGTTAAAGACATCAACTTTGCCAGCTTACTGCTGGTGTGACTGACATGGGATTCTTCTTGTATTTTGCCTTGCATGAACAAGAAAGATCTTGACCAAGAGATGGAGACTCAACAAGGATAGCAAACATCAGCTCCCCCATACTGTGTCTTTTTCTTACCTATCAATGATGCTCAAGCTGTCTGGACTCCCCTGAGCAATACGCCAGCCTCTATGTCCACAGTTAAACAGAGATTGTAGAATTGTAGAATCTGCTGAGTTGGAGAGGATCCATCAAGTCCAGCTCCTGTGGAAGCCTGCAGTAAGCCATGCTTTCCCAGCAGCCACATCACTCAATTCTTGCCAGAGAGGAAGACAAACAACATGTTTCTCTCTTCAAACTCTTCTTCAGCAACCCCTCTTGAATCCAGGATGCACTTTGTTCCACCTCCAAGGTCAAGGACCACCCACTGTAGGGCCTGGGTGGCTTGAGCACTAGTTGTGCTGTGGGAAATGTGCATGCTCACCACCCAAACCCTGAGAGGCTCAGTGTCCCTTCCCACCTGTATTCCCTTCACATCAGGCCTCCCACTGTGCTGGGGGCTGTGACCCGAGGTGCCCATGCCAACAGTATTTCTCTCAGGGAGGCTCCAAAAGTGCCCACACCTCCATACAACACCAGCAGGATCAAATGAAATACAGTGGAACAGTGGCTGTTGAAAATGAAATGTAAATAAAATAACAAAAAATTAGTTCCTTAGTATGAGGAAAAAAAAAAAAGAGCATCTTCAGAACAAACGGTAGGGTTTGTGTAGAGGGCTGGGTAGAGGTAACATCCTCTACACAGCCCCAGTAATTTAATAAAAGCTATGAGGCCATGACAGCTTACTGCCAATCACAAACCCAGACTGACTCATTAATAATTTAATTGGCAGGTGATAAGGGAAGTCAATAATTTGGTTTTTTTGTTTGTTTTGTTTTTTGTTTGCTTGTTTGTTTTTGTTTTTTTTGTTTTTTCCCTTGGTAGATTGCTCACCCTCTGACCACTTCCATTGCAAGCCAGAACTGTTAGAATTGGAAGAAAACATTTTTTTGTCATAATGCATGAGGCATCTCTGAACTGTGTTTTATCTTTCCACAGCTGGACCTTATTTACACACTGCTCCTGTGATTGATGTCATGATGAGAGACAGGCCTTTGAGAGCTCTAGCACATTACTTGGCCAGAACAATGTAACTTACATTCTGAGAGAGAATCCCAAGTCTGGTCCTAATGTGAAGTGTCCTGAGGTCTAGTGCTTAAGAGCCTCCCATGTTGAGCTTGCCTGCAGTGTAATGATGAGTGTAGTCCACTGCAACTTAAAAGTCCTCAAGAGTAGATGCTATTTAAAAAAAGCACACAAATGGTAAAAAAAAAAATCAAAAAAATCAGCTTTATATCAAGTCCTCTTAATCACTTGTCACATAGTGCTCTTGGAGAAAACTCCAGAAAAGAAACAAAGAAATAGAGGCTAGACACTTATTTTTAATTTACAAGTTAATTTTGTTTTATGCACCTTGTCACATGATTAGCATTTTTTCTTCACAGAAAATTCACGCATCTTTTTAGCCTTCAGATAGTATTTTAAGATTATTAAGCTTGTCTGAACTTTCTGGGAAAATCTGAAACCACAGATGGAAAAATCGGAGAGATAATATTCTTACAGCAGAAAGTGATGCTTTCTACAGCCTCATGTTCACTGTGAAGGATCCAGCTTATGCTTCGAACCAAATGCCTGCTCTATTTTTAGTCTATTGTAAACGAGTCCATTTTGGCGGTCACCACGTGCACAGTCCCAGAGCAACAGTTTGGATCTCTTGTAGATTGGTTTCCCACACGGAGAAAACAGCTAACGTGTATCGCTGCAACATTGCTTGCAACAGTTTTCAGATGGCTGCTGATTTAGAAAAGTGTTCAATATTCAGTGCCCCTGGCAAAGAACCGTAAGATTTAGTAAAAATGTAGAGGGGAAAAAACAAAACAAAACAAAACACAAAGGATCCCAGGAGTTTCTTGACTAAACCGTGGACAGGCAGATGAGACGGACTGAGCTCTCGGGCAGGGCAAGTCCCGGGTCCCAGCGAGTTTAGAGGCACCTAGGGAGAAACTGCCTGCCCTACCTCCCGCACCCCCCGGCGGCACCAACAGCTTCGAGAGCCGCACGTTTTCTTTTAATTACGCGTTTTCAGTGTTAGTCTGGAACGACACATTCCTGGCATGTCGCAATCAGCGATGTCAGCTCACGGGGGCTTTTAAACTCTGCACAAGCCCGGCTGCACCCGGGCGGGGCAGGGGACGTGCCCGGATCCCTGGGACCGTCCCACGGGTGAGCTTCAACAGCCGCCGAGCCCCCCGACCCACCGCACCCCGGGCACCGCCACCTCTACCCGCCGGCACTCACCGAGGAGTGGCCGCCCCGCAGGCGCATTGCCAGCCCGCAGCCCCCGGGCGCTGCGAGGCTTCCCTCCGACCCAGTCCGCACTGAGGTCAGCCCTAGGCTGACGGCGAGGCCTCCGCCAGCCGGGGAGGCGCCTGTGGCGGGGGGCCCAGCACGGGGAGGCCGTTGCCGGCGTGGCGGGTGGCCGCCGGGGCCGGGCGGGTGAGAGAGGGAGGCGACCCGCGCCACAGAGGCGCAGAGGGGCGCGCCGGGCCCGCCCGACTCCGGCCCCCGCCCCAGGCATCTCCGCTGACGGGCGGGGAGGGCCGGGCCAAGCCAGCCGCGGCGGCGGCCGAGGGGCGGCCACTTGAGGAGCGCCCGCGTCCACTGAGCTGCAGGACGGCAGTGCCAGGCTCCCGCCTCCCCTCCCTGGACCCATGGCGGGGCCCCTGCCCCGGGGGTGCGTCGGCCCGGTGCCGCCGCCGCTGCTGCTGCCGCTGCTGCTACTGCCGCTGCTGCCCGCCTCCGCCCCAGCTCCGGAGGGACCGTCGTGCCACGGAGCCTTCGACATGTACTTCGTGCTGGACAAGTAAGGGAAGCGCGGAGGGGCACACGGAGGGGCACACGGAGGGGCACACGGAGGGGCACACGGAGGGGCACACGGAGGGGCACACCCGGGGACCCAGAGGAACACACAGACACACCGGGGGCACCGGGAGACGCAGTCGGACACACAGCCGGGGGAGACAGGCACCGCCGCCTTGCTCCGGTCGCGGCTTTTGTTCTGGCCGCGCGCGCCCGCTGCAGCCCCGGCGGGTGCGCGCGCACTGGGCTAACGGTCGCCGCCGGGGTGAGGGAGCAGGCACGCGCTGGGGCCAGCAGCCGCCGTAGTTCGTGAGGAGATGGGGCGGGAAAGCGGAGGGGGAGTCGGGGCAAAGACCCTGTTGGGGCGGGGAGGAGCACGGAAAGTTGCGGGTTGTGGCTGCGGGGAGGTTTGATTTTCCTTTCCCCCGCGACTATGGACGCGATGGAGTTGGCGGAGGTGCCTTTTCGGAGCGAAAGTGCACGGGTGGACATTTTTTTTTTTTAATTGGTTTTTTTCCGGCAGTTCGTGCGGCTGGGCAGCATCTGCCACCCCCTCACCAGCTGCTGGTGATCGTGTTTTTTTGTGGTGAAGTTTGTTCATAACGGGTGGCCGCGGAGAGCAGTCGTCCCGCGGGGCAGGGCTGCCGGTGTGTCTGGCGCTGCGGGAGCTGTGGAACGGGCGGGCTTTGCCGTGCCTCAGCTCGACAAACCGTGACAGAAATCACATGCTAGTTCCGCCGTGAGCCGGGGCTGGAAATAATTGGAGAAGTATATAGCCCGGTACTGCCTGATTTCTCACTGAAATGGTCACCCTTCCTTGCCTGGTCCCCTTCCATCAGGCCTACTAACCTGCTTTTGTTTTCTTTTCAGATCTGGGAGTGTAGCGCAGAACTGGCGTGAAATATTTGATTTTGTAAATCAGCTGACAGAAAGATTTGTGAGGTGCGTTTTGCTCCCTGTGGCATCGATAATACTGGAATATATTGAAAAAAAGCCCCTCCTTTTGTAGGCTCAGTGGATACCTTTGACAAATGTGTTCAGAGTTTGGCTTCAGTGCCCGAATTGCTGCAAAATGTTGGAAACTTCATTTTCTGTTTGGAACTCAGTAAAAAGGTGGTAGAACGCATCTTGAAATACTTAATCACTAAAATTGCTCTCAGCTACAACATGATTATTTTTAAATTTTTTCCCCCTGTAAACCATATGCCTCATTTCTGATGACAGACTTTCATTTCTGATTACTTCTTAGGTCTTGGTTTTGAGATCCGTTTGAAGGAAGCTGTCTGAATACATGTCTAGATATGTGTAAATATATGGGGTACGTCAAAAGGAAGGAAGTATCTGTCAAGGCTCAAATGCACAAGAAGTTTATGCCATGTTAACAGTATACTTGCACATATATGTAATTAACTTTGGAATTAGCTATCAGTATTGTCTGGCAAGTTTTGCTGCCTCAGAAACAGCTGTTGTAAGTATTGGCTAACTATGAACAGCTGAGGATTTCTATGATGCACTA
The DNA here is from genome assembly GCA_023637945.1 of Phaethornis superciliosus. Taxonomy (NCBI): domain Eukaryota; kingdom Metazoa; phylum Chordata; class Aves; order Apodiformes; family Trochilidae; genus Phaethornis; species Phaethornis superciliosus. The sequence goes on from JAJQWJ010000005.1 coordinate 414,241, forward strand.
TTTTGCTATAAAAAAACCCACCAAAGCAGAATAAAACAAAGGAAGCTCTCCAAACACACAAACATGGAGGTTGTGCTGGTTTGTCTAGGGAAAATAAAGTGCAGTGGGCAATTACCTTGGCTTACTAATAAAGGGATGCAACTAGGCTTGCATAATTAAATAGTGCTTATATTGATCTAGTAAAAAGCAAATCTGTAAACCGAGTGACTCGTGTTTGAAAGTTATCTTCTAATATCTAAAATAAAGGCAAAAAAGAGCTCAAGGATGCCAAAGTACTTCTTTTTAGTGAGTGGTGAAAAGATACGCTTGGCCTCACTGACAAGATTGTTCAGTGTCAGTCTTTCAATTCATCATCATTCACAACTGAATGACACTCCCTTTTGCAACAGCATGCTGTGTAGAGGTCTGGTTGCATTATCTGAAAAGAGTAGTGGGAAGAACTGGTTGGTAGTTTCCTTCAGTCCTCACCTGAAGAATTAATTCATTACAGTGCATCTGCTCCCCAGCTTGACTTGCTTGCAGCACATGTGTTTGCAGCAGCAGCCTGATGGCTGTGTACATACCATCCTTCCTACTGTCACAGTGAGCACTGGGAGAGCAGAACACAATCGGGATCTTTTGTGAAGAGGACAGCTTTGTAGTTCTAAAGACAAGTTAGCACAATTGTGACATTAAGGTTGTTACGCCCCAGGGAGATACATCTCAAACATGGAAGTCTCACAGTACTCAGACTAAGCGGTGGTGTAATTACCAGAGACTGGGATTGCAAATGCTTATTTGTTTTGTTTGTCAACTGCTTGCAGCAATAACAATGATTAATAATCCCATCTCTTAGAATACAGTTTAATTTAGAGCATTTCAGATTTTTGCATTCAGAGCTTTAATAGATAGACTGATGGACTGTATCTTAAATCCAAGATCTGTGCAGTTCTGTGCAAAGATCCAGTACTTATGTTTCTATGAAGTCAATAATCTTACATTGCATCATTGACATAAGTGAACTGAAGATGTATAGTCATTCACCTTAACAAGTGTTATGTCTTTACTAACATTAACCCAGTTAATTAATGCTGATACATATATATCGTAAATTATAAAATTACTGAATATATTGAAATTGTCATGATAATAATATTAAAAGCAAGTAGGAGACGTATTACAAGTTACCCTAGGAAAGCTGCTGTCTTTGGCTTCCTGGACATCAGTTCTTCTGCATTTTCTACTGATAGCTGGATATAGTTCCTCATAATCTTGTTGGAAGAGACAGGTGGGCTTCACTTGTCTTCAAAAAAAGAATTCCTTTATAAAATCAATTAATACAATGTTGTATTTTATAATGATGTTTCCCAGATACTTTTATGGAAGTTGGTCTTAAGTGTCACAACTCTGTGTGACGGAAACAAAATCATACTCATTCTGAAAGAGCTCGTCATGCTACTTTTATAGAGATGAATCAGTTTGAAGGCACTGTTTCATTGACTTTGATGATTTTAAGACCAAGAAGCACAGTTTGAAATTTACATTGTGTGAGGGGGAACTGACTTGAATATGTCCATGTTTACTACCCTGAAACAAGAGCATACCCTGATTCTAGGTCCCTTTTTTTACACCAGTGCCCATGAGAAAATAAAAGGATGTGTTAGCTTTCTGTACCTTGGTAGGTTGTAACCTATGAAGTTCGCTTTCAGCTGGGTTGCAGGAGATCTTAACCATTAAGCTTAGCATGTCTTGATCTGAAGTCTAGTCAGGCAAGACAGAATAATTCTGCTGCTTCATTCTCAAAGCATCTCTGTAAAGAGTAGATGGGCAGAAATCCTTTAATTCCTCTCATTCTGGGTTTGTAGTTCAAAAGTATGTTCTTTGGAAGCTGGAGAATAAAAAATGATACTAATGAAGGATGAATAAGTGAATGAAATGCTGTGCCTCTACACATTTCATTTGTCTAAAATGTATTTTTTTCCTCTTTCCCTTTTTTAAAAGCCCCAAGATGAGATTATCATTCATCGTGTTTTCCACCCAGGCACACATCATTATGCCGTTAACTGGAGACAGGTTAGTGCACTGCTTTTTTAATTCTCCCTCTCCCTCCCCCTCACCAAGGGTTCTTATTAAATCAGACAAGCAGTAACAGATACTGAACAATAACTGATACCTTTAAGTGGTGGCCAGTCCTGAAGCCTCTGTGCAGAGCTGGGTTTAATTTTATGAATGGATAGCCTAGTGAAAAAGGAAGAAGAACATAGGAAATAAATTCTTGATGTGAACTCTGCCACTGCTTTGCATAATGACTGCAAGTAATGTTTCCATCTTTGTATTACTGCATCTTCCTTGGCACAGCAAGAGAAACAATTCTTGCTTTTACTTTTATAAAGCATCTGTAGAAAAGCCTGCAGTACTTTTTCATGTCTAGGTAAAGCATAGAATGGTAAATCAATGTTTCCTGTCATCTCATATAAAGTAGGTGTTTCTAGTTTGCCTTTTCAAATCATGACTTCAAAATCAGTTTTAGGCAGCATATTTGGTGCCACTTGAAAAACGTGAGATCTTTCCATCACTGTGATAATGTATGGATGTACCTGAACTCTTCCTTTCAGCTGATGTTTCAAAAAGCAATGGAATTGAAGGCTGCTCACTCTGATTTCTAAAGCAAATAATGATTAGCAGCTAGAACAGGCCAAGAATAAGTGGGGGAAAACAGGGCAAAACCAGGTAGGGAAGAAATAATTGCAAAAGTAACTACTAAGATCAGAGGGAGCTGGAAAACGATATTGTAGAAGTGATGGTTTCAGCAGAGGACAGTTGCACTGTCATCAGTCCTTCAGCATCTTTGTCAGAAACAACATGACCTCCTCTCTCCCTTTTGTCCAGAAGCTAACCACGCTGCACAACTTCTGGGATTTAGAGCATGTGGAAAAAACATTTAAGAATCATTTTAATGACCTGTGGCAGAGTAGAAGTGAGGTAGCCCTTCCTTTACTAGAGTCAATACAAAATATGGTCTGCCAAAGTCTGTTAGTTTAATCTGTAAATTGTTTTGTGTGGTTTTTTTTTTTTAAAACATAATAGCAAGTATAAGCCTTACTGAAGAGACCTGACACTGGCAACAGACAACTATGTCACACCTCAGAAATGTATGCTGACATCCTAGAATCAGGATATCTAAAGCTCCAGTTATAATTCCTCCTGTTTTGCATTTTAAGAAGTGGTCTGACTTGAGAAGGGCCTATTTTTCACTTCCCCTGCCTGGACTTGGATACTGATCTGCTCTCTGTGGGGAGAGGCAAGGTTATAAGCCATTTTTCCAGATGGCTTGAGAGAGGTCAGGAGAGGACAATCCAGCGTGTTGTAAGGACTGCTGAAGTCAATGAGATCCTTTCTTTTGATTTCAATAGGCTCTTAATCCCTGTCAGTGGCGTATTCCTGATCAGGCACGCAGAGTCAGCACTGATAGTGTACAGGCCTTAGAATACTTGTGCAGAGCTCTGGAACCCTGACACACCAACACAAGCTCCTGCTTCGTGGCCTGTCTGTGCCATGCTTTAAGCGTGGGAAGAACCATGTTTTTCTGAGAAGTCTGGTTTAAAGTATAGGAAGAACATTCTTGAGTTCTAGTGAATTCCTTTGTGCTACTTTTCTGTAGTGTGGAGTGATTTTATGAGTATCTATCCTAGGAGAAACAAAATTGCTACTCTTATTTTATAGGGAGAACAAAGGAAACAGTAGTAACTGTGACCATATGTGCATAGGTAAGAAGGGATAGATACAGTTGGAACAGCTGTCCTTTTAAATATTAAAGTCAACAGAGGAAAATGAGTTAGAATGTCTAATTTCCATTGTTCTAAGCAGAAGTTGAGGATGCCAAGTACAGTGCCGTTTTGGGGATGGGTGAATGATTATGGGTACTATAGCCTTGGGTTTTTTATGTGCATTTTGACTTGCAGGGATGTTTTCCCCCTTGCTTACTTGCTAATTTGCAAGCATCAGGAAACCACAATTCATTCTCAGCAGTTTGTTCAAACTAGGAAAGTTATTTTGTTTGGAAAGCCTTAGACTTCTAATGTTTTGCACAAAGTTCTTTCTATTTTTTACTGCATGATAAAGCTGTGGATATAAAGAAACCCACACCATAGCTCCAAAGCCTCCAGATTACCAAATATTTTGTGACTACAAACAGTGCTGTGTTAATAACTCTGAAAACAGAAGTCACTGTTAACCACAGTGCACATAATTCTATGATACATATATACAGTAAAAATAACATCCAGATGGAAAAGACTTCTCACAATGGCTATATCAATTTCAGAGATACACATTTTCCCTGTGAAATTGAGCCGGAAACTGTGTGCTAAGTGGTAAACAAAGACTTGTGCATTCACATTTATGGCTGCTAGTTTTGAGAAGCAAGTTGTTTGGAAAAGTATATACACTTACTAATATCATCCAGGTGGCACAGTATTTTCTACAGTCTCTTTTTGGCCAACTATGTGCTGGCCAACAGAATTTCGGGTTCCTGTAAACCTGATTCTGCAGCATTTGATCCATGTCCATCATGGCCAGGGCTAGCCCTGCTTGCTCTACTAGGTGAAACTCTTGTTGAAGCTAAAGAAAGGTTATCTTAACAAGGGTGGAAAATCAGGATACTTAGGTACCTGGTACAGGGCCAGCTGTACCTTACTGTGCTGGTCTATCGGCTGGTGCTGCTCACTGTCTACGTGTAACCTAGCAAGACATTTAGTGTTTTGTGCCTTGGTCACGTGAGCAAACCCTACACTTTGGTTCAAGAAGCTTGCCAGAACAGAACCATCTGCAGAGAGCATGTTCTGCAGAGTGTATGAAGTAGAGCAAAATCAGCCACTTATGTGTTGTCCATCTAGAGCCCATGCAGGAGGCCTAGAGTTTGAAGCAGAATAATTATAATGGTGCCAAGCCCTCTGTAGTATTTGAGAGGTGTACAAAGCAGGAACCTCCTCCAAATTATGCATCTGAGGAGAGTGATGCACAGGGTTCACTTTCACCAACACAGTAGAGCTGTTTGTTAGGGATGTAACCATCACTCTCTTTATGAAAGAGCACTCTTCCTACTTTGTTTCAGTAACAAGTTTGTGCGTTTTCCTGTTACTATACTTCTTTCTTAGCAGCAAAACTGAAGTACCTGTTTCATTTGCTTTTATTTGTTAGAGATGAAGTATATTGCCTTGTAGGCACATAGCCTCATTCCTGATGATAAATATATGCTCATTGGGAATCACAATCTGCCAGGGCTCGTACTTTCAACACACTGAAAAACAATGAAAATATTCCAGCACTTCAATAGGTAGAATGCTACATGGAAAAGAAATACAGGATCCTGTCTCCCATCCAGAAGAACTAAGAACACCACTGCTTGGAACTGCATAGGTACTGAGATTCAGTCCATACTTTTTATCAGACGCATTTATTTCCTTTAAGGCAAATGATTGTCCCTTTCTGTTAAGTGTATTTTCAAAGACAGTATGGCATCTCTCAGAAACTCACGTGGCTCATGCTTTGTAACTTTATAGCATAAAGTTACATATATATATATGTATGTACATGTACATACATATATAAAGCTTTGTAGCTTTATTACCAGTCCTCTCAAGGAGGTGTGATCTACATCCTATTGCAGTAGGAGGAAGTTATTACCTGTCTTTCACAGCCTATGCAAGGCAATGCCTGAACATCACTTACTTGTCTGCTGGCAGTACTGTTTGTTACCATTGTGTCAATTAGACTGACTTAAAACAAGAGATAATACTAAACAGTAATGAAAACTGTTGAGTTGGCTAAATAAAAACTTGCAGCTTGGCACAACAGGGCTTATATAGAGAACTCTCCTGTGAACTGGTGACAATTGCTGTGGCATAATTCAAACTTCAGGAGGCACATAGTTACATTTAGACTTGAGTAGACCTGAATTGTGGAGCATGCTCAGATAATAAGTTGCTATGTTTTGATTTGTGTTAAATAGTTTTTTTCCAGTTGTTTGCAAAGCTGAGCTGTTTTGTAGTATCTCTTTAATAAATGCTATGTTTTCAATTCTGAATGTAGTTATGCAGTGCCCTGCCTTGGGGAGGCACTGGGGGTAGGAGATGAGCTCAGAGCAGACTTTGGCCAGTGTCAAAGTACCTGTAGAGGTCTGGACGCATCTCAGAAGATGGCACAGCCTCCCTTGCAGCAAATAAGGCCTATGCAGCTGGGGGATCTGATGCTTCCCCAAGGCCCTGCTCTCTGAGATGGTGCACAGCAGAATTCCCCAGGGAGGTATGAGCAGTGGGCACTTCTGGAGCTGCCACCAAAACCTCTCCTGACTGCAGCCAGGGTGGGGTTGCACTTGCATCCCTTTCACGGACTGGCTGGGTGAACAGGATGATGGAGAGCTTGTAGCCATACTGCTTGTCTGGCTACTGCTGGAAGAATTATCTGCACTAGTTAAAAAGCTTAAAAGAGAGAACAGACAGGATATATTAAAAATTAGATGTGCCTTTTCTAAAAAGCAGAGATGTGATGCAGTGCATATGCGGAATGGGGAAAAGGTATTAAATTTATACTAATTCAGCCCAAACACAGGCTGGCTGCAAGTTGATGATTTTGTTTTGTTTTTCACCTCCCTCATCTGACTTGAACCATGAAGCAAATGGCCCTTCAGCCTTTATCACTGTGCAGAGCAGTACCACAGCAGTGACCAGACACCCAGGCTGAGGTCATGGCTCTGTTATTTCAGTACAGAGGACTTATACAACCAGACCTGAGCTGTGGATTTTTGTGGCTACAAAACACTACAGAAACTAGAGGAGAGTTTAGAGGGCACTGAAAAGCAGGAATGAGGTCTTCAGAATGCTGTAGCTGGTTGAGTAAAGAGAGTCCTGTTCCCAAAGTGATTCAGTCAGACTATGAGCTCCTGTGCCTGCCCTCCAAACCAGCTGGGTGCAAGTTTAATCCTGGTGAGGGGGCTCTTTGCTGGGACATCCAGATAAGGGCTCACTCATACCTGACCAACTCAGAACATGGGTGGAGCTTGTTCACATCTGGCTGGGCCTGTCTAGTACAGCTGTGCCCCAAGGGAGGGAAAGAGATAGTGGCTGATTAAATGCAGATAAAAATCTCATGCTGCCAAAGATTTTCCCGGAACCCTGTTTAAGCAGAGGCCTGGAAACACCAGAGATTTCTGTGTAGCCGGGTCACAAGACATTTTAGATAAATAAAACTGAACTGATTGCACAAAAGCTATTTTTGCAAAATTAAATCTGTTTCAGAAAACTAGGACTTCAGTTGCTGCTTGTTTCTTGGCAGCTGAACAGTAACGCCTGTGATGGGCTGCCACTCATTTCTGGCAAGTACTAAATATGTGGTTTATAATCTGCACTCATACATAATCAGTTTCAAGTTTCTATAGATGTTGAATGTAAAATATTTGGATCAAACAGACTGTATTATCTTACATAACTTACACTCTTCCATATATTCAATGCAACATTTCTCCCTTTTTTTTTTCCCCCTCCTCTTTTTTTCTCCTTCTCCCTCAGTTGTATCTGTTAATCCTGTGATTGGGATCTTATTACAGCTATGTACTTTGAAACAGAGCTTCTAAACATAGAGGAAGCCCATCAGTGGAACAAATGACTTGTGGGTGGCATTCAGGCAGAGCAGCATATGTATTCTCTCATTCTGCTCACCCTAAGGACTGCTTTCTTGCATCCTGTAATGTATTTTCCCTCCGTCTCTTCACCCCTGCCGGTTTCCTTTTTGTCACCTATGTTTGCTGTATTTGCCCAAATTTTGTTCCTACTTAGTTTTCACCTGTCCTTTCCTAGCACAACTTTCCATGTGTTTCACTAGAGCTTTGCTTGCATAAGAATTCAGAACTTTCGGATTAGAGTCATTCACTAGTGGTTTTTTTCCCTGATCATACTGATTTCACTGGGAATAATTGCTTTCAAGCTACCTACCAGCTTCTCCAACCTTACCATCAGAGCTAACTGAGCATCTCACAGTCAAGGTTGGATTTATTTCAAGTCCTGTGAGGAATCATGGCACATCTTTATCCTGCTGTTAATATAAATCAGTTGTGACTTGTTTAAATGTGATGTCTTGTCAAAGATCTCACAGAAAGGAAGTGACAGCCGAAAATAAATAAAAATATACTTAATCCTAGTCCCTGTCCTTGGATACAAGAGTTATCTTGCAAATGCTGCATTTGCCTAGTGCTAGTTGCTTCTTAAGGGTTAAGTTTTTAATTATTGCAATTCTGCCCCACACCATTAAATAGCTGCATATTAACCTGGAAGATTTATCTAGAAATAGAACTACTGTTTTAGGGGATTTATTTTTTTAATTGCAGCATGACTGTCAGTGAAGTTGGTTTAATTGAGTAGACTTACTATAACAGAATTTCCACTGGGCTATTTAATGCTGGTGCTTTGCTACTTCTTTGCAATATCTGGTCTGTCTGAAACATGTTACTTGATTCTAGCTCTTTAACTCACTGAGGCAAACATTTAGGTCTAAATGACAGTGCTGCTTGCCCTGTAAATACAAAATCTGCCTCTACATGGTATCTCAGCTAAATGCTGAAATTTACAGATTATAGATTCATATCTCCTTTATGACAAATACCATTTTTCCATCAATAAACTAACCTCTTCCGGTACTTCAGGTTATGCTAACAGTCATTTACCTTTCTGTTTTCAGAGAGAAAATCAAGAAAGGTCTTAAGGATTTGGAGGAGGTAAAACCAGCAGGTGACACATACATACATGAAGGATTAAAACAGGTAGATTTTAGTCATCTTACATTCAAAATGCCCTCTCTTCTCACCCTTTTGATAACAAAAACAACCTGTAACATAAATGAACTCACTGTATGCCTCATTCTGTTACATTCAAATCATTTTGCTCTCCTAAGTCATCCCAAGATTGCCCAGATACTGTGCAGATCCCAAGCAGAAGATTAGCCATCACAAAAAATTGCCATATGGAATTTCTTTGACTTGGTCCTTCACAGTAGAGAGCTATTCTTTGTTGTGAATTTAACAGCTAACACAGCATACCAATTACATGGTAAATAGCCACAGACAGCTTGGTGGGGCTGTGAGTCTAACAGTGCTTTCTAGAGCATGCACTTAGAGAGAGCTTACCACACAGATCAGCATTTTTGGGACAAATGGTCTTAGTTTTCTACTGTCTTAATTCTGGAGTACCCATCTGCTTGTATTTTCTTAAGACATACAGTTAAAGCATGCGTTGTGATTTTGTTGAAATACTTGGGTGTTGAAGGTGAGGGATAAGGTAAGGATCACAGCTTTCACTGTTGTGGATAGAAATTCAGTTTCTTCCTTTATGCCTATGGAGACAAGTTTTTCATCGTGATTTTGTAAGCAAACAGAAGTTTGGTTTTGGTTAAAAAAAAAGAATAAATTGTTTTAAGCCATTCTTTTTATATTTTGAAACCTACTGACTGGCATTTGAAATCTCAAGGGTAGCAAAGGAAACTTTTGTTGAGAAGTTGATGTGAAGAGCTTCACAGATCAAAGAGGATCTGTCCTGAAGGAAGCAAGTGTTTCCAAGGGTTGGTCAGTTAGTGACCCCAGCACTTCAGAGATGGGCTTGCTGGTGACTGAAAAGTATTGATGAGTTATTTCCTTGTCAGTAGTGAGTTAAAGGGGGGCAGAAGATTGTCATGAGAGATGGGTTTGAGGCTAAGGCTGAGTGCTGTTTCAGATGGTATATTCACTCAGAAGATGCATCTTGGTTAAAAGTTCAGGTGTAATTTTAAGCTGGAAAAAATGTTTCTTTTCAGGCCAACATGCAAATCGCAAAGCAAGGAGCCTCAAGGTTTTCTAGCATTATCATTGCACTGACAGATGGGAAGCTAGATGGTTGGATTCCCTTTTACGCAGAAAAAGAGGTGAGCATAGATTATAATGCTTGTTATATTTTGAAGAGTTTAGTGTTTCTGTGGAATCAAAACATGCTATTCCTCTTTTCTATTCTGGGACAGGCAAAGAAATCCAGAGAGCTGGGAGCTAGAGTTTTCTGTGTTGGTGTCCTTGATTTTGTACAAGAACAGGTAAGAAGAACATTACTATTTTAGATTACTGGGCAGTGTGCTGTCACAGTTATACAGTTAATGTTAAGTAATACAGAAATAAATTTCACTTAAATTAGGCAGTATAACATCTTCTCTGGCTCAGGAAGCAGACACTCAGATGTGTACATAGATATAAACAGAACATGTGGGTGTCACTTCCATTGCTGAGAAGACCTGTTGGAAATACCTTTGTTGGATGGTAGTTGCCAGCAGGGAAGGATGCAGGCAAACCCCCTTTCATTTAGCTGTTAAGTGATTAGGCTGCATATTTCATGCACACAGCAGCTGTAGACAGGCTTCAAGCAGCTTGTGTAACAGCTCCGAGGTAAGAAAAAGAAAGCAGAGTCCATGCCCCCCAGGAACTGAAAGCTCCTCCAGAATTCCTATGTCCTAGTTAAGGCTATAGATACTCCTCTGTCTTGATGGTGACTTGAATGGAGAAGTATACAAAAGACTCTCTACTGCAGAAGGCACATAAAAAGGTGGAGTAATGGAGGGAGAGCAAACAGGGAAGGTAAATCTGGAAAGAGTTATGAAGTCACTGCCAGGACAGAGGCCCTGAAAGGTTTCCTTAATGTGGTGGCTTGACATGATGGTAGCCACTGTACCATTTCGTTAGCTGCAGCAGGTTGTAATAAGTCCTCTCATTTAGAAAAGATATGGTTAGATGTGAGGGGATTCAAGATTTTACTTCTCTCTGCAGAGTTGATGGGAGTTGGTTTTAAACATTTTTACATTTTAAGGGTGAAAAGTGTGAAGAGTGTGAAGAATTTAGTTTGCTGAATGATTTACATGTTTGCATGTGTTTTCTCTCGAAAGCTTGAAAAAATTGCAGACACAAAAGAGCAAGTCTTCCCTGTCACTGGAGGATTCCAAGCACTAAGGGGGATAATAAATTCTGTGAGTATCAGGCAATAAGCTTAACATTTCCTCAAGATTACAGTATATTCTCCACTCCCACTTATTTTCCCAGGCAGAATTGGTTCCTAAATCAGTAATTGCAATATATTAAGTTCTCCTTATTGTAGAGATGCAGTTCTGTAAATAGTGTTGCCTGTCACTCTTGCCATTACTCATGCTCAGATGTTGTGTGGAGTTGGAAGACTCCATACAAGGGTGGTGAGTTTGAGGAGGATGAATTGCGGGATAGCTTCTATAGGTTTAGTCTGAAAAAAAATGAGACACTTACTCCAGGAGAGTTAAAAACAACTAGTTGAAATCATTAAAATCTTTGTACAAAAAAGCATTCTAAATACATACTTTAGCCTTGACTTTAGCCATTTGTTTTCCCAGTAAATGCTAAGACTTTCAGTTCCTTTCTTCAGCATGCCATGAGAAACTTTCATCAGTGAGATGAGTCCATTAAAATGATTACTCAGAATTGCAAGAAGGGATCAAAGCATGAGGAACATTTTGGTTGTGATCAGTGGCTTGACAGTATTTTACCTGTGTGTCAAGAAGACACCTTTCGTTATGTGACCTAATTTATTTGCCTCGTCTTAAACTAAAATCTGTGTTATACACAAGGCTAACAGTGCTGCTACGGCTGCATATATGCAGCACTGGAAAAAAGCTTACTGTCAAAAGTCAAGTTAAAATCAATAATGTAATCCTTTTACTATAATTCATTTACCTTTCCTCCTTTTTAAAAAAACAACAAAGGATACTACTCACATACAGGATATTATACGGTCATGATTTTACTACTCCTTTGAATAGCATGTTTTTTTGTGGAAGTTAATGTAATGAAACAAGTTCTTTTCCTTCTTGTTTAAGATAAATGTAATTTCAGAATCTTCCTTGCACATCCTAGAGAGCTATAATGAGCCCTTTCATATGGTGACATTTATTTTCCTGAAAACACAGAACCACCCATGTGGTACTGCTTTTTTAAAACTCATTCTATGCCATTTTAAAGGCTGACAAGAATCAGTTGTTTTGCAGGTGCAAAGTTGCACAATATTGAAGCCACTAATGACAGACCTCTTTATAAGAGCTGAATATTAACCCCATCTGAGCATGTTAAGTTTCCAAGGATTCTGCATTTCAAAATATGAATGTCAAGACAGAACCAGGTAAAGGACTAAAGACATTTGTGTGTTTGGAGTTTCCCTTCCAGTGAGGGTCACTGACCTGCAGATTGGGCCCTTCCAAGGAGTCAGCCATCTCTACACTTCTTGCTTTTCAAAGACGCATCAGGAGTACAATTGTTTGAGATTTGTGAAGACCCTGGCTTGAGGAGCCTGAAATTCAAACACACGGGAGATTGGCATAACCTGTAGGTTGTCCTGGTATCCCCCACCCGCAGCCAAGGGCACTCTCTGTGTGAGCAGAGACTATTTCAGAGATTAAAGCAGCTTCACTATTTTGTGGACAGAGTAAGGCAAGCTTGTCTTGGTAAGAATTGGCAGATGGTGTTTGCCCAAGCCTCAATCCAGCTTCTTCTGGCACCTGTGAAAAACCTGAGTGTAAAGCCCCCAGATTTTTGTGTATCACAGATGTAGAGCAAGAAAAGAAGCACATAATGGCAGCACCTTTTTGTAAGATCAGAGCTGAACGCTGGTAGGGGCTGTACAGAAGAAACAAACTTCAAGCACACTGTTCTTCAGCTCCAGTGCATTGTCTGCTCCTTTAAATTGTGATTGAACTCCTGAGTTGTTCAGGGTTTTATTTAACAGGCTGCAGCTGGAATAGACATTTCAACACTTGGCTTACTGCATACATAGAATCATAAAATTGTTAAGGTTGGAAAAGATAGGTAAGATCATGATATCCATAAAAAGACTCTTCTGTTTTGGCTGTTGGAAAATGTTTTGCTGATAAATAAAGGAGAATGAGAAGGTGTTTTGATAGGAAAGGTATCAACTGACTTCAGTCTTACCTTATTTGTTAGGATAAAGGCCAATAAGTGCTAGTGATTTTATAGCTCTTGAGAGCATTTCGAGACTTGAATATTGTTTACAGCTTCCTGAAAAGCACTGAGTGTCACTGAAGTTTCATTTAGCTGTCAAGGCATTTGAAGCTCTCCCTTTCTCTAGTAAGCACATTACATGTACTGGGACCATTGATGGGAATATACATAGATACATTTTTTTTGTTTGTTTGGCATGTTCGATTTTGTGTGTGTGTGTGTGTTTTTCTTTAAATGTGTGTGTGGTGGCTCTAGTAATGTGATTTTTTGGCATGCTGTACTTATAACTCAATTTTCCTTGAGGGGGTTTTGACTGGTTGTGACAATCCATTCTCATTGCATTAAAATTGATAAGCACATCTAATTTAACACAAAATATAATTGTGAATAAAAAGGAAAACTGTGTCTAAGTTTGTTTCAGTTTGCAAGTTAGCTAGAGAATACAGACTCAAAGCGATACTCTGTCATGAAAGGGAAAGCTAATTTCAAAACAGATGAAAATTAAATAATCACATTACAAACACCTAGAAGTATTGCTTAAACTGTGGCATTGATGGTGCAGTTGTGAAACACTCCATGAGTTGAACACTTCTTGTTTAGAAAAAAATATACTCTTTACAGAAGTGGCAGTGACCCAACAATTAAAACTCTCAAGCAAAACTACAACACAAAACTGTTCAGTAGGAATAATTGAGGGAGCTGCTTGAAGCCTTGACTATATTTGTCTATACTGGACTCATCTGGGAAATTTTTTGTCTACTGTGTTGCTATACTTGTAGCAGATTCCAGGAGACCTGAGCAGTTAATGTTTATATATTGTTGGAAAAAGAGTGATGAGCTTTATCATAGAGTGTCTGCTTCTGCTGTTATTCAAAGTCTAAGTAATTATTCTGATTTTTTTTTCTTTGGACAGATAAACAAAATATGCTTAATTGTGGCCAGGGTTTAACATTCAAGATTAGCATTTGGAGAAGGCTCAGGTGTTGAAAAGCTTGCATTGTTTTTTGATCACCTTATTTCAGATAAAATCACAGTGAGCTGGGTAAGGATTGAAGTACCACTGGTCTGTGTTTTGTTTCTGTTGAGTAATATCAACTCATGATTCAAAACTCTGTGCAGACTTCTGCTAAGTTTTCAGCTCTTCTGACATTGCTAATATCTAACTTCACAAAATAGTAACTAAACAGCATTGTCAGATTAAATAAATCTAATCAGAAGTCTACATCTTAGAAGAAAAATGCTCATGGCAAGTTATGCTATCAGGAATAGTTTACTGATGTAGTTTGGCTGATAATTACATGGAGCACAGACTCATGAGCAAGCCATAGCAGTGTAAACTGCAGCAATTTGGGAGTGCACAATTTATATCACTATGTGACAGTTCAGTACTATGTAAGAAAACAAAACCCTTTCTTCTTCCCCTTTTCCTATGTTTTCTTTTTAACTCATTTGATAAAGAACCAGTTGTGAATTTGTCATTTACATCATTAGATCTGAGTCTATCTGGTCATAACGAAAATAGCACCATCCTGCCTGGATTTTGGGCTTTGTTGGGCTGCACATCTCTTGATGAAAGGGTGCTGAGCGGTAAGAAGACTAACAGAAAAGTGCCTCACTTGCATCTAAGCAGATACAGTCCTGAACCAGTGCTTTAATCAGGAGAAATTGCGGTCATACTGTGCTTGTTAAGTAGCTCAGTCAGGCTCTCAGATTCCCCAGGGGCTCAGTTTCTGCAAGGTGACTACAGATGTGGGGCTGACAGCCTTGAGAGAGCTGGACAGTATCTCAGGCATCACATCAACTCTTTGTAATGCAAATAAACAGTATAGGATTCCCTGTCAAGGAGTAGAGCAAAAGGTGTATGTATTCGAAGAAACAGGAAATGTTGCCTTTCTGAACACAGCTCATTTTAACTGTTCTCTGCAGAAAGGAATGGAGAAATGAGAACAGCAATTAAATTAAGGATATGGGAGCCAAGGTGCTGCTACCACTAGAATCAAACATAGAAGCCTCTAGACACTACTAGCTTTCATAAAGCTGAAGTTTCTGCAATGTTCTGTAACATTCCACTCTACGTCCATACAATATTTTCTTTCCAACTGCAATTTCCCTGCAATTTCGTCATATTGTGCCCACTTCTGTGCACGTAGTTTGCGCAGCTCAGCAAATCCAAACCATTTTTATGTGCCACATTCTGAAAAACTAAATCAGTGAAAGATAGCTGCTTCCTCCTTCACCTAAGCAAACAGAAGTTCTACTGATTTGTGAGTGAAAGTTGTCTGCATGTCTCTGCAGGCAGAATTGGACAAGGCTTGTGCCCTTAAAAGTTGCATTAATGGAACTCGCTTTAGTGACATCATTAGAGTGTGTGACAGTTCTAAGAGGACTACAACTCATTTTTATACTTAGCTGAGTTGGCAGAACTTACTACAGGAAGTTAAAATAGCTTGTACTTGAACTCCACAAAAACTTGTCAGATAAGAATACAGGAACTGATACATGCAGAACTCCAGAGAAAGTAGTAAGTTTACAAAAAAATCAGTCTAGAATTGTTTTATATTATTTTTTACAATATTTCTTAAGAATTCTACCTGGGAAGGGTTAGAAATAGATTTGTCAAGCTTTGCTTTTGCACTTGCAGGTGCAAAATGTAGGGAAACTACCCTTAAACATATAGAACAACAACAAAAAAATAGATCAAGATTTGTAAACTGAACAGTTGCATCACCATTTTTAATTGAAGTTGAATTGTCTCTAAGTGGGCCCAGCCTCTCAGGGAAAAACCCTAGCCCTTAGCATAAAGTTGGAAGTTTTTATCAGCAGCATGGGCTGCTGACCTGGCTTTTGCGCTGAGGTGATGGTGAATGATTAAACTCATGAGAGTCAATCAGCATCTCCTGCTGTTTCCTGCTCAAAGACAACAAGACAGGATGGCAGAGGTTTTTTTTTTTTTTTTTTTTTTTTTTTTTTTTTTGGTGAGCAGGGAACCTAACAACTGCAACAGTTGGGGCTCCAAAGTTAGATGTTCTGGTAAAGGCACAGTATCTCTGAGGTGAATGTTTACTGCTCCTGTTCTGTCTAAACTGCTTGTGTCTCAGTGACTAAGTTGCAAGCAACTTAGCTACTATGTAGTAACCATGGACTACATTATTTTCAAGTAGTCAGTACTTCTGCCCCGAGCCAGCTCAGCTCATCGAAGCTGAAATTCCTCCCCAGTCTACCTTGCTTAGAGTATGCCAAGTCTGCTCCCCCCATTTTCCTTAAATGATGTCCCTCAGCTGCAGATGGAGGGGAGGAGGTCAGCCAGCAACTGCATGCTGTTAAGATTTTCCAAGAGCAAAATCAGCTTAAACAGTTCGTTATCAATTATACATCAACTTAATTGGATCATTTCCTGTAGGAAAAAATATGCTCAGTTTATGCACCGGGAATCTGGGAAGCTAACTATTAAATATTTAAGGAGGTGGGGGTAGGAGAAATGCAACAAGTTATCATTAAAAGAATTATTCTGATTAAATCAGTCATCTTTAATCCCCTTGGATGGTCTAATACTCAAGCTGCACTGGGTGCAAGGTTTAGAAGTAATGTTGTGCTATGTTTTCCATGTGATTGAGACCAAGTAGATAGTTTTGGGAATTACTGCACGTAGTTGTTAAAAGGAATCAATGGCCTGGAATAGAATGCTTTCTGCTCTACCCTTCACTGCTGTGCAGCCCTTAATTTGACATTCTCTGACATATTACAAACCATATAATGTTCTTTGGGAGAACAAAGAGCTTGATAAGCCAGCAACAAAACTGACGTGGTTCCAGTTTGTGTGAGCATACATGTGCCTTGTGACATGGATTTGACTTGTCAGCTACCCCTGCCTGGCTATCACCCTGTTACATAAGGGATGCTGCAAAACTTGCTCACAATGAAGCACACAAAAGTCCAAATGAAATCCAGTGTTTCCTTAATGATAAGTTTCTCTGAGACAGATTTGCCTCACTAATTAAAAAAAATTAAAAAATAGCCCAAACAACTTTCTTCCTGTTATGGAAAGTAACAGTTTGTCTTGATTCTTATTTACATTACTTTGTAAGTAATGGGCTTAGGGTTGTTTTTAGTAATTTGGGGGCAAAGGTTTTGATGCTGTTAAAATACAGCATATCTCAGGACCTAGTTTTATCATCTACATTTAGTTTACTCAGTGACTGCAAATGAGGTACAGCTTAGACATTGTATAATTAGAATTTTCTTACTAGCCTCACACTGCACCAGGCTTCTCTCTGATGGTTATTTTATGCAAGACCATATGTCTCAGAGTTTTTTTGTTATTCAGATAGGGAACAGGATAGCAACCTTCCCCCACCCCCTTTAGCCTTGCTCTTTTGTCCAAGGCATTACCGAGCAGTGTCAGGAGGTGGGCTGAAATTGGCAATGAGTTGTAGTTAAGAGCACAGATGTTTGGCAGCAGATAGAGGTAGATCTCATTAGGTATTAACTGCTGTAGTTCCCTTGCCTTGACTTTGTTGAGAGAAGCACCAATGTGTTTTTTTTTCTGTAAATGCATGTGTTTCATTACAAGTTAATCTTGAATTGATTGTCCTCCATTTAGTGTGAGGTGGGCATTGCCTCATTGCTTTCTACACAGATTAGACAGATTAGCATTGGGGAAAAAAAATGGGAAATGACAGCTTGATTTACCATACACTGTGGGACTGACTCAGATACAGTATGGAATTTCATTTTGCATATGTATCCCATGGTTTGGTGGTTGGTTTTTTTTTTTTGTTTGTTTTGTTTTTTTTGTTTTTTTTTTTTTTTTTCGCAGCAAGTTCATAACGACAGTAAGATTCAGTATGTTTCATAATGACAGAGAACTTGTCATGTTATCTGAAAGAATGGAAGATTTCACTCTGGAAACAAGATGCCAGCTTCATACAGTTTAAACATCAGTTGCTGTATGGAGAAGCTGGTCTGTGTAGACCTGAGGTGTGCTGTGAAGGTGCTTCTGACTTAAAAATCCTGAGTACGATTCAGGTTACTCAATTGTAAGCACTGAAATGAAGGGCTTTACTTACATTGATTTTCTCTTGTAACCTACTTTGGATTTTTAACTTTAAAGCCTAACTCTACCACAGTATAAGGGGCTGAACTCCCCCATGTAAAGTAAAGCAACATCTCATGAACGAGAGAAACCTGTAATGATACCGACATACATACAGCTTAAGTTTTCCAACACTCTGATTTTACACATGTTCACTTTTACATTCTCTAAGGTTCAATGAATTCAGCATGAAAAATAGTGACCTATGGACAGTTCGTATTTCATTCTCTAGAACAAAAATAGCAAATGGATCTATGACACCAATTAAACACCTCCTGTTCTACTTTAATTTCCTTTTTACTACCTCAATAGTAAATAGTGGAAAGAAAAATGTAAGTTACAGGAAAAAAAAAAACAACAAAAAACAAAAGGAAGACTAAAGCTGCCAGTAATACTTCTAAATGACTCAGAGAAAAAAAAAAAACAACACATGGAAACATGGGTTAAGCTCAGTCCTAGTTCAGCCAGTCAGCACAAATGAAGCAAAATAACTTTGGGAGTGAACTAAGTACCGGTGTGAACTCAGTTCTGATGGGTTCTGCTTGCCTCACCCTGTCCACAAAGGCTGCCTGCCCAACCTAGCTCAAAGCCACTGAAGCAAACAATAAACAATAGTACAACACTGTTTTCATTACATGTTCTTTTGAGGAGTTTCACAGACCTA
This sequence comes from Phaethornis superciliosus, assembly GCA_023637945.1. Taxonomy (NCBI): domain Eukaryota; kingdom Metazoa; phylum Chordata; class Aves; order Apodiformes; family Trochilidae; genus Phaethornis; species Phaethornis superciliosus. Next base: position 433,015 of record JAJQWJ010000005.1, read on the forward strand.
AGCTGGGACAAAGCTCAAAAAGGTATTAACTTACCAGAGAAGTAACTGATTCAAGAGCATCATTGTGCAGGCTCAGATAGCTTCACACAGCTCCAGCCCAGAGTTTCTAGACCCCACTTACTGACACTTACCCCAAGCAGCTCTGCCCTTGCCTACCACTTAAGTAGTTCCCCCCCCATCCAGTGGTAGAGTTGTGTGGCATTCCCTGAGCAGCACCCAGTGGGAGCCAAAAGCTGTGGTTGATCCCTAATCAGGGATCAGCCCCAGAGCTTGGGTGCTGCAGCTGACCATCAAAAGAGGCTTTGCCTGGCTGCACAGATCCAGCTGAGACTAGTCATGCTAAAGGGAATTTGAAATGTTCTTAGGTTATCAAGGCCCTCTCAGGAACTCTGTGCATTAGCTTATTTTGGGACAGGCTTCCAGTGAGAAAATGAGGTAAACAGAGAGGAGGTGTGTTTGAAATTGACCCACAGAGAGTAAAGGCCATTGGTGACTCTGGAAGTCCTTAGCTGTTCAAAATTATTAGCTGACCAAATCTGATCAAAGAGCTCTCTTCCTCCAGCAGTTCACAGTTATACTAATCTTTTTACTGGGAAGCAAACACTCATCCATGTATAATTTTCTATTTTCAGAACAGTAAACTTAAAAATTGTTATGGTGGTTCAATAAAGAATCCAGCTGTGTTGACCACCTTACCCACAGCCCAAACTCAGCATACAATTCCAGGGAGGAGCAGATGCCATGTGAGTTGTGATTCATGGTGCTGACTGCTGCCAAAAACTTTTGAACTACAAACTGAGGCTAAGCAAAATTGAATGGTGCTGTGAAATAAATTGACATTTAGCATATTTTGTTAATTGTCAATGTACAGCTGGGTTGCTTATGGCTTGTTACTAGTGCATTGTTCTCACAATTTCTTGGAACGTGAAATTCATTAAAGTGCTGGAAGGGCAAGTTGTTGCATGTAACACTGTACCACATGGTACAGCTCTGTTCCACAGTATGTTCTGAGTGTATGGTAGTCAAAATACTTAAAAAGCTGCAGGAGCCATACTGCTTCACTATTTAAATTCTGAAAACTTTTAAGAGGCAGTAGCAAGGGTGAAATAAGAAGCAGAGCTGGGTCCAGTCTGTGCCAAGTTAAAGAGGTGCTGGTGCAGAAGGCATGTTTTCTATGGGAAGAAATGTTTGCACAAAGCAGGGGCAAGATCTGTGTCAAGGCAAAATTGATAAACAGTGGAGGAGTTTGCAAAGACTGTAAGTACTCGTGAGCCTTATGTCATCTAGTTATTTGGCCTTTTTGGAATTTATAGCAGGGACACCTGCCTTTTCTGTGCTAATGTAATTATTTGCATAGGTGTATTGTTGTTTCTGCAGCTTAAATCTAATAAAACATGATTCTGTTTTTCAGTTCATACACCTACAGGTCAGAAACTGACAATGTTTCTCTAAAGCATCTCTAATTGAATTAAATGTTTTATTTATGACAAAAATGCTAACCTTTATGCAGAATTTTATGCAAGCCTTTGTGAACCTTCTAGAGGAAAGTGCACAGAAATCTGTGCCACTAATAAGGACTGCTGTAGATTTGAAGAACTGATTAGTAAGCAGGTTTTTCAGAAGAAAAAAATCCATAGTGAAAAGTGGCTCCCAACTGAAAAGTTGATAAAATGTCTTTCTACAACAGGTTTAAGAAAAATACACATGTGTACTTGTTTGTGCCTGAGGAAGATTAAACTTTCAGGGAACATAAAACTGTCTGTGGCTTGCAAGCTTCTGAAATGATTTGAAAGAGGGAGATAGGTGAGAATCAGACAATGTAGGACTTAAAAAGAAAATAAGAATGATACTCTGGTTCAGTTTGAGAGCTAAGCAGTTCCTGCTCTGATCTCTACATACTTGATGTTGTTACTGAATGGACAGGAAGTGACTGACAGTAAGAGTTGAGAACATAGAAAATGTGATTTCACTAAAAGTCTCAAAGGGTTCTCTGCCTTCAGCCAACCCCCAGAAGCCGTGCTGGGCAGTGTCATCAGCACTGAGCATAAACTACATTCATTTGCTATCAAGGTCGCTGTTGCAGTAACTATTCATAGAAAACAACTTAGCATTTTGTTTCAATCTTAGATGCTCAGCTGCTGTAGTATGGCAGGGATGTAACAAATTGTCTATGGAGGAGCTACAGAATAGGTCTTCCTTAACCGTTGTTTTGCTGTTGAACAAGAGGGTGTTCAGGGCCTGAATTTCATGTCTCACTTTCTTTTAAGTATCAGAGTGTGAGTACCTTGAAGAGCAGAACTCTGCTGCCTTCCCTTTTTGCAGCAGCCCCAAATGCTTCCTACAGAGCATTAAAACATCAAGCTCAGAGCTTCAGGTGTGAAGTGACCCTCCACTGGGATTAGCCTCATGTGTTCCAGCTGCAGGCATTCCACATAGAACAGTTCTGTTTCAGACATACAGGAACCACCCTCTAGTTCCTTCACAGTCCTCCATTTCTGAAGCTGTAAGAGAACTGGACGTGGGCTGAGAGGTTTCAACTGTTTTGTACTTTGTTTTTTTGGGGGGGAAATGTTTCTTTCTGGGACAACTAGCATTCAGGTGGCTAGAGGGAAAGCCTTTGCAAGGCAGGGAGAAGAGAGCCCTGTATTTGGTGTGGAGGTCTGGAAATGAAATGGATGACATCAGTGCTCTGAATCTCTTCCTGCATGCTGTTAAACTCAGGGAATTTATAGTCTTATTTGAATTTATGTCAGCAGAGTGTTAAACAATCCTATCCAAGGATGCCCTGATATAATAATTATTTCAACTCTTTTTTGTGGGCAGTAGGTTTCTAAATAACAAATTTGCAATGCCAGATCATTCTCTTTGATTATCCTGAACTGGGAAAGAGGAAGCATTGTACAGATTTTTATTGATTTTCATCTTACCAACTTTCCAGCACAGAATTCCTCAGTAAAAAATTTAAACTTCAGTTTAAATTTTTTTAAAGGGAGGGTGGGTGAGGAGAAGAGAGGCAAAATTCTCCAAGTGCTTGGGTTTGTATATTTTTTAAATATGCTTCTGTAACACACATCTGAGCTCCATTAAGAGCTGTTACTGTTGAGACGGATCATATCCCTCCTCGTGGGCTGCAGAAGTGACAAGGGTACTGGTTTGCAGCTGTGGTGAGACCTCCCCCACACAGAGCACGAGCCCAGTGCTTATCCTTTCAGCTGTATGGTAAAGCACCAAACTCTTGGAAAGGGGAACTTGTGCAATTAACAAGCACCTTGGAAAATCCCTCATTAACTGAGGTTGAAAGATCATTCCGCAGGAGTACTGAAAAGGCACAGGATATTAATTTATGAACATGGATCATAAGGCAAAATGGGTGATGATGCCCTTCATGTAATTTCTTCTAGAGAAGAGATGAGCTTCTAATTGGTGCTAGCTTGGAAGGAACAGCTTGCATGGAAAGAGTGAGAAAACAAGATTAAAACATAGAAAAAAAGAGTGTGAGCCAGAGCAATAAGAGAGTACACAAAGTCCACAAGTTTCTATACATCATTTTAAGGTGTCAAAGTATGTTTCCCCTCTCCAAACATGTAAAAGAACAAATGGTGACTGCTGTCTTGGGAAAGATTTTCAGGTTTTTCATCATGACAGCTAAATGCACTAGGACAGCCTTGTGAAGCAGACATTGAAACGAGCTGCATATTGTTTCAGTGTTGCTTAAAGGGAGTTGTGATAAGAACCCAGAATGTAAAAGGAGCAAAGACCTATTTATTTTTAGGTTGGTTCCACCTGATTCCATTATAGTCTTTACAGAATGTATTTTATTTCTGCTTCTTATGTTTACTTGATGATGTTGAAGGGAGGGATTTTCAGAGACAAAGCATATTTCTATATCATTATCCTTCTAAAGCATGGACTATCAAGCAGCTTTCTGAAGGATGGAAATGAACTTGTTAAACTTAGAAAGGCCAATTGTGTATGATTGTAAAATTCTATGAATTTTATTTTCACCTTTTTTTTCTAAGATACGTTTTTTGGGGACAAAAATTACAGTCTTAGTCTACCACCCTTGCAAAGGGAATGAGGATCTCTGAACTGTACAGCTTTCTCAAGCCAACTGAAGAACAGCAGTGATTAAAGAGATGAAAAATAAGTGTCACAGCAATTGTTTATTTCCATAAGCAGTATTAAAACCCAATATTTTCCTGCTTTTTATCAAAAAAGAGGACATCTACCTGTTAAGGTATGAATTCCATGCTGCCATACGTGAAATCAGTGCATCCTGAGCCCTATATTGAAATTAACTATTGTTCATAAACTCATTATTTAATCTAGATCATATTTTATCTCAGTTGAGGTTCTGTGTCATTGTTTATTCTTAAATACAAAGAGAGGAAAGCATGTCCAAAGAGATTCTTTTCCTGCTTTATGTTGCATTTGAAAATAGTTAGAAAAATCACTAATTGCAGTGCAATTACAGAAATAATACTTTCCAAGAAATGATGGGTTGTGTCTGTCAACGTCTTCCTCTCTTCCCACTCCTCCAATTCACAATGTGGCCTTGCTTCATGAGACAGTGGGCAAGTGGGGACAAGATAGGACCTGGAAAGTTTCTCCCTGTGCTGCTCTAAAAAACAATGAATTCACTGGGCTTCAGTACTACCAACTGTAGTCTTGCTGACTTAAATTGGAGTACTCGTGTGAGTCAGTTTCTTCAGAGCAAAAAACCCCCAACATGTTTTTACAGTAAAATAATGAAGTGCTGTATTCTTTCTGTATTTTATTTTGCACAAAATATTCCCTCCCCACTCCTTCCCCAAATAAACTGAGTAACACTTCCTCTCTCTACACAGAAATAGAAATCAAAAAACTCAGTCCTTTTTTGGAAGCAAGTTGAGATCCTCAGATAATATAAACTTGTCAACTTGTACTGAACTTGAGGCTACATTCTTTCCAAAGATCTCTATTGCTGTGTCATATCCAAATGTATGTGTGCTTGCAAGGTCTCAAAATAGTTTGTGGGGTGACAGGTGATCTGGAAAGTGTTAAAGGCAACAGGTTCTTTTTTTTTTTTTCTTGGAGGTTGACATGATTTTTGGTTATGTACAATGACGAATACATTACTGTTTCTACTGGGTATGGGTATGCAACAACAGAAATCGCTAGCAAATGGAGTAGGTAGTAAAAAAAAAAAAATTAAGGGAAGAAAAAAAGAAGCTAAAAGTAAAACATTTACGTTTACTGACAGGCCAGCTCAGGAGCAGGCATAGTTTTGGAGAATAGTGTTAGAGGCGACAGTAATGGGACTGTCCACTGTGCAGATGATTACAAGGGATTTGAGTTGATTCCACATCATATTATATATGAATATGTGCTAAAAATATAACACTTAGTCCAGGGGAAGGCACATAATGACATTACAAAAATCTTCCAAGAGGAAAATTAAAAACCATTAGTAAAAGTCACACATAATCATGTGAAGGCAGAAGGAAGTTGTGGATTGCTTGTGTGCATTTAACTCCACAAGCTTCAAGAGGCTCATTCCTGTTACCTGCTTAGGGAAGGGATTAACATTTTGGTAATGGGTATCACAGATGCTTCTTGGACAACAGTAACCAGAAAGAGATGAGGCCCTGCTGTGGGATGCCATTCTGGCAGGGGGAGGAGAGCATGGTCTCATGGTCCAGTCCAGCTACAGCTGTAGTTAGACAAGCTTGACTGATTCCTTCTGAGAGGCACTGTTTCCAAATGGAAAATGGAGTGGTTTGCAGTAACCATCACCTGGGTGCTTTGTGCCTCTGCTTAAGCAGCCATGGATAACCTGATGTGACCTGGCTGAAACTGAGGGTAATATCTGAAACCTCTGTAAACACAGATTGGTTGGGGGGGGGGTGGTGTCTAGACCCTCCTTTCTCTTACAGTCCACCCCTTGTATTTCTAAATCACCTGTAGGAGTACTGTTTTGTCCCAGCCTTTGGAAGAATATTCTCTGACTGATTGGAAAATCAAAGCTAGCTGACTGGCACAGGAGTAAAAAAACCCATCTGACAGAAGGCAGCACAGTCAAAAACACCTTGCTCTACTTTACATAGGGCAGGATGCCAGCACTTGGAATAACATGCACTTGGCTTGACCCACAGATCGTTGGAAGACTGCTTTTGACTGGGTTATATTTTGGATCAGGCTTCTTGTGATTAATTTTTTGCTTAAATATTAAGACTGAGGTTCATGGAAAATGATCTGGACAGAAATTTAAAGACCAAAATCAGACATCATTACGTTTTGAAGACTGTCCCAGATTTAACAAACCAATCTAAGTCTTAGAAATTTTCAGGAGACTTGACTGTGCAAGTGTGCAGAAGTTCTACATGCTCAAGGCAATGTCCTTCAAAGCTTGACTTGTGCAAATCAAACCTGTAGCTATGCATGTATATTTTCTAAGCACAAACATTTGCTTTAAGACAATGTTTCTCACTGACATAACACTCTGAAACCTATTTATAACCAGTTTCCTCCTTTGCAATAGGTTTTGAAGCAATCATGCACTGAAATTTTATATTTGGAGCCATCAAGTGTCTGTGTGGGAGGTAAGCTTTTATAATTTAAAAATAATACTCAATTATAGAACTATCATTTTGCTATTTTACCTGAGAAGAAAGCCACACAGATCTCTAGAATAAAACATCTCTCTGTAAAAAAAATGCAAGTTTAAGATAGATCTGATCCTTCCCTATTGACTGATGAAGGGCTCTTCTAAAGCCTACTTCCAAAATTTTGGTAATGTATATAAAAGTTTGACACACATTTAGCTTCCCTTCTCCCATTACTTGTGCTCTGCACTTGCCCTCAGATTCAAAGCAACAATATTTACCCACTTCAGGTATCTCCTGGCAATCCTGATAATATATGTTGATATAAAATCATGACAGTATTTCCAGTGCCCAGCCCCAAATCTGTGGAGTGAAGCAGTAAAACATTTGACTGCACTTTTGTGCAGCAAGTGGCAATACATTTATTAAGTAGAAGAGTTGCACAAAATTTTAAGGGCTTGTCTTCCTTCTGAGCTTCACAGTGCACACATGGTTTGAGACCAGTCAAAACAAGGTAGTTGCAAAATCTGTTTTGATGTTTTTGTAAAAAGCATGGATTCTCTCAATGAAATCAGTGACCTTGGTAAACAAACTTATTTTACTCCTCTCTGCACAATTCACAGAATAGTGTGGCCCTTTCTCAGCTTCCAAAGAAACAGTATTAAGGAGAAATGTTTTCTTCATCTGGAACTTTAAATGGGCCTGATCCAGGTTTGGGGAGTCATCTTGTTAGGACACCCAGATTTTCCATTTATCACAGTATTCACTGAAGAACTGTTTAGTGTGCACCTGAGTCCTTGGTCCCCTTGATAATCAGAATCAGCTTCCCTTCTTAATAGGGCTGACACTGATGAAAATCTGTGGACAGATATTTATTTTTCCTGTGGTGACCTAAATGAAGAATGTAGTACCAGGGTTCAATTAAAAAGATCTGAGTAAGCTTGAAGCATTATGTTGTGTCTCATTTTTTGCAGATAATATTGAAATTCTCCTTTTCCTACTTAACTGCAATGTACTAATGATTGATGAATTTGGATTTTTGCTTTTCATTCCAGAAGAGTTTCAGGTTGTTCTTAGAGGAAGTGGCTTAACCCTTGGTGGGAAAACTGATAGTGTTACTTGTACCTATGAAGTGAATGGAACTACAATTCGTAAGTATTCAAGTTTGAGGTGATCTACTTTTGTATTTCCTAATGGGTGATTTATTTTGCTTCTTGTTACCTCATTTTATTAAAATCAAAAGATAAAAGTATCTAAGAGGAAGAGAACACAAAAACTGAGGATTAGTAGGAGGATACAAGTTATTTCATATCTTTCTTGGTGGTTTGACTTTGCTAGGAACTGCCATTAGCTGTAACCTGTGACTGGTGCTTAGCAGCCCAGCTGGCTGTGTGAGTTAACATTGACACAACTGTCTGGTTCCTGATGTTCAAGTAAGCAGAAGTTTGCCCACAAGAAATACACAACCACTGAGTATACTGACCAAGTGCACTTTCTAGTAAGAAGACCCAGGCCAAGACATAGGCTCTCATCAGGCTGCAAAAGCACTGGTTTCCAAAATGCACTTACCTTAGTATCTTGGAGCATCTCTGCCATGCTATCTGCTGTACCAGAGGTGTAGCCATAGAGCTGTTTGTTTCAGGGGCTTGGCAGGCCATGGGTGCTCTTCTGTGAGTTGGGCTCCTCTTCCTTGAGCTCCTGCTACAGCAGAGAATAAGGCAAAATCAGAGCAGCTGGTACTGTTTTGTCCCTGTGTTTTTACATGATTCATCAGCTCAGTCTCAGAAGCAGCACTCTATTCTAGGAGTGGATCTCACTGCAGCCAGATCACTAGCTGGACTACTTTCCTGAGCTGTGAAATGGAATTCTCTTTCAGACAGGAACTTGTACAGGCACTTTTCCTGTAGCTTTATCTGGTTAGTGTTGTTCTGTATTTTTTTTTGGTGGGGTTTGTTTGAGTGACCTGCAGATGGGTGGTTTTGTTATTCAGTTTTAGCAGTGGTACTCACCATTGACCAGGTGTTGCAGTCCTTAGTTATTCCTGTGTCAAATTAAAAGTTACAGTGGGAACTTTTTTTCTGAGTAGAATGCTGCAGAAGTTAGAAAAACTCTAAGTAATTGAGAGGTAGTGAGGATTGTTTTCTTCTTGCCCTCTGATTAATTGTGCTCACAGAGAATCTAATTTTTTGCAAAATATTCAGGACTTGTTCTTCTCTTGCTCAGTGCCTTGACTTGCAGCAGGACAGAGGAAAAGTCATTCCAGAATTTGGATTTGTTTCCTTTTGCTGCACTGTTGTCTGCACTGGCACAAGGTAGATGATGGTAGAAAAATGCCTTTAATGGAAACCTCTGCCTTTTTTCATATCCAGAAACAAAAGTGGATGTATAAGTACATCCAACTTACTGCTCTAGTATCCCTTAGAAGCAAGCCAGACTGGAAAATGGCTGAGAATGGACCTGTAGAAAAAAAAACCAACTAATTTTTTCCCTACCTACTGTCTGGTTTTTATATTAGCTTGTCTTAAATTCCTACACAATGTAACATGTGTTTCCAGTACATTTTGTTCTTTTCTCTGGGTATCATATATACTTGGATGGGGCTGACAATCTCTTCTGCCTTTTAAATATCTAAAATAATTTGGCATAACAACTTAAATAGCACTGTAGTTCTGGAAAAAGGTACCCTGTGTAAATACATTCTGCTTGTATGCATTTCCTTTAAGTTTCAGTTACAATGGTCACTTTTGTTTCCCAAATTAAACTATAGCTTGCTTACATACATTTATTGCATAAACTAGGTTCATAGAGCTAAAATTTTGAATGTGGCAAAATTATTGCTGCAGTTGTGTATTTATTATCATGGTGTACATTTCTGACATGGAGAAAAGGGGAAGCAGAATAGTTTTGTTGCAGGTGGCTAAAATTAATTTCACACTATCTAGGGTAAATAGTTAAGACATCATCAGTGACATGAAGTGAAGCTATTAGAACTTAAATTTCAATTTAAATGGCTGATTTGGAAGTCATCTATTTGAAGTTTTGTTCCTGCTTCACTTCTTTAAACCTTAGTCTTTCCATTTGGGAGATTAACAGCGCATACCTTCTTCACATGAGTGTTTGAGGCTTGCATCGATATGGGTACATTTGTAGTGGCATTTGAACCATTCCAGATCTTCTGGTGGAATGCATTGAGGCACCGGTGGGGATAAGAACCTATAGAATATGAGAGTTAAGGAGGGATTAGCCATTTCCATAATCATCACATTTAATCCTCCTCTGTGCTCTGGAGGCTCCTACTATCACACTGGAATTTTTTGGCATTGCTTAGGAACAATACTAGCAGCAAGCACCAGAAAGGCTTTCTGAACTTCATGACTGGTGGGCTGTGGTGCTGCCAAAGATAGCCCTGGGGAACTTGGATGGGGATGTGCTCTGTGCTACAAGTGGGGCATCAGTCTGCTGCAGAGTGTCCAGAGGGAGCTGGCAAGGGTGGGCAGGAGTCCAGAACACAGGCAGTAAGGAAGGAGAGAAAAGTTGAGTTTGTTATGTCTATAGGAAAGGAGGAATGGCCAAAATAATATTTATGTACAGGCTGCTGCAGGGCTGAAAATAAGCTGGGCTCTCCAAATTCACTCAGAACAAGAGGCAACAAGCTTCAAATTCTACAGAACTAGGTTAGGAGAATGGTTCTCACTGAAAGTTTCCCAGGCCTGGAATAGGTTACCTAGAAAGCCTTTTAACAGCCTACATGAGTGTCACTGAAGAATATCTGAAATGTGTTGCCTCTAAATAACCTTTTGAAATAGTTTCTGACTCCGGTTACTCCACTTCTCTGATTGTGCCGTCCTTTATAGCATGCTTTGCCATGGACTTTTGCCATGTCTATACTTGGACAGAATGAAGCCCTCAAATACTTTCTAGCATCTGACATGAGAATTTCCTACTAGATCTCTGCGCTGCTTTTTTTTTCTTGGCTTCAGGAAAGAGTGCACTAAAGCACATGAAGGGAGGGGAATGGCATAGTGATGTATTTATTATATGTTGCACATATAATACATAAACCACACAAAACCACATAAAAGCACAATCTGCTGGATGGGGTTTTGCCAGAGGCCTGCTACAACCCACCCTGGTTTTCTTCTTCAGCAATGGACAACAGCAAATGTTTAGGGAGTAGTACAGGAAGGAAATGAGGACATTTAATGTGATTCTTTCCCTGATATGCCAGGTCATTCTCTACAGCCCTATGCTGGGGCCTGAGCATTTTTAATTCAGAGGAAAGCTAACAAAGAATGGAGCTAAGGTAAACAAAAAGGCAGAAAGGGCTCTTTGAGCAGTAACAGGAGGATGAAGATGGTTCCAGGAAAATTGTCTCCATGTCATTGCATTCTCCTCTACAAAAGCATGTCCATCTCTCAGCAGGATCCTCACCATATGAGGGGATTTACATGACCATGTCCTGTGACGTTGGAGTTCCCTGTACTGAGAGCCTGGGGTGGGCTTTGGGACTAGCCTCAGAGCAAACCATTATTTTGTCAGCTCTGGTTTTAAATGATGCATTTGGCACATTTCTCTTCTTGCATTTATAAAGAACTGTTACCAAATGCTAGAAAGGAAACCTGCCAAATGTAGCTATGGGATAGAAAAATAATCTATGAAACATATCATTAAGACAAAAACATATGGCAATGTGCTAATCCCTCTTCCCCACCTCACAACTAGTCCCAAATCTAGGCCAAGCAGTCAGTGTAGATTATTGCATGTGAAAAAAGCTCATTTACACTAACAGCTCCTCCTTCAGCTGCCCTTGGACTACTTGTGTGTCTACCTGTTCCCTAAATGCAGGACAGAGTAATCTCCAAGTTTATCTGGCAGATCATTTACCTGCTCTCACCTAGTGGTGCTCTCTGTACAAGGTGTGCTCATTCCCTTAATTGTAGTTGTCTTACTCCTCACCAACTTATGATAATATATGAGAATACATATCCACATCTGAGAAACATTGACTACAACAAGCAGGAGATTCAAAACTATAATAATCATAATGCCATTTTGACTAGAATCCGGTGAACTCAGCCCAAGAGTGGTATGTTTCCTTAAAAGAAAGCTGAAAATGTAATTACCAACAAAGTTTTTAATCCTTGTATGAAACACCACTGCACTGTATATTAGTATTGCAGACCATATCACAACTACTTTTCTCCCTGTGAAATTTCCAAAGAAAAAAGGTCTGATTCCCACTCAGCAAAACCATATTGGTATCCTCCCACCAGAGTTGGAATTCAAACTATTCAGGTAAATTAGTCAAAATTTGAACTGGGCTCAACCTAATTAGCTCAGGCCCCACACTGGGTGCCAATAAGTCTGTCACAGTTTAACACTGGCCTGGCAACTAAACCGAATGACAGATGCTCTCTATTAATCCCCCTCTCCTCCCTCATAAACAAAGGAGAGAGAGTAAGGGAGAGAGACTTATGGGTTGGAAGCTGAACTACACAACTTTAATGAAAAAGTAATAATAAATAGGAAAAATTACTAAATATATACAGGAAAATTGATGCCACATTCCTCCCCCTTTCTCCCCCAGTAACTCTCATTGTCACCACCAAGGCTGCAGGGCAGCCTTGGGAAAGTCCAGGCAGGACTCCTGGAGTCAGCAGTAGTGGGGAGCTAGAGACAGGAACACACAGATTCAGGCTGGCACGGATCAGGACCACAGGCAAACAAACAAATGGAATCCTCCCAGGATGCCAAAGCAAACAGGGTCAGGCGAAGAATGGGAAGTGGGAAAGGGGTTTGATCCTCGTGATCCTTCAAAGTTATACTGTGTATGACATAAATGGGATGGAATACTCTGTTTGGTTAATTTTGGTTATTTATCTTGTCTGTTCCTCCCCAAATGAGGGCTTCAGGTGTGACCTTTTTACTCCTCTCCTTCCGGAGGACAAAATATTTCTCAGAACTGAGCAGTGTCCTTGGTACTGCATACCAGTCTCCAGCTGTAACTATAAACATTGGGTGTTATCAGTCCTAGAAGCAGACACTGTCTGAGAAACTTGCTCTTAGTTTCAGAAAGTGCAGCTACTTACAAGAGACTTAGCTGAAAGCAAAAGTACAAGATAGAAAATTACCTTTATCCTGGCCCAAACCAGGACACACGCCTAAGTCAGGAAGTAGTCCATGCTTGCAGGAGCCTTGCAGGACCCCCACCAGTACAGAAATTAACAGTCCTACCATGGGGAAATTTAGGAGGATGGTTGTGTGCACACAGAGCAGAATTTTTCCCCGTTTACCAAACACATAAGAGAGCTCCCACCTCTCCTTTTCACAGCTGCAGGAAAGGACAAGGCGTTCTACAAACAGAGGCTTTATAAGTCTGAGAGATTTGCAGAGGGCTAGACTCAAAAGCATGAGCAACACCAGAAAAACAGACACTGCCATCACAACTGATAAAATAGTGACTGAATACAACACGCAGAGCTGGAGCTAGCTAGAAACAAACCATCTTCCTTTCCTTAAGGAAACCCGTAATAGCATTCTCACTCTTTGCAAGAATGGTTTCAATTCTAAGAAATCATCTCTCTGGAGGAGCATGAGTTGACTTGAGTAAAATACAGTGTGGGCTCACACTGGCATTTCAGGCCAACTCTGCATTTGTATGTTCAGGGTGTGGCTTTAACAAAGCAGTAGCTTTATTCCCTAACTGGCACCTGCCTTGCTTTCAAGTTCCAGATGTGACTGAACCAGTAACAGTGTACTGTGAGAAGGGGAGGGACTTTGTACCATCTTCACCCATCAGCTTCTGATTTAAGGAGCTCAGTATACTAAACTCACGTGTTTTGTTTTTTCAGATGAAAAACCAAAACCAGTGGAATCTGATTTTTTGCTCTGCCCTGCACCAATCCTATACAAAAGCGGCCAGTAAGTACTTGAAACAAATGTTTTGTTATAATTGGACCCATTATTGCTGATGTTAATATTGAGGGGGTTTGGCTAAAGGCAGTCTTTTGTTGTTTTTATTGGGGGGGTGGTTTGTTGTTGACTTTTTTTCCTCCCCCTTACATTATTTCCCTGGTGTATTTGCCAGCTTTGGAGTGGGCTTTAAATAGTCATCTGTGACCAAACCAATTTGGACAGTGCCCTAAAAATGAATATTCAGACAGCTTATTAAACACTGAAAAGGTCTGGCTTGTCATAAATTTTATGCAGATTAGCTGTTTTAACAGGGCATGATATGCTCTCTTCTGGATAATCTTTAGTCTTATTGTAAAATAGATTACATTATCACTGACACTTACAAGCTATTATTAAAATTATGTGTCAAGATGCATACCACTGCTCAACATGTAACGATAAAACGAGGCACTAATTTAACAGAGGCAGCAATCTCCTCACAGCACTGTGGCTAAACTGCAGCTCTAGCCTTATTCTAAGTGTCACTGGCCATGGCTGCACATTACTTCTGGCCCTTTGAGAACTAATCCTTCCCTCCTCCTCTCAAATTCAGACATGCCCTAGGCTTTTGAGATCACTTCAGTTTTACTGTTCAGATTTGTGAAATTCTAAGCTAATCAGAAGTCAGAGAACTGCATGTCAGATCTTGGCTCTATAGGAAGGCAAAGGCTTTCAGGCTGTTGGCTTTCTCCCTCTTTTGCAAGTAGTTCTTCTCAGGGAGTTATCTGAGATGAGGTTAATTCTAGTCCAGTAGGATGCACAGCAGCATTGCGGCTCTGCCTGCTTATTGTTCTGTTGCAATTCTTAGCAATTCAAGAGCTAAGCATATTGCCCAGAAGATTTTCACTAATTACTTTCGAGTTAAACTACTATCAACCACCTCAGCTGTGCTGTAAGACAGGTAGCAAAACTCCAAATACACCTCTCTTCTGTGCTTAAAGTGGCAACTGGGAGGAGAATAGTTGGAAAGTAGTAGAAAACACTCCAGAGATTAACCCAAGTGGAAGAGAACAAGGTGAATCACTGCAAAGGAGTTGCCTCTGTGCAGCAGCCAAAGCTCTGTCTGAACCGACCTCTGGTTTATGGCAGCACAGGGATAGCAAGCATGAGGGAGGGTTGCATGGAGAAGAGTTACATGGAGAGCAGAAGGGAATAAGTTTAATGCCATTATGTTTTCCTGATACTGCAGTTGCCTTTTATGTAGCTACACAAAATGTTAACCTTGCCTGGTGTGCCACAGGAGCTTGTTAGTCCCACATGCTTTTACATTAAAAAGTGAAGTTGCACCAGTTTTGGCTAGTTAGGCTGCATGTGGTTGTGTGACAACTGTGCAGCAGAACAGCTGTAACAAACCTGCACCATGTGTAGCTGTAAGAGATCTAGTTTTGTAATTAGTGCCACATAAATCAGTCAGGTTAAGAACCCCACGTCTCTGTGCCAAGTGTTTCAGTGGAGTCACAGCAGCAAGTTAGGCCCTGGCATGAAGCATCCAAGAGTTGAAGCTGTAGATGCTTTTCCACACACTGTTAGTCTGAGAGTATGCAAACATCCTGTCCTAGCAAATGAATGGGAAATGCATGGAATATTTCTCTGTATTAAAGCACAGTGGAAGCTATTTGCATTTTTTTTTTGTGAGTCTGTGAAGTGCTTGTTTGGCCTGTGAAGCATTATTGAAATTGACAGCTCACCATATTGTAATTGCAATATAGATCAAGCACCTAATTATGGCATGTTTCCTTCTCAGCAGTGTTTGTAAGAAGGAATGTGCAAACAATACTCATGATACTGTACAGGCTTACAGGATATTTTTTTTTTCAAAAGTTACTATGCAAAATAGACTTCTATAACCTGATACTGAAGTAGTTACAGCTGTGGCCCAGAGATAGTTTTTTATGCAGAAGACTGACAGCTATGAAAGATATGTACATATTTGAACTCTTAACTTTTCACTGCCACAGCTCAGACTATTGCTGGATAACTCCCAACAATTCTCATGTAATGGAGCTAATATTAGATGTTAATATAGCAACAACCAAGTCTGCTCTTTTTAGTGGAATTAAGAACAACACAAACAGAAAAAGTAAACTTTATGAGTTTTAAAGCTGCAGCTTAATTTCTGGGTAAACAGTAAAGACACACAAGTTTTATTATATTTTTCTAAATGGAGGCATTCCTTGTTGTCTAATGAATCTGCAGTTTTTTGCATGCAGAATAGTAGACACCCATGTGAAACAGACAAAATGCCAAAGGACCCAAGATGTTAGGTTGGTAAATTCCTGGTCTCCTGGACTCATGCCAGAATGTGTTGCTACTTTCATTCCAGCTGCTGGCTGCACTTACTGAGGAGCCTTCAGAAGGCCAGCTGTAGATTTAACCAAGCCTATTTTTTCACAGTACATCAGAGCAGATGGCTGTGGTATCCTCAGGTTATGTGATGACGTGACTGTGCTGTGTGTGCCATTTAAAATACTTTGTCTTGCCACTTCCAAAGCACAAAATTACAGTCTGCTTATGAAATGATCTTATTTTAACATACTCTTGGACTAGGTAACAGATGAGAATTTCTCCATGAGCTACCTATGCATTGTAAAAAAAAGTTTTGAAATAATCCAGAAAGGAAAAGTACCACATATACTCTGCAGGATTACGATGAGAGACAACCAAGTTGAATTGCGTTGCTTCCTGTGCTTTGAGAGATCACTTTTATTGCGTGAGAGCAAGTGTAACATTACAAGTAAGCTGTTTACTAAAAAGTACTCAGATCCTGCTGCACTGATCATTTAAAAGCCATTTTTTTTAGGGTCTTGCAGAGCAGATGGGAAAATCACTTCCCCTTTTTAGCTCAGTCTTGAGTTTGCTGTTCTGCCACAGCTTAAGGGAACCAAACTGATTCTTTGACCTCTCTGTTACTTTTAATGTTTCTGTATTCATTGTACTTTGGAAAGAAAACAGAGCCCTTGTCTTTTTGGAACATCAATACAGGAAAAACTGGTATAGTTTTTTAAGCCTCTCTTTTTGCATTACCTTTGCTTTTATTCTTCTCATTTTTGCTCTAAGTTCTTTGAGTTTGCATTCAGAAAATATCTGTAGGCTTGACTTCACAGACAGTTGTTACTCTGAGCCAATGGTAAAATCCCCTCTGCCTTCAGTAGAAATGCTCTTAGAACAGTATACATTTCCCTTACTTCCTGAACATTTACAATTTTTCTTTTACAAGTGGATCGCAATAATAAAAATTTAACCTAGCCAACAATCCAGTATTTTACTGATATTTGCAGTGAATATTTACATGTCTACTAAACTTCCTCAGTTTGGTTGTACTCTGCTTTCACCTTGGAGCCTTATAGTAAGAGAGTTTGGGTTTGCTGTGCCTACTGAAAAAAACCCAATTTTGTAGAAAAAAAAAGCACAGAAGGCTAGATCTAGGCTAGGCACTGAATTATTCAAAATTAACCAAGAGGCTGAAAAATCATCATGGTCTTTAAAGAGTTGAGGGAACTACACAAGTTTATTTTTTCATGTATCGGCAGCATTGCTGGACAGCTTCCACCTTCATGCATCCTGCACTTGAATTCATACTGTGTTTGCTCTAAAATTAGCTCACAAAATAAAGTAAGCATTTACCCCTCAGCCCAAGAAGATAACATAAGCACCAACCAGAGGGCAAACAGGTGAAGCTGCATGACAGCTTTCAGGTTAAGGGGGATGTCAATGCTTTTGTCTCAGTTCCACAGCATTTCCATTGCTCAGTTGAGTGACACTTTGACACTCTTGCAGTGAATGGCACTTGACCCCACCTACCTGAGGGTTTCCCTAGCTAGAACAGAACTGGGGAGTATCTTTCTTCTTGGGCTTGCAAGCTTAAAGAATAATAAAGCCAAAAGGGACAAATCCAAACATAAGCCGGAGCTCAAGTGAAACCTTGTTCTCCATTTGAATTTGTGATCAGATGGCACAGTCTACACTACTGCTTTTTAATGACCTTATTTGCCCTCTATACAAAGCATGTTGTCTTCAGCTCACATATATCCCTTCCTATCTCCTGTCCAACGTGAACAGCTGGTGATACTTAGAGCAAACATTAAATAGGATTTCTTTTTTATATGTGGTAGGAAGAAAAATTACTGTGCTTATATTCTTTGTAAGTCTTTTTTACCCTCGGTTTCAAAGAAGCTGACTTAAGTTTCCCCTCCAGTCTGCAGTTTACTTGAAAGAAAGCACACACCAATGCATCAAATGTTAGGTACCATCAGCTTTTTTTTAAGGTATTACTAATAATAGGAGCTCTTGGCAACAGCACAAGTTGACAAGTGTAGTGGTAACTCTAAATGTACTTCCTATCCAGGCATCCTTATAAGAAAGTACCGAGGGAAAATTTACCCTATTGAGTAAATCTTACCAGAGTCTAATTGTGATTGGAGAATAAATAGCTCAAACCCTTACAATTGTAATGAATAAGAACTTTTGTCCTAGAGAGAAAACATAGTGGGAAATAATCTCTAGGACTAAGCATATTGCTTTATGTTTCTGAGCTGCAAAAGCTACCTTGAGACATGTTTTTATTTGGTTATTAACCACATTTCTGACAGGAAGAGCCTGTGTCATTCAAGTCTTTGTTCTTCCTGTTGACAACAGCTGCTTTGCTTGTTTTGAACTCATTTGTGAATGGGATGGCAGCTCAGAGGGAATTCAGAAGCAGGAACAGCATTGTGTAGTTTCTGTACACTCCTCAGGTCTTTATATTAATTTTGTTTGTTTCTGGATTATCTTGAATGTCTTTTTGATCTTGTCTATGAGTGAGGTATTGTCCTTAGCCAATAGGATTTAAAAGATGAGGGAAGAAAGAAGTAACCAACTCCTTATTTTATGTAACACATTCAGCCTTTAAGTTACTGATTTCAGAACTAGCTCAATCACCTATTGCATCCATGTTGCTTATTAAGAATTTTGGAACTTGTCTACTTATAGATAACAGAACTTTTTAAGGGTTGTTTCACTTCTAGAAAATAAATCTCTTTATGGGATCTTTACCTCCTTTTTCCTGTGGTTGGTAATGGCTCTAAAGAAGAGATGCTTCATGAGGTGACTGATGTTTGGTGTGTTTGCCTAATTAACTTCTGGCTAATAACTAAACCATTAAGTATCTGGTTAGTACAGGTTGCAAATAAACACATCTGGTTGTGCAAGGAGTGAAGGTTCTTCCTGTGTGTGGGTGACAGATGTGATGGCGGTTTCCTCAGTGCTCTCTTTTAAATAATTAACAACACACTGGTGGAGTGCTTTACAAAGCCAGCCTCAAAGCCAGCTGTATAGTCTCAGAGCTTCATTTGTGGACATGTACCTCATCTCTTTAGCTTGCTCCAGCTATTCCCTCGTCTTTGGCATTTCAAAAGCTACGTGTACCTCTACTACACAGCCTTTAAAATAACTTTGGAGTCTCTGCTTCCTGAAAGGCAACAGGAGAAGAAGGAATAGTATGTCAGGCCACCCAAGGGGCAAATAGCTTTGAATTCACAAGCCTTGAAAATTGATCTATCTTTCCAAACAAAGGGCATTTGAAACAGGCTTGCCCTGCTGTTTCATCAGAGTTGCTGGGCTAGGTTTGGAAACAATCTTCTTTTGATAACCTACTTGTTTATGTGGTCAGTAGCTGCCTAGGCTGGAACAGCTGGTAATTCTTATCAATCTCTAAAGTGGGAAAAGATAGGGTTTATTCCTAAATGAACTAAAGCTAGCTTGTTCCTTCCAGCTCAGCTATTAATTTTGTTTTTCAGATTTTTGGCTTTTGGTGGTGGGGATGTTTAGCATTTGTGGTTTTAGGTTTTTTTGTTTTTGTTTTCCCAGGCAGAGGGAGGAATTATGTCAATAAAGTAAATAAACAGTAGGATATTTTGCAAGAGGCTAATTTGCACAAAAATTACTTCTTAATGTAAAAATGAGACTCAAGTTCTTGCTTGGCCAAGGGTAAAGTAAGATTTATTCCTTATTCTGAGGGCCTGTGAACCCTGCTCATTCTGTGCCTATACCATAATGGTTAATATACATCTGTCATTAGTTCTAGTGGTACGGGCTCAGTCTGTGACCTTTGTTTTGTAAAGCATCAACAGTAGCACAGCTGCCCCTGCATAGCTGAGATCTCAAACCTGCAATTTGGCAAGAGGCACAGAACAAATTGGATAAATATACATAAACACATTGTGAAGGAAGGGAAAACAGAACAGAATGAACCAGAGCATTATCCTACAACTTGTTTGATAGGGATGATTTAAGTAGGCATATGGTATAGTTAAATGTGCTTTCTAAAACATTGGCCCAATTCTTCAAGCAAATATGAAATAAATATCTAAATAGAAAGAGAGCTAATACAGTATCATTAGTTTTCTCAAAGGAGGCGTAGGAGTGCCTTTGAAAATGTGTGAATGGGGGCTGGGCGTGAGCGATAAGCAGATTTACAGTCCCTCACAAAAAGTGTCATTAACGTATTGTTAAGATTACACAGTTGTGCTTCCTTCCAAGTCTTCAAGCATTAAAAACACAAGCAGGCAATAAGCTCATATTTAGACCTAATCCAGCACCAATTTTCACATCTTATTAGCTCAGTGTTGGCATAACAGACCACTACAGCCACTGCAATACCTCTCACACAAAGTTTCCATCCAACAGTCACGCTGCCTTACATTTAGGAAGTCAAAACCACTGCTAGGCTGATCCTACATTCTGACCTGCTATTGCAGTGTTATTTAGTAACTAAGAATTGTAGGTTAAAATTAGCCTTTGTCTTTCTACAATGCTTTTACCAGATGGAAAGAAAATACAAAGAAGATAAGAAATTTTGAATTATTACCAAAAAAATCTAAAATATCTTTAAATTACGCTCTTCACACCACGTGTATGTCCCACATAAGCTACATGTAAGTACTCAAATACACAAAACCATGTTATTTCCAGAGCTTGCAGTGAAACATACAAGTTTTCTTGTTTATTCAGATAAGCCCATGAATTCATCCAGTTTATTGAGTAGAACATCTATTTGTCTGCCTTAAGGACTACTGAAAAAAGTTGTGCATAACTGAGTTTTCATGAGACATAGAAGCAGATAGCTGAAAACCAGATGAAGGAGATAATTACTGATGTTTTCTATAGCTGTATTTACATTGTTCATTTTGTCACATTTTTCTCTTTGTCTGAGAAATATAAAATTTTGGGAAACATGTTGCAAGCACAGAGAGGAAGTGCTAAAGAAGGGAAATTGTATAAGGACTGCAGGTTTAACCTGTTTATCTCTCAGAGTTATTTAAGAAAGGATTGTTTCATAGGCTGTGTTGAGCATTTTCTGTTCTCTTTTCAGCTAAGATTACATATACCCTCTTTTTGTGGTATTGTTAACTAAATAGCCTTATAACCTTCATAACAATTACAGCAAGAGATAAATTTGGCCACAGAAGTAAATCCCTCATTACTGCAAGGGTAATGCATCTGATGCGTACTTGTCCACTTGAAAGTTTGGAAACTTGTTTAAATATTCAAGTGCAAGTTTAAGGACCCTTTTCAAGATCTCATCTTCAGTCTGTAAACTACATAGGGACTACATATAGCTTGAAGAACACCTTGTCTAGAGAAAAAGGGAGCAATTAAAATGACGATTCAATAGGTTTTCTCAGTTAAGAGGTAGCTTGCTGACTAAGGTATTTCACATTCCAGATAACACCAGTCATTCCTACAAAAAGGCAAAAAGCACAGTAAAGCCGCATGGTACCTCACTGTACTTTCGGTAGGGCTGGAGGAGGGAGTGCAGGCAGTCCGCTACTGCAGAGGGAGGTGCCAGCCACCAGGACCAACAAAGCTTCCGTGGGCTTCTCAGCTTTCCTGAAGCCTTGGAGTGTTCCCTGCACACACCAGCTGAGCAGGGCTCTAACCACAACCAACACCTACAGGAAAGGAAGCAGGCACACTTGCCCCCTTTTAACTTCCTGTGCCCTGCTCAGCCAGGTGAGTTCTTGTGCTCACAAATTGGGAGGATGCCATCTCCAGATCAAGTTGTTTTCACCTGGTGTTCTCATTCCAGGGCCTCTGTGCTCAATTAGGCCCATTGATTTAATATTAAAATTATTCTTCAATGTAAACAGTAGTAGCAGTGGGTGAAGACAGCTGCCCTGAATGAGAACTTCCTCCACCTGGACTAATTCTTTTCTTTGCAAAGTCACTGATACTGGGCACTGATTTTCAGCACTAGCACCTTGTGGGGTTTTTCCATAGAAGCACACATGTACTGAACAAGCCATGTTCAGGAATGTGTTAACGAACTTAACCTTGGTGTTAGAATAACACCAGCGCTAGCTTTCTAGCAAAACAAGATAACACAGTAAGTGCAAAAGAAAACATTTTCAAGTCAGAATGGCCCTCGGCATGGGCA
Source organism: Phaethornis superciliosus (assembly GCA_023637945.1). NCBI lineage: Eukaryota > Metazoa > Chordata > Aves > Apodiformes > Trochilidae > Phaethornis > Phaethornis superciliosus. The sequence goes on from JAJQWJ010000005.1 coordinate 454,966, forward strand.
TGGACAATAACCTTTAACCAATTAGCTTGTAAGTTAGGAGCAAGTGTTAACCAATCACTTAATGCCATGCATGTAACACAGATAAGAGAAAAGTATATCTTCTGCGTTAGTGAACTCAATAAATGAGATTTTGCTTGTTGATCATATTGGTCAGTGTTTGGCAATTTCTCTGTGCCCTCTTGCAACAGCACCTAAAGCTTCTTTTTTTTTTTTTTTTTTTTTTTTTGCTTTGCAGGTACCTTGTTCCAACAAAAATAAATAAATAAAAAATTATGTTTACCAGTCACTGGTTACTCACATGGTACAATCTCCCCTCCCTTCAAAATATCTAGAGACATAACCTCAGGTAGGGCAAACCAGAAGTATGGCTGGATTAGGCTTAATTTCTGTTATAAATATTAACTTCTGAAAACATTTTAGGAATACATTTAGTTTGACGCAATTAGATTATAATGGGAACTATTCACAGATGGAAACATCTTCAATGAATTGTATAGGCTGACTGGCTCCTAAGACATATGGATCTGATGTTAAGATCAGTAGTAATTTCTAATTCGGTCCTTCACGTTCCTCAATAGGGCACACAGTGTTCTGAGAGCATTAAGGAGTGCGTGAGCAGAACTAAGTGCTTAATATTATGCAGTGGACATAGTATTCTGAGATGAATTAATAGACTAATTTAACATAATAATGACATTTCATACCCTGTTACTGCAGGTTCCCATGATTCCATGAGATCAGAGCTAATTCACTGTTGGCTTTTAAATTCTTTCAAATTCACTAGCACTTCCAGCAGTGAAGTATTTGTGTATTACTGTGCTTCTGCCTGTTTCCTGGGAAAAGCCAAACCCAAACAGGCAATATATTGAATGCTTTGCTGAGAAATCTGGGTAATTCTGGGGTAACAAGGCAGAACCCCAAGAGAACTATAATTTGAATTTATGATAGTGATAAGCTACACTAAGAAAGGGGTCAGGGTAGGGGGAGTCAGGGCTGGGGAAAGCGTTTGTATGAATTCTTTACCAAAACCCCCCAAACACCATAATGATTTGCATAGTGTGCAGGTCCTACTCTCCTCAGGAAAGTAATGGGATGTTCCTTTTCACCCCTTTTGTGGTTGGTCTATCATAGCTGTCCCCAGTACAATTCCCATTGTCTCGAGCAAACTGTTCCTAGTGCTTCCCAGTCCTGGCTGACCCTTGGCATGGTGGACCTGCACTGAGCATTTGGCAGGTGAGGCTTGTAACCCTACTCCAAGGGAACCTGCCGTGTCCTTACGAAGCTGGGGCTTTACAACTAGTAAGAACAACAAAGCCTGAAGCACAGACCTGACATACTTTTCCCCATGGCTTTGTGTGTCCTCCTTGTGCTGTTGGCATGTATCTGTAGATGCAGAGAGTCAGATTTGTTGTCCTGGAGTATTTGTTAACTGCGAACAGAGGAGAGGATACTCTGTGCTTTGGCTGGTGAGAATGGCTGGGTAAATAGTAGAAAATGGCCAGTAGTTTCAAAGTCAAGTCGGTCAAAGGAAATCCCTCTGTCCATACAGAGTGATTGGAGATGATACGACAGAGACACCATCAGCCAGTGCTCAGAGCCCTATGGCTGAGCATCAGTTTTCTCCCCATGTATATCACTCTCCTGCTGCTCAGCCTTCAGGCAGAAAATGAAGGGTGGTACAGCAGAGCCTGCCTCACCTGCCTCCTGAGTTGAGGTCAGTAGTATTCAGCAGCAGAGCTTTGCCTGCTCATTCGGAAACATGAAACACTTGTTCTGACTGACACCTGGTATTTGCTCTATCTGTCAACATTTCTGCATGAAAAACCTTACCAAGCCATTGTCAGTCACTGTGTTAGTTTCCCCATCCTTCCAGTGACCACCAAAGGATGGTCACAGTGGCACCCGTTTGTGTTGCCAGACTGTCTTGTAGGGAATGGTAAATTACAGTGGGATAAAGTGATAGGCTTGAAAAACAAAAAATAATACTTAAATGAGGAGTTTCACAAAACGCTTCTCCCAGCACTGTTACTGACTCTCCACTGAATTTTATATACATTTATGGATGTATGTAAACACATATGCTAATTTATGTAGAGGTATAGCTAGTTTTAAAATACATACAGATACTGTCTTACCAGTAACAACTGTGTAATAAAGCTATATATTAATTCATTGAAGTAAGTTTTTTAAGGGAAAGCACCCTTTTATATCTATTTTTTCCCATCCTACTATGTACAGCATTTTTGCTATTTAATGCTGGCACTTTATTCTAAAATACTTTTGTCACCATAAGTTTAATAACTTTTTGAGCAGTTGCCAGTTTAATTTTCAGTGTGTGGAAAGTGGAGGTAAATTATTTATTACTTCCAGCAAATGTCTTTCACAATTTTATTTAATTTTTTCATCATTTTTAATGGCTCATGTTCATGTATATATCGTTCTCTTGGATGTCTGAACACTTGAGGAGAAGAAATAGGTAGTTTTTGGAACTCCAGGTTCAAAGGGGCAATGTTTATATGACTCTTAAGTGCACATTGCCCATCGAACAGGTGAAGAAATGGAAAAATCACATTTCTCATACCCTACAGACATGACGATTTCATGAAACAAGCAATTTTGTATGTTGACAGGTTCATCCTTTTGAAGATGAAATAATTATCTGTATGAGTTCACTCTGTGGCTTCTAGAACCGAGCAAGTATGCTTAACTCCTAGGGAATCTGATGGCTCATCCCTGCAGCTGTGTATCAGAATGGAAGTTGATAGGGAAACCAGTTGGTCCTACTGTATCCTATCTGTGCTGATAGCTGATGTGCTCAGCGAGCCTGTTGCTTGGGATATCTGTCAGACTGACAGCTAAGGGCTAGGGGAACGCAGAGCTCAACAGCAGTGAGGTGGCACACAGCAGCAGGGGCTCCAAACCCGCAGTCCGTGGCAGCTGGGGAGCTGTGGACCCAGTTCTCGTTTATACTCACGTGCTATGGGTGCCCTTTTCTGGGGCCTTCTGCAGTGCTGAATGCTGTACAGAGGCATTACTGTGCTCAAGGATCAGATCTGTGGACCTCCCTGGCAGCAGTGTTCAGCCCCCAGAAAGGCAGAAATAAAAACCATCTTTGGCTTCAAGCTTTAATGCATAGGAGAGAACTGGAGTGAGCTTAACAGGATCAACCCCTCAGAGTTCCAGGAATTCCTGAGGTACTCTCTCTCTCTCATACACTGAAACAGCGAGCATGAAATTCAGCATTTTGGTGAGCTAGAGTGTCCACCTCCAGAATAAATCATGACAGGCACCTAGATTTTTGCTGTCAGGACATGGGGGGCAGCCTGGAGGTTGTGAGTATAGCAAAGGAAGTAATTTGTTTCCTGAAGATCTAATGGAATTATCATTTTGGTGTACTTGGCAGCTTTTTATTTTTTTTTTTGTGTAGGCTTTCTTATACAGGAGAATGAAACTAAACACGAGTAGCAGTTAGTGAGGACATGCCTCAACAGTACTTTTTTTTTTTTTTTTCCTTAAGTTTCAAATGTGTTCTGTTTCCTAGTTGCTCAGCTGAAAAGCATTTGAGCCCTAGTGTATGACACTTCAGGCAGTGCCTGCTAGTGCTGGCAGCAGCAGTCAGCCACCAGTGCGTCTTCCTTTTCAGAGACAAAGGTTTGGGACGGCCTGTAGCACGTTACACATATCAGAAAAGAGCCAAAGGATAAAAAACCATTGTGAAATTATGTTAGAAAATATACCTGACTGACATGAACTCACATGGATGAGGAGGAAGGATGATACTGACCACCAGCAAAGGGAATTAATTGGAGAGCAGGAAAAAAACCATAGGAAATCTAGGATTCACTTTTTTTTTTTTTTTTTTTTTTTTCCCCCAAACTGCAATGGGGGAGGAGCAAGCATCTGAAAGCATTCTGGAAACTCAGCCCCAATAGCTGGCAGCAGCTGTAGTCAGATGTTACTGATCAACTCCAGCAGTTCTTCACAAGTGCACAGGCAGAATTATTTTTTGTTAGTGGGAGTTTTGTCCAAGAGACTAAGAAATGGTTCCAGCCAAAGATAAAAGAGATGAGGAAAACCTACAGTGTATTTTAGATGAGTTAAAATATGATCAGAAATAAAGTCAAGGCAGGAGGTACAGTGGGTCTACCACTGATTTAAAAATCAAGTGTTTTTTGGTGTGGTACATTTGGATTGAGCAGTTGGAAGGGCTGTGAGAGCAGGCTTTGAACCAAGTGATATGATCCCAGTTATGGCATCAGTCAGTGACAAGGCACCCACCATTGTTAAGGAAAGTTCAGAAAAAGAAAGGATGGATGGCTTTTATGTTCAGGAAGCATGACCACAATGAATGCCCTTTCTGGGGTGTAACCAAGTTCAAAACTTGGTGCAGAGCCTGTGGCTCATTTCTCCAAGTCATGCTTTAAAGAGACAAGTCTAATGGTGGAAAATGAAGCATTGAAAAGTTTAATCTTTCCTCTTTGATTTGTGCTTAACTGCAAAGTTGCCATCTAAAAATACTTGTGTGTGCAACACATCACATTAAAAAAAATACATTGTTAGCATCAGTTTGGTATAGTTTGACTTATTTACTATGTTGAAAGGCAACCAAATAAATTTTTTATTTTTGTTCTGATTCACTTATTCCAGTAATAATTAGAATTACAGTTATTCTTTTTTTTAGATTAGTTATTAATAACACAGACAGACCATTTAAAAATGAGTTTAGTGGAGGCAACTTACTTCAGTTTTATTAAAACTGGAAAAGAAATTAGCCAAATTAGTCAAAATAGCTTTGAACTCCATATTGACTAAAGCATTTGTGCCAGAATAAAAATTCATGACATATAAGAACGGTATAAATGATTAATCATTTTAGTTTTTACATATCTCTATTTTTAATTACATCTATGCATAGTATAAACTGTCTGAATCTTGGGAATCCAAGCCAGAGAAGCTGAAGAGTCTTGTGTTTAACATTCACCATGTGTTGTTTTCTTCTAGGGTTAATTTGTAAAATGTAAACTACATACTATTTGTTGTATGCAGTGTTTATGTACTATTTATAGAAAGACTTGACCATTTATAATTATCCGACATTTTTATCCATAATGTCTGCATATGACTAGAGAGATGTTTATGGAACAGACAAAACAATGTTATTTTTACAGCTGAACTTTATTTTTTGTGTAAAACTTTTTTGACTATTGTATGCTACAGGCATATTCTCTATCAAGAGGACTAAAATTATTTCTAAATAGTCGTCAGCACAGTACTTGAGGGAGACTCTGTTGTTCATTTTAAGCAGCATAAGTTGAGGAAAAGAAAGATCAGTCTGAAATGACCAAAAATGGGTTTCTCAACACCACAAGGTCCAACTCTGTAGCAGCCAAATATTGTGATCATTTAAGAGTCATAGGAGTTTTCTAGCAATTATCACCCAACATAATCGTGGCAGTTTATATGGAGTCACTTGTGTCTCCTGGTGCAGCTTGGAGACTCCCATGTTCCTCTCTGGGAGTTGAACAGCCTTCCTTCTCTGTTGAACAGCCTGTAGGTGCAGGTGCCTCCCTGGCAACTCTCTGCTTTCAGTGACCCTTTCATGGATGACAATTTTTTTTCCCTTTCTTTCCAGAACTTTGGAAGTCTTGGTGAGTTTGAATGAAGGGCAGTCTTTCATGTCCAGCTCATTAACAATCACAGCCTCAGAGTGTGTAAGTAAATTGCTGACATCATCCAATGTAGAGTACTGAAACCCATCTGCTCTTCATTATTGCGTCACCTCTTAATTCAGGGCAAGTCCCGGTAGAAGTCCAGAGTGCACAAATCCACCTAAATGAAAAATACACCTGTGCAGACGCACACGGAATATACATAACTTACCAACACATGATTTTTTAATAGGTAGGTGCATACATACACACCTCCTGAGTCACCTTCTATGTATTTGAGATGTGCTTATACTCTGTTGTACAACACCACTACACACAACTAAGTTTTCAATTCCCCAGCGAAATGTATGTGAGGGGGTTACAGACAAGATTTTTTCTGCAGTTATATAAAACAACTCCCTTAATTCTTTCCACTGAGGTGGCACACAGCTTTATTTTAGGAAGATCTTTTTTTGCAGTATTTCCACATAAGTGAAGCATTGCTGCATGTATCATCTGTGGCTCTGTGATTTGAGACTTCTGAATAACATAAAGCCCTAACCCTGGCAGGCTTGAAGATTTACCTTTGCTTTCTGATACAGGCTCTTTTAGAGGGGTTTCTCCTTTCATTGCTGCTGCATTTGTTTGGCTAGCTGCTTCAGGGGCTGTGGGAACATCCTGCTATGTTTTTATCAGAGGTTTATACAAAGAGAGTAAACAACAGCCTCTGGAATAAACTACATGCTTATGCAGTCAGGGACTTTTCTAACTTAGCTATAAAATTTCTAACCTGACATTTCTGCTCCCCATTAATTTCTGCTGTATTACATAGACAGGACAGTTAACATTTTTGCTGTTAGACACAAGCGCACTATATATGGATGGAGTGTTTGGAAATACCCTGTTACACATGTAAAGTGTGACTTCAGTGCAGCTTTCCTGTCAGGCATAGAAGCATACAGAACAGAACCTCCTGCTCATCAGCATGTGTTTTTCCTACAGTATTTTTATCACTCCTAGGTAATTAATCTCAAAGAGAAAAAAATAAAGACATATTTCTTTTATTCATTTAAAAACTAAATACTAGGATAACTGTGGAATCAGAATAATCTCAGTTCAGCATTTCAGCTTCAGGAGGAGAGCCTGAATGAATGGAGAGCTGAAGAAACACACACTCTGCAAATCAGATCTCTGTGTTTAAGGGCCTCTTTATCACTTGGAAGTATTTCAATCTTACACCACAGCATGCTGAGGCAGCCTCTGTGTGACAAGGCAAGGTCAGAACAGTCAGAGGATGCTGGAGACTAACAGCAGACTGCTGGTCTCTCGTAGTCCTTTCAGAGGAAGCAGCGTATGTTAGATCTCTCCCCGTGCCCCCTTAAAAATTGCTAAGATTGTATGGATCTGATTGTATGAGCCTGGATGCTCAGCAGATAATACTAAATTGCCAGGTACAGCTGTCTCACCTCTGCTGTACTCTAGCAGTGCTTCTCTGTGGTCAGAAGTTTTCAGTAACAAGAAACAGAATGAGTACAGATGTGCATTGACAGGAAAACTGTCGCAATTCTGGTAATTTTTTTTTGTCATGTTACTGTCTTTTTTTTTTTTTTTTCTTTTTCTTTCATACATGTTGCAGCAAAGACAGCTCCATAAAAGGAAAACTGCTGTTTCCATAGTAGCAGATGGGCAACTGCAAGAAATGGGTCACTGCTAGACTTGTTCCACTAATGCTGATGGCTAGTTGGTGTATGAGAGTTACAAGTTACAGCCTCCACTAGCAAACATGCATTGCTGCAGTGAGAACAAACAAAAAAACATGTTGGATCTAGGCATGGAGGCCTGCATCTTACCTGTTCCTTGTAATTGCCTCACCACCTATGTGTACTTGGAATGAAGCAGTGTTTTGCTTCCCATTTGCAATGGTGCATCTCCAGTACAACTTTTCTCACTTGGAGAGAATTAGTCATGCTGTACTCCAGCCTTGGTGATTCCCTGGTTGTCTCTCATTTCCTTTTTCCCCAGCCGAAGTCTGAATAACTTCTGTTTTTATGAGGCCACTGTTGCATTTTTCTCAGCGTTGTTGCAAACCAGCACAGCAGCACAGAACAGCAAGAGTAAGAATAAAAGCACCTACATGAATGGCGTCACCTCCTCCCTCTTCTTAGCATTGATATATAATTTGTGATGATCCACAGCTCCTGTTGAAGCATCCTAGCTTATCTTCTACAAAACTGATGGAACTGAACGGGACTTAAAACAGAAGGTGGAACTAAACTTGTGCCAAATAGGAATTTGGCTCAGACACCCTTCTTGATCCTGTGTGAGGAATTCCTCTGTTAGCAAGAATAGGATGAAGTGAGTAGGGATTTGTATCAGTCAGTAGGATTTGTATCAGTCAGTAGGAAATGATTTGGGGTGAGAGGGGCAACAGTTATTTGCAACATCCACTGACACTGTCTTTCTGCTTTCTTTGCAGTCTAGTGGAGTAGCAGCGCTCATTGCTGTTCTTGTGCTGTTACTGTTAGCAGCACTTGGTCTGCTCTGGTGGTTCTGGCCCCTTTGCTGCAAAGTGGTGAGTAATACTGGGTGTGTGACTCAGGGTTAAAATTCAGACTATGTTGGGAAACACAGATGCTGTAGGGAATGAGTTAAGTAAGAGGAGAGCTACACAATGATGTAAGATGTCTGTTGAGGGAGATTTCTTACCTTAGTGACGTGCACAAATGGAAGAAGAGATCAGCTTTAACACCATGGGACTGCAGTCTTGGCAGTGCTTTTGGCTTTCTGAGACCTGCACACACATGGACCAGCACCATGCTGGTGTGCCTCTCACTGGCACTCTGCTGAGTGAGCATGTGTGACATTTCTGTAAAATCTTTGATAAAAGCATCTTCTCTATTATATGAAAGTTGTTGGCCATAATGATACACAGATGCTACCATGAAATCAATGATCATTTTAAAAGTACTATCACTAAAATTGGTATTTGTAATCCGCTATGGGCTCTCAAGTTGGAAATCCTTTATTGTCTTAATAATCCCGTGTACACATTGCATCCTTTCCATCTGTGCACTCTTTTCTTCTAGCAGCAGTCAGCAGTGCTGTTTCACTAACTCTCATTCCATCTCCTTGCGTGTTGGGTTTTTTTAATTGGTTAGGTTTATTATTGATCCAGTTCAAAAGTAGTGCTGACTTGGGAACTGGAGGTTGCTTCCAGATTGCTTACTGTATTTCTTGTCTTGTTTCTGGCTTATGGAACCTGGGGCAGCAGCAGAACTGTCCTTCTCACCTGACCATGCCAAAGCCCACAAAATCATAATCTGTGATGTAGTCCTGTCAGGCCCCAGGCTATTGTAGGGCAAGGGTTTCTGAGACAAGAACTGTGAACTCTTAAGAAAAAGACTTTCTTCTGTCTCATTCTCCACAGTATGGTCCCATCAGAAATTGTGGGAAGTTGTCCATTAGTCATTTGCTTCAGCTTTATTTTATATCATGAATCTTCCTGTGGAAAAGGAAAATTCAAAATCGCCAAGTAAAAAGGTTCTTATTTTCTTAATTTAAAATAATTGGCTTACCTTGATCCATAGACCATCTTCACACTTCTTAGTTTCTACACTGTCTTTCTGTAGAAAGCAGCTTCAGGCAGGCATTTCACGTAGATCTGTCATCTGGGGCAGGGTGAGATGGAGGTGGAGGACATGCTGTCAGAAAAGCCAACATTTTGTGTCTCAAAGTCTATTTATTTTAGAAATACACATGTAAAAAAATTTAAATCCTAAGTGAAGCCAGGTAACTTTTTTTTCAGTGTCTCCTGTCAGCTCCTTACAGACAACTTTGGAGCAAGTTGTTTCACTACTTGTTTCTAGTTGTTGAGAGGAATCATAATGTCCTTTCTCAAGAGTTGCTTTTCTGAAAAAAAAAAAAATTGTTTCTTTTCTCCTCTTCCTGACTTCTCAAGCTACTCTGTTTTCATCAAGACAAAGACACTTCCTTTTTAAGTTGACTGATACCAAGAAATGTTCTCTTAGTTTGCTGGAGCTCTCAGAATGACTTACCTCACTGAGACTGGTTTTTGTCGCTAGCTGAGAATGACTGTCAGAATGCAATCCATGTGTCTTTAATCAGTGCTAGGCCAGAAACAGCCTTTTTGCAGTTGGAAGTGTAGTCAGTCACATCACATTTAGTTGCACATGCAGTTGTAATATTTTTCAAGTGGATTTTATCGTTTCAGCATCGGGCTTACCCATATATAAACTCATGGAAAAAATCAAAATACTCTTCACATTGATCAGTGCTCAGAAGTCACTGTTTGTCATGGTATAGTAAAACTTCACATACTTTGTGTTCTCCTTTCATTCAAGAAAGAATAATTGCAGTATTCCAGTCCTTTGAGAGCAGGAATTTTCTTTCCAGTAATAACTCTGTAATGACAATCAACAAGATCCTTTCTGGACTTCTTTTGTGTCTAACTCCTACATAAAAAAAAAAAAGAAAAAAAGTCAAATGTATAGTTCTATAGTATTAATTTCTCTCCCTTCTAGTAGTCATGCCTGTATGATACACTAAAATACAATCTGTACCAGCCTGTGCCTGTTACAAGTGAAAAGAGTTCAGTTTACACTACAGGTATGCATGAATGCACCACACAAAGTGCCAGAGACGCACCATGGCATTAGGGCAGAGCCTCCCTCGGGGCTCGTGTCCTGTATGGAGCTACATCTCCACAAAGAGCAGCACTGAGCTGTGAGAAAATGACTCTGTTGTGCTTAGGTCTGTTCTTCCCTGATGTCTACTATAAGAAACAGTAACTTACCCTGATCTGGTGTTTGGTACAGGAGCAATTGGCTGCTTCTCATCTTCAGCTGTAGGTCAGTAAGTTATTATGGAAAAGCAGTCAATGGCTTCCCATGAAAGCAAGAAACCCATTGCATTTGAAGTGTTACTACAGTCTGTTGTTTTCTCCCACCTCTTGTGGGTATTACCTGTTTCTTTCAAAAGAAAAAGTAAATTTAGGACTGATACAACAATACTGAGTTCCAAATCCCCCTACCTTTATATCCAACAAACACTGACTCCTCCTTTCTTTCTGTTTTGATGTCAGTTTCCTCCAGTCATTATTTTGTGCCTCCATGCTTTTCCCTCTCTCCTGCACCCGAGGTTCTCACAGTACACATTATTGCCACTTCTGGCTACGTTCCTTCTTGTTTTGGTGCCAGTGTCCTTGACAAGAGGCATTGTGGGGCCAGGCAGGACCTTCTCCTCCCTTCCTCTGAGTGCTTCCCTGGCAGAGCGGCATGTCTCTGGTCTCATGGGACAAAAAACAGGAGCAAGGAAGAAAGTAGCAGCCCTCAAACCTTTTAAGCATCCTATACTTTAAAATCAAATGGAAGAGGAGGCAAAAGGTGGTGTGGATGGAGCAGAATGAGTGTCCAGAGCCACAAGAGCCCATAACAACCCCTGCTGCCTGAGGCAGCAGTGATATCCAGGTGGTTTGGGCCCTCCACTTTATCCTTGCTAGGACCTGGTCTACCACAGGGCTCCTGGGTAGGAGGTCCATGTACACTTACAGGTCAGGGGACTCCTTTTTCTTTTTCTTCTTCCCCCCACCTCTTCTCATTAAAGGCAGTTCACTGTTGACAGTTCTTTCACTCTTCCCTCAATATCAGAACATATGATCGCATCAAGCTGGCTTCAGGCTCTGGTGCTGACATTTCCTAATGCCCACATCGTGCGAACATTTGAAAAGTGTTAATGAGCAGATCAAAGGGACTGTTGCCTGAAGCAACTAACTGTTTTTTGGTTTTTGTTTCTGTTTTTGTTAAGAAATCGGCTCTCCTCCAAACTCAAGTCTTCATTCTTTGCAACTAAATAAATGAGATGCAGCCTTGCCTAGTGATGTTAATAATAAAACCAAATTAGGAATCTACATGGGATTAATAAAACAGAAGCATTATTCAGAATATTCTGTAGTTAAACAACCTGAATCATTCAGGAAAAAGGTAATTTGCAGCATTATGTCGCAGTTTCAAGCTACATTTGCACTTTTTTCTGCCAAAGCTGCATGGGTTTCTAAGATTTCTCTCTTAAAAAAAGAGGCTTTCTACTGATTTCACTTGAAATACCACACAAGACTGAAAATAATCTTTGCATGTGTGAGAGAGTGTGTGAGGAGCCTGTGGAAACATAAGGATGCAGGCATTTACATTCCACTTCTGTCAGCAGGGGTGAGTATCTGCTACTCAAAGCAGATTATTTTCTCACACCACTGTCACATTTAAAACAAGTTTCATTTTCTGAAGCTATTAGAAATAGCAGCTAATTAATGTATTGGTTAGCTTCAAATCAGGCTTAGCATGTAACTTCAAGCCGGCACAGGGTTAGATCCTTTTGTTCATGGAGTCAAACACAACCTGTCATTGACTCATGACTTCTGAAGCCCAGTCAGGTCCAACAAGCAGAGTTTTTCTTGATTCACTGGGGTAGAAATTTTAATTCAGTCAATCCCAACAGATGTAGGGCCCAAGTGAATTGTACCATGTGTCACAAAGAAGTTTACTGTGCAAAGTTGTCTTTGCTTGGGAGAGACTGAAAGACTTATGACTTGTGGATCTATAGAAAGTAGAGTGATAATACCATTTAATATCTATTTATATAAATGTGCAACCTAACTAGGCCTTTTTCCCCTGTACAGCTTGCAGTCTTGGCAGTGAAATACATTTTTTGAGATACTTGTTAGAGACAGGCAAAAGGGAAATAAGAATAGGAATTAAATAAGATAAGGTGACCCTTAATATATTGAAAATACTGTTTTACTGCTTCCAGTCTTTTAATTGCTTTCGGTGAGAATTAAATGTCTTCATGCTTTGGAAAATCTTGCTCAGCTTCCAAGTATCTCTCCAAATCTGTCCCATGATCCCTCTGTGTTGTTGTTTCTTATTAAGTTAGGGCAGTAATTCCAATCTGGCTCTCAGGAGTATTTAACTAATTAAATATTCGATTTCTGCTTAAGTATTCTGAAAATTCCTGATGGGTGGGAAGAAAAGGTGTTCAGAAATATTTAAAGAAAAGTAATTTCTGGCACATTTTTGCAATATCATGGTATCAAGGGGATGTCTGGATAAAACCCATGGTTGATCTTCTAGTCCACTCAAAGTACTCTGAGCTTGCTTGATGAATGTGTTTAACATGAAGCACTGTGGAAAATGCTTGCAAAGGTGCCATAACTTATTTCTCTTATTTTTTAGAATTACTGTATCCAGTGCTAAAAGTCCATAGCTTGTTTCGGAAATAACTAGCAAATAGCTTGGTGGCACTGTGACTTGAAATATAAGTCAAGAAGGAAAGCTCTGGATTATTAGTCAAGAAAAATGTTTCTTTTAACTATGATTCTATACACTTGTTTAGTGACATCATTTATAGGCAGTGGTAGAGTAAATGAAAGTACTATAATTAATAGCCTAGAGTGAATAAAATAAGACATATTTCAATTAAGGTACTTAATCCTGTAGTAAGAGATTTAGGTGGTTTTATCATGGGCCCTTTTTTGTTATGTTTATGTAACACCAAGGCATAGCATAACCAGACTTGTTTATATTCATGGGTTATTTTTTAGTAATTTCAATTTAATAATCAAGCAGAAAAAAATACACTTTTATATCACTGAAGTACTTCTTTCTAGCTTACAAACATGCTTTCCATGTGGAAGAAGAATGTGCGTGCACTCAGTTTCCACCTCAGTTATTTAAAAGAGTTGCTGCCTTCCTCCTGCCTGTAATGTTGAGAGGATTGTGGTCAGTACTAGGGAACTCCCCGAGATGCACAGTCTGTATGTGAGAAAGGGAACAGGAATAAACTGTGGGCAGAGGTTTAAATATAGGTGTCAGTGAGTTATCCAAAGAGCAGACTTTATCCAGGAACAGTTTAAGAAACTTTGTGAACATTATGTCCTACTTGCAGGCACTCCATGCTGAACAGAGAAGGACCCACTTAATACTTAAATTAGTAGATCTGAAATGTGAGATCTGCAGAAATGATCTGGACATCCAGAAGTGAAGCCTGAGCTACCAGAAGGCATTTCAAACTTGTCATTGGGCCAGAAATTATCCAGCAGCATGGCACAAGAAGCAGGTGTCTTGGCCCAAGATTATGCAAGACCTCGCATAGACCTTGGGAGGCTTTTCTCCCAGGCTTGTTAATTAACTCCATAGGGTTTCATCGTTGGCTATTACTTAGAATGCCTGAGTCTTATCCGGTCAGGAAGAATAGTGGGATACATGTCTGCCCAAAGAGTGTCTGCCAGTCAACTGATGTTATTTTCAATTAGACGGATAGTGTTAATTTCCTGAAGGCCTTGATAATCGATACCCAAGGGACTTGGCAGCAGCAGTTGCCAGTCTGCAAGCAGATGTGGGGGATGCAGATAAAAACAGTTCACTCTAACATTTTATGTTGGCTTCTGGATGCTGCCAGTGCAATTCCTCATGCTTTTCTATTTTTGGCTTTTTCAGGTCATCAAAGATCCCCCTCCACTTCCACCAGCTCCAAAAGAGGTAGAGTATGACACTGCTCACCGCCCTGGTCACACGATACCACTCCTCTGTGCTCCCATGTTCTGTGAATCTGGCTCTCAGTCTAGCTGCTGAAGGAGAAATATCTGCCCCAGGGGAAGTCTTAAGATGAGAGCAGGATGGATGAAGTCTGTTCCAGATCTCTCTTCTGTCTCAGTCTTTTCAGTGTGGCATGAATTAACCCCAAATCCACAGAAATATTTAGGGGCTTTATCTCATAATACCCGAACGTTTTTCCCATTCTGCAATGAAAGCAGAAAGACTCAGTAGCTCTTGTATAGTAGGTAAAAGATTCATGTATGAGTGAAACAACATTTTTGCACAGCTTTGGCATTCCAGACACTGAATAAACTCCCTCATAAGGGAATTTCTCCCTTGCTTATGGGCAATAACACACTAGAAGATCTCCTGGTATCTTCAGTGTTTCTGCCCCTTGGTCTTGATTGAGGTGGTTGCTTGAGTGTGCTCAAGTTGCTTGAGTGTGCTTCAGACATTGGAATGGGCTGCCCAGGGAAGTAGTGGATTCTCCGTCACTGGAGATATTTTAAAAGAGACTGGATGTGGCACTCAGTGCCATGGTCTGGGAACCACAGCGGTAGTGGATCAAGGGTTGGACTTGATGATCTCAGAGGTCCCTTCCAACTCAGCTGATTCTATGATTCTATTCTATGATTCTAAGTCCAACAGCTCAGTCCATGATCAGGCATGCTCCTGAGGCAGCCAGAGCCAGTTTGATGAAGGTTGGCTAAGGAACTTGCCATGGGCTGTGCAACCTTGATCAGTAGATCCACTCAACACTGGCTGCTGAGTCCAAGTGAGTAGGGCTGGTTGATCTGGCTCACTGAAGACATTGTGTTTTCTGAAATAATTTTTATTTGCCTGTGTTTTGCATATTTCTATTAGTGGAAAGGAAAAAGATGAGGCAAACAAATCTTTGTCAGTAGAACACACAGTTAGATTTCCCATTTGGACTCTCTTAATGGTTGCCACAAATGTTTTTCCCATGCAAAACATGAAAAATATTTGCAAACATGACCAGACCTTGGTTTGGTAATTGACAAACACTTGGGGAATCAAAGTATCTGATCCTTCACACCCAATACTGGAAAACTTTGTGATCTCTAGTGAAATTTACTAAAAAACACAGTGTGGGAGAATCTTTTTAAAGTACATGTCATTTGAACTTACTGACAGGAAGAAGAACAAGAGCCCTTGCCTACCAAGAAATGGCCCACAGTGGATGCTTCCTACTATGGTGGACGAGGAGTTGGAGGAATTAAAAGGATGGAGGTTTGTATGCTATGGAGATTCCAGTTCATTAAAACACAAGATGTCTGAGGCTGCAAAATGGTAGAAACAAAGACTTCTAAAGTGTACTGAAAATACAAGGGCATAATGTGTGCTTCCTTCCCAGTGACATAAGCCCTGTAAAATTTTTTACTGTATTGAACAATTTTGACTTTCTCTATGAAAGAACAGCTTTCAGTGATTCCATTTGACCAGAACTTTAAATAGCTGCTTGAAGACATGCTTTTTCCATCAAGCTAATGAGAAAGAGTGTGAGAGCCTTTTCTGAATGTTTTGGAAGAAATCAGAGTGAAACATAAGTCCTCCAACTGTGGGCCAGCCAAATGAACTGACAATGGTGATGCTAAGGAGAAGCTTGATCCCAAAGGAACTCGCAGCGACAACAGTGCCTGTCTTTGAAGACACATGATGTTAATTAAAACAGAATGAAAAATGTGCATCCTTATGGGCATGTCATTATGTCAGATTTTATAGTCAAGTCAGCCTTTATGGAATTTGCAGAGCAGTTTCTGCAGTTTTTAACTTCAATCTAGGAAATTGTCTCTGAAGTACCCACCTAGTACCCCATCTTGAAACTTTAAAGGCATTGGTCTAAGAATCAGCTTTGCTTGAGTTCTTTTTAAATGCAGCAGCATAACATGCAAGTTTAAAGCTTTGTTGCTTGAATGTGTTTCCTTCAGCAGTTCAGAATTGCTAATTTAGAAAAGCTTCAAATTTAAGAGAAAGAAGACATTTTGTGCAGTTCTTTTCAAACACAAACTAGAAAATACTTTCCAACATAAAGGATTAGAAGCCTGGATTTCTAACAGGAGCCATGAACTCCCAGGAGGGGTTCCAGGGTTTAAATCATTACAGTTTGTAAATGGGATCTTGTGCAACAAGACAGAAAACCAATAGATAGCCCATGAACACGAGTTCCACAAAGAAATGCAGATTCAACTCATGGCATAAATACAGTATTTCCTCTTCAAAGAAGACAGTGGCAAGTAATCACTAGTTCACAAAACTTTTTCATCTGTACTAGAAATTTTGTGCAGGATTAATGGCTAAAGAAGTAAACTAGGTGAAACTGCTGACAGCACAAACGGGGGCTTTTGAAAGGCATCTCATTCTGTGGAGCTGTCTCTCTGTCCTTCCCTGGCACCTCAGAGTACTAACAAATTTCAGGGTTGGGCACTGCATTGTAAGTGCCTCAGCATTTGACTGTGGAACTTGGTCTCTGTTCTGTAGTGTCTGCGCCAGGGGGGCTGAGGGAACCCTGGCTGAACAGCCCAGTACCAGCTGTTCCAGCAGGGCAGGACACATCTTACACCCTCCACAGCCTCCATACAGCACAGTGCGTGCTTGTCTGTGCATGAGGGCAGAGCAAGTACGGAAATGAGAGAGGAAACACAGTCTAACAGGATGATGAAGGTGAGGGTGTCAAATGGAGGCTATTCCTTACCTGGCAGTTACCTGGGGTTTCTGTGCTTAGGCCAATGAACAAGCTGCTGGACTAGTCATTACATTTCTCTCCTGTTTTCAGTTCATGTGGTAATGCAGTTATCTGGTTTTTATTGCTTCTCTGTGCTCTATTCATCTGCCATTCTTCCAGCAGCTTCATTTTTTGGCAGCTTTCCTGTGTAGAGAAAAAGGGAAAATGGATCAGTAAACTTGCACCTGCTGCTCCTGTCCTGATTCACTCACTGTGTTCCCTTTCAGAGCAGTTACACAGTTGCTCCTGCCTTCCCCATTAGCTTCACCTTTCTGTGACAGTCCAGGGTTTTCCACTCCTCCTAGATATTTCTTTTGACATTGCTTTGAAGTTTTACCATGTCATTTCTGGACCCCACCCATTACAGGCAATAAGCTTTTATGTCAACGTGTTGGAAGACTCCACAAATTCTGGTTTCACCTGGGTGAAGTTGCTTTAATCTGAAGGAGAAAGTAATTTTATCAGTAAGGAATCCACCATCTATCTCCAAATGGTTTTAATAGCATTTAAGATAAATTCTAACAACCTCATAAAAACACCATAAAAGAACCATTGATCACAGTGAAAGATACAGATGCATTTTAATGACTCAGCAGGGCCTACTTGGCTAAGAAAGTCCCATTCTAACCTTGCAGAGAAAGGATTCAAAACAAACCCCCTTAAGAAATGTGATCTGTATTTCACCAAGGTGAGTCATAGCATCACAGACCATATCAGGCTCTGTTGTTCTGCAGTGCTCTCATTCCCTACACTGAGATGACAGGTAGAATGCACTTTGTAGTGGTGATAAAACTACAAGATTTTCCTCCAAGGTATTTCACGTTTCCAAGGGAGTTAGACTCTGGCTTGCCTATAGATTTTTCTTACTTCCTGTGTAAGCTCATTCTGCACATGGCGCTGGTGAAGATGAAATTGGGCTGCTTCCTTCTCCTGTCCTGTGGCATAGTTATAGTGTGTTTAATTTCCAGGGTTTAGGTGTATCAGGTCCTCTTTATGGGCTGGATTACAACACATGGCATGATTTACAAAGTCACGTGTGATTCATAGTAGAATTTCCTTGCTGGGTTTCTCTTGAGTTTTTGCTACTAAGAGACGCCTATTGACAAATGTTTTTACCTATGAATATTTGTCATCGTTTCAGACAGAACATCTTCCTCGTGTGTCCCCTCTTGTTTAATCAGAACCTCTTCCAGATTTAAACTTTTTCAGCTCCTTCTGTTTGCAACACTTGCCTTGTCCTTGCATACAGTATATTTACATCTGAACTCTGGCTTTCCACAGGTTCGATGGGGTGATAAAGGATCCACTGAAGAAGGGGCTAGATTAGAAAAAGCAAAAAATGCTGTGGTGAAACTCCCAGAAGAAACAGAAGAACCTTTCCATCCCAAACCACGTAAACCAAAGCCTACCCCACCAGCCATTCAGGAGAAGTGGTATACACCTATTAAGGTAATCTTTTTAATATTCAGTGCAATGGAATTTTGTGCTAAAGGATGGATTTTGTCTGCCTCACCGGTCTTACACAGACTGAGCTATACGGTGTTTTTCAAGTCTTCCCTTTCAGGTGTAAGGTACTATTCACACCTACTGAGGATGAAATGCAGGAATAATTTTTAGCCCTAAATGCAGTACTTCTTCATTACTGACACATTCTGTTACCCTTCCCCAAAAAGAGGACATAATGTACAGGAAGAGTACTAAAATCTATGCTTTATTGGCACTTGTTCTATCTCAATGTATATCTAATTAAGCCTAAAAAAGACACAGTTTGTAGCTGTTATATTAAGTTTTAAACATATATACTCACTACCAACCAAGAAAAGCAAAAAATTATTTGAAACAATATAATGCAAATGTCTGACAAACAAGAGAAACATACTAAACAGCATAAAATAAAGACATTTTCCTCTGTACATGCAAAGAGTTGCTTGCAAACTTGTAACAAGCTCCTCTTAAGAACTGAAGATGGTCTGTAAATAAATGTTCTTTAAATGTGTAAGAGGAGAGAATATGGAGGTTTAGCTGGGAGTACAGATATTCTGCCTTAACAACTCCTTCCAAGTGCTTTCTAACCACCAGATAGTCCTGAAGATGTGTTGTCCGCATACAAGCAAACTCTGCAACCCATCTGTGTGGAGCGGGATGCTGCTGCCAAGCTCCAGCGCTGCTGTGTGTGTTCTGCTCAGCCCATCTGCACACCCTGGGCCTAGCAGAACTGAGGCTTCCTGAAAACCAGGCACTGGCTATATACATGCTGGAAAAACAAATACAAATCTATTGCTCTGTTCCTGCAGGGTCGCCTGGATGCGCTGTGGGCACTGTTGCGACGACAATACAACAGAGTCTCTCTGATGCGACCGCAGCAAGGAGATGAGGTTTGTGTGTGGTGTGGGTGTCACTGCAGTGGGCAATAAGGGGTGTGTGGCAGCCGGGCTGTACCAGCTGCTGAGCACCCCTGATTCCCAGACCTCAACTGAAGAAAGCAATGCAGCCAAAAGAATTACACAATGGGCAGAATAATGTTCTGGGCAAACAAAGGGCTTTTAGAGATGCATCACGCTAGCCCAGGAATGTTGCAGAAACATGGGCCTCCTGAAAGCACACTGCATCAAGTGTGTGTTGTGGTTTTATCATCCAGCTGAACACACACAAAATGCAAACTCTCTGTTACAAATACCTGAATCTTGCTTATAACCAGCTACTTGTAAGGGAAGAATCTGACAATCAGAATAATAAAACCACATAAAATTCAAGTGACCACCAGTAACTTTCAGGCAAACTGACATGGCTTTGCACATCCATGCCAAAGGAAACCTTGCCAGAAAACAGAAGTGAGGAAACTGGTTTCTCAGACAATTCTTTCTTCTAGTACACTCATGATCCATGAAAAAGTGGCCTCCACTATGGCTGGGAAGAAGTTATTATTAGAACCTTTTATAGTGAAGCTAGGTTGCCTATTTCTGTACAGTATTACTTAAGAAAGTATTACTATAAATCTTAGCAGTCATCTCTAGAACTGATTTATCATCAAGGTATTTCAAATCTACTACGACCATTGTGGTACCTGCTTGTGGCACATCAGAACATTGCAGGAGCAAATGATGTCCTCTAAACAACACAGCAACTTTTTCTCAGCAGACTGGCCCTAGACGGGTGTGATAGATCATCTTCTCTCATGCCACAGAGCATGAGAACACTATCTTTGCAGCATATACCATATAGATGACCTTAAAAAATTAGAGAGATTAAAGGAAGGGAGTTACCTTTGAGAGAATGAGAGATAATTGGTACTTAGATTTTTCCCTGGGATGAAGTTTGGCACTGTTCTACAGGAAGGAAAGTTGACAAAATGCTATGCTGGAAATAGGAGGCAGTCAAAGACTAGTGTTACTATTTCACATGTGATGTTAGCAAGTTTACTGCTTGCATGAATGGTGTGTGTGTTACATGTAGCAGAATTAACAATAACAAATCTACTTATATAGTACAAAACAGTTTAATAGGTAAATGCCACATAAATAAGAACATAGAAGAAACGGTGACTGAACAGGCTATGAAATTTTCACTCAAGCATAAAAGACAGGTAGTTACTGTAAAAAATGCCTGCCAGGGCATTTGCTGAGCCACTGCAAAGTCAGGTACCTGCCCTCTCTGGACCTCACAGGGAGACACTGACCAACACCTAGGTTTGTGAAAACTCACTAATCGTCAGTATTCCCACTGAAAAAAGGCTTAGGATTTGTACTGACAAATAAAATATAAACTAGTGGTCGTTAAAGTGCGACCTGTGACACCACAGGAGTGCAATTTCTGTCTGGCATGGTATATCTGGGGGAAAAGAAAATTCAATCTTTTGACTTACTCATAACTTGATAGGTAGGGTGGCCACGCAGTGCCCTGATGGATGAGAAAGCAGAGAAGGATGAGCAGTCATGGATACCTGCAGCCAGCCAGCCACACACACACACACACACACACATACTGACTTCACAGTTGCTGCTGGGGTAAACAACAGGCACGTAGCTGTTTTGGTTTGGTTTGTTGTTTTTTGGTTTTTTTGTTTTTTTTTCCCTGGTTAAGAACTTGGTAGTTCCCATTTGTAGAAGAATTCACTGCTGAATTCAAGTCCTTGATCAAGTAATTGCAATTTAGGCATGAAGTATCAAAGTGCACAAGCTGCTTCTCCCTTCTGTCTCGTCTCGTCTCCTTTCCCCCCGCCCGCCATGCTGCCAGGTAGTGCTGAGGGTGGTGGGGTTTGAGGGCTGCATGCAGTTGAGCCAGGGAGCTTTGATGGTGGATGGAAACCCTTTGAGTCATAAATTTTTCAGCTGGCAGTCAGTGAGGTTAGGGAGGCTTGTACAGGTGTGAGCTAGCAGGTTGTCGCCGACATCTGTTTAGCACTGAGGCGCAGGTCCTGGGCAGCCTGCAGTGAGGCTGCAGGATTGTCAGCAGATGTAGTTAAGAGTGGCAGAACAGTTTTGGTCTCACATTTGCTGCCTGGGGGCTGAAACACTAAAGGTAGAGTGGGGGTGGACACAGCTGCACTCCCAAACATGCCTCAGGCACAAATAAAGAGATCTAACATAGTTTGACTCTGTTGTGGTGGGGAGATGAGGACAGAGAGCCACTTCAGAGACAACTTAATGCTGCAACATCTGCTGCCAAGTTTCCAGGGAGTGACAGGGGACAGCAGTTACAGATCGAAGTCCCCACGTAAACAGCCTCTATTAAGCCACGAACTCTTTTGAAGGGCTCCCATCAAACATAGTGGAGTCTGCAGCAGGAGATTTTGTTTTCAAAGCCATGTTTTGTTTTCCTCACTAACAAGATAATTTATAAATGATACACTACGCTGCATTCATACTCCTATTTATGCTTTCATTATTTTTAGTTATAAGAGCAAAGAAGACTAGGCCACAGTAGTTTTGGTGCACTTTGATAAGCCAGTTAACTGAGGGTTTTCACTGAGGCTATGGCACTCGTCAGTCTGCAGCATTACATTCAGCTGGGAAGCAGAGCTGAACACGTGTGTTCCAGTGGCACTGTGGTGGACAGCCTGACATGTTCCCCTACCCAGACACCTCTTCCAGAGACCTGGGTACTGCATGGGAACAGAACTTGGCACAGCTTTGCAATGCAAGCATTAGGTCCTGTTCTTTTCTCTAAATGCTTGTGGTTATTTTCTGATTCATAGTTTATCAACTAAAGGTAGTCATCAGGGTTTTTCAAGTTCTTTATATGACCTTGTTGCTTTATGCAGTTTGATAGTGGTTGAGATCCTAAACCTGTGCATGTTCATGGACACAAATGCCTTTTCAGCCCCAGTATAAGCCTATGTCACTTGTATTTGAGATTTTGTCCTATCAGGATGCGGGTATATGTGTCTGGTAAAAGGCAAAAATATCTACAGCTAATTCTAGAAGGATTTTTATATTAGAAACTATAGTAGAACTACAGAATGCTTTCAGCTCTTTTAGTATTACAAAATGACCTCATTAAAAAAGACACACTTACTGTTTTTTTCCAAAACTTTAAGCATATTAGCATTTAGCTACATTAAGGATTCTTTTGTAATAATGGCTGCAGAGTTAATACAAGCATCTATTGAAACTGGGGTTACTTTCTGAGTGTCTCTATGTTACACAACAGAATTATGTCCTGCACTGTAAGTCTGTTAGCATCCATGATTTCCAGTTAAAATCACTTTGACACTACTGTATTCTCTGATACCAGGCCTGTGTTACCATTCCCTGTTTCCCTATTGTGTTTCTTCAGTACTTCCTATGCTGAGCACAGGCAGAAAGTACCATATCTTGACTGCAGTCGTTCAGTTGTAGAGCAGAACAGTAATTTTCAGGAGGGGGAGGTTTTCAGTGCCTTATGTCAGAGACAAATCTGTTTTGAAACAGCAGACTCACTGCAGTGCCAGAGGAGTGCCGTGGCTGCAGGTCCCCATGGTGCCTTCCCAGCTCATACCTGGGCACACATGGGGGAATATGAAAATTATTACACTTTAAAAACTGTTGACTGAGAGTTTTAAAAAGAAACTTCAGTATCACTTACATAGCAAATTTTATGTCTGATCTTCTAAACTGCTGCAGTTTTAAGAAGATGCAGAACTAGTTAGGAAATGTGCGAGATCAGAAGGAAGTTAGAGCACATCTTTCTCTTAAATGCTTTCTTGAAAAAATACTTCTTTTGCCATCTCTCCCAGTGGGAATTTGTATAGACCTGCAATCTAACCCAGAGCCAAATTTTTTTCTTAAACTAACAGAATAAACCCCTATTGCTCTTAAACATTATTAAGTTCACAGTTACAAGAAGTGGAAGAAAACATTCTAAGAGTATTCATTTCAGCCTGCCCTATTAATTCAGAGGTCAGTCTCAACTGACTGCACTGCATGGCACTGAAAGAAGCACCAAATTAAATTTCAAAAAAACCAACCATCCCTTGGCCTGCCTAAAAGAAAAAAAAGTCTTTTTTTGGAGAGGACATCTGCCCCTTTTGTTAAATGATGAGTGCAGCCAAGAGATGAGCACAATTATGAACTTACAAGAGTTTTCTTGTGCTGAAGACATGGAATATTCTGCAATTCCTCCAGAAGCATGCTCATCTTAAACAGGTACCACAGCTTCCCTGTGTTGAAACCAGTTTGCACGCTACTATTCACTAGGGCCCAGCCTGTCTGTCCCTGCAGTGTCTCATCCTAGCTAGCGGCATTATCTTCATAGCTGGATTTCGTAGCTCTCAGTCAATGAAAGCAGCAGTTACCATCTGTATTAAATGATGATGTTGTTCTGGTGTTGGGAAAAACAAGAATCCCTCCCCATCTAAGTGTGCCTTTGCTACTCTCCCCTTTGTGCAGATTAGCACCGTTGCTCTTTTTAAAATGAGCCCCCAGGATTCGTTAGTGCCAGTAACAACACTTGCATGAATGGAATGGGAGAAAGAAATAAATCTTCATGTCAGCTTTAAGGTCATGACATTTTCCCCATTTCACCAATGTTCTCACAGGATAATGTGGACAAAGGGCTCAGGCAGCCCGTGTGTGGTGAGCACGATGCCCCATGTTGGTACCAGCCCGGTTAGACAGGAGGAGGCTGCAGGGCTGGGTATGCTCCTCATAGCATTGCTGTTATGTCAACATATGTTGGACTTTTTGGGAAGCCATGATATACTTTAATAGAGCACTTTAAAAAGCTGATCTGCCACCAGAAGGATCCTTGCTCTCTGTATTAGTTGACCAACAGCTGCCTGAAACAGGAGTGCATCAGGCCTCCTAAAACACACCCAAAGCACCACAGTGGACACCACAGAAACAGATGCTGTGCTGGCAGCATAGGGAGAATGCCTGTTAAGAGAGGAAAAGTCAGTCTTTTCTGGGTGGAGTATGAATTTGCTACAGCTGTCAAGTACCTTCTCTTCCACCCTGAAGACCATTACATTTCTTCCCCCCCCTCTGAGCTGTACGAAAAACAAAATAATTAATTAATTATTAATTATTAATTAATTAATTAGTAAGTGCGTTTTTTAAAATAACTGCTTGTTTCATTGAGCATGATTCAAAATCATAGGGAAAAAATAAATTAGATTTCTTAATTCCTTAAATATCTTTTTTTACAGGGTGGATTGGAGTAAAACCAGTTATATTTATTTGCTCTGTGGCATCCAGTGAAGAGAGGGCAGGCAGTCTGTGTCCCCCAGGACAGCTCTCTGCCCTGTTCTAGTTAAAGCCCAGCCTCTCACCAGTCCAGCTCAGAGGCACCAGACACCGTTCAGGAGCAGCAAGAAGAGAGCTGACAGGTTCATTTGGCTGCTACTCTCCAGAAGAGACGTGACAGCTTTAACTGTCTTGGGCATCCAGATTTATGAACTAGTCCTAGGCTCCTAACCAGATTAGTTCCTTTCCCATTAACTGCTGAAAGTAGGGCAGCTGTCCGAGCGGCTGCTTGTAAATTCGATAATGTCTGTGGTGTTAATCTGTAGGCTTTTCAGATGAAGAAGGCAGCAGATAACAGGATTAAAGTTTCACGACCCAGGGTTTTCACAGCCTGAGACGCAGGCGTAGGGGGATAGAAAATGACTTCTGTCATTAATCTTAATTGATTGCCAAGAGGTTTTAATCTGGGTTATTAATTAGGAAGGTCCTTAACACACTGTCTACATATCAACATCAGATGCTCTTTTGGGACTTTTGGGACATATGGCCCATCTTATATTTACATTCACACAATTTACACATACATACATTTCTGTATGAAGAAATTTTTATATGTATATATGCATACAAAAAGCTGTATAAGCATTTGCATGCACAGAGGCATCACACACTTTGGCAAAACAGGAAGAAAATGAAAAAAAAACACTTTGTACAAAGGTTAAATTTCCACACAGTAAACATGTATACATCTATTTATGTTGATATGTATATTACTCTATTTTGATTACACATGCCATTTATCTAGATTATCTTTCAAATGGAAATCTCTGATTTGCAGATTTAAATTTGTAACTGAAGTGCAGCACATGTCTCTCTGTGTTTCTGGCCATTTAGACTCACAATTTTTTTCAGAAATTACCATTTTTATCTTTTGTAATTTCAATGAGTCAATGATCAGGCCGCCTCTTTTCCCTTCTCTTATTTTAAAACCTGTTCCTCTTGCACAGACAGGATGGATAGAGGTGCAGCTATCCATAGCTGTAGCTACATAACTATGTGATAAATCCCAGTAACGCTGCTTTGACGTTTACCACAGCAGTGTTTGCAGGGGGAAATATTAAATTACGATTGGAGCATATAAACTAGGCAGGAAGAGAAAACACTGTGACAGAGTTCTGGCATATAAAGTGTTCACATGTAAGAACACTTCTTGGTGTTTTGAGGTACTTCAGACTAGGGTGTAACTACTGCTTTTTGTAAGAAGAGAAAGAAAAAAGGCTTATAATTAGCTGAGTCCAAGAATTTTCCAGGTTTTCCTTGGACATGGAGATCGACCACTTCACTCACCTAAAGCTAAACCATACCAAGCATCTGTATTGCTGTAGGGACCTCTGCCAATGGAGAAAGACATAAAACAATCTGACAGCTCTTTTTGTCATGTCCTCCTTGGGTATTGTGTTGCCTCTTGAAACTGTTAAGCACAACTCTTGCTCATTTTCTGAAGTAAATTGCATTCAGTCTTGTGTACATAGAGATGGGTCAATGACTGCATCACCACACAGGGGAATGCCACAAAAGCACTAAAGACTTGGTGTGATTTTTCTGCTTCAACTTGGATTTTATAGGTATTAAGTGCTGGCCTAGTTCCAGAGTACTCTGGCTTTTAAAAGGGAATTAATTTTGACTAATTACCATGGTATTTCTCTATCAATAGAGTCCCACCTGTGGAAGACTTGCAGCTTATGTCCTATGCTTAGTCTTGCAGCAGGTTCATCTCTAGCAGACTGCAGCTTCCTTCTGACTTCTGGGCTGGGTGGGCATTAGCCAAGTTCTGTCTTGTGTCAGTCATGGAGAAACCACTTACTCAGTCTTTTATTAGTCACTTTGCATCTGAGATGCTTCTGCTGAGAAGGAACAGCATAATAACCAGACATGCCCCAAGAAGGTGTCCTACTGATCTGGCAGATAATCCACTGCTGTGATGTTTCAGGAGTTCTGTCACTGAGTCAGGGATACCTTCACACTGGCAGATTAAAGAAAAGGATGGAACTTGATTTCAGACAAGGGCTTTATTTCTACCACCTAGTCATAAATTTGAAGGCCAAGGATGAAATTGCTTTAATGACCATGTTTTCTTGACATAGCTCTGTGACTGCCTTTTCCCTATGAGTCAGAGATAAAAAGAAGGATCTAAAATAATTTGAAACCTCATTGTAGGCCACAAACAACAAGAGCTGATGAGAAGCCCTCCAATTGCTCATGCAAAATCAGCAAAGAATTTCATCTAGCTGTGTATTTCTCCCCCTGGGAGTTTGATTTTCGGGCAATATTTAAATGAAAATATTTTATTTGGAGCAAAAATATTGCATTAGTTATTTAAGCTCACAGAGATTGTTAGGAGTGGTATAAATTAACAGAGATGGGATTCTCTGTAGCTATAGAAGTGAAAGGTCACAGAGTTCTTTCACACAGATCGAGCAAAGACCTTTAAAAGATTCAGACTGTGATTTCACAACCATTTGGAAGAGATCAGTACAAATACTTTACATAAATAGATATGAGTGATGATCAAAATCAACTGACCAGAAAGTAGAGAGGCTCTAGGATGGGAAACTTGGTGACAGAATGAGGTGAAAAGAACTAGGACAGTTTTCCTTTGGCTTCACTGGGCTCCAGTGCTCTAACCAACAGGAAATGCTTGTGATATGTCTTCAGAGGCTATTTTTAGAAAGTGAGAGCTTACTTATCACCTAGAAGGTGTGAGTGTCTCCTGCAGGTACCTGTGGCAGCCCAGGCCTCAAGGAGGCTTACTCACTTTAGATGAGTTTACTATAAGCCTGTGCTAAATTGTAGCTAATTGACTTCAGAGTATGCTCAAGTATGCCCACCCAGGTACTCACTGTACCCATGCAAGAGTCTCTAAAGCCTGAAAGTAGTTGCACATGTTAATCATTTCATGCGTGCCAATTTTCTCATTAGCTTTAATACAACATTATCAAAAAGAAGGCAGGGTGAAGGAGCTGTTTTATTATCTTGACACTGATCACAATCTCTTGTGAAATCAAGGACTGAACAAGAAGATAAAAAGCTGTGAAAGACTACAGCACACATGCTGCTGCATGCAACAGTTCTATGTTAGAGGCAGACAGTGAAGGGGAAAAGAAGAAAAAAAGATCAAAACTTATATTTATTGATTCTGATCTTTTTACTGTATTTCTGTATTTCAAAATTATTTTTGTACTGGAGTCCATTTTAGTCCATGTCTAAGTCCATTATGAACTACAGATCCAAAAAGAATTTACCAAAAACCTAAACAGTTGAGTTATTAGCATTTTAAAATGTCTGAGACTTCATAAGCTCTAGTATTTTCTGGGAAACTCAGCTATAGTGTTTTTAAGAAGTGCCTCCAAGTAAGATATATCTTGCACCATCATATGCTTAATGCTTCGTCAAAAGGGGAAATTGCTACCTAGAAAAGAAGTGACTATGCTGTTGTTTCCGAAGCCCCATTATACTTTAAGGCTCAGACAGACATCCATACATAGATTAGAATGTCTCAATACATTTGAGCTCTATGCCTCAACAGTATGACACAGTGGCACGCCCTCAGGCTTAACATTTAATTTTAATATTGAATGTGGTGCATTTTGATGGCTTGTGACACAGTCTGCCTGTAATTTAAATGCAGTTGTAAAAAAAGTTAATTCAATTGCAAATAATGGAGCATTAATGCAGCTTTGTGTCACTAAGTATATATGGATGCATATGATTCTGCTCTTTTCAAGTCATCCTGAAATGAATTTTGCAACTTCCGATAACTGTGGTGGACAAATGCTAAGTGAAAATCAATCACAGAAGTTTAAAGGGCCTAAGCTCATTGTCTGTCTTCAGCCTCTGTCAGCTAACCAGATGATGACCTACAGCTTTCCAGTGTTTAACATAACCCTCCAAGGAACACACTTCAGCTGCATCACATTGCTTGTTCTCCAGGGCTCGGGAGTGCTCATTTTTAGGTAAACATCACTTCCTTTTTGATACACATTTCTACCTGTAATTTACTCCCACAATGTTGCTCTGTGTTTATTACTGAGCCTAGCCATCCAAACCATGCAATATAAATCAGTTTGACCAAATTAAAAAAGATTAGCTTTTTCTTAGAATTCATTATGACTTTTTTTCCACCAGAAACAACAGAAACACCTTAATGGTCTGAAGTGTATTTCCTTGCTGGATGTAAAATACTGCTGTCTGATCAGGGAGGGGAAATGCAGGTGGAAAGTGCACGGTAGCTAGCACTTATATATCTTTCTGTGCCAATGTAGAAGGATGATACTTTATGTTATAGTGCAACATAAAATCTGCTAAAATTTGGAATGGTTGTAAAATGGTGGACAAGTATCTTTAGGGAGCAGAGCTGATTATTTAGGGCTGAAAATTTTCAGAGGAGCCTAAGGGCTCTCAGGATGCGACTCAGTTCTGGAGAAGAACTTTCCAAGCAAACCAAAGCACAGCCCAGCATTACAAACTGAAACAGAGTAAATCATTTCTGTAAATCATACAGAAATGCTGTGTATTGCCACTAGGGAACAACTGCTCACCCAGGAAGGAGAAGTGATGTTTTAGGACACATCCTTATGTCAGGGCTGCTTCCTTCTCTCTCCCAGTGCTCCCTGGTTACCTTGTTCTGGCTCTGTTCCTCAGCATGGGCTGCTCTACTTGCCATCACCACCTGAGAGCTTGGGGTGGCTGTTGTAAACCTAGAGTATCTGTCACAATTGAGCCACAGCCAGTTGCAAGTCATTTATTTAATGTCATTAATAAAATAGTATCTACAGACAAAGGCTTCTGCCAAGTCTGTCCAAGTGGCTTCACTGTCCAAGTGAGTCTCAGGCAGCTGATGGGAATGACCTTTTGTTTGTAGAGTCATTTTCATAATGACATCCAGGGTCAGGCCTGACAACCAATCTGCCACGCATTAGTAGTAGACATGGCTTCCCTTTGGTAATAGGGCAGAGATGTACCCCAAGCAGATGGTCAGAGATCATAAGTGGTTAATTAACTTGATGGGGCATTTTATTAAGATTATGATGGCAATGAAGATTTTCCCTTCCAGTAACATTTAAAACAGAAAGAAAGGTGTGCAAAGGAACAGGAGAATACAATGGACTGCTTTTCTGCTGGATCTAGGATTCTGTAGATTAGAATTCTGTCAGTTCTATGGATGCTAATCTAGCTTCTCAAATCTCATTTCTTTAAAAGTGCAGTGGTGTACAGTGTCTTGTGCTCAGCAGAGTAAAAGAGATTGCTAACGGATGCAGGCACTAACTGGAGAGAAAGTGGCACAATATTGGCTGTCCTGTGGTATTTTTGCCATTGACTGCAGGGTGGAAGAGGCTTCTCAGCCAGGGCAAGCCCCCACTATCCCTGCTAGGAAAGGAAGAATGGGCAGAACCTCTTACAGTCTGCTTCATAGGTTGCTGTCTCCACTAGGATCACAACAGAGAAATAAATGCTACTGACTGTAGGTATAAAAGACAGTTCCACAAGACCAGGAGGAAGATGTAAGAGAGACAGACAGGATGTCTTCCAACTGATGCCCTGGGGTTCCCACTCAGCACTTCCCAGCAGCTGAGTCACCACCACTTGGACAAGGTGCAGGGTCATTAAACGCAAGACGTCTTCTCTGGGCAAAGCAGCAAGGCTTTCTCCCAGTGACAGTGGTGATCATTAAGACACAAGAGATAGGACAGCAGGTTTCTAAGGTTTACAGTGTCTGCAGAGGATGATGCATTAAATGAAGCCACCATCTGATGTTTCTGTAGATGATGTGAACACCAAGTGATAAAGGCAAAGCCACATGCAGGATGGGGGAGGAAGAGATTCCTCTAGTGAGCTCTGGAACCCATCATATGTCAGACTAGACTGACCTCTACAAATACAAAATCACATGTATTTATCCAAGACGTACACTGCTTAGTGTTAGAGTATCATGGCATGAAAGGCTTCTTAAGATGGCTCTGAAGAACGCTTGTATTAATATCTGCTTTACCCACTGCATTAGACCTAAGCCATGTGCCTTCAAGCCTCTTTAGAGAGAAGATGGTGGCAACACTGGCCAGCCCACTGGGGAGAGGGGCAGCTACTGGAGCTGCCCACAGCCCATGTCAGCAGTAACGATCTGCAGCCAAGACTCCATCCCAGCCACCCTCCTTCACTGCACACGCATCACCTCACACTAATTACCTCCCCTGTTTCACACTCATCCTCCTCCTGGCCAGCCCCGACACACCAGTGACTCTTGACCAGTAGACCTAACAGACTTGTAGAAAAATACTGTGTCTGGTGAGAGAGGCAGTGGTGTTTCCTCTTGGTAGCAGTGGATGCAGCTCTGTTTGTATCAGTGGGAACTTCAGTCATATGTGTTTTTGAGGCTGGCATTTTCAGATGTGCTACCCAAATCTATTTTAAGTGTTCTTCATGCTGTAAGTTTGAGAAGAGCCTGCATTAAGAGTTTTAAAGCACATCTTTGGGAAGCTATTATCAGTAGGTATTAATTATTGAATGCTATACCTTCTGGAAAAGTTGTTCCATCATTGGAAAGTGACCTTGTTAGAAGAGGCAGAGTGAAAGAGAGACATACAGTGCCTCTTGAGATCAAGTGGAGTGATGCATATCAAGAGAAGACACTAAAGATTTATTGTCTGTGGCAAAAGAAACACAGATCTCTGCTTGTGCAGTAAGTGTTTTTGACATGATATACCATAAAGAATGATTGGACACCGTAGATTAAAAGGTGTTTCACTGAAGGGAAATAACAGACATTTTCACAATGCTGTTTGCATTACAAGTTCTGCGTGGCCATGTGGCCTTGCTGCTCCTGAGAATCTGATGTTGTCTGAGTTAAGGCTGCTTCATGTTAAAAGGCAGATGAATAATTCTGAGAGAGGATACTGAGATTTTATCTAAGTAAAAGGAAATGTAATTTAAGGGAGAAATCTATGCTGGGTTTGTTTTGCATTTTTTGAAGAGGTTTACAGTTAGTGAACAAAAGGCATTACTTTAGGCTTCCACAACTGTTGTTAGAAAAGACACTGGGAAAGTTTAGGGGATTGCATTGCTCATGTGGGCAGCACAAACTGCACTGCTGTGGTGCTTTGAGGTGTGGCATCTGTGACATTCTCTGTTTCACAGCCAAAGCTGCTATCTTTGCAGCTCCCATTTAATGGTGTTTGAGTCCCTCGTTGCATTGGTGACTGCCGGTACAAGTCCTTGCTACATGACAGCCATGCTTCTAGAGAAGTCCAACATCAGGATTGTTTGGAAACCTTGCAAGGAAATTCCATTTATTAACCTCACCCTGGCTATTTTCCTTTTTTTCACAGCTGCCAGTGCAGTGCTGTGCTTGTCTTCCAATAATACTGCTATTTGGAGTTTTCCCATTGCTCAGTCAGCTTGGAGTTTTTAAAAATAATAGATAAATAGAAATTCAGTTCAAAATAAAAGCTTGGGGAAAGCGGCCACTCAAACTTTTATGAATGTCTCGGTTAGATTGGAAAGCAAGGCATTATGGCCAGAGAGCTTTTAGATAAATCATAATTAGATACACATGCAGATACATCAGTTAGGCCTAGGCGCACAATTAGGCACCTAATTGTGTTGAAAATGCAATTGCACACTTAGCTACAATAGCCACAATTCTGTGGGAGCTGTCCTGTTGTTGTGTCCCCTCCTCTGGTGAGGCTGTGGGGTGGCACTGGTTGGCAGGTCCCCTGTGAGGGGACAGGAGGGGTGCTGTGAGCAGTGGTGTCTTCTGTCCTGCCCTCACCCTGCACCAAGCGGCTGGATGAGGTTTTCAGGAGGGGTTCCAGCTGCAGCAGTACAAGCACATCCTGTGCCCTGGCCTGGTTCTCCTGCAGGTGGAGGAGACGGTGCTGTGGTGAGAGGGGACACAACACACATGGGATGGGACACAGACCTGGTGGCCCTCCATCAGCTGGCACACCCTGCAGCACAGCACAGGGCTCATGGGGTCCCATTGCCCACAAGCATGTGGGATGAAGCAGGCAGGTAGAGACATTGTGAGGGAGTCTCCTGGGAAGGGCAAGCTGCATCTCAGGCAGCTCCTAGGGACACCCCAGGTGTGGGTGCTGGCTGATGTTCTCTCCAGGTACCAGTCTGTGGGGAACCAGGCTGCTGATTCCTTGAGGAACTGCTCAGTTTTGAGAAAATGACTGTGGAGTCACCAGAGGGTATGGGAGGAGAGGAGGAAGTGGTGGTTTCCAGAGTCTCTGGCATCCGGCCAACCTTGGCTTTTCTTTAGATGTTTTTTCTTTCTGCTGCCGATCCTTTTTCTTTCTTTCAACAAGGAAAAGAGGGGGGAAAACCCAGCCAACTGTCATACGTGATTCAGCTGACAGACAATGTGTGATTGAAACTGCAGCTAGGTTGATTCCAAAGGAAAAATGCAGTTTAAAATAATATTGTCACTAGTCAGGGACAGCATTTCTTTATGCAAGTATCTTTTCTGAGAATGCTGTCAGGGTCATGATCCACTTGCAGCCTTATTGTTCATCCACTGCTCTGTCTGAAGTGACGTCTCACTAGCAAGGACCAGGGGCAGGAATTAGCATTTCATAGAATCACAGAATGGTTTGGGTTAGAAAGGACCTTAAAGATCATGTAGTTGACCCATTTTCTTTATTATTAGCCTTTTCATGACTCTGAAAACACCATGGCTTCATCGTGTAAGTGCTTCAGAAGTCCCTCACGAGTACAGCATTACAGCACCCATTAGTGACATGACCTCCAGAGTGGGTACAGGAGGGCATGAGCCCCTTCTGCCTGGTACAGAGGGGAGACCCAAAACCATATATTTAGAACCTGGTAAGGCAGCAAACAATAAGTCTACCTGGCAGCTGAGAGAGATCACCAGCCCAGTACTAGTTCATAACCCTGCTGAAGACTGAGAACACCAAGGAAGAGCAAGAGCTTTAGAATAGCATTTGAGCCAATAATGCCCCAGGTAAGGGAAAGCATTTAATTTTGCCTGGTAAAAGAACAGCAAGAAGGCCAGAATTGCAAAGTTCTGCATTTGCTGAATGATCTTAGAAGTTCAGATAGGAAAAACCTAGATACTTAATGAGGCTGAATGTTTGCCTCTACATACACATGCACACACAAACCCATTCTTGGCTGTAGTGGAAAAGAGAATGACTGGAGGAGGTAAGTCCTCATCAGGCCTTCAGAGCCGGTCTAGGAGCAGGGAGCACTGAAGTGGCAGAGTCAAAGACAGGGAAGATTTTGCCAGCAGTGGTGGATATGCCTAATGTATTTAAGAACTTAACAGCCTATTGAAATTAAACTGCAAATGTATTGTGCCAAAGCTTCCTGCCTGTCAACAGTCCTGTGAACTGTGTCTCTAAGCTGCCAGCTTGCTTCCCTTCACGAGAGTACAAACCTGCCCTTTTTTTTCCCTGACCAAAATATTTTAACCTTGCTATTTACCAGGGAATAAATGTTGAGGGAGATGGGTGCATGTGAGGATAACTTTGCCTATGTTGAGATACATATAATCATATATATAGTTCCCCTTCCTCCACTTTCTAATCCTAGAAATAAAATACTGTAAGTTTTAGAACTTTTTTCTCCTACTACAGTATTTTTCTGTAGTGCTCAGATGATATAATTGTTTAGGTGACCATAATGCAAGTAGTTATTTATTCTTGCATAGTGCTCAATATATTATGCATCCTGAAAGAGAAAGAAGTAGCCCTTAAAATGAAGTAGTAACTTCTCCTTTTTAACACCAGGCTGATTCTTCTGAAGGAGTAACTGGAATTGAAAACTTCCTGTTAAAAGATTTGTTTCAGAGAACTTACTAGCCAAGGAGTGAAGATATGCTCTTCCTCATCCTTTTTTTTAAAAAAAAAAAACCTATAAAATCATAGAACTACTTTTAAAAATTACTGTGGTTTTTTACCACAAAAATTTATGTAATTTGTATAAACTGAAGTGCTACTCAAAAAAGCTTTTCCTGCTTCCCAGGATCTTAACTAGGTTGATTTGAACATGAGAAAAAAGGCTTTCTCTATAGATTCTGTAAATGAGATTGCCTTGGCATCATTGCCAGTCATTCCCACCCCACTAGTAAGGACTAGGCCACACAGCTAAGAAGAGTTTGTGTTTCATTCACAACCAATACTAAATGCTAAGGAAAACCATTATAATTGGGAAGAAATTAAGCATTTCACATTATCTCAATTTGTTTCCTACATTCCCAAACAATCTGTTCGTGATCCAAAAACGTGAAAAATTCAGAAAGTTTACTGTGACTGCATTGTGCTTGAGAGGGCTCAGAATGGCATCCTGTCTCCTTCAGGATCCCTCATCACTGTTATTATCTCTATTTCAGAGGAAAAATAGGCACTGTATTTTCTTATTCTCACTATCAAGTTTGCAGTGATTTATTCCTATAGTTTGTGTCTGAAATTAAAATCTTAATTAAGCTTATGCTACTTTTTTCCTTTTTTAAAAATTAGGTATAGCTAAATGACTTATCTGTGGGAAGAAGTAAAGAGCAGAAACTTTTTTTTTTTTTTTAATGATCTGTACTTGTATTAGTGATGCCTTAAATGAGAATATTCTCTTAAACAGATACTGCAGGGTTGGGTACTTTTTGTTTTTAATTAATGTTAAGAATTTATTCCTCCAGAAAACTTTAAAAAGCCTTTAAGAATTCCCTACCCAAGGAATTCTTGATAAAGGTTCA
Source organism: Phaethornis superciliosus (assembly GCA_023637945.1). Lineage (NCBI taxonomy): Eukaryota > Metazoa > Chordata > Aves > Apodiformes > Trochilidae > Phaethornis > Phaethornis superciliosus. Next base: position 490,392 of record JAJQWJ010000005.1, read on the forward strand.
GTCTTGTTCCATCGAGCCTGCTTCTGGTGAGGAGAAAACAAAGGGCAGTGTCCCTCTGCAGTACCAGGTGCTGCTACTTCACCTCCCCTACCTGGTCTGCTCACAGGTTAAGAACAATTCTTAGCACACTTTAATTCACCAGCAGTTTAAGCAAGGAAGCACAGATGGGTGCAGCTACAACTGGATTTCGTATTTAAGTCCTGCCCAGAAGAAGGAGAAATCACATAAAAAGTAACATCCCTGTATGCTTTGGACTTGAAAGCCTACAAACACCCTGGTGTGGTACCTGGGGAAAGGACTAAAAAGCCAGCTAAGAAGCCAAAAGGCATCTTCCCAGCCAAACACATCACCATGCTTTCCGCTGTGTGCCATGACTTGATCATCAGCACTACCAGCTTTCCAGTCAGCTTCTTGTATGGCTCTTATCACAGTAAAGATAACATGTTAGAGAGAGTGCTGTTGTACAGGAAACCTCCACAATTCACATAAATATTTTTCTTGAGCATTTCCTGGTGTCGATTTCAAACTTGACTTCCACAGTTCTTATTTACTTTATTAAGACACCAGATGACGACACATTGCAGCAATGAGTTTTTGATGCCTATAATAAACATTGCTTCCATCTAAAATCAATATATCATAGTAAAATGGAGAATTAGTGTCAGATTTGGCCCATGGTGCACTAAAGATGTCTGTCCTGGCTTTGCAGATGCAACTGCAATCTGAAGCAGGTTTGGTGGAGAGGATGAGCTCAGTTGCACTTCCCTGTGCTTCCCCAAATGCATTGTTTCTCCTTCCTAACCACAGCAGAGGTTAAACAGGTTACAGGGTTTTCCCCCTGCAAATTACAAGTTTGTGCTAAGCTCTGCTACAGTATCAAATGCTGCCATCGCTGAAGTTTATATCCCTAACTTTTAATAGTGAAGGGATTTGTGTTTGGTCTTCTTTCAGCCTAACCTATTCATTTTACTCTTGCCTCAGCCAGCCTCTTCAAAGGCTACAGCTTTATGGAAGAAGTGTAAGCTGGCTCTTTTCAGGGGTCTGCAGCTGAGTTAGTGTACTTATTTGCAGAGTGGGGTGTTTCCTACCTCCCAGCCTTCAGAGGTCTGGATTTGGCCAAAACTTTTTGTCTGGTCCATGTCATGTGTGGGCAGCATTTCAGTCCAAGTGAAATTTGGACATTTCCTCTGCAATGCAACTTCATAATTCATATTTGTTACAAAAGCCACCTTCTGCAGTTTTCTCAGTGTTTTAGAAGTATATTATTAATGAAGCCTGTATTAATGAGTCGTAGGAAGAAACTCTCAAACCTTGTAAGTGCATGTTCTGTGCCTTGCTCTGTGCAAACATGAGGCACTCCCTTTGCTTCAACCAACTGTATCCTGAGAAGTGCTTTCAAAAAAGCCTGTCTCTTGCAGTCATAACTAAACCCACTTCTTTCCACATTAACTCATCTGAGTTCATTCTGTGCTCTCCTCTGGGAGAGGAGAAGCTCTGGCATGTGATTGGTTTAATGTCCAAGCAGCAGACTTTCAAACAAGCAAGCCCATCCCTGGTCTGGCAGCTCACTCCAATTAAGGCTGATGCTGTCCTGAACCCACCCTCTTGTGCACAGGTATTGCAGCATATACGGTACCAACCACCACACGCTCATCTGAGACCTCTTCTGCACCCTCGCACCAGTATTGAGGGGGAGAAAGGTGGGAGTGATTCTGGTCCAACTCTGACTTGATGTGATACCCAAGCATGTGCATCATGCTCTGTGGACAGCCCATCTGTCCCACTGGCACGTGGAGGAGAAGCAGCCATCCCTGTAAAGTTGGTCTGGTCTGAAGGGGAAGGGACTTCATCAGCAGACCTGGCTGTGCCAGTGCAGCAGGACTGCCACAGGCAAAGGAGCTGAGAGGATGCAAAGCCTTCCATTGGGATTTTCAGATTTTAAGATCTTCTGTAAATCTCTTGCTTAGCATTTGTGTGTTGACATTTTCTACTTAGGGAGCCTTTTGGTGTCTTTTGCATTAATTTATAATGCTGTCATAGTTGGGTTGCAAGCACTGCAGGAAGATGTTTATTTTAAAAAGACTGCTTTGAAATCAGATTTGATTCAATACAGAGACTGACCACATTCCATCTCCTCTTGTCAGTTTTTGGTTTGGTTTTTTGTGGGGCTGAGTTTTGGGTTCTTTTGGATAGATTTTACAGATGTATTTCCTAACAAAACTTTCCAGGATCTGTACACTTCACATGTTTTTTTAATGACGTGTTACGTGACACTGACAATATTTTGTACACTATCTTGTGTTCATAGTGTCTTCGTGCAGCTCCAATGATTTCAAAACCCACCCCAGTGATGGCAGCTTCTATTCTGTTTAGTATTTTGCTCATACAGTTTGCAGACTTTACACCTTTAAAGATTATGGGAGCAAAAAACCTGGCTGTTAATTTGTCTGTTGCAGCAAGTCTGATTTTATACCAGTATTCAGCTGCAGAGGAAGCAGGAATAATGCCAGCAGTGTCTTCTTAACCTGACTGAAGTGACAGCAGTGGGTTGTGATTTTTTTGTATTTGTATGCTATATGTAATTCACAAACTCTAAAACCTCAGTTGGTTTGCAAAGGTATAATAAGAAGCAAGGATTTTTAGACAAGGAGAGTGGGACTAAATAGGGTGCTTTATCTCAGCAAGGCCTTGCATACATGAGTGATGGACAGGCTTGTTTAAATTCTGTTACAGCTGGTACAAGTCCCCTTATCAAAATGACTGCATCTTCTTAAAATTCCAAAAATCATTTAGCTTAAACCAGACCTTTACTAACTGAAGCTAGATTTATGTAAACCATTTTAGGATGGTTCACAAAGCTATCTTTATTAATATAACTACACTTGTTTGGAAATGTAATTTGAAATATACAACTAATTACAATAATTAAGCTTATATTTTTGCAAGAGAATTTTAATTTGTAAGTTTATAATTTGACAGTGTAGGCTTTTGTTTTATTACGGTTGAAAAGAGCTGTCATCCTCATCAGTGCTAGGATTTTAAAAAGGCACCAATCTACCCATATTATAATTAAATTCATGCTTAAGTATGTGTGTGTCCCCAGCTTTAGAAGGTAATTGTGCACACATCATTGCTTTTTACTTCTAAGTGTTGCTGTGGTCATTTACCAGGTAATTTCAGAGTCCTAAATTACCAGTGATTTCATGAAATTTAAAATATTTATACCTAGCTAGAGGATGACTGGGCATTTCCTCCCCCCCTCCCAAACAGCAAATTACACATTCATCAAAAAGACCTGAAACAATGGGGGGAAACGTACATACTTCAAGGGGCTCTCAGGCAGCAAGTTTTCAAAGTTTACTCTGCTGTATCATAAACAAGGTGTCACCATAACAACAGCCACATAACTTTGTTTTTATATAACAAACGACAAAACCCATTTCCTCTCCTAAATTCACCAACTAGATTTATCACAGGATTTAAAATCTTACCTCAATTTAAACACATTGTATCATGTCTCCACTCTCAAACAAGGATCTTTTTGTGGTGATTGTTGATTTTCTTTTTACCAATTCAGAAAATTCAATACAATAGGCAGCAATCTTAAACTAGGATATGAGGAAGATTGTAATTTCTTTCAGATCCCTTAGACCTTTGTCCTCTTTCTCTTGCTGACATTTCTGAGTGTTTCATCATGCAGGGAGCAAGCTCAGAGCAGTGCTACCTGGAATGCCCCTCATTTTTCATTTGTGTGACAGCAGTTTTTCTGTAGAGTTCAGCTGAAGTATCACCCCAGTATTCAAAGGCCAATTCCTAAATTAGGTGGAGGAGCTTCCTTCCTTAGTTACAAAGCTGACAACTCCATCATCAGCTCTCCATGGCAATGTATGTAGCTCTGAGCTCTGACAAGCCTTAGATATGCTACAAATGAAGAACCAGATGTTCGCTCTTTCCACAGCTCTTAAGTTAGTCTCACATTCTGAAATTGTCCTCAAGGGTGTTTCCCCCCACCATGTGTTAAAAAATTATAAAAACCCAGAAGCTTTTGATAATGAAGCAAACATATTTCTGTGGTGCAGGCTATTTTTTTCAGTCTGATGCTAGTTTTTAAATACAAAGTATAGCATATGTTTAACATGGAACATATGGAAAGAAAGAAAAAGCAAAGCTTGAATTGCAAATATCATATTCTTAGTAAAAAAGATACCAGAGTGTGAAAGTGGTCATTCAGAACAGAACCAAAAAATGTATTGATTATATAAAAATATTTATAAAATTAAATCTAGTTCTTCTCTTAGATATGCTGATGCAAACTTGAGGTAAGCCCCCCAAAGAAGACATGCTGTGTAAACCCTGAGCTCTATGCTGCACCATCAGCTCTCAGTAAAAATACACCACAAAACATACCATGCATCAAACAGGGCACAAGCAAACCTGCCAACTCACACGCCAGCTTCTGTTCTTGGTGAGTGGGTCTGCTGTAGGGTTGCCCTAATTTCCAGAGGCACTTACATTACAAGTAAAGAGAGTTCCATCAGCTTTGGCACTGCCCAGGCAAACACAAATATGGGTCCTTCTTTGGAGCAGACCATTGGATTGATCAGCCTCGGCAGGAACTGTGTTCAGCTCAGAGCTGGCTCCTTAGCCCCTCTGCCACAGCAGCCTGTATGCCCTTCTCTAAGGAGCTTCAGCCAATGCAAAACACTTCTGTTTGTCAGGAATCCTCAAAGGTTCCCATGTTGCTGTTTAGCAGTACTCTGCCTTTGAACAGGGAGCACTTTTTGCTTATGATGATGAACAAGACAACAGACATTTAAAAAACAGTAACACAAGAAATTGCTCACCTCTCTCTTTATAGGAAAGAAACTGTAAAACGTTATTGCACACCTAAGTGCTTATGACCAGCAGATGACTCTGAATTTTGTCAGTTTGTCTTTCCTTTAAAACACAAGGGTAGGGAGAATATATTTGAATATCATGACAGAATGAAGCAGCTCTTATTTAGAGAGACTGAGAGAGGACACAGGAGATGTCATCAGCAGTTGAAATGAGGGACATCAGTGCAGGCTTTTCCTCCCTGAGACCCATTAGTGCCAGCAGTGAGCAAAGAGCTCTGGGTACCATCCTTACTGTCTCTCTTCCTCTTCTCTCTTTTTTTTTTTTTTTCTCCCCTTTTCTTTTTTTTTTTTTTTCTTGTTCCCTCTCCCCCCCCCTCCCCCCTCTTTTGTTAGTGCACTTCCAGATAAATGCCAGTCATTTGGCCAGGGCTAATTCACAGAAGGTACAGCAGGCACAGATGGTACTAATGCATAAATGTAAGCTAGCAAAAGGATGCCAACACCAACCCAGAAAAGGTTCCAAATAACTGCAGTGCATTTACAGGAATACAGTGATTGGCAAGGTGAAAGCTGAGATTTGTAAGAGCTTACTGTTCCCAAATCAACAATAGAAATTGTACAACAAATTTACATATTTATTTGTTAATTTATAAAATGCACTTAATACCAAGATCTCTGGGCATATATATAATAAAGCCTCACTAAAACCCAAGCTCATTATCAAAGTAAATCAAAGTAAAAGAAGGAAGGAAGAGAAAGGTAGAAACTGAAAACCAAAAAAAATACAGCATGTACTCATTCCCCTGAGTTTCTCAGGAGAACTCCTGAGAAGAGAGATGGGCAGCGCAGAGGTGCTTGTTAGTCAAGTGATCTAGACAGCGTCTGGGCAGCAAAAGCAGCAAATCCCATGTGGGTAGCTCTGTAGACCATAAGCACCTTGTCTTTCCCTCAGGATTCCCAGCACACACAGACCCATAGCAAATCCTTTTTCCAGCAATAGCTGGTAATGTACAGGTAGAAAAAATGTACAGGGAAGAGAATAAATGCAGTTTGACTGTGTCACCATGAGACACTTCTAGCTTCTGGAGAACACTTGCATCTCCTCTGAGCACACCTACAGCAGCAGTTTCCAATGAGAGAATGCAGCCTTCACCCCACATACCCCAGGTCCACAAGGAAGGCAAAGAATGCAACTGCTGCAGGACGTGAGCAATGTATCTCTTTGCAGGCCACACATCCTAGACGCTGCCAGCACCACTTGTGACAGGCCAACTGCTTGGTAGTCTTGAAAAGGAGCCTGTGGTAGACACCACACTGTCACAATACAATCTGAGGACCAGTTTCTGATCTTTATTTCCATGAGCTTTATGCTCCTGACTTCAAAGGAACTAGTTCTGATTTTCAGCAGGACATGTGATCAAAAGTAGTGCCTAAAAATTAACAGAAGCTGGTAATGGTGACACTAGTACCTCCAAGTGAAGGGCTGGCAAATGCCCTTCTAGTAGGAAATAAGGAGAGTACTGATAGCTGTCAGAGTAATACACTACAAAAGTTCGTCCTAAATTACAGACCTGTTGGCAAAGAATTACTACAGAAGCCTGCTGCGTGTGTGCTGCCCAGTTGTTCCTGTTTGCTGGAGTAACTCCTGTACAAGAAGTCCTCTTAGACTCCTCTCTTCCTCTGCTAGCTACTGGGTGGTCCTCATAGGCCATCAGCCAGAGCTCTGTTTTTCAGAGGCTGCTGAAATATGCCTGACATACAATTAATAGACATTGCACACTGAGCACGGGGCAAACTGACCGAGACGTGTAGGAACGTAAATCAGACAGCTTCACAGATTCTCCTCTCTTATAATCCAGAAGGTCTGAATCGGATGTGGCTCAGGCCACAGGATTCTGTGGTCATTTTAATTCTGGTGTTGCTAGAGGTGCCATTTCTAACAGTGCTTGAACAGAGGAGGGTTTTGTGGGGGGCAGAGGACTGTCCAAATATCTGTGAAGCTTATGATCAGGAATCCATCAATTAAACCAGCAGTCTAATGGTTTGCTGTGGGGTTCTGTCTGCAGGAAGAAGAGCTGACTCCCTGTATTGGGGAAGCTGTGGGTTGAGGGGTGGGGGAACAGTTTGGCAGCTGCATTCCTTACTGGGCCCACTGGTCAGTGTCATTAATGCTCAATTCATTATCGCTGTGAAGGATCTGGAGATCAGGTCCTGCTATAAAGGCTTGGCTGGCAAAGTGACAGCTGGGTCACAGTAGTATCTAGAGGGCTGCCACGTGCAGTGTGTGTTCAGGTTCTGCTGGGGCTCTGGACAACACAGAACTACCTCCACCTAAGCCATCACTCTGGGACAGAGCTGCACCCTCCTGCCAGGCCAGGGTCCCTCTGGTCTTCCTCCTGTGAGCACCTACTGAAGCCCTATCTACATCTTCAAGTAGATTCACATTTTCCCACAGAACTTCTTCAGTGGAATTTTTTATTTGTAATAATTATATGATAATTATTTTAAAATAATTTACATAGCATCCTAAATGCTGTGTAATGGGAGTGACATCTCTCTTTACAAGTAATTACCATATGCCAGTCAGATACTGAAAAATCAAAGAGGCCAGGTTTTGTCTGGGGTATGAACGTGTTACTGCTCTGCTACAAGTGGGGAACATGACAGACAGACTTCACAGCTGTAGAGCATCTGATTCTTAAATATGAGCCATTTGAATACAATGACATGTCTTCAGAAAAGCTGAGGTCAGAGAAGTTGATCAGGAAAAGGAAACTAGGAAGTATTCCTAAAAGAAGATTTTGGGAAAGGCTTGAAGGGGACTTCCCCGAGTTAGTCATGATGGAGGAGAAAAGGAGTTTGAAGTGAATGGTTCTTGTGACAGTTCTGGTTTATCTGGCTTCAGAGAAAGATAAATTGCATTCTTCTCACTGTGAGTAGTTTGTACAGAGGGGAGGAAGGAATAATAATGGAGATGTTTTTGTTTTAAAGATGCTTTAGTGGGCTTCAAGTTGGACTGTGTCTGCTTTTACAAGGATTGAAATGTGGTGCACCTTGCAGCCTATTATTTTTTTTTTCTTGCTAAAAAAGATGTGGGGGACTTGAGCATTTACGATACTAACATGAGGAAACTGCTTAGCACTAAAGATCAGGCCTGCTGTCAGTTTGGCTGGACTCCTCCCATAATATGAACAAGGTTCCCAGTAATACTTGTTCCTGACAAAGATTCATCCCAGAAAGTTTTGGAAGAGTTGAAAGAGCCAGGAAACGTCTCAGAGAAAACCTTTCATGTTCCTCAGCACCCCACCCTGCCACAGCGATGCATGAGCTCTTGCAAGCTCCACCTGGAAATGGGCATCAGGATCCCACCTGAGGAGTGGGAGCTCTCCCAGAACAGCTCATCCTGTGCCTCTGGGGATGGTGTGAGAAGAGCTGTCCTGGTTATGGTGCCCACGTGAGTCAGTGTCAGCAGTGGGCAAGATGTGTGCTGGGGTGGCTGCCAGGACACAGATCACTTTCCCTCAGGCAGTGAGAAGAGGTTTGGTCTGCCTTCCAAGGTATAATTAGATCTGAAGAAGAGCCCTTTGTTGGCAGGTGCTTGCAATGGGAAAACAAGAATGTGTCCTTCAGGAAAGGGGGTCAAACCTTGCCAGGCCAGGCCACATTCCCAGGGAGGCAGAAGTGCTGCAGGAGAGGAGGCTGCCAGGGTTCAGACAGGGAGTGAGAGCCCTCGCTCCAAAGGATCCGCAGTGGAGAAACAGGGACTCTCCAGGCCATTTCCATATCCTTTCCTTTTGCATAAGCAATGCTTGCCTTGCATGAGGAAAACAACAAACTCCTGCCCTCTAGAGACAGGAGACCTCCAGCTCTGCTGAATAAAATATTTGCCACAACCTCCTTTTGAAGCAGATGCTACAAATGCATCCAGTTTTATTCTCCCCTAAGGCCCACACAGCCGGCTCAGCAGCTCGTCGCGCTCTCTTCTCCCAGACCTGGAAGGCCAACTCGCAGGAGAGTCAGCTTGTCACAACCACTCTTTTTCAAGGCAGTAGTTTATTTGGAGAACTGCTGAATAAAGCAGTCACAAGAAAGTTAGCAAAGGAAGATAAATGTCTCCTTTCTTCATTACCAAAACCTGGCTAGGCAGAAAGGTAAATGCTCACACTGCCTGAGCTCTTGTTTCCTTCCCCTTCCCTGGCTGCCTGTGTACCTCTGCAATTCACTTTGCCCTCTTGCCCTTCTCTGAAAACCAGTCAGGGCAGAAGCTGCCCCTGATGTGTGACTGTGTCTTCCTGAGCACAGGGAACACAGACTATAACTCAGCTCTTGGGCTGGGTCACACCCCCTGGTTGCCCCCCAGACAATAACTCAGTGCAGATGAAGGTGAGAAGCTGCAAAACGGCTGTGCTGCTCTTCTTGGACTGGATTGGCAGGGCTCCACTGTGGATGGAGCTTCAGAATTATCTTCAGTAGTTACTGGGAATTTCAAAGGTGGGAAGACAGTGTTGGAAGTCTAGCCCAGCATCTTTGATCTCAAGTACCAGGAGTCTTGGCAGAAGCACTCCTGCCTGTGTCACACAACATATTGAGCTACAAAATCCCTCCAGTCCTGGGTTTCACAAGGTTACACCACTGGTAAACATGGACTTTAAAGACTTTGTTCTCTGTAGCAACTGTGCTGAAATGTCCATATGTCCAGTTACAAAATAAGCATTATTAGTGGGGTGAAAAGCTGTTTCTAATAGCATTTTCTCAAAGCTGCCAGTGTACTAAAAACACAACAGATAATACCCCTCCACTCCTCACTGCAGGGCACCAAGTATTTCCATTTACATCTAAGCAAAACATGTACAAAGCAGACACCAAGCCTTGTCTGGTGACAGCAGCAGCACTTTACACAGGCATGCTTTCTCTGTATCAGGGAACGTTTGCTCCACGCATTTAGCAAACCATGTCAGGGGGAGAGGTACAAAACCGCACACCAAAATCATCAGCACTTTAAAAAAAAATAGAGCAACAAACCAGAATTTGTCAACTTGGTTCACCAGTGGTGTACTGTGGAATTGGAACTGCCTCAGATACAACAGATTAATGGGTTTAAGTTACCTGCATGGTTTCTCTCCACAAATTATTACTTATTCCATACAATAAAGGTGTGGGGTAGATGGCTAAAACTGAGCAGTGTATTTTCCTGCAAAAAATAATTTTCTGAAGACAGCAGTTACAGACTCTTGGCATCTGTATCTATGCATCTGTAAAATACCTATTTTGAATCTTTAACAGGCAGTTTTGTTTTCTTGGATTATACTCTAAAATACAGTATGTATTTATTTCATACAGAAAGACGGGAACTTACTGAAATTCAGCTTATGTGATTTTTGAAACTTGACCTTCAGGATGACTAGATTGCTTGCAGAGATCATGAGGTTGATGCACACATGCTAAGGAGGTTCCAGTACATATATATGAGGCTAATAAACAAGTTATATGGCTTTCCACTTATCTTGTTACCGGTAAAAATTACCTTCTTATGGTAAAAATATATAGCATTCATCTGTAGTTTGTTTCTTTTTATTATCTCGTTACTTTAGCAGGATTTTGAGCCCAGTGTTGTTTTGGGGTTGCAGAGCTTACCTCAACTCTGCCAGTGACATTTCAGCCATTAGTTAAGTAATACTGGGGAGAACACTTCCTCAAAATGATTCCTGAAAGCCCTAGAAATGATCCTGGCGTCTGCAGCAGCAGTGATGGGTTCTGTAGCAATAATGCCAGTTCATCATCATTTCTCGTAAGAGATTCATTGCTGATTTACTCAGTGGAAAATGATGCTTCCAGCAGCATACAGCACTGCAAGTCATCTGTTCCCAGGTCTTAAATATCCACTACCATGGCGTGATTCAGGGATGCCAACTGGGACTCCTTCACTAGCTGTGTTAGGGTGGCACTGAAGCCCAGAGGGAATGTTCTCCTTCTGGGGACTGTGCAGCTGGGGCAGAAGCATACCATTCCCAGATTCTGCTCAGCCTCAGCAACAGACAGTGCAGGATCACAATGATCTTGGTCTCCCAAGGCCAAAAGGAGCCACTCTTTTATGACACTATATTACAAGGGTTAACAGCTGTTCTGGACAAAAGACAGGAAAGAAAGAGGAACAGTTCTGTAGCCAGATGTCAGCTTTGGTGGCAGTAGTGTGATGAGCTCAGTTGCTGTTCTGGCAAACGCAGCCCACCTCTGAGTCCATGTAGCCCCAGCCATGCCTTTGTCTCTCCTAGATGTCATACACTAGGAAATACATTTCTCAAAAAGCTCTAGGCACTCTAGATGGTACTTAATAACACAGCAAGTTATGCTCTGACATGACCTAAGGAGATAAAACTCTCTGCAGCCAAGCAGACAAATCTGGCATTGGCTCCTGGCTGTCCCCAGCCCCTCCCCACCCCATGGTGATGTCCCACCAAACACTGGGGAACAGGGAAGAGCTCTGCTAACCCACAGCCTCGATACAACTTCTGCATTAACCTGAGCAAACACAATGTACACCACTTCTGTGATGTCCAGTTTCCATCCTGCTGCTCATTTTAACTCTACCTTTGTTGCCTTCACTTTGGAAATATCCAGCTAGATGTTGTCTCCAGGAGAGCACTGCTTCTCATTCTCAGGCCTGCATGTTTTGCAGCCGAACCTTTTCTTTTTGGGCACTGCCATGTAAGGCTCTAGCCTGCAGTCCAGTGTGAGCATCCCCTTCCCTTGAGGTAGTGTGTCCTGCAAGGACTTCTTCTGACTTGCCCCATAGCTAAAGTTCAGTACAGTATTCAAAAATCTAAGAAATTAAATTGCTGTAATATTTAAGTATTCCTTCTCAGGTAAAAAAAAAAACAACAACACAATCCTTGCCATAGATCTCTTTCTTCCTTGTTTCTTTTTTGTTACATACCTGCCATATTCTTCTCCTTCAGTACCTGTGCATCTTCAAGAGTTAAGGGTGGGTTTTTTCTATTTAATCTGGCACATGGAGATAACTCCCATATTCCACACAAAGATCACAGAGGGCTTGCATAGCTCATTTTTTAATTACTCTAGTCCTAAACCACTAATTTAGTTCAATTTTATACTGACTACATGTTGGTATTGTTAGGGTTTATGATCCAGTGATTTACAAGGCACGATACATCGGATTTCAAATTGGTTGTATTGATTATTTAATTGAGTACAGGGACATGAGTATAACATTAACTCACCAAACTGGAGGATCATAGCAGTGCTGCTAGGATGGCAATTCACTGGTGTAATTAATTACATAGAACAAGCATGTTTTAATTATAACAGCAAAATAAAGACTGATGAGACTACTGTTTGGTAAATAGTGCTTCCATCTAATTAAACAGTCCTTTTTGTAAAGTCCAGGTTAATCACAAGAAAAGTTTAATATTCTGTTTCTAAAAGCTGGCCTTAGTGATGAAATAGGTATCACTACATTGTAAGTTTTAAATTCATTTAGAGGAATGACTTACACAATTTTCTTTCTCTCAAAAGCAGCTTGCACAAAGACAGTGATATTGGTTATATCATACATAGCTTGGTTTTCCCAGAGCTGATGGGAACTGCTTATTTAAGGACCTCCCCTGTCCCTGCTATGTCTGGAACGACTCTCCCTGGAATGAAAAACCCTTTAAACCAGCATTTTTAGGGGAAGGAACTCTGTACATTAAGCCAATTGTGGCAAACACACCAAGAGAGAGGCTTGCTGATACACACTCATCTATTTTTGCTAAGAAATAATAATCTGAAAGGCATGTATGGTAATTGTGTAAGTTAGACTTAAATCTCAAGCATGGTGAGAGCTCAAAGCTCTTTACATTGGCCTGAAAGCTCCTTCTAAATGCATTTCATGTGTAGGTATTGTGAAACCAGGCACCTTGTCACATCCCGTTACCTAAATGTAAAAGCTGTTCTCCGCGATGCCGGACTGCAGTATTTGCTGTTCCCTTGATGACACTACAGTGTGCCTGACCTTCTCATTAATTACCACTTTCACTGTATTTTCCAACATCCTGATTTCAGCTCCATCCTTCACAAACATCACACCGTACACCAAAATGGTCTCTTATATGGGAGGCTGGGTTTTCATTTGAAATCCCTCATCCTTCAGTTTTATTAAGTAAGAAGAGATAATCAAAACTGCCAGTACAGAAATTCACAGCAGCTACAGCATGATCTGATCATACATCAAATACACTCACTGACACAGTGCCTACAGGCAGGTTCAGAGTGGAAGTGACTACCTCAAGTAGAAAGGAAAATAAAAAGTATCACAGGAGCGTCTTCCAAAAACCTTCCAACCATTCCTAGAGGCTGGTAGAGAAGATGTGTTTAAAACAGAAGATAAAATCTTTTTCTTAATTCCAGTGAATGCATATCCTGTAACTCCTAGATATCACCCTCCCTTGGCCCCTCTTAAAGCACTCACTGACTGAGTGCAGCCAGACCTGGCAGAAGTTAATTTTGCTTCTGGTGATTATTTCAGACCTCAGGTAAAGCACTGAGCTACTAACACCTTCTAAGAGCAAACTGAACGCAAACAACAAAATGATTAATAGTCAAACAATTCATACAAATTATTATTATGCCCCATATTCACACAAATTCATGCACTGGTAACCAGTTTTAAGGAACAACAAGAAAACTATAAACAAAAGCAGAAATCTTGTATCTGTGTCTGAACTGTAATATTAATTACATCAGGTAGGAACTACTGCAATTCCTCCTGTTTTCTGATGGTTTGCAGCATCTTGTTTTTCCATTGTGGCATTACCTTGCACGTAAGCATCCCTCCTGTCTGTGTCAATTTAACATTAGCTCTGTTGTCATAAGTGCTTGAGTTGCACAGCATTTCTGGATTTTATGCTCCAGAAATACTTTGCTTCTACCACAGAATTCATTTTGATATGCTTAATTAAAAGAAAACAAAAAGATCAACAAAACCCAAACCAGGCAAATGGAAAGGCACATTCAGATGTCCAGGCCTATTACACTTTGCCTTCAAAGAAATTTATTTGCACTCCCAATTAATCTCTCTACATCTCTCTGAATTTGTAATACAGGTAGTAGCAGTTAGAAGTTACTACAATTACTGTACTCACCTATTCACCAATTTTGTATTTATTATACAGTTGAGAGAAGTAGAATCATTACAAGAGCATTAGGAAAGAAATCCCTTGATGAGAATCATAGAATTATAAAAAGTTAGGGATTGAAAGGGACCTCGAAAGATCATCCAGCCTACTCCCCTTGCCAGAGCAGGGAGTACCCTCTTTTGTACAGTCAAGGGCAGGTGCCAGCTGGGACCTGCTTGACTAATGCCAAATGACAGTGTGTGCAATCGCCCTCCCTATTAACCAGTAAAATGTTTAAGTCAAGATAAATAAATGACAGGAATGCAAAATTTACTCCTAATTTCATTTTGTAATGCTATAATCTTCTAGGTTTAAGAAGGAAGCAACAATTTCCCCCCAGCCCTGCATTTTTAAAAAGAAGTAAGGACTCGAAGCATCAGCATAGTTGGCTGTTCCAAAGCTAGCTCAGGTCACTTGATGCCATAATTTACAGCTGTTATAAATTGCTTCATAGACAAGGCAACTTCTAAGTCCTTGAGCAGGAACTGAAGCAGACAGAGAAAAGAAAACATGCTCAGTTTTCTCCTTTTGAGGAAAATTTTTGGTGAAGTCTCTCTAAACTCTGTGAAACCTGCTCCTCTCTGCACCACTGAAGATCTGCTCCCCACCCAGAGGTGGCCACTGGTGACAGGCTCCTGCAGACCTGGTCCCTGGACAAGCAGTCACCTGTGGCTCCTTGTGTGGGACTTAAGGGTCACAGGGCCCAGGTGAACAGAGAGAATTCATTATTAAGGAAGAACCTCACCCCAAAACACACACCACTGCTCTGCATTCAGTAATCATGCCACCCATGTTTTCATATCACTCTTCCATGTCATGGAATGAGAATTACTTTCTCTAGGTGGAGAAACCCTGAGCAAAGGCTCCGTAAACTGCAAGCTGAGTTGTCCCACCACAGAAAAAAAGGGTACCACTGCTGTGCCCAAAGAGCTGAGCTGGTGAGAGTACACCCCGCTGCAACAATGCATGATCCACTTGGAGTTTGGGCATTTTAGTAAGCTCTGAGAGCAGACTGGCAATTTTTAGTGCTTATCCCAAATTAGTGAAAAGGGATCATGAATTGTGCAAGTGCATTTGATCATGATTTGTGCAGCTACATCAAATGATGTCAAGATTAATCTGGGCTCATTTATGGGAGAAGGGTATTTGCTCAGGTATGACACCAAGAGAAACCACGTTTCTTTTTGGTAGACAGTGATTTTAGACCACGTAAGAACAGAGTTTATAGCTGCAGAGCTTGGGTTATTGTTAATAAAACATGATTTCAAATCAGCAGCAGCTCTGCTAACTACCAGTCACATCTATCTGTGCCGTACAGCATGAGGGTTTGGCTTGGGGCAGATCCATGGGGAGCATGTGTCTTCACCCTGATCTTCCTTTACCATGTTTAGAAATGTTTGAGTTTGCTCACTACAGTTACTGAGGATTTGTAATTATCCTCACAGAAAACCAGAGAGTGCAAAACGTGTCTTATGTGTCACTGCTGCTTTCCTAATGTTACGGATTTGTAAGTCAAATGCAATGCCTCACTCCGCATAATTTCCATTAATTCTTAAAAGGTTTTTCATTGAGCATGTTATGCTCAACAACATCTGAATTTAAATTACAGCTGCCTTCTAGCATCTAACATTCAGCATTTGAAAATCTTGGTTGCACTCAGCACTCCACCAATAAGAGCTTCTCTCTTTTCCCTCCCTCAGGGCCGATGTATCAACTTCACCCGAGTTCAGTCTCAGTAGAGGAGGAGAAGAGGATACCAGGAGGCAAGACAGCCACATTGCTACTCTTCAGCCTGGCAGAGAGAACTGAGCACTTCCTCACATTTCTTGGATGATCTCCCAGCCCGAACTCAGCAGGTTCCTGTGCTCCCTGCTCCTAGGAGCCAGCACTGCTGTGCCCAGCTCGTGCAGCTCACCTCGGCACAATGATGCTCTGAGATTTGCAGCCACGACAAGAAGAGCAGCATTGACTTGCATGCCTAAGCTTTTGTAGAACACAGACGGGAGAACACATACACCAAAGATGACAATGTTTTTCTATTTTTGTTATTTTCTGCTTTTGTTTTTGTTTCTAAGGACTACAAATTCTCAGGACGTAATGTGCTTATAGCAAAGATGCAAAGTTTCTCAGTTGCAGAGCTGGCACGTGTTATTTAAAGAGGGACTACTAGCCAAAGGCAGGGGATAAAAATTCCCACCAGGCTCAGCAAGCGCAAGAGCTGAGTGCCTTTCAGCCATGTCAGATCACAAACCCCTTGTGAGTCTCCCATCGCATCGTGCCTTACGGGAACCTTCTGACTGGAAATCTTGTCACTCGAACACTGCAAAGTGCACACGCATGACAAAATGTAGACAGGGTGCCTCGAGGTATTGGTAGCAAGCAAGACTTTGCCCTTTAGTTTTTGAAGACACCTTTCTTTCATTATGCACCCAGGACAGGAAGAAAATTAATAGAGCGTTATTCCACAGGAAGACAGCCTGTAACCAGAGATCTTGAGCAGAGTTTGAGCGACTGATGCTTCAAGACCTTGACACTGTGGATGGTGTTTTTTTCCCCTTTCCAGCATTCAGAGTTCAGTAGCGCATAAAACATCATCATCTATAAACATACCTAGCAGTAGTAGGCTTATGTATTTTTTTTTTAAGATTAAAAAAAAAGCAGTAGCCACTAAGCTAGTATCTCAGGGTTTTTTTTTCCCCTAGATCTCCAAGGGCTCTTCAGCGTCACAAGCCAGCAACTCTCTTTGCATGAGAATTTCAAATTTTAATTAATATAATTAAAGGCAACAGCAAGCAGCAGCCTGTGAAGATTTTGCTCATCTTTTTTATGCCTTTTGACATTGAATGACCTATTACTGTATGTGCATTACTCAGTTTTCGAGGGGGCACCAAGCATTGGTTAGGATTCAACAGTGGAAAAAGACCTCCTTCCATCAATTTAGAAATTAAATTTGCAGGAGCGCCATCACAAAACATTGACAATCTATGTATTATAATTTTTTAGAAAAACCAGTGTCGTGTCACGTTGACGATGCCAAATTATGTTAGGGTGAGCGGAAACACTGTGGGGGAGGAAGGAGGGAGCAGCTGAAGAAAAAGGCTCAAATGATCCAGTCACTTTCGATACTGTACTTCAGATGCAAAATGGATATTCGAGTCGAAACCTGACAACGCGCGCCCGCTTTGATGGGAACTGGTATAGACAATGACCAGTGGCTGGGTCAGTGGGATGTCTCTCTGTGAGCAGGGAGGCTTATCAAATGACACTAAAAATAAGTTCAACAACCATCATGTTGGAGGGGAAAAGGCGAACATTTCACATTTGGTGGGCACGAGTGTGCACAAGATGGAAAGAGCAATGCGAAGCATCCTGGTCTAATTATCTCCTTTGTGCTCTTCACTGAAATTGCAAGGGACATAAATAATTCTCTTGGTCGATGTCCAAATTCATGGCACCGCCCAAAGAAGCCTTTACATATATCCACTCGCTTACATCTTTTGCTTGAGTTTATTTATGTCACTGGTAGCCTCATCATCAATGGCCATGTGTGCACATTAGACTATAAATAAAATGATTACCTAAGTTTCACTGATTCTTTCCTTCTTCTTCTCCTCCCCCTATCCTTCACCTTCTTTACAACTTACACTTTCATTGTGCCAGCTATAGGGTCACCCTCAAGAGCACCTTCAAAAGCCAGCCCACCTTCTCACAGCCCCACGTGGCATGCTGAGGAAGCCTGCTGCAGCCTCCTTGAGAGCTTCAGACTGTTCCACCACTCTGGAGGACCTGCAGATACAGGCACATACAGTCTGTATCATCAGTCACCTCAACAGAGCAATAAAGTGTCCACAGAGACAGCTTGTCATTTCTGTACCCACAGTAATCGTAGCTTCAATACCACTGGCTGTTATTTGGGGATGTTTCAGTCCAGTTGTGTACAAAAGCCTGATCTTTATCCACCAAGCCCAACCATCAACAAGTCTGTGTCTTATTTCAAGGCACTGATTAACCTCTATTGTACTCTCCAGCTCAGCCTGAGATGGAGAACCAAAACAGGTAGGTTCTTGCTGCTCCTCAAGGTACTGAGGTGGTACAGACAGAAGCACTGATCTCCTCAGACACCAATGTAAATTTTAACTCTGATCCATTTGACCTTTTTTCCCTCCATCTTTACTATGAACACAACACTTCTTTGGAGAGATTGCTGGAATTGTCAGCTTGCATTTTGAGCAGCATGCTGTGTAAAGCAAAACATGCAGATGAAGAGGCTTTTCCCCCTCACATGTATCTGATACCTCTCAAAGAGTTATTTGTAACAAACAGAGCCACAGAAATAGAAATCCACTAATAATCTTTTGTCCTCTGTCGCTGTTTGTCCATACTCATTAAAAACTGTGGAACATGCAACTTTTCACAGAGTGGCTGATACCAAGGAAAACCGTATTTCAGGTATCTACACTGATTTTCCCTTCTAATTGGCACGGTATTACAGTACATTACACTTTCCATTTAGCTGAAGATAATATTCTAAGAGATTCATTATTACTCATTATGGAATATATGTCACAAATAATTTGGGGGGCAAGAGGCATAGGGTAATAATACTTTAAATCCATTGATTCAAAATGACACAAAGTAAGATTTCCTCAGCACAGGAGCTCCCCAAGAAAAGCACGACTGGAAAGTTTAATAGAGCAGGTTCCTTGCATGGTTTCGAACCCTAGGTCTGTCCCTGCAATCTACTTTAGCCTGTGTGAGAAAAGTAACAGTCTCTGGAAAAACTAAAGGAGCACAGGAGTGATCCAGAAACTGTTCTACTTAAAAGTATGTTTAAGTCCCACAGTCTGAATTAATTCTTCAATGAGATGCCTGCTCTTGAGAATATTATCTCCACATCAAAAAAGATCCTCACAATACATATGACACAGCAACCCCAGAGCTGGGTGGTGTGATGCTTCCCAGGTTAACCATTTTTTCCTGAGTGGTGTTATTTCACTCACCTGCACGTGCCTACTGAGCATTCATTTGCTTTCACTGTAGTTGTACTACAAGTTCTGCCTCACTCAGAGCTCTGTAAACCTTAGACCATGTGCTGACAATGTCCTAGGGACGTACAACAGGAGGCAAAAGAATTAGGGGAAGCCAGTATCAATTCCAGGGGACAGGAACTGTGAATGGCTTCTCACCCAGATGCCACCAGCTACCTTGAAACCAGTTTCAGGTGCAGTACATCTGCAGCATTAGTAAAATAAAGTTGGTTTTCCTGCCTTTACACTTGATTCTCTGCTAATCCTGTCTGCTTGCAAATGCTGTTTGCAGGCGAGATGGGTAAACAAAACCAGATCTGCATGAGACAAACAGCACTCTGCAGTAATCTCAATCCTTAAGAGATTTTTTGATACTCCTTTTACTTGGTCACACACAGAAACAGAACACATACCTCTCCACAAATGAGAGTGTCACCAATGAAAAAAGCACATAGGTGAAAAGTGTTTTTTTTCTTCTAGGGCACTGTACAAAGTGCATAGAAATAGCACCAGCCAGCCCTTGAGGAGCTCCTGCTATGACCAAGACAACACAGCATTTATAGAGACAGGTAACACTGGGCTGGACAATAGGAGATCCTACACTTAACAAGGCTGTTTTTATTTACACATTTCAAGAATTTTAGAAATCAGCTGGCAAGAGTTAACATGAAATAAAAATGAATTTGTCAACATTCCCTTTCAGTTGCTTCATTTAACAGGAACTACAGCTTTCATCAAGCATTAATCTGCTGGGCTTAAACCAAAGGAGATGGGTCAGGCTGATCTAAGGTGAAAGGTACAGGAATGTTCTTGAGATCCAGGATGTAGGTTCACAAGCACTGCACGAGAGCCTGGCTAGTATCAATGCACACTGCACATCTCATCTGTGACATCCTAACTCTGTGTTTTACATACTGATGTTTACTTCATGTCATCAGATTAAGGTAGCAACACCCCCCACGTTATGGACAAACCCCCAACTCCTGGGTTGGCTTTTTTTCAAAGGCAAAAGATAACATTAGCTTTTAACCCTCTCAGTAATGGGCACCTCATGCAAGTCATGTTTACATCCCTCCCCTGTGAGCTGGATAGA
Organism: Phaethornis superciliosus; assembly: GCA_023637945.1. Taxonomy (NCBI): domain Eukaryota; kingdom Metazoa; phylum Chordata; class Aves; order Apodiformes; family Trochilidae; genus Phaethornis; species Phaethornis superciliosus. The sequence continues at coordinate 510,523 of JAJQWJ010000005.1, forward strand.
CTCTCAACAAGCTGCTTCAAAATCTGTGGCGACATAAGACGGCACTGTTCATTGTTTTCATTTTTAAGCATGTCCTTACAATTCAAATCATGTTGACATACTCAAGGAAAAAAAAAAAAAAAAAAAAAAAAAAAGGTGAAAGCCACAAGCAGGGTAGGTTTTACCTTTTGCTTTCCCTCCCTGCATGTGGAAAGGGACTGGGGAAACTTGTGTCCTGCCATTTTAGACAAAATACTCCTTTCCAGCTGAGGGAGAATTCTTTTATTTGTCACAATTTAGGCTGCAGGGAAAGGTGAAGAAACCAAGGGCTACCAGTTAGGTTTTTTCCGGGTGGAAAAGATACACATTTTACCCTGTGGTTACTGAATGCTGCCTCGTGACTAAAATAACATTGGTCTGCTGCAGAACAGTTTTCTTTTTTCTAGCTCTCTGGGTAGCAGTGAAGGTACTGTCACCATCTGTCTTTAGATTTTAGCTTGCTGGAACTTCTCAATCCCAAGAGGAAAATTTTGGAAACTAAAACCTGCAGCGCTGGGAGGCAAGGCCTGACCCTGAGCCCTCCTGCCTCTGCCCAACACTGCCCATCCCTCAGGAACTGCCAGGTGCCCTGGGATGGAAAGCACATGTCTCCCTCCCAGCAGCTGTTCCAGACACACCAGTGACTTTTTTCTGACTTTTCTGGGAAGAACCCATGAGCCTGGAGCATCTCCTGGAAGGTATGGCATGGAGCTGGGAAAAGGAAGGTGAGGCAGCAGCCAGCACAGAGCTTTTCTTTTTCTCAAGTAGGGCTTGCTTGGTGGTGGGTGACACAGAAAGGTTAAATATTCCTCCCGTGTCAAATTTTTCAGCCTGACACGATGGGCAGAATGGACAGAAATAACGAGGTGCTGCCATGGCCAGGCTCAGGCACTACAGGGGAGAAATGTTGCCTTTTGGGCTGAGAAAGGGGGTGGGGAGGTTTTGTGCTTGTCTTTAGCAAAGAGAGAAGGATCCAGCCCAAAGAGACAGATTTGAAAATTATACATCACAATAGCAAGGCTGAAATATCAAAGGCTGGCTGACAAAATGCACCAAGGGAAAACTTAGAGCAGGCAGAAACGTCCTAATCAGGAACTTCAGAGATTACAATAGAAAAGTGAAGGAAATGGTGCATTTGCTAATGAGCATCTTCTAGATACCTCTTGTGCTGTTGCAAAATTACTTAATGTCAAAATTTCTAGTAGGAGCCTTATTAGACCTGGCATGTACTATTTTATTTCACAAATCTGTTTTGCATTGGCTCAATTAAAATTGTTATATATTTTTGGGTCTTGTGTAGGTGCCATCTGTTTACCAGTACATGTGGATCCTGTGATGCACTTGTAACTCCTCTGCTGCAACGATTTTTTTAATATAATGAGGAATTTTGGATACAAGAAACTGCCTATACCCCATGATTTTTTATTTTTTGGCAGTGAACTTGCAACAATTCTTACTAAGTAACAAGGATGGCTGTGCATCCTATGGAAAAAGCAAACAGTTGATCTACATGTTTGCACCAAAGTCATATTATTTAATTCACACTTACTTTTTCCAGTTGCTTGTTCTGCCTTATTTTGTAAATGAGCTTATTTTCCCAAACGGGAATCCATAGGGTTGCTCTCAGCTGGCTTCCTATAGCGGCAGCTGCTGCCTTCTTATGGAGCTCCCCGGACCCCATGTTGAACCCAAGTCCTTACCCAAGCAACAGTGAAGCACAAGTGTTGGTTGGAGCAGCCCTTCCCACCTTACAGATCAGGTCTCCAATGCCTGTTTCAGCACAGGTTTGCGTGTTACTCAAGTCCTGTATAATGGACAAAGTGTATCTGACAACAAGGAGCCCCAGCAGTCACCTCCAAGCCCCAGGAGCCAGGCAGCTCCTCACCTCTCCCTGCTTCTGCAGGCATCTGGCAGGTGCTGTGCCACCACACATGGATCTCCCATGAACTTGGTTTATGAGGCTGCCCCAGCTGGTTAAAACAAACTATTCAAACATCTGGATGTGACTTGGAAAGAACACACCTTTTTGAGGCAAAAATCCCATCTGCATAGAAACAATGTGCTCTATGGCAGAAGGAAACCCAGGAACAAATCTCCTGGGAACCAGAACTAAAGCATTTTTTATACTTTGTTTTGTTTGCTTGTTTGTTTGGGGTTTTTTTTACTCTGATTTTTATTACTTGTTATTATGTCACTAGAACTGAACCGCTATTCCTAGATCACTATGAATTATGGCAAAGCCTCAAACCCAAAGCATTAGGTGGTTTTCCTTTAAAAAATGTAGTTTCAGATTCTCCTGCTAGATTCTCAGTATGTCATGGGAGAGAAGTATTTGCAACGGCAACAATTCTGAAGCTTATTTTGAAGTTCTCAGTTTTGCTCTATAGTCAAAAGAGGGATGCCAGATTTAAGCACAGAATTTATATATGCAGAACAGCTTTTTACTGTGTAGTGGATCAAGCAGTACACCAGAAAGCATTCAGCTGCCTGGAGTGTGCTTAGGACACTCTGGAGGATGATACCCTCAGCAGGGTAAGAAAGAGAAAGAACCAGCTTGTAACAAACTCTTCAGATAGACTGTGGTACCTTGGATGATGCTCATTTTGTCTCACATTCCCTGCACACTCACTGAAGCTTGACTCCCCTGGCCATGGTACACACCTTTGTCCACCCCAAATGATGCTGGCTGAGGAAGGGCACCAGCACCCCCAGCCTGGCAGCACCCCAAAGCAGAGCCTTCTGCTGTAACTGGGAGGAAAGATGAAAACCCTTTCCTATCATGATGCTTCTTCTAAGAGATGTGTAGAGAAATGGATGTACCCAAAGAACATTTCTTGTCTATTTCTGGGTTTTACTAACAAGACTAGAACCAGCCATGGAGAGATTTTCCCTTGACCAAATCCCTTGTTTCTGTGTTTCCTGAAGACCTGGAAATCCATGTACCACCACATGGGCTCTGTCCATCACCACCCCCCAGCACCAGCCGCCTCCCTCACAGCCCTGGATCATCTCCAGACAGCACAGGAGACCCACCTGCCTCTGCCTCCAGTGCTACAAAAAGCATTTCATTTCCCAGGCTGCCCAATGCCACAGCCAAGAACCTGAACCAGCACCCCTGTGACACCCCAGCACCACAGCATTTCATGCAGCAGCCTTCTATCCTTCCAAAAACCTCTGTCTGCTACCTGTGCACTCAGCAATTCCTCAGTACTCAGGACAGCTGCTCAGGGTATTGTCAACACCCAGAATATATTGTTCCTATTGACAGAACTGAAAAACACTGATTAAATTATGTGCTTTAGCCAACCTGTGTAGGGAAAACTAATTGAACTGCAAAACTGATGGGTTCAGTGTTACCTGGTTGGAATGGGGAGGCTGGGATATGTAATGCTTGATCTCCTTTTATTTGATTAGGCAAATTAGGGAACAACAGTGTGAAATGCATTATTGTACTAATATGATGTCCAAAATGTGAATCTCATTAGAGCTCTAGCCTTGACGGTTTTTATTTGGTTTCCCTGTAAGCTGAGAAAAAGTAAGCAGGCCAGAAAAATACATTTTCAAATTACAGTGGAATTGCCCAGTAATAAGCATCATATTCTGTACAGGCTTTAGTCACTGGAACATCTCCTCATAAACAGCATCTCTAAGGTTCTGGAGAAATTTAGCGCAAAATGTACCAGAAACGGAGAAGACACAACAGGCACATGAGGTTGGAGACAGAGAGTGTTACTGAAACAAGGTCACTTGGAGAGGAGAAGCTTTAATGAGGTAGACCAGGGGGACTGGGGACACTGTGGCTCCCCAAAGGGATGGCTGAACAGTCAGAAACCTGGTCTGCAAAACACATCCTGGGGAAGGTGCATGTTAAGGTTACTGGGGGAGAAGGAGGAAGGGAGGGATGGAGGGAGGGAGGTAGGATCCCCTGTGAAGAGCCAGGAGGGCTCTGGAGAGAGCTGTGCTGCTACAGGAGTGTGCCCTGCACTGGGGCTGCAGCACACCTCACCACCCTTGGCTCTGCTGGGAAACCTCTGAATTGAAGGTCACTCCATAATATTAGGGGAGAACAAACATATGGTATAAAAGTAAAACAACACTACATTTCATCTGTAAAAGGGCTTTATGAGAAGAGCCAGTTCAGATATAAGTTGGTAAAGGGTCACTTCACAATATAGCCCTTTCAAATTGCAGTTCAAATTCAGAATTAATTATCCTCTCACTGTCTTGGGTTTTCTTTTCTTCTTTGCTTCAGCTGCTTAACAGCAGCTGAAATTATTTTAAAGCAATGATCTTGAACATCATGTCCTTCAGCTGGCCCTGAAAATTCATTTTCTATGGAAAGGCTCCTTTCTTTTCCAAGATTTCTGTGAGTGTATGAAGCTCATCGAGGCTCTGGTTCTCTAGGGGTGTCAGATGCTCGAGTAATACCCAGGTGTCTGCCTACTGGACCAGCTCCAAGGTACTTTATTAGCATGAACAGGCCCATTTGAAAGCAGTTTAACCCCTTCAGCTCTCAGAGATCCAGCATGTGTGTCCTGCAGAAGCAGCAGGATGCTTTTCCCATGTGCACAAATACAAATTCTGAGTCATCGACTTGCAAGATAAAAACAGAACACACCAAGGGCAACAGGCACAGGCCAAGACACACCAGTCTGACAAAAGAGGATTTTTTTTTATACACTGGTACCTATAATAGACAAGCATCTTTAAGGCCAGAACTGCTGATACTCCCACACTCTTCTGGAATTCCCTGTGTTCACTCTGGGCACATCAAAGGAACAAAGAAGCTCTCCCAGATGAAGTCACCACAGCTTCAGGAAGCTGTTTACACCCTTCAGCTGCTCTCAGGAGCTGTACAGGTTACTCTTGGCTGCCAGGGAAGGGGAAGCTCTCAGAGCCCTGTTTCTGGCTCCCACCACTGTACCTGTGGGGTGAGAAGGCTCTGTGCTCCTGCACAGCTACAGGGTTCACGCCTCTACACGTGGCAGGCAGCCACACCACAAGGTAAGTCACTTGTTGAGCACATGGGGAGCACAGTAACTCCCTGTTTTACTTCTCTAGCCAACATGGTTTTCCAAGGGGAAGGAGAAAACATCCCGTCATGTACATCTTGGGCTGGCCTCATCCCAACCCAAGCTCTACAGAGAGAGTGAAAGGGGATTTCTGAGGTGACTTTAGGCTGGAAAAAACTGCCTCCCTCCCTGCACCTATGGCAATGCTATTCTTCTGCCTCCTTTCATGAAGCTCAGACAGGATTTTCAGAGGCTTTTCACCAAAGCTTAACACTGCAGCTTGGAAATAAATGGGACTGTATCGCTGACACCAGCCCACAGCCAAACCAGAGCCAAAAGGTCTTGAAAACAACTGCCTATGAGCTCGACAGCTTTCAGGGTGCAAACGAGCCTGTTGCACAGGTACTGACCAAAATGTTGCGCAGGGGCTGCAGCTGAGCAGGGTGACTGCAGGCCCAGGCCAGGGCCTTGCAGAAGGAGCAGCTGGGAGGGAGCTCTGGTCTCTGGGGACTGATCTTGCCTTGGTGCTGGTCAGGGCTGCAGTGCCTTAGCTGGTGAGGGATGTCACACGTCCCTGTGACTCGGGCATGATCTGAGTGTTGGCACAGCCCAGGGTGCTCTAGTGAAAGGAAGGAAACAGCAGCACAGAAGGGAAGGAACAAAGCCGAGGCTCAGCTGCGGGCGCCTGTCATTGTGCAACATGGGGCTGGGGCTGGCAGAGGCAGCCTCTCAGGGGCTCCAAATAATGACTTCTCTTTGCATTCTCCAGATAACTAACAACGGCGTGGAAAATGACAGCACAAGGGAACACTGAATTCTGGGGTACCTAAATCAGCCCTAGAGACACACTTTTCCTCAAATAAGCCCCACACACCCACAGCCTCCCTGTTAAACAGCCCCCCCTGGTTTTTTAATTTCTAAATCATCTTGCTGAAGAGTCAACCCAGGTGCTTAAGAGCTCCTGTGGCCCACAGGAATAAGGGCATACCCCCATTTGTTTCCCATTCAACTCCTTTGCTGATGAATTCTGTTTCCTTCTGTTTTAGTCCTGATTGTGTTCCCCAACACCTCTGCCTCAGCAGGTCCCCCGTGAAGCTGGGGAGAGGCTCTGGGTCCCCATACCTGTCACAGCACCCTGCTGCTGGTGGTCTGGACCACAGCAGAACCTCCCTCAAGGGACAGGCTTCCCACCCCTTCTGCCAAGCAAGTCAGCATAGCCCTTCCACAGCCTTAATCCTCTTACAGCAGGAGAGACCAATTTCTTCTGCAGGGTGTGACCTGCCCTATGCTAACGCCAAAACCCTCTCTCTCTGGCAGAGGAACCCCTCCTTACCTCTGCCTCCCCAGCCTTGCTGCCTTGCAGAGGTTGTACACAAACTGCAGCATCTGCTGCTGCTGTCTCTGGCTCTGACTTCTCCACATGCCATGACTGCCCCCTCTCCGTGGCACTGATTCCCTGGGGACACAAAGCCCTCTCTAAACTTGGACACATCGAGGTGCCACATCCCACCACCACAATGGGACATGGCTTTCCAACAAGAGCCATCTGGAAGGCTGCCCAGCAGGTGCTGCCCAGGAACACTATCAGCAGGATGAACTAAACCACATGGGACTATTTTTACCAGCTCTGCTTATGTCACAAGAGATAAGAGTAAATAATACCTCCCCCTCCCCTTTCTTTTCCATATCCATTCTTCCCTATCAACTATTTTCTCATTATTATGAGTTTGCTTCACTGAAGAAAACTGTCTAGAGCATGGGATAATTTTCCCTAACACTGTGTTTAATATAACCAACATCTCTGGGCTCTTAAACTCTATCTCCTCCAAGAAAGGCCCCAGAGAATGACTGACTGACTGACCGACCACAATTTCACCAGGACTAAAAAAGGAGGACTGACCACAGTATCTCATATATTCCAGCTTGGAGAAGAGAAGAATGAGGGGTGACCTCATCAATGTTTATATATAACGTAAGGGGTGAGTGCCAGGAGTCAAATTTTTCTCAGGGCTTACTGACAATAGGACAAGAGGCAATGGTTATACACAGGAGCATAGGCAGTTCTGTATAAATATTAGGAAGAATTTTTTCACTGTGAGGGTGACAGAGCCCTGGCCCAGGCTGCCCAGGGAGGTTGTGGAGTCTCCTTCTCTGGAGACATTCAAAGCCCACCTGGATGTGTTCCTGTGTGACCTGCTATAGGTGACCTTCCTCTGGCAGGGGGGCTGGACTCGATGATCTTTCGAGGTCCCTTCCAACCCCTCGCTTTCTGTGATTCTATGATCTCAAGCACCACTGTGTGGCAACTCAAATAAATTTGACCTCTTGGTCTGACTGGTTTCCTTACCTCAAAAGAGACAACAGTTTCATCACCTCTAGAGTTTTAATTGGTGAAAACTGTCTAGGTAATTTTGCTATCAGTGATAGCAAGTGTTGAGTACCCCAGCGGGGCGAGGTGGGGCTGTGTCCCCGAGCAACCCAAGCACACATGGAATCAGCAGCAAAGCAACGGAGCATGTGAAGATCCTGTCAACACACACTTAAAATAAGAACTCAGAGCAGATGCCCTTGGCTTTCTAGGGACTATGGAAAACATAAGCTCCTTGCTTGGAGCTCCAGTGATTTTCTTCAGACATGGAAGAACTGGAAGGGACTGATGGTCCCACAGTGGAGAGTGCATCCATTGGGATGCTGCACCCCTGCCCTGAGGCTAGTTCTTCAGCCCACTTCCCACAGAAGGGCTGGACTGGAATGAAGTCTCTTGATCAGCTGGAAAAGGCCATTAAGGAGCTAGCAGTGTGGTACAAAAAGGCCCATCTGTTCCTTGTCACCAGCACAGCTAATAAACCTCAGGAACTGGTCCCTCTTTAGAAACCAAACTGCAGCAAAGACTCAACAGAGCACCTTCCCCATGCCACCTGAGTCTGCTGCAGAGACAGCGCCCCAGCCAGTCCCTCACAGCTCTCCACTGCTGAACATTGATAGATATCCCCATTATGCTTGATAATGAGATCCTGTTACACTTCCGCCAGGAAGACATGACTAACCTACTTTCCCCAAATGTTCTGTAACAAGATATATTGCTGTCTGCTGAGTCAAAAAAGGTGGGGAGAGATGACAAGCACCCTGGCAGGAGGAGCATGAGCTCAGGGACTTCTCCATCAGCTCTCACCCTCCATGTTTTACACACTGGTTGTTACTACAACCCCAAACCACCACTGCAGCCTTTACTGCAGTGTTCAGAGCAAACACCCATCTAGTCCAGCTTCCTGCCATGGTGACACACTGCAGGAGAAGCATAAAGAGATAGGGCTATGTCACACTGCCAGCACATACATTTGTCTTGCATTCGCTCTCAGGACACAGCTAGCAGCTTGGGGATGCCCTGAACTCAGAGGCAGGAGCCTGTATCACATAGCCAATAACACTCTTTAAATGAGGTAATTTAATTTCCAGCATGCAGAATTGGATTATATGAAACAAACAAACAAACCACAATCCCCAGCCTTAAAAAAAACAGTTTCCATGTAAAAAGCAAAATTTCTTTTAAACTACACAGTGTATTACTTCAAACATCGCAGCAAAGAGCTAAATATCTGAGCCACCAAGATATGAAAGTTTTGAACAAATACAATCCCAAAGGCACTGTTTCAAGTTTCAAAAACGCAATGTTTAAGCTATTTATGAGCTGCCTGAGGCTCTGTTACCAGGGCTGGAAAGCAAGGGTCTGACAGAATGGTCATTTTCCTAGGAGAAACTGGAATGTCTTCACAAACCACAGAGCAAGGAGGGGCAGATACCACTTGGGTCACTGTTGAGCACTCAGGCCCTCAGCTGACACTCAAATTCTCCTTCCCTTCTGCAACACCAACATCTTCCATGTCCTCTCCATAAGAGCCAGCAGCTCTGCACACATGGCCCTGCCAGCCTTGCTAACAATGTACTTGCCCTTGTTTAAATAAAACTATCAAAGTCTTTGCACTTTGTAGTTATCAGCCCTGTAGAACAGATTGCTAGGGATTTGTGTACACTGTCCTCTGCAGCCCCTGGCACCTCCTCTGCTAGCACACAGGGGAGGTGACCGTGGGGACTGGTGGCACACAAGGGTCATTGCAGTTCCTGGGAAATAGTTTTGATTGCCATTATTAGTTTTTAAGGAGGATGTGGTGGCTACAGGTTCTCCCTGATACTTCCCAGGGAATCAGGCAGCCATGCCCCTGGAGCACCATCATGCAGGGCATAGGAACAAGATGCACAAGGCTTCCAAGTCCACAGAAAGCTTGTGTTTTTTTACCCTGACATGCAAAGTTTGATTATCCCCACGCCAGCATGGAAAACATTGATGTGCATGGAGTAACCCAGTCACTAAAATGCCACTACAGTGTTTCCTTGTGCTTCCAGGTGATCAGCCCTGGTGCTGACGGACTGAATGTGGCGGTCCCGTCTGTCCTTGCTGGGATCTGCAATGCCCATAGAAACCTTCACCACGAGACCCCTGTGTGCCAGCAAATTCTGCAGTCACTACAGAAAGTTCACTATAAACTTCTGAGGTTCCTCAAAACCAACCCATATGGTTTGGTAATTCTCTCCAAAGCTACAAACATATGGGCTGCAGGACTTCTCAGAAACTAGACGCTGACATTTCTGCATCTGTAGCTAAATCAAACCAGCTGATGGACTGCTTTTGCTATTTCAAGTAATTTCCTCTGAACAGGACATCTGATAACCACCAAAAGTTCCCTTGTTTTAATTTTACAGGGCGATACCATTCAACATAACGTCTGTGTCCAATCCAGCCTGGGTAAGTGAACTGGAACTCTTTTCCTTGGTGGCTGGGCTTTGCTTTTAGAGCTTATAAGTACTGAGGTTAAAGGCACTCTCCAGAAAGAGCAATAAACCACTTCTGCTTCTTCTGGTGCATAAAAATGTCTTCTCAAAACATTTTGTTTACTTTACATGAAAAATTTCTTTTTTCTTAAAAGCAGACAGAGAAATAGGTGAAGTTCTGTTATTATGTGTTAACAGGTGAACCTAAGAAAGTGAACACACTTTTAGCCTTACCACTTAGTAACAGTTTTAGTCCTCAAGATCTAATTTCTTTAATAAGAACAGTAAACTCTCTGGTGTGAACCCAGCACTTCAAACGCCTGCAGAAAGGCTCAACCCTTTCTTTGGTTCGATTAGAGAGGGAAAAGCACCTTGAAGTTTTGGGTGCTTCCAGAGGAAAGCCAGCAGTGGCAGACGAGAGCTGACCATGCAGCTCAGAGCTGCTCCTCACCTTCCCTACACCCTGCTGCACAATTCAGCACTTGACACTGACTGTCCCTTTGAGCACCCTCCATGGGGAGCAGCCCCCACAGACACCAGGCCAGAGGCACCTGGTGATGGGTGGTTCTGCTCTGGGAGAGCCTGAGCCCTGCTCTGCCAAGGGGAGGGCAGAGGAGCAGGAGCTCCCAGCCAGCCAGGCTCTCCTCTCCACTCCCCATGTTGTGACCAGGTCACAGGAAAGGACACATGAACCCTTGCCCTGGAGATGACTTACTCCTTGGATGTGGCATCTACAGGCCTCATCTGTGCAGCTGAAGAAAACATTTTCTGTTGCCCAATATTAGAGAGGGTGGGCAGGCTGGTAACACAGAAAGGGCTGGCAAGCATGGGGTTTCCTGTGGCTGGGTTCTCCAACATACTGAGGAGAGATGAATGTTGGGAAGAGTGCAAGGAAGGTGAAGCCCAGTGCAGAACGGGGATCCAGAGCAGTGGAAAGGGGAGAAGAAGAGGCAGGAGAGCTCTGTATCCCAACTGAAGGGAAAAGCAGTGTCACTGCTAAGACCCGGAGAGATAAATTAAGTGCCAGGGTAAAGCTTGCACGATGCTGTTGCAGCCTTTTACCTAACAAAGCCACTTCAACTCTCCCGTCCTCCCCACTCACCCAGAGATGCCCTAGTTTTGATGCAGGGCTGAGAGGGGGGCAGATGTCTCCTGGGGGAACATCACCTGAATCCATGGTCACCTCCAGCCCTGCTGGCACCTTCCAGAACTGTGGTCCCCCTAGTTACCAGCAGCTGAAACCACTCACAGTGCCCATTTTCCTACCAACACCAGGCTGTAACAGAGGTTTAGCTGAACAGGACCCAGAAATCTTTAATATGAGTTGCCCAGAAAAAGCCAACAGTGAATAAATTCACACTGAGTGGTGTCTTTTCAATGCCCTTGAGAACAGCTGGAAAATGAGCTGGGACACTCGCTGTCATCACCTAACAAGGTCAGGCCCACCAAGCTGTCCAAGATCAGGGTTTTTTTCTCGCAAAACAGCCCAAACTGCCTTTTCCATCTCTGTCCTACAGATGACGCTGTGCTCTCCAGCATATACCACACCCAGGGAGACTTCTTCACCTGAATGGAGGACTTTAAGGTGGCTGATGTGCTGCTGGGTACTTCCCTCACCCAGATGTTGCATGCAGGGTAAATGGTGGCACCAGCTGACTGCTTTCTCCTCTAGCTCCAAATGCACCCACAGGATCAGTATTAAGCAATGAAACATTTGCAGGACAGTGGGACTCCCCTTTATTTACATTTGTTTCCCATTCCGTAGCTGCCTCAACCAGCAGCTGAAGTTTAAATAGGACTGGTTTAAAAGGTAAACATTTCTCACAGCTTTCTCATCAACTATATTAAATATAGTAATAAAAAAAATACCCCCACAATATTTTCTGTATTTGCTGAAGGATGACGTCCTCCTTGCCTTAAGCGTGTGCCAGATTACTCATAAACCTGGACCATATGCCACTGCAATTTACTGATGGGCCCAAGCTGTTTTGGTAGATACAAAATCCGAGGGGATTAGGGAGGCTCGATCCACACTAAAAACAGAGCAACAGTGGTGGGGCAGCTGCTTGCTCTCTTTGCTTGGGCTCAATTTAGGTCAGCAGACAACAGACAGCCCAAATGCAGTGTTCTGGAGCTGGGCTGGGCTGGCTCAGCTCCTTTGGGGTGGGACACAGCCTCCGGCACAGACCCTCTGATGAGAAGAGCACGCGGGAGCAGATGACACAGCCCTTGGCCCTTGTATTTAGAATCAGGCTGCCAGATCTAGCCGAAGAACCCTCAAGTCAAAGCAAAAAGGGGGTTGCTTCCCCCCATCCTGTTTACCTCCCTGGTAGGTGGGAAAAGCCTGAGTGTGGAGCAGGGTGACATCCAGGAATAGCTCTAGCAAAGCGCTAGCAAAGTGCAAACCTTCCTGGTGGCCCATCAGAAAGGTGGCCAGTGACTGGCAGGTCACCATCGCTCTGTTTTTGTGTTCCCTGGCTTAGAGAGGGTTCTACTTTTTGAGAAGGGAAGGAGACAGCTCAACTGGAAGTACTTCCTGAAATGGGGGCCTCTCTTGTGTGGTGGTTACTCAAAACACACCACCCAGAGCTTGGTGCTCAGTCTGGTGCCTTGGCTTCTTCCTCAAGAGGCTGATACTCACATGAAATATCCAATACCAGAAACGATTTGCTGATTCAAGAACAGCTGATTTAATACCTAGTAGTACACAAAACTCAGTGGAACAAGCAACTACACATTAAACAAAAACTTCACTAGATCACTAGAATCTCTTCCCCTTCCACTTTATCTTAAACCACTTCTTTCCTAAGAAAGAAGTATTCTTGCTAAGAAAGAAGACAACCACCTCTACCACCTTCAAGAAAGACACTCCCCTCCACCCAAAATTACAAAGCACTGCAGAAAATACCAAAGGAAATGGGTATCAGAGAGGCCAAGGGTGTTCACCCTACAGTTCTCCATATAGAGGAGAAGCACTCCAGATCACGTCTGCTGTGCATGAAGCATCAAACCTAAACCATGTGAACATTCCGGAGTATTTTTCCGCTGGGTGTAGTCTGGGATTGTAACTTCTCATTACTTATAAGATGCTCAGAATCAACACAGCCCAACTGAGTTCTCCAGCTGTCAGACCTGGTGGCTTTCTACCCTTGCAAGGGTGAGTCGCATCCAAAGATTTCACTGCTTGGCACAATTCCATAGATCAGAGTCCAGCCATTATCACTTTTAAGTCAGAGTTTGTAATTTTAACCTCGCATCTCATCTTGACAGCTGAAATGCACCAAAAAGCTACAGTTGTATCTGCCCAGCTCCAGAGGTAGGTGTGACTCTCTGGTAGCAATAGCTGGGCTCAAAAAAAACACAAAAATCCATCCTCCAAGAACTGGTGAAGGGCGAGGCAGCAGCAGGCTTCCAGGGAGCTGGATCCACCCAGCTCCTCTGAACCTTTGCTCTCAGACCCCAATGTGGAGGGACCAGCCTGCATGCTGACCCCTCTAAACCACTCATCAGATGTGGTCATCTCCCTTTGCCTCTTGCCTATGGCAGTGAGACTTCTTTCACATCAGGTGTTTCACTCCTGCTCCTCTCCCAGGACACTCGGGGCCTCTACACTGCCTCCCATCTGCTGCAATAAACATGGGTCCTGAGTCTCCACCGCTGTGGAAATCCCTTTGTATCAGCCTGGCAGAGCAGAGAGCCTGCCTGGCTGTGTGGAAATCAGCCCCAAGCAGCCAGCCACGGGCTGCCAGGAGGCAAGGACACAACCCTCCCATTGGAAGGGTATTTATGAGGTTTTCTGATTATTTCAGAGTTGTCCTCCTCAAGTTTCTTTGTCATTGCTGTGTCCCAGAGTGACCCTGAAGCTTGCCTGCCTTCTCTGCCGGGGGCAGGGTGGCTGAGATGGAATGCTATTGCTCCCTGCCTCGCTTGCCCAGATGTGCAATGCAGATGGGGTTTGCAGAAAGGGACAAGGTCTGGCTGATGATAATTGTTTACAACTTTTATTAAACCCATTTGCCTTTTCTAATTATTATAATAGTTCCCGAAAACATCGTCCATGGACTTGAAATGTTTGATGATTGTGTGTTTTAATGAAAGCTGTGGAATTATTCTGCACTTGCTGCCACATGGCCTCACAAAGCAATGGAGATGCTAAATAATTTTTAAAAATTTATAGTTTACAAGATATATTTCCCATCTGTGGTGATACAGTTGCTCCCAAAAGCATTAAATTTCACTACATTAACAACACCTCTTAAAAACAATTGGCTTAACTCCACAGGATGGTTTTATAATGACCTGAGAACAGCATTATAATGTATACACATGCTGAAGATTAATATAGTTGAGATCGAATGCTACCACTGCAAATAAACTGCATGTCCAAATCAAGTGCTTTTATACTTCAAAGAAATGCATTGCTGCTCAAAGTATTAATCCCATTAATACAGAGAGAAAGATGTTCCTTTTGGCACTTTGCAAATGCTCAGCCCAACAACCGAAGCTATGACAACAACAAAAACCTGCAGAGTTTGAAGTGTGGTGTCTATAAAATGATTAATCCCTGGGGTGAGATTAGTAGCAACTCTTCCTTCCCTCCTCTCCCCGGAGACGTTCTCTGTTACAAGGCAAAAATACACGAACTGTGCCCAACTTAAAAATTGATTTTGGGATGGAAGCCAGAGCAGATGGTTAGAAAAGCTAAATACCGTTGATTTATCTCTTACCCTTTACGAAGCAATATTAGAGACAATGGACCTTATCAGAACAAATGAGAATAAACATGGGATGCAGACTCAATAGAGAAATATCAACCAAAGCTACCAGATTCTATTATGCTATGATTAATTTTGAATTTGTGTAAGTATTATCAGCAGCAAACGTCTAGCCTTATCTAATGAAACTAGTGCCAGACAACCTTTTACTGAGTGCTCCTCAATTCGCAAGATAATCCAGCAGAAGCAAAGATCAGAAGACACCAGCCTGTTCATCTTAACCATCACCCCACACCAAACCTCCCCCCAAAAACCTCAGACGGACCCACACCACCACGAGCTGAAAGGCTCTGGGAAATGAAGACCTGAGGGATGGATCTCAACAGGCAAACCTTAAAGATGCAGCCAGAAGGCTGTCACCCATCATTGCCTGTTCCTTCTGAAACAAGCAGTGGCCTTCAGCACTTTGCTTCCTCCCAGCCACCCTGTTAGGCCAAGGAGGTACAATCACCATGGTCTGTCCATCCTTCCTCTTCACTTGCTAGAGCCTCCTGTGGCTCTGAGGTCTCCTCCAGGGGAAGCAACAGGGCAAATTACTTTGGTCTGCAGCCAGCAAGGCATTCTTGTATTGGGAAGTACCAGGTAATGAAATGCTTCTGACCTTTGTCCTGTGTGCCTCAGTTTTCCCACCCACAATCCACCATGACCTGCTCACTGGGTGATGCAGCACAACCAACGTACCCTCTGCAGAGCTCCCCCTCCCTTCAGCACCAACAAAAGGTGCCAGACACTATTTACTGCCCTGGGACTGTCGGGTACTCCTTGTAAACAGGTTATAATAATTACTTAATAAATGTTTACCACTGTCCTATATAACACTCAGGTTCACCAATTTCTGCAGAGAGAACATTCAGGGCTGGTTAACTGCTGCTGGCAACAAGAGGAAATGGACTTTCTGATGAAAATGTTTAAGGTGCCGTTATTTGTGAGATGCAGCAGGGATGGGACACAATGAATTCAGCCCTGTTTCACTTCATTTGCCATGGCTAACGCATACAATAAAAGTTTAGTTTATACCCTGGTGCTGCCATGCATGAATATCTCATTATAACTGCAAAGAGTTTTTATTTTTATTAGGACCTGTAACAGCACTGTGCTATGTTAATTACCAACCACGTACCAAAAGTGCAGCAAGGCTTGTTTGTTCCCTTCCTTCCTCTTACATGGGCACAATGAAATCCAGGGAGCCCTGCAGATGGGCCAGCATTTAAGCTGACATGTTTTATTGGGTTATGCCTGCAGTAAACAGGGACTAGATGCATAGCATAGGGAAAACAGTGAGGAAGTCTATCCCTGCCTTGGTGTGCAGCCACATCCAGGCCAGGTCCTGCCAAGAGCCCCCCAGAGCTGTGGCTGCTCATCCCACTGTCCCAGGGCACCCCTGACCGAAAGGGCTGAGGGCACACACTGAGCCTCCAGCAGCCCCTGTGCCTGGAGGATGGTTTCTGCTAGGGCAAGAAATGAGCATTAGTGTCCCTTCATTTGGGCGAAGAACAGGCTGTGGCTTGCCCACCTGTCTGGGGGGGGTGGTGTGTGTCTCACCACCCTCCCACAGCTCCCAACACACCCGGAGATGTGTGTAAGATGCATGTGCTGAGGGCATGGCCTTTGGGAGAAAAGGGAGGGAGGAGAGGACCAGCAGGTCAGCAACAAAACAAAGAGAGGCAGCAGGAGCTAGGACTTCTGTTACATCTAACTTGGGACATCCTGGATTTGCTGAACATGCTGGCTATCAGGAAATCCAGTCTGCTGCAGTCCTGCATGTCAGACTTATCAGTGGTGAGACCACAAAGGCGATGCCACGTCCTACAATGTGGCTAGCAGAAAAACCCCAGTATCTTATCATATCCTGCCTTTCAAAGAAGTGGGGCTTTGTAACACTTCTTGAGGAACAGGCACCAAGAAAAGACACTTGTACTAGCTTGATGATGGTTTCCTAGGGGGCTGAGATTTTTCTTAGGACTTCACTGAAAGCTGGGACTTTTTCACAGTTTCAGCTCTATCTCCATGCAGGGTGAGCAGCTGTTTTCTACCTTTGTGCAAAAGGACTTCTTTGAACACAGATTATCTGCTTGTAGCTACAACACAGTTATTTTTCCCAGCTCTTCCATAACATCCCTACAGCAGAGCCAGAAGCAAAAGGAGCAGCTGGGAGGAGGTGGAGGACATTTAAGGAGTCCTTCCAAAGGGTACAAACTTTTTTTACTTGTGAAAAGCTAAAGGCTTACTTAAAAAGGGACAAAAGTGAAGGCACACAGGAAGGAAATCCAAATGCAGAGAAAGATGGAGCCAACATATGTAGTGAAATACCAGCACACAAAAGGTCTGGATAGTTATTAGGTAACATAATCCTCCAAACCAGATGTCTTTTAGAAAACTGAACCCTTAAAAATAGCCAGGGTCTTTTTTTCCTTTCATGAACATTTGGATTTTGGAAAACTCCAGGCTGGAAATTACTCAAACTGTTAATGCTCCCAGGGCTGTGGCTACATTGAGTCACTTGGCTACAACCAGTGACCTTTTGAAAACCCTCTGCAGAACTGAGCAATCAGATGCCATCACAACATTAACAAATGTTCTAAACTGTTCTCTTTTAGGAGCTCCTAAGACTGAGCTCACATCTAACCCAAACTGGTGCAATGCTATTGTCAGAAGTAACTTTTAAGCCAAAAAAGCAGCTTTTCAGGTTTGTGCCCAAATGAGATGAGCAGTCTCTTGTCCTGTGCCCTCTTTGCCCATCAGAAAGGATTCTGCCTCTCCAGGTATACACAAAATCCAAATTATCCCTTTTATCTCCAAGACAAAACACCTTCACTCCCACACTTCTCAAGTTCAGACTGTTCAGTCCAAGTACATTACTTTGGAATACTGCACTTACTTGGGTATAAGGTCCAGGCTGCAAGCAGCTTGGCCCTGCAGCACCTCATGCCTTGGAGTTTAATGTAGTGTCATCTTTTCAGTGCTTCCAGCTCCTTCTTGGCTGGTTAGCAAGCCTGAATGACTTCTTTATTGCTTATCCAGGCCAACCAGTAAACATGCCTGAAACTTCTCCAGTTATGCTGGACTTGCAGCTTGGCTTGAAGTTTCTATTTACCTGTGGCTATAGCAACGAGTTTGACACCAGATCTTTGATCTACCAGAAAGCCAGGCATCCCCCCTCCACATCATTCTGTCTGTGGGTTTATGCAGCAGTTACTTCAGCTAGGGTCAGCTCCAACTCACTCACAGAAACTGATTTACAGACCTGTATTTAGAAGCTTGCAGCACACAAATAAGTTGACACAGGACATGAACACCAGCTTTTGCCATCTGTGATCAGAACAGCTAAGGAGATAGAGATCTGGCAATACGTGCTTTTGGCATGACTGCAGAAAACAGGTGGTTCAGAAGTTGAGGTTTTTTGACTCTTCAAGGGGAACAGCTAGCACAGCTCCTAAAGCTGTATAAATGGGAAGGAATGGAATTTCTCTACATCCTTTAACAAAACCCAAATCTAACTCATGCCATATGAAAGTTGCTGCTCCTGCAATAAAGTTGGTGCCAAATTGCTTAGAAACGGTGACGGGAGATGCACTCTGAGCAACACTATGAAAATGTTTTAAGCTGGAAGCCAACGGTAGTTCTAGAAAAGGAACTCTATCAAGACAATAAAGAGTAGGGGTGGTTCTTGGCCCTCCAGAACACCTCATTCCATAGTAATCATTGCAGAATAACACATGGCCCCACTGGTGCCCTCCTTGCTGCGTCCAAAGCAATCAGCTCACCTTACTCTTAGCAATGTGCAAAACGCCTTCTCCTTAAAACTACTGACACAGCAGGGGCTGTCCTACAGCTGTTCCTTTTAAATTTACAGCTTATCTTCCATTCAGACCTGAGCCATCTTGCACTGCATCAGCTCAGTGACTTGATTCAGCCCTGTCCCTCCCCTCTCTGCTGCTCAGATCCCCTGTAGCCACCCCACAGGAGGACAATATTTTGCTGTCTGTATGGTCTACAAAGTGCAGAGGCTTTGTACAGCAGCTGAGCCTTGTTCTGCACGTCTGGCAGATCAGAGCTCATCGACTCAGCAAGCTGTGAGCTGGAGATGTTTCTCATCTCCCAGCCTGGAAAACCACACAAAGCAACCCCTCTTTGAGTGGTAACAACCAGAGCTGAATACAGGAAACAAGAACTTCTTGCTGCATCTGCTGCTCAGTGCTGAGTGACTGTCTGGAAGTGGTTCAGAGTTGCAGGCCACACCTAAGAAACTTCTGTCCTAAGTCACAGGCAGGTCTCTTGGGAAAGGGGTTCATACCCCCTTAACTCCCAAATGGCACCTCCCTCTGGCTCCAGAGAGCACTCTCCCTCTCCCCTCCCTCCAGTAGAAGTGGGAGGGATGTGACAGGGGCTGGAAAAAGGGACTGTTTCACATGTCTGACCTTGGCAGCTGGCTCTAGATTGTTCTTGGGCCCAGACAACACACTGATGTTCAGGCTCTCTCCTTTCCAAGAGTTTGTGTAATGAGAGCCACCCTTTGAGAACCTTCAGCACTACTACAAATCAGAGCACTGAACTAGCTCTACCTCAACAAGAAAAAAAAACAACTTCAGATGAAAACAAAGAGGTCACATTTTAGTGCCTGCTGGGCAAACCGGTACCCTGAGGGCTTCCCTATGGGCTCAGGAAAGTCACCTAGCCACACTACACCAGTCAGTATAGCAATGGTATAGCAATGGTAGCAATGGTAGAGCCTTACCCATGGGGTAAAATCTGTTCTATTTTGTAGTACTCACCAACTTACAATAAAGTTCTGTCTGTGAAAGAGTTTAAGATGCACTCAGAACAAATAGCTATTCTATAACTTTCAGGTGAGGAACTTGCAAGTCTCATCTCCATCTTCCATTTTATCAAGATTTTATCTAACCAATTTCTTTCCCTAAGTAGATTTGTATAAATAAAATAAACACAGCTCTGCTGTAGACTTCAAAAGGTTTCTTGGTAACTGTTGGCGACTGATGTAGAGGAGGCATTCCTCTTAATAAAACACCATTTTTAATTTCTGCTTGCATGATTAGGTCCTGAAGCATAGGTACATTCAATCACCACCCTGGAAAGCACTGTAAATCTCTGTCCAGTATGAGAGTAATAGCAACAGAGAATAATATAAAATGCTCTGAGTAGAATATTCCCATTTGCTGTGCTTTGGGTAAGGTTTGTGTTTCTGTGCAGAGTGTGTTGGTTTACCCAAGGGTACAGAAACAGCAGTAAGTGACTCTTAGGCAAACTGGGTTGTGACTTGGTACCTGTCAGATCCATTGTGACCGGGTCCCATGAGACATCCCCTTCCTGGGCTGCCACCTCTAGACTGGTCAGGTCTCTCCTCGTCCCCAGCTTTGTTTGAGATCCCATGCCCTAAAATCACTTTCAAAACTGAGACAGTTAAATTGCTGGAAATTTCTGTGTGGGTGAATGAAAATCAATTTCACTCCAGTTTATGTCAAACATAGCTTAAATCACAAAGGGATCAGATTAAGTTACATCAGTACAAGAGTTTCTCTACCAGTGAAGTGGAATAGATGAAAACAAGTTTCTAACAGTGTTTCTTTGTCTGGATGGCACACTTCTGCCACCAGTGCTCATGCTCCTTCTGCAAGTTTACAACTGAGAAGAAGAACCAGGAGGGTGTTCAGGATTTGGCTCTGCTTACCCCACAGAGGTGACTGTGCCAGAGTGCTGCCCTGGACTGAGGGTCTGTGTCACACAGGTCCCTGTCCCCTTATCCCAATGGCAAGCTTAGGGCACAATTCCCACTTCAGCTCCTTTCCCTCACTGCACACAGCCTGTTTACCAGCAGCTGCTTGGAAACCTGGCCCAAGCCCTCAGCACAAGTCATGTCTGCAATGAGCTGTTGACCTCTTGGTCTTTTTAGCTCCTGCTTATTTATAACAGGACACAAAACTTCCTTCTTTGGGGCTGGGAAACTCAAAATTTATTGACAATAGAAACTGGCTAAGCAAATACAATGGATGCTCTAGTGCAGTGCTGGGGATATGGGAAGGACAGCATCTCTGTTCTATGCATTCAGCTCTCAAAGATGGTGAGAGTGAAATACCATTCTCCCACTTCTTTTAAATCTGAATTCTGACCATAGCAAGGCCTGTAGCCTTGGATAGGACAAAGGATGATGGTTTTAAGCCAAAAAAGGGTAGAGTTAGACTAGATGTAAGGGAGACATTTTTGACAATGAGGGTGGTGAAACCCTGGCTCAGGTTGCCTAGAGAGGTGGTGGATGCCCCATCCCTGGAAACATTCCGGGCCAGGCTGGACAGGGCTGTGAGAAACCTTATCTGGCTGAAGATGTCCCTGCTCACTGCAGGGGGGTTGGGCTTTAAAAGCCTCTTCCAATCCAAAGCATCCTGTGATGTTCATCAGTTCTGTGATCATCTGGTGAAAGTACAAACGTGAAATTACACAGAGCACTATATTGCCCTGACTAAATACAGCCCAACCTTGTGGTCAGGCAAAGCAATTACACAGCTCTGAAACTGTTCTGCAAGTGTAAATGCCAACTATTGCTTCCAGGGGCCAAGGCTGTACAAAAAGGACCTATAAGCAGCTGACTCCTACCCAAAACTATGAGGCAAACTTACCAATCCAAGTAAAAGAAGAAAAAGCTTTAAAGAAAAAGACTGAAGTATAAAATCTTTCCATGCTGAGAGGAGTATAGGGCACTCAGCTGACAGTTTTGCAGGCAACTGAAAGGTAAGTGGTTTGACGGGGCTCTGGGGACCACAGCACTTGGATGGTGGTTTGGAACAGAAGCTGTCAGGTAAGGATGCCTGGTGGCCCATGAGGAATCATCTGATTTGACAGAAGGCCCCTCCTTAAATGCTTGGGAGGTGTTAAGTGAAGCAGAAGAAACACGCGGGCAAAAATACACTGCATATTTGTTTGACTTAGAATGCAATAGGCAGCTTGGCCAAATTAAAAGTTCTTGCATGTTTGCTCATTGTGAACACGTAGACATGCAGGCTTTGATGCTAGCCTCAAAGATTCACCAAAATCAAAATTCCATGTGATAAATGAACATTTAACACTCACAAATTAAGTCAGCATTGGAACCAAAGAGCTCATTAAGAACACCAGAAACACAGACCTTGCCTCAAAGAATAATCAGCCTAAACATAATTATTAAATAACTTTACACAATTTGTTGCATTATGATTAAGCCTTCACTGAGTAGAGCTCGTTCTTCTCTATTTTCATGCATACACAATGTTTCTTCCACCACATCTGCCTTGCACATCTTCCCAACTGAAAACATTAATTTCAAGCTAATTTCACAACAGTACTGCACGCTGTGTTCTGACATGATGCAGAGATCAGTGAGGTGCAGCTTTTACAGGGGCAATACAGTGCTGGATGCATTCCCAGCTTGTTGATTTCCTTTTCTTTCAGGTGACAAGAAGGTGTTCTAAAAGGTGCAAATAAAATGTTGTTTCTCCAAATAAACTTTGTTCCCAGTCTCATTTCTATTCCTATGCTTCTGTTGTCAAGAAAATGCATATTTACAATATTGCTATAGCAGAGTTCACCAGGATAGCATTTTTCTCAGCTCATGACCAAGTTTTTACTATTGCAAGATGAACTTTGACTCTGTTTTCTAACACAGTGCCTTTGGGGGAGCTGTGGCAGTAGCAGCAAGTCCATTTCTGCTCAGCCCTTCTACCTAGACTGTTTTTGCAACCACAATGCTGATGGAGAAGCAGGCCTCAGTCTGAGCAAGAGCAGCGCCAGCTGTGATGTGCTGATACCAGGCTGGCTTGCACTAAGAAATACCCACAGAGAGGAGGTGATCCCAGCAAGCTCACCATCTCTTCACATCACTGTCCCTTATTTTCTCTCGTGTTTTGATGTGCCTCCTCACAGCTCCGGCTCAGCAGACCCCTGGAGACAGTATGACTGATGGTGGGGAGACAGGGATGTGGTATTTCATTTGGGGGTGGGCAGAAGCTGAGACCAAGCCCACAAAGTGAAAAAAGATGTCACCGGAGACTGTGTGAGGCCTCTGCTTTAACAAAGTGGAGAAAGCAGCAGCACAGTAGTGTGAAGCTAATGAAAACAAAAGAACTGTGGGAAACAGTCACCTATACAACACCCATCCAAACGACATACTGGGCTCAACTGGGCTGTCTGATGCTATAAGTAGGCCTATCTGCAAGAGAAGGACCTAATCCCCACCACAACTCCTTTCATTGACCCAAACTGGTGTCCAGTTTCACATTTTATCTTCCTTTTTATACTAAGGTCTCTCACCATTATGTTTCTCTCAGCAACATAATGGTATCTATGATCAGGCAACTCCATTTCACATACCAGTTGCTCTACCATCATAGATCAACAATGCTTTCCCCTCAAAGACAAGAGCAGAAGCACTCTAAAAAAAGCTCTGCAGCCCAGGAAAGGGCCATCACAGAAACAATGAGAAAAGTATAAGATGCTGCACAGATTTCATTTTGCACTATTAAATGGAGAACGAAGTGGAATGCTGCATTTTCCAGCTCACTTTTACACTTCACTACTGACAAGGACACACATACTAAAATCTAATAAATCTAAATATTTGATTTTTCTCTACTTCAAGTTCGGGAATAGTAGCAGACAAACAACCAGGTGAAAAAAAAACCCAAAACCAAAACAGAACCTACAGCCAGAAAGTCAATGCTGACGTCTTCTCTTTCATACTGCCAGATCACAGCACTTGGCATCCTGCAACACCCAGTTCCATGGCCATGAGGGATGGTGCTCAGTTATTGCAGCTGCTGATCATGTGAGAATGAAGGGACACATGAAAGAGGAAGGGACTGGACAATAAAAAGTGTGCCCTGTGCTTTGAAGCTAGTAAACCCCGAGCTTAAACTGATCCCCTGCAGCAGAGAACTGAGTGGCTGAGAGCTTCCTTGTGGAGCAATTCTGCCCCATTTGGGTTGCTGCTCAACCAGAGGGCTAAGCAAGCTTCAAAAGCCACATTTCCTATGGTAGCCCTGCCTTACCATCACTGTTCTGAGATTTGTCAGCCTTGTGCCTAATCCCCCAAATCAGCTTGAAATAAGGTATCTGTCTTTGCTGAGCTCTCCCTAAAAGCAGGGGGACCTGGTTGCATGAGGACTGTAGCCTGGGGTGATGAGCTGGAGCAGTGTCTGTGATAAGGCTGTTTAATCCTGACCTGGCTCCCTCTGTGTGACAGCTGAGCTCCGCTACCCTGTGCTCGGCACCTGTGCATCCACAGGAGCCCCAGCACCCCTCACAGCACCATCAGTCATGTCCCAGGTGTGATGAGCAGAAGCCAGAGTCCTGCAGAGAATCACAGCTTTTTCAGGTGGCACTTCACACCCCAAGAAATGCAAATGCTTGCAGCCTGGGGGCTTGGGAGGCAGACACACAGGAGACTGAGTCAGGACACTGACGACTCTGTTCATAGTTGCTCCTTATGGCTTCTGGAGAACTGAAGCAGACCCTGGTATCACCTCTTACCACCCCTGAATGATAAATGTATGGGGACCATGACACTGACAGCTCTCCTTGGCTTGCAAGTCCCCTTCAAGGAGGAAGCCGTGCGAAACGTCGGGAGATGCTGGCAGCAGCGTGTGAGCCAGCCAGGCCGCGGGGCTGCGGGAGGGCAGACGAGGGTCCAGGCGCTGCGCACGCATGACTGGTGATCTGTGGGGTTCAGGCTGTCAGCTCCTGAAGGTCCAGGGACTTGGCAGGCACTGCGCCCTACCCCTTCTGTGCAGAGAGGAAAGCAGGTGCCAAAAATGCTCCCCACACTGGATGCATTTCAGATGGCGAGGGGAAAATAAAGAGCGTCTCTTATGAGAATTCAGGCTGCTACCAGCTCACTCTATACAAAGGAACTTGCTTGTGACAGCAACATCAAGTATATAACTTCTTTTCAGCCACTTCATGCTGATTTTTTGAGCTGGGAGTTGGTCACAGCATATTGCAAGGGGTTTAAGTGCTCTTCTCTTCACTCATGCTCTGGGCACTCCTGAGTTTATGCAAAACCTGCCTGGTGATTTGTCTGTGTGCTGTGGGAAGGGGACCACGGCGCGGTGTGTGTGGATAATGCAGAAACAGCAGTGCTACATTAGACTAATGACAGTTACAGACTTTTTCCATCTTTTAAACTTGTCAAAATTTGAATGTAAAAAAACCCCGAAGAAACCTCTAAGTACCTAAACCAACCCCCCTATTTTCCTGCAACTCAGTGTAGGAAAGAGATAGCTGAGCTTTTTTCCCCACAAAGACTGCAATTTCCAATTTAGAAGTGATGATGCTTACAGTCTTTTCAGTTTTCCCTTAACAGAACTACTCTGAATATATACAATAATTATCGACAAGCCAGGATTTAATTTATAAATATTATTTCAAGACACTTTAAGCTTTGGTAGTCTGAGAAGTCATTTGAAGGTAATCTATATTTCCTGAAGTAATAATAATAATAATAAATAATTACATATAACTCCACTTTTTAAGGTGGAATTCAAAAGATAAGGATCCATCTGAGTACTGATAAAATATGCAACCATAATTATTTATTGTCCATCTCATAAGCTTTGGGGTATGGTGGCTGTTTACAGGATCCCAAGTTTGTGTCTGCCTTTTTTTTTTTCACTCACCTCATTTGGTCTCATAAAAGGTTTTACCTCTACATACAGCTTCATGTGGACTGCATTTGGTTCCACCCTAACAGTAAGATACATTTTCATATTGTTGGCATACCTCTCATAAAAACTATTCTGTATGTTTTCTGAAGGTGACAAAACCATTATCCACATCTGACAAAAACTAAGAAGCCACAGGATTTCTTGGTGAATGAATCCAGAACCCAACAGTGTGACCTACAGGGTACATCCCTGCCTTTCATCCTACCTTGCCCTGCTCTGGGCAGGGGATGCACAGTCAGCCCTCCCCACCTGCAGGAAGGGCCAGTGCTCAGAACAGGACCAGATCTGGCTGCTATGGTGCCAGGAGGATCCATGGAGATGCCCTTTGCCTACAGGACTGCAGGGGTTCAGTTTTTAATATATGCATTTATTTCAACATTGAAGGGAAGCCAAAGGTTTCCATGAAGCTGAAACTTCTTCACTGCTGGGCAATTCCTTTGTATTTGGGAGAGAAAAAGTACTAAGTTCAGCTCCTGGATAATAAGCCAGTGAAGAGAAACAACTCAGACTTTACACAGACTTGTGCTACCTGCTGGAGAGGAGCTCTCAGAGGTTTAGCACTGTCTGCCCAAGAGAAATCTAGAGGGCAAGAAAGAAGATGTCCAGAACCACAGCCTGTAATAAAGTCAGAGCAAATAACAAAGAACTACACAGTCAGGCACAGACAGGCCTACAGCACTAAGTTGTGTGGGCTGGAGGATGGGAACTGATAGAAATCAAGACAGGTGAATGGAGAATACTGTGTCTAGAGCAAAGAATAATTAATATTTGCTAGAGTGAATAACTGTAGCAAGACATTGACAAGGAAAAGGTTTGCGAAGCATGGAGAAAATCTCCCCAGGGTATTGACACCAAGAGCCTCTCTGCAGCAACGGAAAAAGCAAACCAAGTGCTGCTGTAAGCTGTTAGTTGACACCAAAAGACAGAGGGAGTCACTGGTACATGTGGCACAACATCCTTCAGCAATATTAACCCGGCACTGGCTGACAAACCTGAGAACAGGAAGGCAACCCAAAGACTACAAGTGCCATTTATTAAAATCATAGGGCAAATCCATCAAAATAAGCTCCACCATCCTCCTCACTACAGCACAGGAATCCACTTTCTGTATCACACGGTGTCTTCCACTTTTAATTGTATTTTTTCCTGGCTTCAGCATCACCAACTGCTACTCCATTTGACAGCTTTGCCTAATAATAGGCATTACACAAATGTGCTAATTTCACAGGATTTTAAGAAAAAAAAAAAGTAAAATGAACTCCAGAGTTACTGCATTGTGGCTCTCAGCTGAAGTTCTGGTTCTAGCCTCCTTTCCCACACAGCCATCACAAACACCCTCTCACACCACGGCAGCAGCCAGGCAGCCATGTCTTTCAGCAACACTCCTCTCGGAAACTGCAGGAGACACACTGCTCTCTGGAGGGGAAGGTAAGGCTCTTAAAGATTCCATATCCTAATTAAGTGCTAGTATAATGAGGGGACAAGGCACTTGTGCCACTTGTTCCCAGTTTAAGCAACACGCTGCATGACGAGGAGTATTTTTCATTGCAAACATCAAGATGGGGAAAGCTGCCTCCAGCATTAGAAACTCTATTTTAAAGCCTATCACATGCAGGATCAGGGTCGCTGGCACCAGGAAGCAAGCTGGGCTCCTTAAAACAACATGGATCACTCCGTGAGTGTTACTGCCAATGTTACTGCCACCCAGATAAAAATATGCACATGGACTATCATTTTCTGTAACAAATGGTAAAAGCTATCCTAGTGACAGTGAGGCACTGATGGAGAAAGGATGACTTTATCACCTACCTATGACTATGTTTCCCAAGCAACCTTCTCACCAATCAGGAGCCTTGCATGATCATTAGTTCCTGCACATGGCAGCAATGAAATTGTCCCTTAAAGTAAATCATTCGAGGATTTTTATAATCTCAAATAAAATTTTCTAATATTTTTTTCCTAAGTTTTCCAGGTTTAAGGTTTTAATCTTTTATTATTTATTGTACAGCAGTTGTGAAGGGCATGATAAGAAGCCCAGTGTAAACAGTTGTCATTGGAGGAGTGCTGCATGACGATGCTGCATTTAAAAAATTGATAATTTCTTTTCTTTTTCTTATTACTGACATGTTCTGTCTGAGGGTGCTCAGATACAACCACAACAAGTAAAACAAAAACTAAAGCTGCACTTTGGCTTCTGTCTGTTTTTCTACTTGTGGCTGAAGTTGCTGGTAAATATTCTTCTGAAACGGTACTGAAGGAGGAGAACAGCATATATATTTTCTTTTCTTCCTTCACACTCAGAGCATCAAATTCAAAAGACATTTTTCTACAGTTTGAGATGCAGTGTATTCCTATATTTTTGTACTCACTGGGATTTATTGATCCTTTTAACCATCACAAACACAATTTAACCTTTTCTATCTTTACCTCTGGTACTTTCTTTTATCCCACCAGAGCTTGAGTTACATGCAAAAATTACATAGCAAAAACCTGGACATTCTCTTAACTGTAGGTTTAAAAATAATCCTCTTCCATTAGAAAATGACATAAAATATCTCATTAGACCAACAGCACCACCAAACATAATCAATCCTAGAGTATAAAAAAATTCATGCTACACGTCATTTCTTTCTACCTCAGTTCTCTGACACCTGGAACTCAGAGGTGGAATATTTTGGTGCCAGTCATTGCTGAACTGACAGCCACATAGTTCCAGTGCTCATCTTCAGGGCTGCATCCTGCTCACATCAACACCATGGCCTGAGGAGTGAGCTAAAAGCTGCATTACACACTAAGCTACTTCATTGCTAAGCTACTGAAGCACCTGACCAGCGTGATTAAGATAGAAATAAAGGATAGAAATTCTTGTTGTACTTCTACTTGTCTGGTATTCCATGAGAGATGTGTAAAAATCACTAAGGTGTGTGCCTGGGCTGGGTGCCAGCAGAGCCTCCAGCAGCTGCCTCTCACCACCAGGATCCAGCCAGGTGGGCACTGCGCCCCGGGACTGGACACCACAGGCTGTGCCCAGGTGACAACAGGCACGGCCCTTTTGCTGACCACAAACCCATTCCTCATATCCCAGAGTCATCACTTGTGGTTGGTATAATGAGAAACACTGATTTGGAAGCAGGGACAGACTGTGTGCTTTCTGCAGAGAAAGCTAAAGGAGGGGAAGCCACAGAAAGACCCCAGCCATTGACAGGGTAAGTGCTGAGAGATACTGTAGATGGGGAGAGCAGCTCCCAGCCCCACAGATGATGCTTACTCACCCAGCACCAGAGGGGACAGAGGATCTCCTCACTAGATCTACTTACTCTTAATTTAAAAAAAAAAGCAACTGTAAAATATTTGTGGCTCAATCACATTCCAAACATAAAAGGGTAACCTGCTTCTTAAGAGCAGCTCACATGAGTAAGTTCTTGCAGAATCCAGCCCACTGTGGCTCTGAAATCCTTTTGGAAAAAACCCTCATCCTCAAATGAAGGCATCTGAGGCTCCTCCTCACACTTCACTGTTCTGTGTCCTTCACATCTTTTTTATCTGCTTGACTTTACATCCTACACTAGGACCAAATCCATACCGTAGTAAGGACATATAATTCATCCCAAATGATCAAGGATAATTATATGCTTAAAGAGCAATATGCAGAAGTTCTCCTACAGATAATTAAGGAGAAAACTCACAGTTCACCCATGTGGGAAGTTAGCCAGGAAGTGCAGACATACTTTGGGAATTCATCCATTATTTATAATCTGCAGTGTCTTGTCAAAAACCCTAAATGAAAAGTTAAAGCTTTAACACATTCTTCAGCATACTGCTGGGCCATCACCTCCTATTAGTTTTTAAGTAACATTCCCATTGGGCCAGATTGATCAGAAGGTTTCCTGGCACCTGCTTAAACTTGCTGGACCTCAGTGCAGCATTGGCTCAAGGAAGCTCAGGGCCTGCCACTGTCAGTGCCTGAGGACTCTGCCAAAAGGAGCCTGGGAGGGCAGCCCTGGAGCAGGACACAAGTAAGTGCTCCAGATCTTGTCCTCACAGCAAGTTTACCACCACTGTGCATGGACAATGCCAGGTGTGGGAGCAGTCCATGGCCAGACAGCTTCTTAGGGGCTTGGTTATGTCACAGTCTTATGGACCCATCTGAACCTGGGTCTCTCCAACCTACACACTACAGGTGACAAAATAACACCATGCATTGTTGGTACTGCAACACTGATACTCATTTCCTCTTGGCAACAACCTCCGATTCAATTTGCCCTTTGCATTAAAATTGTACAGTAACACCAGGGTACGTTTCCCACTGCAGAAGGATTCTGCAGTGTTTCAATTAAAATAGCTCATCCTTAGGCCCATTTTTTTTCTGGACACCCCTACACTTCCATTCACAGTTGAGGCACAAAACCCAATTAGTTATTAATTGAGGCACGTTAAAATTCATTAACTCTGCTTGTGAAGCTTAAGCTATAATTAACTGTCTTCCCAGGCTTTTGTTCTTTAATCTCCAGGTAGAAGGTCCCATTGTTAATAAGAAAGATAAGGAATAATCCTACCACCTCTCTGGTGGGTAGATAGCTCAGCTCTAGTGGTGGCAATGTGACATTAATCCCAGCAGGAACTTCATGTTCCTGCCAGCTATTGACCATCCCATGCACATGCATCCATGTGCAATTGGAGCATATTTTGAAAGAACAGTAGCATAAAAAAACCTGATGAAAATATTTTTAAAAAGGTCATTTCCAGTAAACTCAGTATCCTGCTACAGGATACGTACAGCAGTCTCATTACGACATGCAGATCTTGCCTTCCAGCTTCGCCTCTGCAAGAATTTTCATGTTAAAGAGATACAAAAAAAGCAGCTCAAGGCAAATTTTTATTTCACATAAGGAACAGCATGAAGTCAACCTTTATTTTAAAGCAAAATGAACATAGAAATTAACTTATATGTCAAGTTCCAAGATTTCACATGGCATTTACATATATTTCTGCTGTATCTTCACTCGCTACATGGATGCCCAGGCTTGATAAAGAAGCTGAGGAAAACTAACCTACATAAAACCTGACTTCTGAAATGGAGCTGCTCTTGGGGTGGAATTTGAAGAACAGTGGTGGAACAGAAATATTTTGGTTATGAATCTGGAGACAGTGTATTCCGCATCAATAAGCAACACCAGTAAGAAGAACTTGAGGAAATGGGAGTAGCTGACAAGGAAAAGGAGATGCCTTGTGCTCTGTGTTTTGATCAGGTGCTATGAGTTATGGAATTGAAAGGCTATGAATAAGTAAATAAATGTTCTGGTTTGGGCCAGGATAGGGCGAATTATGCAATTCAATAATGCTGAATTTACAATATATTACTGAGAATAATATAGTAAAGGCAAAGAGGAATAGAAGATAGAAAATAAGCTGCTCTTCAAGATGGGCCAGACACCACTCCTGTATTCCATGCACTCTTCCATCAGTCTGAGATGCTCTGTCCATCAGAAGGACGGTTCATACCAGGAATTTGAAGCAGGTAGAGACAGTGGCTGCATTAAGGGAGAAGCTCTACACTTCCTGCAACTTTTCTCCAAAGTTGGGAGGGCAGTTATAAATTTGTCTTCTACATGTTGCAAGCTGGCCTCTCAGAGACCCCATAAGGTGCACATCATCAGAGCATCTCTAGTACCTGATGTGACAAACCAGGCTGGGGGAAAAGGTAGGCAGCAAGGAAGCCCTGAATTTCATGAGTGCTGTGCTCCTGTGCCCCACAGCATTCCTGGGGTGAGGAAGGGGACAGCCTTAAGGTCCCCTTCCCTCCTTGGAGACTTGTGGTGCCCAGTGCTGCCCACAGCTGGTTCACCTGACCTGGAAGAGTGGCTCCCAGGGAGGGCAAGGGGCCGGGGCAGGTCAGAGCCAAGGCAAGGGAGCCAAGACTCTGTTTCCACTCCTTCCCCCACACCCCTCATTTATGCAATGTGCCAGCCTACACATTGGAGCTGGCACAGAGGGAAGGCAGATGGTGCCAGGAAACAAGTCTGGTGCAGATTATTTCCCTGCTGGAGCAATGAGGAAGCCATAGAGACTCTGGGAGTCGCAATATGGTTGCTAACCCTGTTCCTGCTGCAACACACTCATGCACTGCTGCTCACAGGCTGCACTGTCTGCAGGCCTTCATCCAGCCCATGGCAAGAGCAGCACTGCTGCCACATCACAACTGATGTCCTGGGGCTCTAGCAGACCTTTCAGGGTGGTATGAATACCTGTGTGAGCTGCATGGGCTAATCCATCCACTGTATGCCAGGCACTGATAGGGAGACGTGGGGAAAGAACCATTTTCTGTTTCCATGGCCAGAAGTAGCGGTGGCAAAGGAAAATTAAACTGGAAATCAGAGAACAGCCAAAAACAACCCAATTTTTGCAGTACCCTATGTTCATGCTATGATTTGTCATACTATTCTGCTTCACAGAACAGATGGACACTTTGTACCTCTTCACACCAACGTGCCTTCAAGCAGGTCATCTACACCTCTGTGCATACAGGCAAGGCACACCTGCACTGGAGGACTTGCACCTGCACACACCTCAGGCCATGTCCTTTCCCTTTCCCTTCCCCTTTCCTTCCTCTCTTCACAGCTGACTAGTCTGTACCATGGATCTGTGGATCCATGTGAGGACATTTTACCCACCAGTTTGTCTCCAGAGGGCAGAAGCTCAAGTGACAGCTCCAGAGCCCCTGAAAGCACTGTCTGTAATCATCATTTGGACTCAGATTTCCTTGTCAGGCAGCAGAGCCAGTGTGGTGTGCTGCTTACTCATCTTGCCAATTGACTTAGCAGCATCGCTGATGAATTCATCTCTCTGTGTTGAGGAGACACGGAAGCAAACAGAGCTTTTGTGAAAGCCCAGGAAAAAAATTACAGTGACCTTGCACAATTTTTCACATGCTTCTGTATCAATCACACATGTCCTGTCCTCATAAGCTAGAAAAGTAGCTCTAATACCAATATTGATGATGCTGTCAAGCCTTCACAATAGGTGCCTGACAGCACCATGTAAGGCAGAGATACGGATAGTTCAGGCAATCAATAGCTGGAGAAAAGTCTCATGTGGAAACCGCCACTCAGCACCAGTACAGGAGAGACCGCAAAAAGCGTCTTCCCTCCTGTTTCTAACCTCATCAAGATTAATGTTTACAGGAGTTATCTACATCACACTCTGCTAAAAAGATGCTTATTTTCTCAAGAGAAGATAAAAACAATTAAGCCCTGTTTCTGCCAAGGAGCATCTGGGGCTGAGAATTCGCAGCTCTGTTGTGGGAAGCAGCAGAACATAAAGCAGAGGATGATGACAATTGTGTTACACTTCCACCATCCACACTGTGGTGAATCTGCTTGCCAGGGCTGGGTTCGCCCCACATGCCTGTAAGCTCACAGACCGCCTCATCAAGAAGTCTCTCTGCTCTAAATCCAGGTGGCTTCATTACTCTATCAAAATATTAATAGCCACATTATAAGATCAACATTTGTTTTGCCAAGAGCAATGAATAATGCAAACAGCACCACCTAAAATCATGATTATTTTATTTAGATCGGAGACTGAGAGACTCTCTCCGATTCTTTGCCAGGAAGGAAAGAAAATGAAATGCATGTGGAGCTGGTGAAAGGTAATGGGTACACTGGCATGGAGAATGAACTGATTCCTTTACCAAAAAAATACAGAAAGTCAACAACAGCATCACATTCACGAAACTCCACTTGCCAAGTACACCATTTTGCTCTTTCCTATCACATTAGGAGCCTGTGTACCAGAGAGGCTGAAGAATACTTGTTTCTAGAAAAAAGAAGTTTTCTGGTTTGCTTCTTACTGAAAACAGTGACCCAAAAACTCTGTCGTTAGTAACAATAATTAAAAGGCGCCATAAGAGGGAGTGTATGGATGATTGCCACTAAAAGGAACATTCTCATTAATTTATTACAGATTTTTAACTTGGCTTCATTAGGACATGTCTGTTGAAGGCCATTTAGGACTCTGGGAATATTCCCAGGGATAGTTCAGGCTCCCTCAGTGCTGTTAGGAAGAAGGAAGGCAAGAAAGACCTATTGGCTGGTGTACAGTTTTGCCTGTGTAGCCAGAGAACTTACCATTTTGCCAGCTTTCTAGCCAAGATAAAGCACCCTCTTGAAATCAGACACCTGAGCAATTATGCAACCATTCCTACAATGTCCTTCTGACACTTCCCGTCTCACAAACATACCAGCACAGCCCACTTCAACACATCAGGCTATCTCATCAGCAATCTTATTTCTGTGGCACCTCACTCCTTTAAACATTTTTGGAGGAAACAGTTTAATGGAATGTTTTTCATAAAGAACACCGAAAGTTTGCTCTTAAGCATCTCTTTTTAACTGGGACACAGAAAAATCACAGCAGCCCTACAAATATATGGTAACTCATGATGAGCACCTGGGAGAAGTTCCATTGTTAGACAATACCCATAAAGCAAAGTTAACTAATAATTAACAAACCTAGCAGATACTAAGTATGCAGGCCTCTCTAATGGAGAAGAGAGGGAAATATTAAAGAAGTACTAACAGCTGTCTTGTTAATACTCTGAGAGCCAACTTCTTACATAAGACACAAAGAAGAAGTGTAATTGAAATCGATTTTAAGATAAACAGTGAAAACCTGTCATGAGTTATACCTTTTATTATATATGTATTTTGCAGCTATGGGTCTACCCAATTTCCCTGTTTGCTCCCTGCCCTTGCCCAGGACAGATCCAACAGCACACTGAGAAATGAAGCCCCCCGAGCATGCTGCTCAGCTCCTCCAATGAGGCTTCAGCAGGAGATACTCAGTTTAGAGGAAAAGGCCCTTGGAAAGCACCTGAGGACAGGGAAGCTCTTTGACAGATGTGGGCTGGGACTCATCATGCTCAGCCAAACAGGTGACACTGGAGTTCCTTGTTCCACCACCACCTTCACAAAGACCATTAGGTGAGACCATCAACAGATTTGTCACAACATCCTAGCACTACCATGTTGGAAAAGATACTCTCCATAAAAGCACAGTTTTAAACTATGTTGTTGTTACTAAGAATGAAGGTGCAGGAATGCTTCGAGGCATGCATCTCAAAGGAACAAGTCTGTTACCTTACTCTATTTCTCAAAAACACATAATCTGTGAATTGCCTTGGCTTTCATTTGTACAAGCAGCAGGCTTTGTTCCTATGCACACTTTTCTTCTAATTGCAGAAAGAAAGAAAAGGCTCAGGTCTTTCATCAGAAACCATGCGGAGTGAGTTATCAGGGTTAAATCCACCCTGAATGGTAAAAGCAAATTAATCTAGGCTGATAAAGTGTGAGCCTTTAGTTGCCAGGAATCCACTAAAGCCCCCATCTGCAGAGATTTATTCCTGCACTTCAAGAACACAGTGAGCCTCCCTCCAACCCAGCACAACTTCACTGCACACATGTACACATTTTTCTTCTCATCAACAAAGCATTGGCTACCTGCTGCTAAAACTTACTATGCACCTAGGAGAGCTTATGCAGTACGGAATATTTAACTAAAGTCACATCTAATGGAGGCACTCATATTTCACTGAAGTAAAACTGCAAGTGCCAATCAGCAATGTTTTAAAGAGTAAACAGAGAGAAGAATCACATGTTCTCGATTACTGCATGTCTGGAATATTCTGCTTCACCTAGAAATTATTTTTATTGCACAATTCTTTCCGTACTCAAAGATTTTTTTCATAATCAGACCAAAACCCCTGGGTCAGTTAGAAAGGTAGGAGAAAACTTCGAGGAAAGAAGGATGATTTCTACAGCCACAGTTTAACTGAATGTTGAACTGTGCACTTACCAGCAGCTGCACCAGTCCTGAAGCCTTTAGGGAAGAATGTTCAGATGAGCTAATCTGAAGCTCTGGGGTGCAGTATCCACCTACTCACCTGATGCTAGCAAAAACACAGAGTCCAGAACAGCTAAATACATAGGTGGAACTAAGAAGGATCCCAATATTGCCAGTTTCCCCATAGAGCAAAGAAGGAAATACTACATCTCTCCTAAAATACTTATCTCCCCCCATGCTAAAGACTTGAAAAAAAGAGAAAGAATTTCCAAGAAGTGCCCTAACACAAACACGGGAATGGGAAACATCCTAAGACACACACACCAGATTCAAGAGCACCCCTGCCTTGTGTTCCTGCCCTCAGCAAGTGGGAGCTGGCAGTGCCTGCAGGATTCTTCAACTCCTTTGTGCCTTAAAAGGCTAACCCCCACCCCAACAGCTTTTCCTTCCACCCCCTCCCTTTGGCGTGCCAGCCCCTCACTGACAGGAGCCCTGCTGCAGGCTGGGTGCTGGCAGAGGATGCTCTGAGGAGGGAGGAAGCCCATGGCAGCCCTGTCCTGCCCCACCCCAGACAGTGGCCAGATGATGGAGAAGCCAATGCTGCCCACCCAGGCTTGCAGCAAACAGCTCTGGCAACTGGACACCTGAAGCTCCAGGACCAGGGAAAGAAATTCATGTTTTATGACCAGGATCTAAAGCAAATTTTATTGGAAGCTTTTATGTTTGTAGGCTTGAGTAGTTTTTATAGAGAGGAGTTCTGAAAACTGCCATAAAATTTTGCCTTGGGGGTTATGATTACATTTGTATCTTTCCCAAACTTATATAAATAAAGACGACAGTTTTTACTGCAGAAGCTTAAAAGGTTAGAGTGGTATTTGGTCTGTGATGAACCTTTTATAGATATGATGTTGTCAGAATTTATTTTTAAATACCAATAAAAAAAAATACAACTTCACATTTCTTGCTAACGCAATGGTGATTAGAAAAAGAGCTGTAGAAGAGGTGGTGACATTGCTAGTGGCTTCCTTCCTGCTCAAATAATGCTCTATTACATTCTTCTCCACTGGAAGCTATTAAGTAATTTCTGTTCTATTAGAGGAGAAACATTCTGTGATTCCAAGGATGATGCTTTGTGGTGTCACAATATTTGATGTGAGTTTCCCCTCACCTGAAGTCGTGGGGAGTTCAAAAAACCTCCCTTACTGAAGGACTGGCACCTCATATAATTATACCTTTACAAAAGCATGAAGATTAATTATAAAGAGGAAATGAGAAACAATACTTGTTTTTTATGTAGCACATGCCAGGCTAAAAATGATGGAAAGAGTCCATGCCTTTGCCCCATTACAGTGTTTTTATGAAGAGCTCTGTTTGCCAAAACACTCTGACCCCACTCAGCCCAGCCCCCTCACTGGAGGGCCAGCTTCATCCCCATTTCATGCTCCACTGTTTCAAACCAGACCTGCTGTTCCAGAGCAGCGTGCCACAAACCATGCTCTCTCCAAGACTCTGAAGGCAAACTGTAATGACGGGCTCTTTATCAGGATTAATACACTTATTATTAATACACTTATTTGTTCCATACACAGTGGAACAGACTGTTTTTAAAGTGAACACTCGGCCATTAGAAACGACAACTATTGAATTCACTCTGTCTCCTGAAGGACAACCAGATTAGGATTTTAAATTTCAATAAAAACCACCAATAATCTTATTTGCTGCAGACAGGATGACTAATTAGTGAGGAAATCTCCCTCGAAGCATTTGGTGTAAGCAGTGCTCAGCACAGGCACACCACCCTACTCATCCCAGCACCCTGGGCTGTGCTCCAGAGAAAGCTGGCTGATGAAACCCTGCTTCAGGACCTTAGCAAGGCCTGTGGTCTTCACCACACAATCTAAACAAAGCCTTTTGACCACAAATATGTCAACAGAAAACAAATCAGACATCTTCATTTAAAAATGATACATATTCAGACAAGTATTGACCACTAATTAGTGCTTTACATAACTGGCAACAGACACAAAGTAAAATGACACAGTATCCACAAAGAAACAACATCAAAAGCACATGGTGAGGCAGAAAAAAGGCCACTTTATTTCTTTTAACCTCCTCTCTTACCTGAATTTCCTCAGCCGAATGCTGCTCAGAGCAGAATCACATGCAAGCCATCATGAAAACACAGATTTCTCAGAACACCATTTGGAATCACAATACTTGCATCTCTTTGGAGTACTTTAGGGTTAGCATATTTTTTAATTACTACTTTTTTACCTGACACAGAGGTCCCTGGTAAGTAGGATTTAAATATCTCTTACCTTAGCGTCTTTTATCTCCTGTTTTGCCTCCCAAATGTCCCCATGGGTGCCCATTTCATTGCTGTGCTGAGTGGCTGGAGATACAGATGTACCATGGCTTCCAAGGTGGAGCAGTCAGCTGGCCCATGAGGCACTGCAATAGCCCTGCAACACAAACATCCAGGGTTGAACCAAGACAGAGTAAAACACAAAAGCACTTGATCAGAAATTTGCCATTCTATGAGAAATACCTATACTTTAACTCTCTGTAGCAACTAAAATAATAAACCTTGAGCCACTGCAGACAGCATGAAAACTCACTCTCCACAGCTGCAGTGGTGTCCCTCCTTTGGCCACCATCTCTCGATCCCTGATGCCATGTTTTCCCAGAAAGGAAGCCCTGACAAAGCGAGCCCATCCACTGCTGGGTGTTTGCAGAGAGCCTGTTCTCTGTGGGCCTGCAGGCACTATGCTCATACAACTAATAAATAACAGGACATGTTATGCCGGGTGCCTGGCTTTCATGCAATTAATTAACATTTACATTCTACAAAACACTTCAACATATGTCCAAGCCCCACTGATACCTAAGTTAAACATTTGCTGAAGCACTTGATCAAATAATGAAGATTTCCCAAAAGCTTTATTTTAGCTGCATCCATAAGGAGGCTTAATAGAGAAAGCTATGGGCAGGTACCTTTTAAATATTATCTCACAGCCACCTGGAAAATCAGTTGCTTCACAGCAACTAGAAATTAAGGGACTTTATAAAAGCAAATTCATTATCATTATTTTTTCCCTTTGCCTCAGGAGGATCCCAGTTCTTAGTAAAGCTGGGGCACCCATATCTAGTTAAATTACTGTTGCCTGGGATAAAGTAAGAGGCTACATGCAGCCCTTGTGGCTTTCTCCCTACAGCTGTTTCTTCTATCTACTTCCACTCCTAGGATTCACTTTCCAACATGACATTCTTCTGTTTTCTAAACCTTATGTTTACTCAATCAGCAAACAGCCATAATATGAGCTGACAATCACTGCACATATAGCAAATGATGAAAAGACAATGCTGGTATCAAAATCTTATGAGAAATAATATGACTGTAAATTGTTTGCCTCAAATACTACCTGGGGAATTAGGTCTTGCTACAGGTATTGGTTGAAGAGAAGGCTTAAAAATGTTACTGAGAATGACACAAGCTTTCACCCCCTACCAAAATAACATGAAAAAGAAACCCAGCTTCTGGTAATCCAAGATTTTTTTGGTGGTGTTTCATTGAATACGAGTTGGTTGGTATAATTTCATTTACAGAAATCCCTGTTAAAATTACACGAAAAAGAAACTTAGCTTCTCATAATCCAAGATTTTTCTTGTTGTGTTACATTGAATAAGAGTTGGTTGGTATAATTTCATTTACAAGAAATCCAATTTTATTGAATTGTGGAATTTCCCTGACAAAAAACTAGTTTGTTAGGAGGCTTTTGCAGTCCACTATTTTCTAACCATCTCTAAACAGATATGGGCAAGGGCAGAAGGGCAGGGGCAGAAGAAAAGAATAGAGAGTGCTACATCAAACCCCTCAGTCTCTGGATCTGAAAACATCACATTCAAAAGAAAGGATGAATTGAAGCATTGGTCACAGAAAGGTAAGTGGGAGTGGCTTCATTTTCCTTTTACCTCTTAACTCAGCAGCTCCACAGACAAAGCCTTCAGATGGGGAAGCAAGAGAATATGGGCCAGATACAGTCATCTTGGTCACCTGGACCTGTGGCATTCTGCCCAGCAAATGCCTGTGGTGTGAGAACTCATTTTGTCTTGTCCTTACCCAGGGATTCCTCAGTGCAGCAATCTGCACCCATGTGACTGGTGGGAACGCTGCCTTGCCCTTGACACCACAGCTCAAGACTCAAAAGCTTTACTGAAGGCTGACAATCAGCTATTCCAGTAAACTCTTGTAGGTATCCTGAACGGCGTATTTTACATATATTGACTGGGCTCAAAGGAGTACAGCAGCTAAATACTGCCCACGGGTAAACAGAGTTTCAGACTGTGGAATATTGCCGGCAGCTGGAGGCTGAAGGCAGCATGCACTATCAAAGGAGCTGTTGTTACCTTAGGCCATTTTACTCCTGCCTTCTCCAGGGACAGGCCCTGTTTGTTTATCACCCCTAAAGTGTTTCTCCTCTGGATGCTGAAGACTTTCTGTGCACGAGGTCTTTGTGTAAAAACTCCACATGCCTGCAGGGAAACTTCTCAAGGTGGCAGCCTTCTAAGATGGCACAGATGGGCTCACGTTGCTGCCCTCAGGTTTGGTACCAGCCCTTGAACCCACAGAGGTCCAGAGCACATTGTGAACCTGAACCTTTTGTCAGAGACTGAGTATACCATTGACCTGCTGCTGAATGAGAAAGGGTGCAACAGGGCATGCAGGCCTTGGGATCTGGATGAACTCAGTGGTAAGAAAAGAAACACCACCATATGCTCAGAGGCTGCTGCCCCCTGGCCTGGGGCACGGTGCAGTCCCAGGGCTGGAGAGGAGGGATCCCCAGAAGCACTGTCTGCTCTGTGTCCCAGCCTGCCTCCAACAGGCCCCTGCGCTCTAGCCATAGAAAGGGATTCCCCAGGACAATAACACTGTGGCCTGGCTTATTTTTAAGGACTTCAGACTTCTCCTGTACCCCATTACATGACACACCACAGTTGTTACTTTCTTTCATAATTTTTAAGTGCTCAAGTACAGAATTATTCATTATCAGATAGCTCACAAGGCTTCCTGGGAAGACAAACCGAATCTTCCCAGTTTGGTTGTGTAGGCCACATGCTTGTGAAGCACCGGCCTGTTACACAGAACCAGTATTGTCATGGTTGGAAAAGATCTCTAAGATCACCAGGCCCAACTGTCCACCTAGGAGAAAAAAGCAAAACAGAACAAAACACCCACTATGTCCAAATTGAATACCTCCAGGGATGGTGACTCCACCACCTCTCTGGGCAGCCCATTCCAGTGCCTGACTGCTCTTTCAGTAAAGGAATTCTTCCTCATCTCCAGTCTAAACCTCCCCTGGTGCACCTTCAGAGCATTTCCTCTGGTCCTATCACTGCTCACTTGAGGGGAGAGGCCAGCACCCACCACACCACAGCCTCCTTTCAGGCAGTCGTAGGGAGCAACCAGGCACTATGTGCTCTAGCTAGCAGAAGGGCTGTATCTAGTTGACCTTCAGGTCTGCCTTATTAAACTGAGTAGTCGCCACTTTATCTTTTTTTTTTTTTTAAATTCCTGCCATTGAATTGATTGTTTGATGACAAAGATTTAAAGTAGATTTACTATGAGGCATAGAAGCCATAGTCCAAAAAGAGTAAGTTTTTACAGGTGAGCTTGCCTCAACCCTCATCAACCTTTTTATTAGGGCTGTCACTAAAAAATATCTCAAACAACTGAAAGACTCCTTGGTCTCTGTCCCAGTGGGATGCACAAGAGACCCAGCACTGCCCTGGCACAGGCTGACCAGAGGCTGACCAGAGGCTGACTCCCGGGCTCCTGGCAGCAGCACCTGAGGGGAGGGCAAGAGCTTTCCTGCCAAGAGCACCCTGGAGAAGGTGAGGTAAAGGGAACCTCATCATCCTGCTGGGGATGGGCCCAGAAACCAGGGAACTGCCTTCAGAACACTTGCATCCGGTTTGAGTTGTTTCTGATTTTTTTTTCTTTTAATAAAAATGTGCTGTTTCTCCCAAGCTTGATTAATATACTTATATGTGGACACCCCCAGAGCTATCCCTGGGGAGCACAGACACCCAGTGCAAGGCCGAGGCTGCCACCTCAGCAGTGGCCACTCCCAGCAGTTTCAGAGGCCCAAAACACAGACATGTATTGTCAAGGTACCAAGAGAGGCACTGAGGTAATATCAGCCTTGTTCCCCGTTATTCCAGCAGAAGTGTCCATGGTCTGTATGAGAAGGAGATAGAGGAATATCCTGGCAGAGTTCAGGTGCCTACAAACCCCTTTCTTTGCTCCTTGCCACCATCCCTGCCTGATTTCAGAGTTATTTTCCTCCTCACAATCAGACACACGAAGCACACAACAGGGGCATAAAAAGGGGCACAGCCCTGTGGCAGAGGACATAATGATGGTAACACTCCCATCAGGCTCCCACAGGGGCTGTGCAGCCTCCAGCCTGGCCCACATCATGGACTCTCCTGGTCTCCTTCCCTCTCTCAGGGCATGCTGACAAGATAATGAAAGCTTCAGGGAGGAATTTTTTGCCAGTGTGTATCTTTCTACTGTTGTTACAGGTTGGCATGTCCACAGAGCAAGCAAGGACAGGGTGCCAAGTTTATTACTACCCATGTTTTATAATTTACAGCCTGCACAACTGAAAGGCTGAAAACACAGCAATTTTGCAGGGTAATTCTGGGAAGTAACCATCCTGCAGCACCAATTATTAAAACCACTTGTACACATTAAAGCTATAAAGATTAAAAATATAGCACACTTGCCATTAAATATGAATGAAATCATGCAATATGTATTATATACCAGTGCAATGGCCAGCCATGTGTGCTTCAGCACAACCCTACAGAAGAATTGCAAACCCCAAGTCCCAAACCAATGTGCATTTTGTCAAAGCTGAGGAACAAGTTTGTCATGCAAAATAAACACAGATGTTCTGAACATTGACTGCAGCTTTCAGGAGATGGCTAGGAAAAGAAAGTGCTTCAGGAAAATATGCCTCTCCATGCCAGGCTACTGGCTCTGCACAGGAAGTACTTGACCATCAGCTGAGGTCGGGTGAGTCATTTAACAGACATATCCTGTTGTTGGTTTTAATTTGCTTTGCTCTACATTGTTAATTTTTCCTCAATACTCTTTCTTGAAACATATTCAAATGGCTCCCCATGCTGATGTGCCTGGCATGCTTTGGAGATACAGGCATGCTGCTGGCTAAATCTGCTTGTGGTTCAGAAAGGCTAGAGTTTATTAGCACCTCAGGCCTTGCTCTGCCTTTTTATTGCAATTGTTTTCCTCTTTTCCTTCATTCTGCCCCCATGAGAAATGAATCATTCTCTGTCATGCCACACACAGGAACATCCTTCTGTTCTCTAACTACCATGTGCAATTCCCTGCAACATTATTTAGGTACACACACACACCTGGGTAAACATCTGGTCAAAGTGTTCACACACATATACAATCGCATCTCTCAACTTAAAGCCCAGTTTTAGTAATTTTCTAGATAAAAGGATAGTCAGTGTTTCCTAGTAGAGCTAATATTTATCTTGGCCAGGAAAAAAAATAAACTGAAGCTATGGAAAAAACAGTTAGGATTTTGCCTTCAAATTACATTTTCTAAATGAGCCTCCATGGTTGTAATGGGAAATAAAAATGTGACTTAAACTTTGGACATGAAATTATTTAGCCTTGTGGTAGAAAGGTGGCCAAGCTATAGGAGACTTCAAGTGGAGATCCTGTTTCTAAGCTTGGCCACAGGCTTGTGTGGAACTGACCAGCTCCCATATTCTCTGCCTTAGTTCCTCAGCATGATAGTAACACTCAAAGATGGTGTTTCTGTGATGTACTATGAGAACAGGCCATGGAAATGGAGAGGCTGTTTTGACAGTCTAGTGACAAGGACCATGGTAGAATGACCCTTCTCCTAGCAGGGGTTCTTTTGATCTGATGTATGTTATCCCACAGAAAAAGCTTTTCAGCTCAATAACCCAGTGTACTACAACTTTTTGCCTTCACTGCATGACCTCGGAGTTGTTTCCCCAAGAACTCTTATGGCTTTTATGGATTCAAACATGTGATACTGGCACCTCTGTATCAGCTCACACACAGGGACTAAGCTCCTGCATGGCACTCTGTACCAGAGGCACAACCTTCTCCTTCAGCCTGTGAAGGCCACTACTCCACATGGCACCTACAGAACAAAGCTCAACCACAACTCCAAACACAACTATCATGGAAACCAACACTGCTGTAGCCCAGAAACATGCTTGACTCTTTCTCAAACATGCAGTTACTCTGGTAACACGTTACTTATGAAGCACCAGAAGGTAAAAGCATGGGTCAGCCATTGGCCTTTTCCTTGACAAGGAAAAATCTGGTTATCCATTGCATGCTAAGTGCATCCCTGTACCTGTGTAAAAGCCCATCCAATACTTTGTGTAGACCAAACATATCTGCTAGGAGGCCCCTCAACAGCAATTCACACCTTTAAGTTTTGCAAGGTGCTTTGCTTGTGGCCACTCTGATCCCCTGACTTCTTCCCTTGACAAAAATGAAGATAAAATTGTTCCCTCTCACTACCATGTGCATTCCAGCACTTAACCTCATGGCATATATTCTCTCAGAAACATTTTTCTTGTCTGTATCAGTACCTCAAATATTGAAGTGAAGCTCGGAGAGCCCTTGTGGGGCTGCTGTGCTAGTCTCCAGCATGCTCCATCACTGAAATGTAATTCAGTCCCTGCCCTGAATAAGCTTTTCTGGCATTTGCAAGGCTATGTCAGTAAAACTGTCTGCACAGGAGAGGCTTCTCTTCTGTTGTAATTATACCACAGCTTCAGCCTGGGCAAGGACTGACTGACCTGCAAGAGTAACAAACTGGCTACCATAGATCTTACTTGACTAACATACACTAAGCAAAAGAGCTTGAGTTTCCAGTATATTGACTAGAGAAAATTGTAAATTTCCATAAAATCAGCCATAGGTGAGGGGAGAAGACAAAGAAAAGTTGAGTAACTTCAAAAATATAAATGGGTACAGGAAACCTGGGTTACCCTTCAAGATTTACTATGAACAGAACAAGAGGTTAAATTTGTCAAGTAAATGACTCGCAGAACATTCTTCTCCCAGCCCTAGTTAGCAGTAGTGGGCCTGAGACAATGATAATTCATTACCCACGCATCTCTGTCTGAGCAGGGCAACACAAGTCATTTGGTGTCTGCAGACCTAATTAGGTGTCATTAAATGGCCCAATGCTCCTTTTCCTGCTGCACTACCGAGAAGCTAATTTGTTTGTGTGATGCAGTTGCAAAGACAGAGGAAGCGTTAAAACCTTCTTCAACTTTGTGTAATGTGACAGCAACTGAAACTGTAGCAAACCTGGGCAGGGAGTAAGGGGGGGGTACAAA
This sequence comes from Phaethornis superciliosus, assembly GCA_023637945.1. NCBI lineage: Eukaryota > Metazoa > Chordata > Aves > Apodiformes > Trochilidae > Phaethornis > Phaethornis superciliosus. The sequence goes on from JAJQWJ010000005.1 coordinate 555,130, forward strand.
CTGGGAGGGGGTATTAGACCCTGCACCATTTGTGTGAAGCATGCAAGTGTGCCATGCTGACCATGCTCCATTTGCTACTGTTTTGGTAGACAACAGGCTCAACATGAGTAAACAGTATGCTGCAGCTGCAAAGAAAGTCAACAGGATGCTGGACTGCATCACCAAAGACATCAACAGCAGAGACAAAGTCATCATCACCCTGCTCTACTCAGCACTTGTCAAGAGTATTGCATCCACTTTTGGTCCCTACTGTACAAAAAGGATGTGGACAGGCTAGAGAGGGCGCAGAGATGCACCATGAGGATGATCAGAGGATGGGAGCACCTGCCATACAAGAAGAGGCTGAGAAAACTGGGTTTATTTAGCCTTGAGAAGAGAAGGCTTAGGGGAGACCTTATTAATATGTTCCAGTACTTACAGGGGGGTTACAAAGAAGATGGAGACTCCCAATTTACCAGGAGTCTTACAAGGAGTATTTACATGGACAAGATAAGGGGCAATGGGCACAAGATGATCCACGAGGACAGACAGACATTGGAATGGTCTCCCAGGGGAAGTGGTGGCTTCCCCCACTTTGGAAAGTTTGAAGTCTCAGATTGACAGGGTGCTGAGACATCTCAGATAAACAATAATATGGGAAGAGCTGGACCAGATAATCCTTGAGGTCCCTTCCAACCTGGCATTCTGTGCTTCTATGATTCAAATATTTCTGTTCTATCTGAACAGACAACCTGCTTGGTTTTCTTTGTTCTTTAAATTGAATATCTACAGATGCACCAGAATAACTGATGTGGTTAGGATTGCTGTGATCACTCAGTACATGTGTTATATGGGGTGTAACCACATCTAACCAGCTATGGTGGCTGCTCAGTGCTTTAACATGATTGCAAATGTTAGTACAACCTTAAACCATCTCCTGAGATCGCCTTTGAAACTCGTGTCTTTCAGTAACAGGTTTGTGGTGACAGCATTTCTAGTTTGGAAGGCAGCCACAATTTGTTAAACTGAAGGTAGACACTAGTATAAAAAAAGTCAGAAATTCTGTTTACCTTATCCAGCATTTGCAAATCCCAGAACTAGTGAAGAGTCTCAGCCTTAGCTGGCAGCTCTTTGGTAGAAGCCAGCCCTGGTGTGTTGTGCTCCACAACCTTATTGTGAAGCCATTAAATATGTCAAAACTCAGTTCTCTTATTATAATCTCCCTCCCTCTTCTTAGAGCAGAGCTGCACTTCTTGGGCCAGGACAGGAACTGAGCAAAACCATACATATGGAGTGATTGGCCTACAGCACCTGAACACAGAAATTCAGCCAGGTCATTGACATGATAAGGACCCCCAACTCACCTCAAACTATTTGCAGCAAACACAGGCAGCTCACTAGGCAGCAAATTGAGTAAACTCCAAAGTTCTATGAGCTCAAAGGACCCAAGACATTTAAAAACTAACAGCACAGAGGAACTAGGAGGGGCTTGCATAGCTGTGTCCTAAAGGATGCTCTTAATACCCTAGTGAAGGCAAAGAGCCAGGGAGAACATGAGAGAGATACACCACCACTTACTACACGGAGGAGAAGCCTAAGGAAAGATGACTTGCTGTTTCTCAAATTAAGGGAATATAGCAATAGTCACTGAAATGACTGGAAAGAAGGTTAAAATCCCCAGGAGGACAACCTGAGCAGAGCAAGCTGGGAATGACAGCAAGTAAACAAATTCAGAATGCAAAGTCAAAACCACAGAAGAAAGGTATAGGAAGTGAGAAGGACACAGGCATGACTGCCAGCTCAGGGATGCTGCAGAGGTCAAAGAAAGTTTGAGTGTCATCAGCAGCTCAGGAAAAGCCATGGCATAGAGAGAGAGGTGGCAGCACATTGTCAGAGGAGTCCCATACAAAGTCCATAAAGCTTCAGTTCAGCCCAGCTATGACTGTCTTTCCTGTGTTGCCTGCCAAGTGAAATACTGCCTGTGCTGTTTTGACTGAAGTCAGCAGTGAAATTGTTGCTGGTATAGTTGCATTTACCAATAAAAGAAAAAGTAAACCCAAACATTTCTTACAGAAAACCTGTGTTTATGTTTTCATAAAGACACTGTGTCAAACATGACCTTGACGGAAACAATAACCAACAGCTCTTAAAATACATTCAGGGCAAAATCTAAGGGGGTGGAAAGACAAGGAGAGGAATTCAGTTTGCATGTTTGCAAAAGAAACAACATAACTTCTCACAGAGAATCTTTCCTTTTGTAATGTACCTCCTCACTGAGCCATAAGGGTGCCTTCAGCAGAGTGCTGTCTCTCAGTTCTCTCACCAATTACGAAGCTACAGAGTATCTCATAGACTGCCTCACCTGTAAAAGCAGATATACTTCTACAACACTCCATCACAACCTACAACTTATTTTGAACTGAAGCTGAACTGGATTATGCTTATACATGAAAAGTACATTGAGAGGCTACAGACTGCATTTGTCCTACCAGCCTCTTGGTTACTTGCCTACATCACAGGTATGGTGAAGGTGGTTCATCTATTTAAGGATTTAGGGGTCCAAGCAAAGCTGTCTAAATGTATTAAAAAAAAAGGTGGTGCTTGCCATGAAGAACATTTGGTCTGACATCAGACACAACTGCTCTGGTTACTCTATACTTGTACTGTCCTCTGAACACTATCACTGCTACTACCACAAGCATCTTTTGCCATTTGCAAATGGACTATGAACTACTTCCTCCAGTGCTACCTGGACACCAGCATGGCTTGGGCTTACACGTCTGTTGCAAGGATGCAAGATGGTTTCTGTTGAGTTCTGGCCTTTGTGGTCATGAAAATCTTGGGGTTTGTTTCAGAGCAGTTACCAGCTTTTGGGACTACAGACAACAGCTGCCAAACCCAGTAGAAGCAAGGACAGGTTTTGTTTAGCTGCAGTGACTCTCTGAGCCAAACTCTGAAAGGCAGGAGGGCCCAGGACCAGCTCACTGTTCAGGGCTGGGGGCTAGAACACTGCAGTGCTTGATTATCCACCATTTCCTACTGAAAGCATGCACTGCTCATGCTCTGCACTTGCTCCCTTCAGCAATATGCTTTATCAGGCCAGATTCTCAGCTGGGGTGCTCCTCAGTTAATAAGCTGAACTCTGTCGAGCTGTTTTACACCAGCTGCTAATGTGGCTTCTTGGTCTTTTGTTTTTAATTGCCAGCTAAACATAATCCTACAGATGTGTACTTTGGACTTGCTTCTACTAATCCCTTCAGCTCAGAAATGGGCAGTGAAAGGAGAGGCAAGGGGACGTTCACCCTCTGTGTCCGTGGGGTGCCCTGGCTGTGTCCCACTCCCCCACTCACAGCACAAGGTGAGGGCTGCACTCTGCCTGCCCCTGGGGAAAGCCATCCACAGCCTCCCCACAACTGCTACTGAGCTCGGGAGGTGTGAGACAGCTTCCACCTCCTCCTGGCTGAGAAAACTGCAGCCAACAGCTTGGTTGTTAGCCAGGACCGTACATATGGATAAAATGGGGTCACCTCCCATTCTCAGGAACTCAACATTCATGCACAGCTGTTTTAGCTGGACCAATACCAGTACTCAATGCACTGGTGAGGGTGGCACTGGACCTTTCAGGCTATGAAAGAAACAGAAAGGGTATGGGAAAAAACAGAACAGGATCAGAATATTTCTGGTCTTTACAGCATCATCAAGTGGAGGAATTTGGAACCCACAGTGTTAACATGTTTAAGCTGCTTCGACAAGGGAATATATACTGTTAAATCTTGGGAGTTATTTAAAATGCCAGTGAGTATAATAGCAGTGCTCTGAAATAACCATTTCATCTGCCTACATTACTCTAAAATTAATGAATAATGAAGCGATGCCCTTCACATTCTCTTCCCTTTCCATTCCAAGATATATTGATCAGATGACATTTATTTAAGTTTGGGATAATGTATTAATTTCAAGATAATTATTCAATATACTTTTGTCACTGTTGATATGCTTCAATGTCATACAGGGGCCAGGGGATGAATAAACTGTTATCTGACATTGCTGGACAGGGTGCTAGAAATAAATGCAATTTTTCTCCTTGAGAATCAGAGCCTTAAGTTTTTCCTTCTCTTTTTTCCCCTTCAGTGGGGAGGGAGCATCGAGGCAGGCGTTCTGATGGAGCAGAGCCAGGAGAGACAGATCAGGGAGGGTGGAGGGAGAGATGGTACAGTGGGATGAACTGCTCTTCTGTTGTCACTGGGGTCAGCCTGACACTTAGCAGAGCTGACAGAGCCCATCCTTAGTGGATGCCACTGCAATATTAACATTCATTTGGAGCAGATGTGGCTAAAAGCATGAAACATTGAACAAACAGCTGCCACAGATCCAGTGCCATTGCATGAGCACTTATGTTCTATTAATGCAGCGTGTTCCCAGGGCTGGGAGGGCAGCCCCCCCGCTGGTTCTGTGGTGCATGGGTCAAGCACCAGAACGGCGCTGGCACGGGACTCACTCCCTCTGCAGCCCACCAGCCTGCACCACTCACCTCACCCAGCACCCACCTGCCCCTTCACACTGCTCAACCCATCCTCTTACACAGCAACATCACTTTTGCTCCTGATTTATTTCTACAGTAAAATGATTAACTTTTTTTTTTTTTAATCTTCAGACTTTATGTCGCCCTCTCCACATATCACCACAAGAGACAGACAGCAAAATGGAACACTAAAGATTCCAAAATCCCAGCTCAGCTTTGGGAGATCTCCAGTGTAAATCTGGAGTTAACCTGTTGACCCACACAGACTTATTTCTGGTGTGACTGAGAGCCAAAATTGTAGCTGTCATGTGTGCAGAGAGAGGACTAACAACCTGAAAACCTGCCCAAACAAGTAACTGCAGAGAGAAGAAACACGTAGTGCAAGGCAGAAGATGGGATAAACTTAAATTTTACCTGGATGATAAAAATTGGCACAGGAAGACTTCAAGCACCTCTCTGGATTCCAAATAAATGCAGAGCATTGATGGAGCTCTCTTTGAGAGAGACATTGATGGAGCTGTACATTGATGGAGTACAAATTCTTTGAAGCTAGCAGGCATGCAGGTAGGAGTATACTTGCAGGTTATGAAAAAGGTGCATTTCTTAAAAATTCACCTCTCAAATAGAAAAATCCCACAACACAACCAGCAATGTCAGCGCTGCAAAGCCTGTGGGCAAGCAAGCAAGATGCCACCTGGTTCAATTCACAAAGTGACCCCCACATTACAGCATCCTACTGAGCTCACAGCTCTACCATTGCAGGAATAGTCCTTTTTTATTAATTACACCAGCTCCTTTCCCATATTGCCAAGGGCTGCAGGGCCTGGGAGTAGCTGCTTCCAGAAGACACACTATAAAGTTAATCACTTCAGTATCTCCAGAGGAGAGGAACAGGATATTTGTCCCCCACCTTGCCAAGCAGTCAGGAATGTGTTGGAGAAAATCTTCTGCAGCCTTCCTTGTTGCAGTGGAGCTCCTCAGCACTGCAGCCTTCACCACTCTGGTGCTAAGATGCCACATATCTTAGCAGGAGATCCCAGACTGGGTATGCCACCAGCTTCCTAGTGCCAGGGGCTGGTGATGGGAAAATGAATCCTGACAAGGGGAACTGCACACACCAAGGACAAGGTTGCTGGGCTGGGCTGAACCACAGGGCTCGCACCATTTACCAGGTGTCAAATTGGAAAAGTAAAAAGAGTATCAGGTTTTGTTCCATTTAAGAACTAACGCCTGAAAAGGAACAAAAGCAAAGAGAGCAAGAAGAGCAAAAGGCATGGAGAAACCTGTAACTGAGGTACTGCTTCAAATAGAGCATGCTACCACCAGGACAGGAAACAAAAGGACACTGACAGCTGGGACCCTGACTGCTGTCCCCTCCACCTGGCTCAGGATCACCAGCAAGACATTAACTCTGCCCTCACTGTACAACACAGTCATGTTTTGATACTTGCAAAAAGGATGTTTTCAGCGCCTGCAGATTTCTACCAGCTCAGCTGAGACACGTTTGTCATCATTATTATTTTGCACATAAGTCAGCTTCCATATTCCCCCACCCAGAAGCAGGTATTTGCTATTCAGGTTTTCAAAACCCAAGGCAGGCAGTGCTCCTTGAGAGACAGCTGCAGAAGAGACACATGACTCAGGTTCCTGATGTGCCTGCTGAGAAGCAATGCAAATTCTCCCTGAGGTGCTGTAAATCACACTTGGCTTTGCAGCCTTTGCTGTTTGCTAGCTGACAGGGATTCCGGTTTTCCTCTCACCTGCCCTAGTTCACCAAGGGTGCTTTCAGTTGTGCCAAACCCTGCCTTTTTGGTTTTAATGCCCTTTGACACATTTGTCTAAGCTGCGATGGAAACAAAAGCAAAACCAAACCAAACAAACATTGAAAACAGTAAAGAAATTATCAATAACACAGGGAAAATCTTATATTAAGTGAAGTAAGATGCCATGGAAGTAGAAATGACACTGTGGCAGAGCAGGCTGCACTAACACAAGAAAAGAGCACCTCCTCCCTCAGGATCAACCATGGGATACCACAGCAGCATAATGAAGTATCATTGCCATCATTAGTGACATGACAGACTGTCCTCCATTAATTCACCTGATGGTCAGGTCTGCCCTCTGCTCACCTCCTTCCACCTTTCAAGCATGCTCCTAATCCTCAGACTTCCAGTAGCACAGTCTATACATCAAAATGTCAGCAGATCCTCTTCAAAATGAGCAAAACCGTGTAACTGAACTTCCTTTCCCATGTCTGTCATCATTCTGCCCAGTAAATCAGAGCTGATACATATTTGTCATCTCCCTGACAGAACAGAGATGAGTCAGCATCAGCAACTCCCCAAAGAATCCAAAATTCATATCAGTGACAGCTCATGTCTTTTCTGCTGCCTTTCCATCAATAAGCATAATTCAGAGAGCTGTATTCCCTCCTCCCCCCCCCCCCAGTATGTGTTCTTACATGTTTAAAGCTCCTAAATAACAGATAGGTGAAGAAGAGACTAAAAAGTTCCTCAAGGTCTGTCTCTCCATTCTGTACAGTAAGACCTGAACTACAAAAACAGCATCTCCAGGAGATTCTGCTAAGTTGCGTAACACCGACACCTCATAACCAGGATGAAAGCAAAATTACACCTGGTGCACCTAGCATCAATACAATAAGCCACAGCTGATTCTCAGCGTGCTCATTAGCCTGTGTTCCTTGGATGAGATGGTCTGAAAATATTTTGGGAGGTGTTTGCAACACCCTTTAAATTACAGCCCTCCCTCCCTTTCACATCCCACAGGGAACCCATACAAACTTTTTTTGCAGCTGGCTTCAGGTTAAAGAAGTAGATTCTTCCATGCTTTTCCCTTCAGTGTCTCATTACACAACAGAAGGAAAAACCCAGCGCAAAACAATAACAACACAAGCAAAGCCAGCAGCCAAGAGTACAGCTTTCATACCTATTTCTCTCAAGGGTTTGTCTTCAGTCTTTGAACAAAAGGAAGAAAATGTGTCTGATAAGCAAGGTTACTCCAATTGCCTCTGACAGCTTTAAAGTGCACCCCTTTCTCCTCGAGAGACTTTGATCTTCTGGTGAACAGGACTTGCAGTTGCAGAAAATTACCTTGTCATCTGCAACAGAGTGTTACAGGCTGGTATTTACAGTGTCAGTAACCGAGGCAGAGACCAGCAAGGCTAAATAATTAATAATGCAAACTGGATGCCCCTCAGTCCGAGTTGACTGCTCGCTAGGATCCTGCAAAGGCAGCTTCCTTGTCTCACCCTGGCTCAGCAATCTCACCAGGAGAAAACCAAGTCCATCAATAAAGAGCAAGGATTGAAAAAAGTGGGTGCAGGGGTACTCAGCAGGAATTTGCCAGCTCCTGCATTCGCCGGTGGGGCATGAAAGAAGTATCTGCACTTCCACTTCGAACAAAGGCTAAATCAGAGAGAATCCCCCAAGTAAAAGGTCACTAAGTAATCCACTGAGCTGTAGCACAGTATATCACTTACTCCCCTTGTAATAACACATAGAGGCAAAGGGGGAAAAAAGACAGAAAATCTATCCTGGTAGAAATAACACCTCTGGCTACTGGGTATGAAAAGTGCATTTCTAAAAGCCTTTTCATGACTGAGATGAAGCAGCAGAGGCAGTGAAAAGCTGAACCATCTGAAGGGTGAAGATACTAGGTGAAATGGACAGGTGAGGGGAGAAGTATCACATTTCTATTTTCGGTTGCTTGCAGCTTTACAGCCATGCCCAGCTCCCTTTAATGACCAATGGAGCGTGTCCATTGAGTGTCTCAGACTCTCCAACTGCTGGAAACATCTAGCAGGATGGAAAATGGATGTAGGCAAAAGTGAAAAGGCCACTTTTTTTTAATAGCAGATCATTCTCCTAGCTCCCCCTACTCCTTAAGCTTTTCTCAGGACTTACCAGCTGGCTGCCTCCAGTTTCTATGTTTACCACAACAGGAATAAGCAATCTGGTTTACCTAGTCTGATGAAATTCACCTGAAATGTTCTGCTCAAGAAATGCAACTGTAAACCTCAGAGGACCCACTGTCTTCCAAGCTCCTGTTTGTGTTACACATGGGCTGTGCTTACCTCCTCAGGTCAGTGCTGATGAACCTGCTGTCACACTTTGCTCCTCTGCCTTTAGCAGGATTTTATCCTATTCTGTCCTTAAAAGAAGCCTCAAACACTCTTAACACATTTCAGATCAAACACAAATATCACAGCTGAAGCAATTTGCAGCTATCAGCTGTAATCAAGCTCACTGGGGAGGCTGCAGTGGCACTCTGGGCCTCACCTGCCCCATGAGTTCAAAGGCCACAGCTATAACCATTAGCATATTTCCACAGGCAGAGCAAACAAATAAGTGAATATTTAAACAGTGCCAAAATATCACAAGGTTCCTCCTCTGCCTCAGAATTGGAATTGTCAGTTCTTAAATTGTGTGCACTTTCAAGCAGTGCAGTCTGCTGCCTGAGACACCATCTCACAGTCCCCATTTCTTGCAAATTGCTTCATAAATGTGAAGTTAAAGGATAATGTTACATTTCCCACTGCAATTAGGCAGTGCCTCCTGACAGACAGGAATAATGTGTTCCATATAGAGTTCGTTATTTACCAGAGAGGAAAGATTCCTGCTTCCACAAGCAATGGGGTACAAATAAAAGCTGATGGCCAAGTGCAGGAAGCTTCTACCCCTTCCATGAGCAGGGAACCTCTGCACTGATGCCACATTGCAGTGGTGACAGAGGGAAAACAAGGCAATTTTCACTGATAAAATGAGTACAGGTACATCATCCATGTGCCTTCTCAGATAAAAAGGAAAAGCAGAATAAAGACAAGGAACTAAATTTCTGTGAGGAGTCACCAACAGGTGTCACATGATAGATTCACCTTTGAAGTGCTGAGATGTCACCTCATCAGGTGGCCTGGGGCTGCCTGGCTCTCCAGCAGGTAGCAGCTGCTGGCTCAGGGGTAAGGCAAAGCTGGAATCATGCCATCCTGGAAGTTCCATCAGAACTGCAGGTGTACCAGCAGTCACTTTTAAAATAAATAATATGTAAGTCGAAAGACATGACAAAGTTTTAGCAGAACTTTAGGGAGCCTGCGGTCATTAAAATGGTCATGCTGTGGTGTCTGAGGCTGAAGACAACACAGGCAAGGGAGAACATCGTGGCTCTCAGAACACACTAAATAACAAGAACACACCCATGCAGTCAAAAAGCCCCACCAGAGAGTGCTCAGGCTTTCCCTTCCATGCCTCATATGCTGGGACAAGTCTGGAATTTTAGGGTTCACAGACAAGGAGTTAAAAAACAGTACCAGTTTCATCCACGTACTGAAAAGCACTCACTGGATGATTAAGAATTATTAAGTATTATGGCAAGACTTCAAATACCCAAAAATGTTTTATACACTGTTCCTCATACAGGTGCCCTGGGAGGGCCTTTTCTGAGCCACATCCCAGGAGCAGCAGAGGACATCCCAGAAGAGCCCAGAAAGGGATCCAAGGAGGGTTGGCAGTGGCCTTCAGGGGCCAGAGGCTGGGCAGGGACAGTCACAGGCTGAAGCCATTTGTCAACAGGAGGGAGGAGAAGATGGGGAGTAATTAATTATGCTCTTACACCAGGATGTAAGTGAAAACTATTTCAATGAAAAATCTAGGTGATAATAGCTAAGTTCCTGGCCCATGCTCAGACTGTTTTGGTTTTTCTTTCACTGAGCTCTGGAAGAGTTATTTAGAGTTATGGAATTTCATCCCCAGTTTGCATTATTTATTCTGTTTCTTAACTTTAAAAAAACAAAACAAAACAAAAAACAAACAAACAAAAAAAAGCCTACTTTTCTTGCTGTGTTATCTTAACAAGATAGCAAAACACTCAGATCCAGAATTACAATGTTTTCAACAGAAGAGGTTCAATATCTCAGGACTACCTCAACTGTCCCCACAGAAAACATAACATTCCCTCACAACTCATTAGAAGGAAAATAAGCTTTCAGCTTTTAATTGCAAGGACTGGGAAGTAACAGATGGCACAGAGAAGAGGAGAAGCACCTCCTGAGCCCAGAGGAGAGCCAGGCCTGCTGCTGGGTGCAGGGCACTGGTCATGGGGCTGTGCTGAGATGGAGGGCTCGGCTCCCACTGGAGATGATGTCTCTTGTACTCTCTGCCCAGAGCTTGTTTGTGCTGTTTCTAAGATGATACCAATGAGGGGGTCTGGTGCCAAGACCTCAACTGGCTCAGGAGAAAGCCAGGCAGTGTTGGAGGTGCTGGTCCGGCCCACCCTGACAGCAGGGCTGCACACCCAGCCCCAAGGCTTTCTGACCATGTTGCTCCTCAAGGCCATTGCCTCACAGGTCTGGCCTTCTTCTTAGCCCTTTTTCTTACAACATTTATGTTTTACAGCAGCTCCTGTTCTGTGTTCAGAGGGAAAACTGAGCAAACCAGACACAGCTTCAGGGAGGGAGCACAAATTATCTGCCACAAAAATACCAGGACTAACTTCAGCTCTTCCCATCCTCACCACCAGTTGTCCCTGGAGACATTAACATAACATATTCAAAAGTAAGTAAAAAAACCTCATCTGGACTGAGTTCCAATCAGGAATATATTTTGAATATATTTTTGAATAAATTTTTCCTCCCTGAAAAAGAAATCACTTCTGCATTTGCTATTTTTACAGGGATTTTAGTAGAGAGCTTCCAAGACAAATTTCTTCAGCCATGGCTTGCATAGTAAAACAACTGACTCCACACTAACTCTAGACAGTAGCAAACATCCTGTCAACATGATGATAGAGGATCACACCCTTGTTTACAATCCACCTCAAGACGGGATGCTATCTAAGCCTTGCACATGCTGACATGTAAGTTTTTAAGTTAGGTAACCCTGATTAGATCTGACTGAGATCCAACTCAATTTCTCAACCAGGCTGTGATCTTCATTTACCTGGATGTTGTGCTGCTACTGTTAGATGAAATAATTCTGCATCAGGCTTTTCTGAGCCTCCCAGTAGAGGAATAACCATAATTATGGGCAGGTCTGGTGAGTGAAACAACAGCCACAAGGAGCAGCTCCATCAGCTGGTGTAGCACTGAGAAATGGGCACGGGCCACTATGCATCCTAGAAATGCATTTAATTACAATATCTATCCACATATCATTGAGGAGTGAAGTAGGTTTCAATGTGACCAGTGTTCTACCAGCAAACTCATTTTGAGGGTCAACAGGAATAATGACCAAAGCATGGGTTCCTTGGTGTGCCAGATGTTGGCCTTCAGTTCCTGCTGCTGCCACAAACTCAGAGTCCTCATGTTGTCTGCACTGAGCTCTCCCCTCTAACCCCACAATCACCCCCACGACAACTCCGCTGTTCCTTGCCCAACTCCAGGAGCACCCCTGGCAGCCTCAGGGGAGCCACCCACAAGGGGACAGGGCTCTATGGGGCCACCTCCAGCATTTCCCATTTTGTGCTCTCAGTCATCAGGCTTGTTTTGATTAAAACCCCCAGAAATCTCCAATTAAAACCCAATAATAGCTAATCCAAACTACTGGAACTTCTGGACACCCTTTACATCCCTAAATGTCCTATCTGCTGTAATAAAAGACAATTCATCACAGCTCATTTACAGCTGAGATGCAGGAGTACTTCTAAGTGCTCCAAAGGGGGCTGTGGAAGAGGATTTTATTCATAAACTAAGGCTGCTGATTTTAATTACCAGAGCATATAGATTATTCACAGAGGACTTCCTTTAGCTGTCCCCATGCCCCAGGAGACAGAGCTGGTAGTTGGGTGAACTGTTCTTTGACAGAAAATGTCAGTAGCATAACACTAAGTATGGATAGCTTTGAGGGAGGCTGCTAATGGTTTGCTTGAAGGACAGGGCAGAAACTGTCTCACTGTAGGTTTGTGCTCTGCACCTACAGCCCAGCACAGAAATGCCTGGTAAAGAACATCAGCAGGAGCTATCTGGCCTGATTTACACACAGGAGCCATGGCAGATGAGCATCCTGACTGCCCTGGCCTGCTCTAGCTCTGGTGCAGGTTTCTATTCCAGCGTCAGGGCCTCCCTGCTGATCCACTGAACCCTGTGAATACACTGCTGATACCAAAAGCCCCAGCTAAAAACTCTTGGGTACTGCTGCTATTGTTCCCATTTTCAGAACCTCATGAAACTGGGAAACAGATCCCCTGGAGGGTTTCCCTGCTGCTCTGTGCATCTTTGTGAAATCCAACACATCAGCCAGCACTGAGGGAAAAGCTTAGCTTGGCCTTTAGCTCAGGCCCTCTGTGATCAGGACCAAGTCCTCAGCTGGTGCCCACAGATCCAACTCCCACAGAGCTACCATGACTGACCTTGCCTGTGCTGCTGGGGACTGGTCCTCAGGCAGTGATGACATGGGTGGGAGAAGTCATAGGCTTCCCAGAAACACACCTCTGTGTGGTGCAGAGGGCAGAAGGGAGGCAGTTTGTAGAAATGCTTGTCAGAGCTTGATTCAGAGAAAATTTAATGAACAAAAGGTCAAGTCACTCTAGCATGCCATCATAATCAGCCATGTGCAAAGTCAGGGAAAATAATGATGGAGACACACAATTTGGCTGTGCATAAAGGACTGATCCCTATTTTCTTTCTGCATCACATTCTAATCAGGCTAAACATCACTCCTGTCTGCTAGCCAATTCTTAAAGAAGTGTTCATCTCTTCAGGGTTATTCCTGTGGGCTTTTTTGACCACGAGTTTTTTTCTACTTCGAGAGAGATTGAGCAGAGTGTGATAAAAAATGTTGAAGTGTTGCCTGAACAAAGGTGAAGTCAAAGCAAGAAAAAGACTAGGCACTTGCCAAAATAATTTGCACAGGTTGCAGAGATGAATTCAGTGATCCTTAGCAAGGGCATAAGCAGAACTGAGTGTGCATAGGTTGTTTTTTCTTTTTCCTTTTTAAAGACCTCCCCCCTTTAAAAACCAACAGCAAGACTGTGAAACGTGCCTCCAGCCCTACTAAGCCAGTGGAAAGCCTACCTCCAGCTGCAGGGGAAATCCAGTACAGATGCTGAGCACCACTGAAAACTGCAGGGGTTTTGCTGGGGAAGGGAGGGCAGCAGCAAAAGCCCTGTTAAAACTGCAGGCACCCAGAAAACCATGCGAGGCCCAGAACACTCATCCACCTTTGGCTTCACACCACTGCAATGGGATGTATGGGCTCTCTTCTCACCTCAGCAATGCACACTCAGCCCCTCTCCAGATGGATGCAGAAAAAGTCATCCTCCCATGTCAGAGCTGTGTCCTGGCTCAGGGATCTCCCCTCATGTAGTTTTCCATGTACCAATAGGAGTCCTTTCCCAACCACAGCCCAGGCTTGACCCCACCTCCCCCAGCCTGGGGATGCTCTGGATGTCCACCACAGGCAACAAAAACACCTGCTCCTCCTGGGTCCAGCCCCTGAGCCAGATCACTTTGGGCCACAAGGCTTGTTCTCAACACCCTTTCCTCCAGGCAAGCAGGGGCACACTGTGCACAGAGAAACCCCTGCTCTACAGGTGGGAGCAGTCCTTTCTCTGGCCTAATTCAAAATTTATACAACCACTGCAGAAATTCGTACTGAAAACAAGGATGCACGTGTGGCATCTGGACAAAGCAAGCAGAGTGAAAAGGAGATTAAACCCCCCTAGAGAGAGAGTAACTTAAGTGTCTTCTTGCGACTGTCACTGCAGACACAACTCATGATGCACAACCAGAAAAGAGCAGCAGGGTGTGGCAGCACCTTGCTTCATGACCCTCAGGACTGCTCTGTCTGTGGACCATCATCCTTGGGACCATCAAACTCTGACCTGGCCTTTTCCTCTCTCTCCTGACACACTCTCTCCATGGCACTACCTCCCCAGTCCTCCCTGTTTTGGGAAGGCCATAGAAAGAAATACCTGCTACCTGTCAAAATACTCTTCTATAGCAAGAAGGTCCTCATAGGACCTAGAATAATCCCTTTTGGGGAAAAGGGACCAGACACACCTTCCATGGGGAGGAAGAAAGACTGACTGAGGATCTGATCCCTCATTCAGCCCAGACTCCAAGATACCTGTGTGGAGCAGAAGATTTGGAACACACACATGTGGAAAGAGCTCTGCTGTGACAGCCAGAAGATGCTCCTAGTATCCCTGTATCCAGTGATGGTCAGCAGCAGATGCCCGAGGAAGACTGCACAAATGGCATGAATGCAAAGCAATAGTCTCTCATGAATATCTCTCCTTATCTCCCCAAAACCAGTTCAGAGGCATGGTGGCCCCTGGGAGCTCAGCTTGCAGACAACTCATTTCCCCCTTGGGGGTCACCCGGGGCAGGGGGAGCATGGACAGGAGCCAGGAAGGCACGTTCTTATCTGATAAATAATCAGCTGTGTGCTCAGTGTGTGATTCTTGTTAAAATCCAGTGTTGGAACAGCTCCCGAATCGCACTGCTACCACCTCCACCAATCTCTTTTGCATCTCATTGGCATTTGGGAACGTTAATTGACTCATTATTTCAATTCATATTCAGGGAAGAAAGTTGATTAAGGAAGGCAGATGCAGAATCTCCAGACACATTTGTAGCTGCGTTGTTGTTCTGGCAGTTTATCCGAGTTATTAGAATACTTAGAAGGTAATAGTCAGGAGAACAGGGAAGGAGTCCTGGGAAGCAGGGTCCCTTGCAGAGTGCGTCTTTTAATCCATGATGACATAGTCTTGCCCTTCACCAGACCTTTCCCTGCCCAAGGTCCAACAGAAGCCCTCAGGTCTGAACACAAACTGATCCCACTCACCCAGGACACGCTTCACTGGTGCTTTCCTTTGGTTCAACTTTGCTGGGCAGAGCCTCCCACAGATACTCTCCCAGCACTTCATTAACCAGGGTCTCATCCCCGGCCATTTTTCAAAGCATAGGCACTGTTCCTTTCAGGACAATAGCTCTGTGTCAATGGAAAACATGGCCCAAATTTGCCTCCTACATTTTTTGCAGATGTTGCTATCAGAACTGCTTGAAACACAAAAGGAGGAAGCATTTTGTCTCTTCTTACAGAGGAGAGCTGCACTTTCAGTGAAGGCCTAACCCACAGAGAAGGGAAAAAGCATCTAGCAGCCAGTTCTCCCTTCACCTCAACCTCTGCAAGTGCTTCAGTAGGGTCTGCTGGTGCCCACATCATAATGTGCTCTGTGCCAACACCACAACCCAAACAATCTCAAAGGAAATCAGGATCTGTTTAAAGAAAAGTGCTGTTGACAGGCAACAGTTTCACACAAATTAAGGACAGCAGGATGAACAACTTCCCTCCTCTTCTGTAGTGCAGCATTACTGCTCCTACCAAGAGCCCCAGTTGTCACTATGAGTCTCTCTACCTTCAGACACACCAACACCAACTTGAAGGAGGAAAATATCCCTATGGAAGTCTCTTAGGAGTGATGCAGCAGACAGGAATCGCTCCTTTGGAGCTGTTATGATCTGTCATGTAAATACATAATTAAGGACTTGTTAAAATGCAAATTATGTAAACATATATTAAGGGTCTTCTAAAAATGCAGATTATTGACCCACTGGAACTGAATGACTCCTCTGGAGCTGTTCATAAATACATATTTACATTCTGAAGCACAGATTAGCAACCCGAAAGTCTAGTAGCTTCTCCTTCAGTGACTTTTAAAAGTGCCTGTAAACATATCTGTGTGGAAAAGAAATACTTATATAAATTTTCCTGGACTATTGCCATCTATGTGAAGAAGAGGGTCCTCAGCACAGAGGGTCTGTTTTAAAATCACAGAGCAGTTGCTCAGTAACTCTATCCAGCTGACGCCTCTTCAGCTTCAGCAACTCTGGACAGGAAAACACTCACTCCATCCCTACCATAACTGGAAGCAGCAGCTCAGCAGCATGGACTCAGGTCAGGCTTTTGTGCTTTGAAAGGTAGGTAGCCAGTAAAGTGGTATGATGACACACAAGAGAAAGATGAAGTAAAATGAAGCACAGTCTCGGAACCAAAACAGCCTCATTGCAGCAACCAGCACCTCTTCATGTTGCACCAAGCTCCACACATTTTTTTGGACCAGGGATATCTGCGTTTTTCACAGAGGTGCGCACCCTGGGAGCAGTACCTGGTTAGGTTGTTCTGTACGTTGTTCACAGGTCACACAGGCACTGCACAGCTCTCTGTGTGCACTGAGCTGTACCCAGTAGTGCCTCAAAGCCTGGATGTAGCTAAATCAGCGGAGGCACTGGTGGAAGTAAAATTAAAACACTGGCCTCTAAGCTTTCCCAAGAAGTCCTCAGTCCCTCAGCTGAGTAGTGGCAGATGTCCAGGCTATGCAGCAGGCACTACTGCTAACAGAAGAGAGATCAGAGGCATCCAACTGTCTGGAACAGAGTCCTGGAACAGAGATGCCAGTCAGTGACAGACAGGACAACTCCTTCTGCAGGGACCTTGGCTCAGAACTCACTCCTGCCTCTGCACAGCTTTGCCTTGTTGTTCACCTCAGCTCTGCCCACAGCATAACTCACAACTTCCTTCACAAGGACAATATAATGGGCAAACAAAACTAACAAAGGATCAGCCCTCTCCAAGTCTGGACATTTGTTTACAAGCCATGAATCTGGAAGAACATGGTAGGTATCGGACAGAACTATGAAACAAGACCTGGGGACAATCTGTTTGGGGGTTGTTTTTTGTTTTTTATTCCTCAGCTCCTGTGAGGAACACAGACCTTTGAGATTAACAGAGCTATAAACCATAGACCAGCTGAGGTCCTGGCTTATTGAATACATCAGCAGGAGCATTTTCAGGCATGCTTTACTCTAATAACTCAGGCGGACCAGACAACTTCATGAAGGAATTTGCTTGCTTGCTTCAGAAACTTATAAAGACAACAGGGTAATTCTATCTAAAGATAGCATAAAGAAGAAAATAATTACAATTTAACAGTTACT
Organism: Phaethornis superciliosus; assembly: GCA_023637945.1. Taxonomy (NCBI): domain Eukaryota; kingdom Metazoa; phylum Chordata; class Aves; order Apodiformes; family Trochilidae; genus Phaethornis; species Phaethornis superciliosus. The sequence continues at coordinate 572,580 of JAJQWJ010000005.1, forward strand.
CTAAAATCCAGACTGCACGTGGAGCCATTTCAGAACCTGATAGATGCATAGAATTTCCATGGAAACTTAACCACTCAAAATATAACACACATTTGTTAAACCAGAAGTAGTCAGAATCTGCCAAGGTGGATTTTGCCCACCAGAAGGGAGTTTAGCACTGAAAAAATTTTTTCTCCTCTGTGGTCCAGATAATGCATTACCCCATAGAGCTGGTGAATCTTTGTACACAGAAGCAGTGCAGTTTCTCTTCCTGAGATGAAACATTTCTCTAAAAGTTCACCAACAATATGGAGAACAGAAGCTGGATTTGTGCTGCTATCACTATGGAAAAGAGCATGCTAACAATATTCCTTCAGAGAAACACACCCCCAGTGCTCAGTTTTCTGACAATTGCTTTCCAGATGTATTGAACAGTGCTCAATACAGGAGAGCTGGGTAGTGAGACAGGGAAGGTTTTTAAAGTTAAAAGCCAGAGGTAAAGTTGAAGAGCTATAGGTTAGATCAGCTCCTCACTGCTGGCCTGGCAGAGAACAGCTCTGCTGAACAAGTTATGTAAGGCTGCTTAAAAAGTAGAAATGCACACACCTTGGAAAGGGGGACAGGCATCTGGCCTAAAGGGTAAGAAAGAAGAAATCTACCTCATTCTCCTCAATACTTTGAACTCCTAACCTCCTTCACCATTTACAGCTTGAGATCTCTGCTACACTCCACCTTGTTTTACTACTGAGAGCAGCTTGTAGAGCTGACCATCATCTTCACACCCACTTCTCATACCCCCTTTCTTCTTTTTGATTTTCTTCTTTTTGATCTTACAGATCACAAAGAGCCCACAACAACAAGTGTACAAGTCCCCACGTTTCTGTTCAGCTAGCTAGGAGCTCACAGGCCTTGGCTCAGGCTGTAAGCTGCATTATTTGCTGTTGACATCATCAGGGTTCAGATCCAAAGAGCTAACTGGATCATATCACAACATACTTGTCAGTGATGACATTTGGGTGACTCTGGAAGCAAAAACATAGGTTCTTTGTGCCAAATGAAACCAGGGAAACTTCTCCAGGATTCGGAGATAGTTCAGTGTATTTTACAGCTACGCAAATACAGTTTAAATAAATTCTCTGCTGAAGCAACTGGACACCAGGAGACAGCACTACGAGAGTCCCCTGCCACTCAGGTTCCTTCCAACACCTCTGTGAATGAGCTCCTGCACACAATCCACTGCACATTTCACAGTTTGCTTTACCTTCTGTGCTGCAGCACTTGTTCCAAACATAATGCCACAGTCTGAAGCTCAGAACCACTCCTGGATATCCCTGCCCACACCTGCCCTGGACTCCCAGCACCACACTGTCCCCTCCACCAGTGTGACCAGAGCCAGAGCCCTTGTCAGGAGGCACCACACAGAACACTGAAGGATCCGGCCATGGGAGGAGTACCCCTGAAGCCACCCTGACCTGGACTACAGGATACATCATTAAAGGGTGAGATAAAAACGTGTGACAGAGGACACAGGTGCAGCTGCTCTGGTGAGCTCTGGCTACCTCTGACTCCAGCATCCTGGGAGAGAATCTGTGACTGTTCCTAGAAGCTGTTCAGAGCTCACCAAGGATTGTTAAAGGGAGCAACACTGCAAACTCCAGTAGTATAATTTTACTCTTGGGGAGAAGCTGGAAAAAGGAGAGTGTCAAAAAGAAAGAAACAAATAAATAAAAGCAGCAGGGTGGGATAATAAAGTCAAGATGATGCTTGAAAGGTTTAGGTAACTTTCAGCTGGTACCTAAACATTTTTTCCAAAAAAAAGTTGATACCAGTATATTTGAACAAACACAGGAATGAGCTACTCTTATGCCTAACAGACACAGTTCTCAGTATTGACCACTTGAAAAATCTGACCTCAGCTCCTAGGAAAATGTGCTTTTCAGAAGTCATTCAGAGCTCCTCAGATTTTCAGGATGTGAGTCTAGCTGGTCAGAAATATTCTGATGGAAAAGCCTCCTGTCACTCAGCAACAGCTCATCAAAATGGAAACGTTACCATGTTTTGACAAGATATCACTTCTCAAAATGACAAAGAAACTTCTGATAAAGTGAATTCACTTCATTGTGACTTTCATTTTGATTTTCCCTGTTGAAATGAGTTTTTCATTTGAACGTTTTGTATTTCCATATGAAAACAGTACACAAAGAGAACAAAGCATTTTGACTGACTGAGATTTTTCTTTTTTTTTTTTTTTCAGAAAAGAGAACAATAGGGGTTATAGTAATCATTTTGCTAGGTTCTGCTTCAGAAATGAAAGGTCACCATTTTCTCTGTGATGTTTAGAATACAATCTAGATGTGATTGGAGGTATTAATTACAGTATGAGTGACTGGAAGCCCCACATTGCTGGTGATAATGGTTTTTAGAAGTGCAGACACCTTTTCCAGATGGCCTTTGACACTACAGCCTGCCTCTCCAGCCTACCCTGCCCCATACCTCTGCTTCTAGAAGAATCCCCGAAGCCAGAATGTGCCCAGGGGGTCATGGGGATACCTGCTGTTTGGTGGCACACCACTGCCTCCTCAGGGCAAAACTGCTCAGGTTTGTGGTCATTCCACAGCAGTTTCTCTCTGCCCTGAACCCCCGACTCCAAGATGCCCCCAAAGGCATCCCTAATCCCAGAGGATGGGGTGCTATCTGCTTCCCTGGGCTTGTGCTGGGGAATGCACAGGAGGCTTCACCTCAGGGGGGCTTGGGGACCAGGCACAGTGACAGGAGAGACAGGAACAGCAGGAGTTAAACACAAGTAGCTGTGGCATCAAGTGCTTTAGGGAGAATAAAAGCCATTCTCAAAGGAAAGCTGGCTTCCTGACAAACACGTTCCAGCAAATATGATTATCTTTAAGGTCTGCTGCTTTACCAGTAGTAACTAATAATAACAGACTGCCCTGCATGTGATACTGGGTGTCTGAAGATTGAATATTCACTGTAAAAACTCTTACTTCCTTGCTCTCTCTAATTACCAGTTTAATGCATAATTTGCCAAGTGCTGCCATGTGTCTGGTGCTGCACCAACCAGAGGATGGACAGTTCCTCACAGCCCCGACCTCCTCTGCCATCTGCATCTCTTTGGTGGTGTAAGGGGGCAGAAGAGTGGCTTTACACCAGTGCTGCCTGCTCCCTGCCTGCCGGGGGCTGCTACTGATGCTGATGATCTGGGCAATGGCTTCCCAGCTCCAGTCTCATGCAGCCCAGCCCAGCAGAGCTGCACCAGCCCAAAGCCATCGGCTGCTGCCAGAAGCAGAGCAGGGAACAGAGGGGACTCACTGAAGCACTCTTCAGTTCACAGGCAGAAGTAAGAAAAACATGTATTTTTGTTTCAATCCACAACAATAGTGAACTGTGCAATTCAAAATATGGCGGAACTAAGAAAATGTGGAGAAAATTCCTCCTAGATTTTTTTCCCCCTTTTATTGTCCAGTTATACCACTGTGGATTCCTGTCAAAAAGGGGACCTGACAAAAATCAAAAACCTACCAAACCCCAGCCTTCTGCAGCTACTTTTGCCAAAATTATTTGGAACCAAAGGAAGAACAAGTGCATCATGAAGGAAACAATGCAAGTCCAGGTCTTCCCAGCATCTCAGCCTCTAGTAGGACATAGGTGTTTCCAAACTGGGGGGACAGAACACCTTGCTACTACATACTGTTGCTGCTACTCCTTCTAACAGTCCTGACTTATCCACATCACTATAATGGTTAATTTGTCTTTTCATGTGGATGATTTACTCTTAGAAAGCACAAGCAGTGCTGGCACGGACAGAAGCAGACACTGGCACCACCTGTAAAGTCATGCTGGGGTCAAGTCTGCATGTTCATGGGCTGAAGCTCTTCCTTTTTGTTGGACCAGATTCCATCAAGGAATCTCTCCAAGGGGACAAGACCCAAATACCTGTTGGAAGGACCAGAGCCAGTGGACGGACACATGCTTTGGGTATGTGCTGCTCACACTGCAAAGTATAACCCCAACTGTAGCTGTTTTGTTTATGCGAAGCAAACATGCTGAGAGCAGTATATAGACCCACTTCGCTGCTCATGCTGTGAGAAAAGACCTTTCTTTCAGGGACTCCTTTTAATGATAAAGTCATATGTTGGCCTTAATTACTGCTTCTAATTGCCAGTGTCCAGAGTCTAAGATTCCTTCTTTCTTTTCCATGGAGCTGGTGATATTAGTGTAGGTTTCCTTCAATTTTTAATTCGTTGTCCATGACAGATTTCACAGCAGGAAACAGTTCTGTGGCATATGGCCACTAAATTACAGAAACTTCAGAAACTTCTGTCCATGAGTTAATTTTAAAACTGAAGAACCAGAAAAATGTTTTAAAAACCTAAACTGGACCATATAAAATCCTTTCCCTCTTTACCTATCCTAAAACATACTCCCTCAGTCCTGGTTTGTAGAAACAACTCCTGCATGGCTGTTGGATCACCCTTTCACAGCTCAGAAGGGAAGTTATGACTTCATCTGAAGGACACCTGAGCACCTACCACCCCATAAAGTAGGCTGGGTAGGCATTGCCACAGACTAAGGTGTACAGAAACCAACTTTCAGATTCTTCAGTGACTGTTCTGCTGAACAGTTGATCCTAGAGCACTCACAGGGAAAATCCAAGTCTCAGCTCGGGCCTGAGGATCTGCTCAGAGTTAAAACACTACCACAAAGGCAGAACTGGCTGTAAGGACAACACACACAAATCAGTGATCCATTTGCAACAGGCAAACAGTGGAATGAAACCTTTGTAGGCGTTTGTAGGTGACAAAATGCTCTGTAAAGAGGTGTGAAGTGTTTATGGATGATGCTATAAAATTCTGTAGATGCAGCAAGGCTAGGAAGGAAGTGAGAAAAAAATCATAAAAGGAAATACTAAGAATTTACAACCCAAGCCCACAGGAATCTCATGCAAACCCAGACAGACTAAAACCACACGTGTATTTTGCACATCTTCAATTCTCTATCCTAAGCTTGAACATGTTCCTTCTGGTGTACATGAAATAACTTTGTGGAAGCATGTGCGTGTTATGGCTCTAGGCAAAACTGCACTTACACCACCTTTTTTTTTTTTTTTTTTTTTACCTTTACAGGAGAGGAATTAGGATACCTCATGTTTAAACATTACGGCGTTCATGTGTGATTTCCCCTGAGAATGCACAATTATTGAGGCAAAGGCTTCACTGTGCAGGGTGCTGATGAAAGCAGGAAAGCCTCTTCCCAAACATACCAGCCACAAGCAGTGCTGCTCAGTCTGGAAACATAGAGCAATGAGAATGTACCTGCCTGTGGCACTGCATCCTGGCAGGCAGCCTGCCCCACCAGGGACCTCTGAGGACAAAGCACAGCCTGGAAGTCCTTAGACAAGAACTCACAAAACACAACACGCCTTCCTGCCCATCGCCTGTGTAAACAAAGCAAAAGCAGAGCAACCCTGGTGCACCAGAGCACATTTACCAAAGCTGAGCTGAGCCTCTATTCTAGGGATGGCACCCTCACCATCTCAGGGAGGTATTGTTCTGTAAACCAAGAAGGTTAATGCTGCTGCACAAACAGTCTGATTGGATCTGGCACAATCAAGGTTTCTTAGTGAGAAAATGTACAGTTTCCTAATGCAGCTGACAGAAAGCTGCACTCAGACCTTTTCAAAAGCTTTCAGGAGTTATTATCACAGATTAACTATGGCACGAGCAAAAAGGTTTAAAGTCTTGGTTATAGTTAGCCCATGGCTCTAAGTTAGCAACTTATCTCTTAAATGATCAAGTGAGTCATAGGCGTTAATGAGTCAAGTTTAGCCAGAAGGGGTGAGGAGGAAGGGAGAAAGATCTCAAGCCACTGCTTTGCAAAAAGGCAGTATGAAAAATCTCAGTAATTTCTAAAGTCAAATTGCATTTTAATCAATGCCTCCCAAATAAGATGAAGAAGCCACACTGTGACTTTCCCAGCTGTAAAAAATGGAAGTCTGGTTTCACATTTGCATGATTTTGAAGGTCAAATGCCTGCTATCCAAGTCTTACTGATCCATATGGACTAGAAATGCCACAATATGCAATCATCATGAAGGCAGATTGTCTCCTGTAAATCTGTCCTTTTTGTAACACGTTCAAAATGTACCGTATTGGATGGATTATGAATCCATTCAGGAAACACAAGCAATATTGTACCCAGTGTCTCTGGTTTGTGAAAACCCATGCGTGCGGGTGAGTCTGCACGTATGTGTGCGTGTGCCTGCGTGTGCATCCGGCAGGGAGAAGCAGGGACAGATGGCCCAGTCCTGCCCTCACCCAAGTCAATGGGAGTTCTGCCATCCACTTCAGAAGACGGAAGCTTGGATCTGGGCAGAAAGGGACTTCTATTACACAATGCTTATTCTAGCTGCGTTTAGAAACAAAACCCACTTACTTGTACTGGAAAAGAAAAGAGGCAGGGCTGTTGGGAAGTGTTCCCTGTTACCCTCCTCCCTGTCGAGATGGTCTGGGTGCTGTGAGTGGCTGGAAAGCAGGCAGCTGCAGTACTTTTGGGTCCAGGAGAAAACAGAAGAACTCTGTTTCCCATGAACCATTAATTGTAATTCTCATGTTAGAGTCTTTTGAATGACAAAGGGTTTTAAAATACTTCAGCATTTCTTGTGAGGGAAGGGCTGGAAGGTCACTGCCTTCCATCGCAGCCAAAGAGCGCACAGCGCTTTCATTTCTCTATTTTAACAAATCACTTTACACATTGACATTTTTTTCTTCCAGAACATGTAATTGAAAAGAGACATATGGAGACCAGCATGCAAACCCTGCAAACATTTCAGCATAGCTTCAAAACTAATGCTAATCAATTTTTTGGAACTTCTCCTCCACACCTCCCCCCCCCCCTTCTGTTACCTCCAGAGCAAAGTCTCAAGAACCCAAGGTGTTTTTTTTAAGACAGTCAGTGTAACAATCCTCAGTGACAGTGGGTGCCTCCCCAGCAAATCCTCTTCCTCTTGCCTTTTTTTGCCACCACATGCACACACATGGTCACCCACAGTATTCACATGAAAGCCTTGGAGCTGCTGGCTTGGAAAGCTCACATCAGCACTTCTGGGAAAGCACAGAATGACAACTATGCAGCAGTGGTTGCATCAGACACCAGTTTCCCTCTTTTTCCCATGTCCTTGTCAAGTAAAAACCCTGTAATACAAGCTATCAAAATTCACCTTCTGCATGATTGTGCTGAGCATTACCTGAGAACAAGGAAGGCACAAGATGAACAGACCTTTACAACAGAATGTGCATCTGCCAAGACAAAAATACCCAGTGAGCTTCTGGTGCTGGCACAGTGACAGTATAAGCAAGCTGTCTTTGCAATGATTTTGTAAATGATCCATTACAAGATTTGAGTATGAATTCTGCAAAGGCCGTAAGGCCCCAAGGGCAACACATTCCATATACCACCACCTCAGCATTCACCAGATAGACAGGGCTACGGGCTAAAAAGATATCCTTCCAAGACTTTTTGTACAAACGCTTTGCAACAGACTTGTGAGCTGTTTTTTCCTCTCTCACTCTTTTTGTTCAGTTGCCTGGCATTTGCTAACCCACAAGCTGCTGTTTCCCTTTACAAAGAAGCTCTGATGGGTGGAGGGCCAGGAAAAATTAGCCCAACTGATGAATGCAATCTCGACAGAAAATATGTTTTTTATCAGAGACCACATGTTGCCAACAGCAATTAAAGTAAAACTGGGAGATTTCATTGGATATAAGCCTGCAGACAGTCCCCTCACTCACCAGGTACCTGGTGGCTCTGGGCAGGGGTAGGCAGCAGGCTGGGGGCTGCAGGTGGGAGCTCATCCTCCCAGCCCCTGGGCTGAGCAGGCATTGTCTCCAGGTAGGTGTTCTTAGGGCTCTGAGTGATCCTGTTGGAGACAGACAGCAAAGGATACCCCAGGCAGGGCCAGCAGTGCTAAGACCAGAACCTGGCTTTATCTTCAAAGGAAGGAGCTCGGTGTTGTGTTTTTACACACAGGGCCATGCAGTGAATTTCAAGTCAGGAGTGACCAGGCACAGCACTCCCAACTCCAGCTGACAAGGTCTTCCTCTCATTAGTGCTATTTGTGTTATTTACATTCCACTCATGACCTGGCTGGGGCTAGGGACCTCAGCCATGAGAGGAGATGGATAAATCATGACAACTGGCATTTTAGTGCTCAAGAATGACAGAATTTCCACAAGGGCTGTGAATTTTTTTCCCAGCTATCCATGTCAGGCACAAAATTTACCAAAATTATTTTCCAATAAATGAAATGATCTCGTACATGTTTTTCAACCTTCTCTAATACTTTTGATTCCAGATGACCACAGCACAATGGTATACTTAAAAACTCACACCCCTTGCGTGTTTTCTGTGTTATCCACCAGGTCATCACAAACTCAACCGAGTAACAACATTTCTAACCCCTACAGCATCCCTCTGAGTGCAGGCAACCCTCAGGAACTTCATCTGCCCATGCAGAGCCAGGGATGGAGTCCCTGTGTGTGTGCTCCAGCAGTACTGCAAACCACGCTACATGCTGAGGGGAGCTTCAGCCTTCCATCCAGATTCCCAGTGTCTGAGCAAAGGAAGAACAGCATCATCTTCCATAGCAGTATTTATTCCCAAATTTGTCTCCTTCAGCTTTGCCAAATTGTGCACGGTAGACAAAGATTGGGCAAGCTCCTCCCTTGTCTCCCTGACAGTGCTCAGGAAGGTGAGGACCCCTGCTGAGGGCAGCTGCCTGGCACCAAACTGGGATGCTCACAGGGGAGGAAAGTGCAGCCCCGGGAACGATGCAGAAGTGAGAGGGCAGAATGCAGAAAAAGAGTAAGGCAATGATAGAACAGGCAAATACTGAGAAAGTCTGGCAGGGAGATGGGGATAGAGCACCCTGGCACAGCCACGGGGGAGCACACAGGAGGAGGACCATGATCCCTGCACAGAGCTCTGTGCTCTCCAAAATACAAGCAGGTAGGAAGGGAAAAATAATTTTCTGTCTGTCACATGTGCGGACTATTACAGAGATTGCCTGTGTTAGTGAAAAAAGAGACTTCTCCAACAAAATAATGCTAACACACTCGCAAATTAAATCTTTCAAAAGGTTTAGTAGCTAATGCAGGAACTTTGAAAGGCATGACAGAAGGTATATGTAATTCTAGTGTTAAAAAAAAAAACACAACAACAACCTCAGACTTGAATAAATGAACTTGAAACAGAAAAACAGCAAGCAAACACAAACATGTTCTTTTACAAGGAAAATACAGTTTGTGATCTATAGCAGAAGTGGCCAATACCTTGTGCAGCCCAGCCTGGGTACCAGCACAGACAGCCCAGCCCAGGCTCTTCCTTCCACACAACCTGCAGCTCACAACAGTGTGTCTCACAGGGGAGAAGTAAACTCTCCCCAGGTATATAGTGCCAACAACATCTACTGTTCACAAAAAATTATTGTCTGCAGACTAAATAGAGACAAAGGTTCATTCCTTTATAACCCTTCCAAAAAAGTTATTTCCAAAATAATTTCCTTAGGGGAAGAAAATTCCATCCCCATTTGCTCACTACTCATAATAAACGTGACTTGGAAATTCAAGTGAGGGGCACGTTCCACATCTACCCTGCAAACAGCCTTCTTTTCTTCAAAGCAAGTTGTTTTTTGTTTAAAAAAAACAACAGCAGCAAACAAACCTACAAATAATCCAAACAATCAAAACCCAAACAAACATTTCAGTTCCCAGTATAATTAGGGTAGCATCTCAGAAACAAGGATACTGACAATATTAATTCCCTGAGTCTGAGGAGAAAACAAATCTCCCCAGGCTTGGAGCCCAGGACAAGCACCAGCAGGTCTGTGCCTGGCCCCTGCCAGATGTGCCTCCCAGCTCAGCTGCAGGAACTCTGTGCTGAGCCTGAATTCTTAGGCCAAAAAGGAGCTTTCAAACACAGACCTACATTTGCTTCCTCTTCGTAAGATGAAACCAAGAGAATATCAGTGTTTGACTAGGTGAACCACAGAAGGACTGATCTATCTACAGATTATTTTTAAAGAGCTGTGAGAATAATGATTGTTAGTACCTAACAAACTGTTTAACCCCAACACATCTGCTTTTGTTACAGGATCAAACTGAAGCAAAGACAGTGGTTTAAAGTACGTGTCCACCTATTTCTATTAATCAGAGGGATTTTTAGCCCTTGAACTGACGATTTTGCAGTAACCCAGACAGAAATGCCAGGGCCCTGGCCTACAAGAGGAAACAAATTTGACATTATGAAGATTTCACCCAAGAATCCTTTACTGACTGCACTTAGATTGTGCAACTAACCAGTTGTATCATCAGAAGAACCTAGAAGAGAGTATTCTTCCAGATTTAAACATAAAAATAATGTTTTATAACTTTGTCACTCTTTACATATATTCACATGTGCAGAAGATACTAATATTCTATATTAATGTACATACGGATAAACACAAAATTCAGCCAACCAGGGGCTATAGCAAGCTCAGGTGTTTTGGACAGAGCATCTGGAAAGGTTTCTAAAAACCACATGCAGTGCTGCTCCACCAGGCTGCTGCAGTGACAGAGCCTTGTGCAAACACACTCTGTGTTTACACCCTCCTACCTTCTGCAAAGCCACTGCTCCTGAAAATCAGCATCTCAGGACCAGCACTGCCTCCCCTCCCAGGGTCAGAGCTGCAGCAGCAGAAACAACTGCTGCTGTAGTTTTCCTTCTTCTGCAAATAATCCCCAGGATGAGTAAACTGAAGCTGGCATAATTCCACCACCTGCAGTAGGCTGTGTGCTGATTTACATCTTAAAAGCACCCAGCCTGTTTTCAGTGACATGCAAACTCCAAGTCAGGCCAGCCTGACCTCTCTCAGCCAAAAAACCCTCCCTGAGCCATGGACAGGGCTGGCAGCTCCCCTCTAGCCCCAGGTCAGCCCCAGCCTGAAGGAAAGCTGCTGACAGAATCATCATAGAATCAGAAGATCCTTCATCAGAAACTGCTAAAGGAAATGCTGGAAGAAAAACTAGGAACAGGAGAACCCATGGCTCCCTGGTTCTTAAAATTCTAAGCATAGGGAAATATATTTACATGGTCTTTATATTTCTAAATCCCTATTTATGCTAAAACTAATAATTCTAAATCCAAGCCTCTGAGAAATCTCACACACTTAAAATAAAACCATGGGTCTGCTTTGCATTTAGTCTTCCATACCTTCCGGTACTCAACTTTTTGCTTCAGGGTCCACCTACCTTGCACTGGCAACTTCTTTCTTGGGCATATTGACAAGTCTTGATTTTGTTGGGTTTGGGGTTTTTTTTGAGTTCCTCCTTCGTTTCTCCCTTGTGCTTGCCCTCCTCTGTTTTCATGCAAGAGTCAAAAGGCCCTTTAATCCTTCCTCTAAGCCCACTCCAGACTATTTCATGTACCAACACCACAATTTTTTCAGAGTATATCTTTTTCAAGCTCCATCCTAACACCAGCTGGATTTGGGCTTTGGCTGGTTGGTTTTTGTTTTTTTTTTTTCCTCTTACATTGCCCGAGCCTGAACATTACTGACAGATCATCATCCTCCATTAATTTCTAGATTATGTCTACTTGCTGGCATTTTTTCCTCTGTCTTCACCTTCTCTACGGTGGTTGTCTCTATGCAGGATTTACAAGCAGAAGACACTGGAACAATGTACTACATTTGCTTGTGTTCTTAGCCTTGAAAGCCTAGAGAGACAACTTTTGTTGGCCTCACTGTGTTTTCCTTCTTCAGTCGTCTGCACTTTATCTGCTCCCCCTGTCTAGAAGAATATAGGCTGATATAACATACCTCCAGTGGCCCATGAATAATCTCTAGAAGTTGAATACATAAAGTGAGTAACTGTTGTAAGATATCAAATACATGAAGAAAGAAGTCAATCACTGTAGGGCTTCAGAACCTCCTGCTCTTTGTACAGGATGGATGTGAACAGTTACTGGTACATTGCTGCCCCACCAACCATCTACTGCTAATGAAGACAGCCACTCACAGAATAGGCTTTTATTTATCATATATCTCAAACTCACAAGCACAGCTAGCTTCATCAGATTTTAAGTTTTGTATCAACCCCCTACTACTTACATGAGCAAAGTAGTTTTTCAAGCTCCTGATGTCTGACTTTCTCATAATTACGAATAACCTGGCATGAACCAGCCCATTGGATCACCCCCTAGAAGGGTCTAACTCAAATGGCCACTCACCCAAACACAAAAGAGCCTTTTGTGAGGCTTGCTTTCACACACTGGGGAAACCTCAAAATACAGAGGGGGGAACAAAGCACTGAAGGGGCAGCACAGTTTCCTCTTGTTCTCATTTGCCGCTTAGTGGAATATTTATCAAAAAAATAAATGCAATTTAAAAGTTGGTCTGTATAATCAGCAAGCCCTGGTTGGTGATTCCGAGGTGGCAATGCAACAGTCAGGCTTGGGCTGCCACCAGCCCTGCCTGAGCAGAGAGCCAGCAGTGCTGGCAGTACTCAGACCTTCCAGAGCACAACTAGATTTTTACATACAACAACAAAAAAAAGCACCCGTATTTCTGTCTCTGAGTCTTGCTGATCCATGAACATTTCTGTCAAAAGCAATGACTTCAGCTACTGCTAGAAGGATGTGCTTTCTGAGGCATGTGGATAAAAACCTAGGCTATAAACAAGTAATGCTCTCACAGCCATGCTTCTTCCCTTGTAACAATCACTGCAAGTGACATTTGCATTTGGCCCATAAGCAGAGGAGTTCACCTGACACAGGGTGGTCCAATTAATGCTAAAGACCTTGTCTCTCTGATCCTGGGATGACACTGGATTCCAATACAGCTTCCATTTAAGAATATTAGGGAGCCATCCATCACCTGTCCAAAGGGAGCAGCACATGGAGTTTGCTGTCAGGAGGCTCTGCCCAAGCAATGGGAGCTGCTGCAGAGTCAGCCTCTGCTGCACAGCAGGGACCTGAAGCAGGACTGGCAGGCAGGGGCCACGGTGTGGGCCACCAAAAATGAGCAGTATGGAGACAAAGGCTAATCCACCTGCTTGCTCTGCAGCCAACATAAACTCAGCCAGGCCAGGCTGCCTGGGTAGAACCCTGGGTTACAGACAGAGGGGGGGCAGAAAGCACCGTGGTATTTCACAGGTTTCCCTTCTACATCTGCTTAGGAAAAAAACAGAAAAGAGAAGAGAGAACCACCTCCTTTGTCCTTTAGTTACATTTGGCTCTGGACAAGAAATGACTCTTAGTTGCAGTTACATACGAGCACACTATTGTGAAGCTTATGGATTATTTTTCTTTAATACATAAAGAGGAGGAGTGGTAGTGGCACTGGTTTATGCAAGACTGCTACCTTGCTTCTTGTAAAACAGCTAAAACACAGGTGAGAGCAGCACTGCAACAGCACTGGTTTGGATTTGTGGAGACATGAAATAGCAAAAGGGTTAACAAAGAAGATCTCTCTATGGTCAGATCTAATTTAGCATCTTGACTGCTGATCTAGAAGGGCAACTGTAAAGCAAATTAATAGCATTGCTGAAAAAATACCACCATTTAGGGGTTGTCCATATGAATAGGAATGGAGTACCAATACTCTGATGGCAATACCAAAATGAATACCAACATAGGAAAAAAATAAAGCAGTAGAAAGTATTTATTAGCTATTACACCATTAGGGGGTGGAAAGCCCATCTACCATCAATCCCGCAGCAGTAGATGCTCCAAGATCTTCCTTGTGAAAAAACCCTTACAGCCCACGCTGACAGGAGGGACCAAACGTGCTCACCTCACCTGGAAAAAACCTTTAAGCTTAGTCTTGATGAGTGTAACATAACCCTCAGGGAATAAATAACCCTCTGAATAAATGTATTGGAAAGATTCTTGGTCACGTACTAAAACACATTTCTAGACCACAAACACAGTGAACTCTGTTGAGGAAAGACAGCATCTTTCACTAAACCAGCACAGCTACTAAGAAGAGAGTAGACAGGTTCAGACACATATGCCCTTCTTATTTACCTGAAAGCTTTATTGTTCCTCTAGTTAAGTCTGTTATTCACATGCTGAAATATCTGCTTCTGTGGTACACCGGAATATCAAATCTCATTTGATTTTTTCCATTAAGTTTGTTGGTGATCTTTTCAGTACAGCTTTGAGTTGAGTCCAATTTTAAGCATATGAGATAAAACTAAACATCTTTAAGATGAACTGGAGATTGCTACGTTACCATGACAGTAGGTTTGTGTTGTAGCTGGTGATGGTTTGTGCTTGCTTGGATGGTAATTACTGTCAAAATGCAAAGGATAGTGAACAGGGCCCATGGGAAAGGGCAGGATGACAGTCTATGCAAGACATCCTGCTAATAGGTCTGAGAGCAATTACTGTATGGTTTATGATCACAATACTTAACCCTCTACCTCTCAAAATAGCCAAATGCCTTTACTTCCTGTGCCTCTGACCCACTACAGCCCCAGATGATGGCTGCTGGCTCTGCCAAACCAAAGCTCTAATGCACGGCTCGTTCAGAGTCATCCCTCCTCAATGCAAAGCTGTGCACTGAATCTCCTGACATCCTGAAACTAATACTGGAATTTTTGACAAAGAATTTGTTTGTCTGAAAACTATAACTAATACGTAATTTTAGCTCTGTAAATGCTAGGCAAACACAACAGGCACCACTGTCTCGTGGTTTTAATTCCATAATACCCAGCCATAGGAAATCAGGAAAAAAACCTCCAGCTCCAGCACATTACAGAACACAAATATAAGAGGGACAAATGTCCCTCTACACTCTCCAGCATTTCAGATCACTACCCATGCATATTCTTGGGCATTGACACCTGTGCCCCTGAATATCAACAGAATGGAGTTGCTTGCATGTGTACTCACAAGTATTTTTCCCCAGAAGGGTGTGATGTAATTAAAGGTGCTGTGGATACTCACAACACTCCCTCTCCAGGGGTTACAGATACTTTATGCCTCGTTTATGCAGCTCCAAAGGACACAGGTGGGTAACAATGAAAATCTCACAGAGATGTAGGCTGTGCTAGGTGACATACTGGGGAGCTATTTTTGCTCAAGCTGTAGGTATTTTATAGGACTTCCAGTCAGAGAAGGACACCTGATCCCCACTCTCACCCTGCCAGTTCAGCATCTTCCCCTACAGGAATAAAATCTGAAATCCAATCTAACATGGTTCAAACCAGAATTTCTGCCTATCAGGGAAGCCTACTTCTAGAATCTGTAACTGGTCTCCTGACTCACAATTTGAAAAAAGTAATGGACACCTCGGAATACTGCTTCCCTCCTTATTTCCAGCAGTATTTATTTTACATCTGGATGACTCTTTTTTAAACAAAAGCACCTGTAGCAGGTCTGGCCCGGCAGGCAGGACTACATCCCTCCCATGGGTCAGGCCCCTCCCAGCACACAGCATGGAGCTGGGACAGGAAGGGTGAGGTCCTGCATCCTCCTCAGCAGATATGGAGAAGGCCTTGCTCTGGCACAGAAGCTGTGAGTATCCTCATGTGCTGTGGAACCATGGTGTCAGCACACTGCAGTGGAGGGCCAGGACAGCCCCTGGTCCCCAGGATGCAATCAGGGCTCTGTCAAACCCTTCTGCACAGCACAACTCCAATTATAATCTCTTTCCGATTAACGGTGCCTTGATGGCAATTTCATTACTCAAAAAGTAACATTTATTAGTCTACTGTAATGTGTTGTGATTTTAACTATAATGCTAATAGGAGTAAGTTTAACCTCATTTCGTTTTCAATATGGTTAAAAACCTTGTAACAATGTTCATATATCAGGGTTTCAAATGTCACAAAAGCAAAGTTGCAGCTCTGCGCTATGTGTGCCTTTTTTTTCATTTTTGTATTTCATATTAATCTCTGATCCAGTCTTTCAGAACTCCACTTACAATCTGCATTTTATTTAGATTATCATTATGATAGCAGAAAAAATCCTTACCCTGCATATAATTTGCATGATTTAGGTAGATTGTGTTTTCAATTACATTAATAACCTAAAATGAGGCATACTGATTAGAGCCCTTTCTCTCTCACTTAAATGAACATTTTCATTAATGATTTCTTCAGAGCTGCCCCTCCTTCCTCCAGCACTCTGCACACCTACCATGAGAGATGTTATGAAGAAAATACACCGTAACTTTGTGCTCAAGGTATCCTGTTCACACTTCGAAGTACAGCTAGACTGGAATTCTTCACCTCATCTCCTGATTTTACAGGCAGAGAATTTTTTCCTCAAATATTTTTCAGAGATGCCTCCTAGAAAATGTTTTTTTTTTCTACTACAGGCATTTTAATGAAGATACAGCAGATCCAGATACAAAGCTCCTTCACTGTGCCTTGGGTTTCCTTCTCTCCCAGCATCACAGATTTTAACAGTTCCACTCCCAGCAGACATTAAAGAACATGTGATAATTATGCCAAGTGGTTTAGTTTTGATCTCATACAAGAGGAACTGCAACTTTGGTGTACAAAGGAATAAAAGCCAGCTGCCCTTGCTGTCAATGCTGAGAATTTTGGGTGCTTACTGCCATGCCAGCTGGCCTCACCTCTGCAGACAACCAGCAAAGCCTCTGTCACTGTCCCCACCCAGGCTACAAGATGGATGTTTAAGCTTATCTACCACTGCATGAGTGATGAGTATAAAGTCACACCAAGAAAAAAAAAAAAAGGGATTGTCTCTGAAGCCTTTTCAGGATGGCCTTTTCACTGAAGCTCGAGATGAGCTGTAAGGTAGAAGAGCTGTTGCACTGGTGCAGGTAAATACCTGCTCGTCACAATGTTCTTGTTCTGTCTGCTCTAAAACCCTGCAATCCTCCAAGACATGGGGAAGGGGAGATCCCCAGGCCCTTGTTCCCAAAGCCACTCTGGTTTCTGGCAGCAGAGGTTCCTGTGGTGCCCACTCACTACCTCTCCTTCCCCCACATAAGCCTTGGGCTGCCTTCCAGATTCTCTCCTCTGACCTGGCTGTGAGCAGCTACTCCTCTGGTCACCAAGTGCACTGTGCCCTTGTCACAAGGCAGCACTGGGGATGTCTCCATCCTCCTGCAGGCCCTGCTGCCCAGAGCAGGGAAACTCCTGGAGAGCACAGAGGGGAGAGGAAAGAGGCTCATTTCTCCTGCTTGAAGCCACCCGTGGGCTGGAGACACTGGGTCAGAGGCAGGAAGAGGTGCTCTGTTTGAAAGGCTTTTTATTTCTCACCAGCTTCTCATTTCATAAGGCTTCTCTGGCACACTTGAGTGACAGACCTGTGCAGGTGTGGGCTGACAGAACCTGGATGCTGGTACCAGCACTGCCTGTGGGCCCCTCAGCTCCATCCTGCCCTGCTCCAGATGGGTAGGGCTGGGCTGTAAATATTTCAGCTGAGAGGCATGGCAAGGGAGGGGGATAGGGACACAGCAAAGGAAGGGGACAGGGGCATGGCAAGGGAGGGGGATAGGGACACAGTCTCCCACTGGGTGCCTGTCAGGCCCATGCCTGAGGCAATGATCTGTGCCGAGCCCCCATGGCAGCTGTTTATCATCTCCATAGATGTTGAAGGATTTCTATCCCTTCCTACAGAATCTTCTGCTCCATTGCCAAAGGGAGCCTTGAGTGGGAACTGGACTCAAAGGCATGCACCAGAAACCCAACAGCATCTGTTTGTGCTCTGGGAAGAGAGATTTATGAGAGCAGGGACCTCCCAACCCTCCTGTCCAACTCAGACACTATGGCTCCTTTCTGCACCACCCCTGAGGCTCCATCCTGCCTCCACGGTGCACAGGCAGAGATGCTGCAGCAAGGGGATGGAAGAACAGAAATGATTTATTAAGCCAATTCTGCTTGCTTCCCCCCAGCCCCTGGCCCCCTCTTCAGGAGTTTTCAACTGAGAAGTACCATCTGATCTCAAAAAAGACTGTGTTTGCTCAGAGTCTAAGAGTTTACCAAACTTCTTTGATTATCTGTTTTTCATTCCTTACCACACCCAGCACGTTACATGGACAAATAAAACAAACATTCCTCCCACAGCCAAATTTCTCCTTGCAGCTTCAGATGGATGGGCATTCATTCCTTCTTAACTGCTCTTCTCTAAACTCCTCACTCATCCCCAGCAGTGTGCAGGACAAATTTGCCGCTCAGCCCCTTCCACCTACTACATAAAACACCTGCTCTCCTCTTCATAAAACCAGCTAAAGAACACAGAAGATAAGACTACTTAGAGTTTCTTGCAGATGATGTTCTTCCATGGGCAGGAAACACATGGACCTGGCCCAGGTCAGTGCTTTCTCAGGACAAACAGCTGCTGAACACTATGCACATCCACCCATTTTCTTCTTCACTCCTGACCCCTTGCAGAGTCACACACAAGCAACATTTTCCCTTCTCTGTATTTGGAAGCTCTGAATCTTTCTGTGCACAAGTTCTGCTGGATACACCACACTGATCAACTGGCAGGCAGTGTGAGTGGAGGAGTCCTGCCTGGCACAGTACCTGAGAGCTGGACTGATTTCCAGACTTGGGAGGCCAGTGCTGTGGCACCAACCTCTCTCAAAAGGCCATCTCCCTGCTGCTTTGTGTGTACTTCCTGAGAGATACCACACATCACTGTGTTAGATGTGTATTCATTGTTGGTATTACAGATAGCTCTCTAAGGCCCCATTACATATGACTCCTCCCATGGGAGTCCCAAACATCTATCAAGAAACAGGGTTATGGTCTCAGAGGGAAAAGCAGAACAAGAAGAAACAGCCACAAGGACTAACTTATATCCAAAGCCAGTTACAGAGTCAGGCTTCTTGAAAACAGCATTTCAGTGCCTCCAAGAGCAGTGCTGTTCCCTCTCTTCAGCACATACCTCAAGTACACTTGTTTCTTGTTTCACTTGTTTGATGTCTCTGAACTGCACTGTGAAAAAGGGATGGTCTGACACCCGACACAGCAGCTGCCAGATGCTCACTCAAATGAGTTCTCCTTTTACCTTATCTTGCTGACCATCTTGGGAAACAAAAACCATTCAAAAGTATTGACTCTCTGTCCCTACAGGTAACTGTTTCTGAAGCAAAAACTTGCAGTTGGAGTGCCCCAGAGCAGCAGCACTGGGAGGCAAACACACCTCCTCCTGCACTGCTGGGTGAGCTCTGTGCAGAGATCCATGGTGTCTGTGTGCTCACAAACAGCTGGCAAATCCCCACCTGTCAAAAAATACCCTTCAAAGCACATCAAAATAAAGTGGGGACAAATGCCATCAGTCTGACTCAGTGGCTAAAATAAAAGCTACTTCTCTTGTGCTGACCAGTGACCTTCATGTGACCTGATATATTATTGATGAAAAAATGTGGTGTTTGCAAGGAGATGGGTTGTGTGAGCTGGGGTGGAGATATGAGGGGAAGGATTAAGAACAAGGATTTCACTTGAATTGCTGGTCATTTGGCACACAAGCAGCTTCACCTACCTTCCCCTACAGCCAAGGGGAGTGCTTTGCAGCAGGCACCACACTGGTTGATTGCTGAAAAGGAACAACTGAGGAAGCCTCATTTCCTAAAGCTGCAAGGTTGCTCTCAATATTCCTACCTTGGCTGCACTGAAAGACCAAACGATTTCATTGAAGGATTAATTTTCTAGCTGCACAGACTTTGTGGCCAAGCTGAAGTTCCAGTCTAGTTATTACCCCTCAAATATAAGAGGAAGGTAAGCCTTCTGAAGGGAACTGCTTATTTGGGTAAGAATAACTGTTAATGCTTGTTCTTGCTTATCAAATAATGCACAAGTCACGCAAATGCCTTGGGAGTCACTGTACTTTTTCCTAGATTCCAGTACAGCATAAGAAATTTGCTACATTAATTATTTTTTTCTTTTCTATTCCCTTGCAGGAACATAGGAAGCTCCTGCTGAAATGCCAAGATTTCACCTTGCAGACAAGTTCAAGTTACATTGCTGCTGTTCATGGCTCAGAGAAGGCCGGGATATTCCTGCATGTTTTCCTGTTTTTGATACCCAGCTGCATACTGAGCACAGCCCCAGACATGGGCACTCAGCTCTACTCTAAACCCACATCTGTGTGGTGTTCTTTTTAACCCTGACTCATGAGGAGCCCTCCCACACCATAAAGCCACTACTAGTGCACCAACATTTCTCTCTGGTGAGCATCAAATTTCCCACACTGTAGCTGTGGAAGAGCTGCAGTAGTGTCCTTTGTCTTCTGACCTGTGTGTGAGCAGCAAGATGTAGGTTTTCAAGGCATCAAACACTGCTTCATGAGGAATACTGGCATGAACTGGTAACACTGGAGCTGCTCACATGCCTTCACCTATAAAATAAATGAATTTCTGTGCAATGTTATTGCTCATGAGCACCACAAATTGTTCAGCTGGACTGGCATTATTCCCCTTCTGCAAGCAAGGCTAAGCACAGGCAAGGTGAGAGCTTCCCTTCCACATCTGCCTTCTCATGAAAGACAGGCACTGACTGGCAACTGTGCACATGAAACCAAATCAGCTCCTGGGTGAGGAGAAAGGTGCAGCAGGGTGCTTACAATACTTCTGAAGAGAACAGTTTCCTGACTACATGGGGAAGCAGGGAAAGGCAGTTCTGGCAAGCTAGAAGTGTTCTAAACCAGCACTGTCAAAGTGTTCCTGCTGAGGGAAGTAGCAGAAATCCAAACTTATGGGCAGCAGGCAGTCCACCTACATCCTTCTGGGCTTTCACCATCTGTGACCTGGCTTTGCCGATCTAGTGAGAGAGCATTTAGATTGTTTCCCTCAGACTTTCCCTCCCCTATGTCCCCTGCCTCAGCTATACCAAGACAGACCCGCAAAGCATGGAGCACAACTCTCAGAACAGACACAGATTTAAAATACTCTATGACAGCGGTCACCTCAGACAGATTTGCTAGTGTTGAGTTTGTCACAGTAATGCAAATAAATATTGTGGTGCATGGGAGAAACCAAGAACTGTGTTCTGTTTCTGCTGACTGAACATCTTCTCCCACATTAGACAGAGCAGACATGGGAAATCATTGAGACATCAGCTTATGTGTACTTTTGAAATGCCAAACACAGAGCTGCTGATCTCTTCCCATAGTAAACACAAGTTCAGATATGCTGCACAACCATGAACCTGGCTAACAGAGCTGCTCTGAGACACCAGAGATACCTTGCTTTATAGGCACTACGTGTGCAGGGAAATACTCTCAGCATTCTTTTACCCTTCAGAAACAGAATCATTTTTTTCATCTTATTCAGGAAGAGCCTTTTACAAAGCAAACACAGTTAAAGCTGTGCTTTCCCTCACCAAAAATAAGGCTGCAGTATTCAAATAGCACTGCAGCACTCTTCCTCTATCCTTCCCCTCAATATTCTCATCATATTGACTCAGTTTATTCTCCTCTAAAAGCATCTTTGTCTGAAAGGTGTATGGCACAAGGCTGGGTTGGCTCTTATCACCCATAGTGCCCTATTTTTAACTCAACTTACCCTATTCATCTAGGCTGCAGATCAGCATTGCTGATAATCTCTCTCTGATATAATTTTGGGTGGAAGGAAGGGAAAGGAAAGCCAATCCTCTCTGGGGCCTGTCCAGCCTCTCCCAAGGAGGCCATGGTCAGGCCTCTCAGCAGCCGCCGAAACCATCTCCAAGGCTTCTCCCTCCTCTTCTCACATGCTGGCACTCACACAACATCCAGATGCATGAAGCTGTCATCTCTCATTGTTCTCAAATCAGCCCTAATATCAGATGAAACAAAATCACATGGGCTTGGAGGACTTAAACCCACTCAGTAGAAAAACTGGTGTCCAAACGTTGCATGGTTTTGGTTATTTCACACCTAGGATGATCACAGCTGCCTTGAAGACCTCTCCTCCATGTACAATTACTTTGCAAGTCTTGGAATTGGTCCTGGCACACCCCTGAATCAGCTCAAGAAACAGTGACAATTCAGATAAAAATAAGCCGAAAGCAATTAGCTTCCCCTCCACAAATTCTTGCCAGTGAGTCTGGTCAGATTCTAATTAAAGAAATGCTAAATTCTACAGTGATCACTTTAACTATTTCTCTTTCTTCCTGTAGGATGAAACACAAGGTGGTGACCTATCAGAGAGTGCTAGATCACTAAGCCCATCAGAGGGGACAGGGGAAACAACTGCCTCGGTGTTTTCTTCTTCCACTAGCAGGGAAATCAGCTGCTGTCTTGTACAGTGCTAGAACAAAGGCCAGAACCCCACTCACTAGTTTGGGCCAGGTTCTCAAGTGACACCAACTGGTACCAGCTCTTCTGATCCCAGATGAAGTACATCACTTTGTACCAGATGAGGTTCTGGCTCTACTATCTCTTCTACATTCTGCTTTTCATTTGCCTTTCTGCTGCTGGGCACTCAGTGGAGGCAGGCATACCCTCACCTCATCCTTCAGACTCCTCCAGTCCCACCAGTTCTCCCATAAAGCTCCAGCCAGGCCCCCAAGAGCTGCAGGACTGGGGCACACCACCTGCATCCTGAGGCATGGGAGTGTCAGAAATTCTGGTGCTGTGTAAGAGGAGGTAAAAATGCCATCAGCTATAACAGGAAGCAGACAAGAAGACGAAGATCATGCTCAGACTATAACCACTTGGAAATTGTTTTATATTTCATTTTCTCCTTCCTCATAAAAGAATGCCAGTAAATCCAAGACAATTCTTTGTCCTTGAAGGAGAGCATCGCAAGTGAAAAAAACTTGGAAGAGAAGCAACTCCCTAAGTTCACAGTCAATATTTCTTTCTTATTTGTAGCATTCTATGGGGACAGGAGTGTACCAAAGGAACCGGGGTAGGAGGAGGCAATGGTGTGGCCTTCTGCTCCCGAGTACCACATTTTGGTTGGGGGCCATAGGAAACAACAGGCTTTGTCCTAATCAAGCAAGTAAATGTATTGACTCCAAGACAGACAAGAAAACATGAAGAAGGCAAGCTATAAAAGTCCTTACCATTTTGTCATACTCTAAATGGCAGAAGTATAGTTAACAGCACTAGAGAAATGTTTCCTATTTGATTTTATTAACTGATTGACATGAATTAATGCATTGAGATATTTGATTGTGTCATAAAATGTGTATATGAACATCATGATTCAATTTAATGTACCCATTACTGCTTGATGTGCCATTATATTAGACTAAATTAAAAGAATTTTATGGAAAAAAAATTGCAATTAAAGACTCAAAATTGATTACATTCATAACTTAGAAGATATTCACTTCTATTCATGTTTTGAATAATGACAATAAAAGAACCAGAAAACAACACAGGCTATGTAAAGATGGACAAAATAAAGCATGCCAGAGATAAACAGTACCAATGAAATGAAGGGTCCAGCCCCACCTTCCCAGACTGGGGAGCAGCTGAGAAACAAAATCGGCACAGCAACAGCATCTGCTATGAGAGGATTCATTTTTTTGTAGCATGCCCCACTGCAGTACAGTTAAGAAACATGCAGGACAAAAGATAATCTTCCACAACAGGGTAATTCATCTCAACATCTGGGAAAACTTCACCATATTCTATGGACTTGAATTTTTCTAAACGTATACAAAGTCTATAACTTCTGCTGTGGGATGTACTTTTACTCCTTTCCCAGCAATACTTCAATTATCTGTTCATTATTACTCCTGTTTGGGAATTTGAGAGGCCCAAGAGGGCCATCTTGTCTTCATTCTTCCTAGTGTCACCTATTACGTGAGTTTCCTCTCCACAGAAGTACACCTAGACCTCCCTTTCCTTCTTACCTATCTGACATATTAACAAAATTTTTCTTACTCAATGAAGATAATGGTTCAAATAAATGTTTTGAGAGTGCAAGATCCACAACCTGAAAAGTGATTACAAGGTACTTAAAACCAAACTATCTCACAGTTTATCTTTTGGTACCTATTTTTATTAGGCCCCTAATACTACAAAGTATTACTCCACTGAGTCTGTCACATGGAGTTGTTCTACAGGATTCTCTGTTCTCCAGAGGATTCTCTGTTCTACAGTGATTCTCCAGTTGTGGTAAGAAAATATCTTTGTTTCCACAAGGAGTCTCAGGCCCTGTATGTTTTAAGAATAGGTTAAGAATTTTCCTGAAGCTTCTGGGAGCAGCATGTTATCCTAATAGTTTCTTTAGCAAGCAAGATGTGTCAATGTCGGTTGCAATGCTTCCTCTGTGACAGGCTGCCTCAATGAAAAATCTGGTCTCACACTGAAAGAATTGTTACTTATTTCCTAAAAAGAATGCTTGGTAGGTGAGATAATCTAAGTTTTGTGGTTATGCCCTTCTGCTTATCTATCTTAAATATCTAATTTGGTGCAAATATCCCATGTGCCCTTTCAGATTAAGATCTATGACATCAGAGAGCCTCCTCAACTAAAACTCAAGAGTTATCTTCTAAAGAACAATGGTTTCCTCTGTTTGGTTTGGAACTGCAAGTTTAGTTGAGATCATCAGACTACAACTTATTTTTCATATTCTGATAAGTAAGTATTTCTCAGTCTTAAGTGTGGTCACACCCCATACAAATGTGATGTTGGGTTAAAGAAGAGATTTTTCCCCAGTATGTGAAACTGAGACCTCAAACCAATGCTACAGAAAAGAGAACTGTAAAGGAGTCAGGTCAGCTCCTACACAGGTACTGTGATTCTTCCTGATTTTGGCCTGGTACTGCCTCATCACACCTGCTGCTTGGTGTCTGGCAGGTAGAACAAGACATAGTGACCCATTAGAAGCTGCCAAACCTGACAGTGTTTCTGTGGTAGTAAAGGATCAAAATCTGAACCCCAGTGTAGGTAACATCAATCATCTGTACTAGTCTGTTGGGGGATCTGAGATCACATCCTGGTCTCAAAGAAAACATGGTGAGAGTAGATATCACACTAAAACATCAAAATGCAGTACAAAGGAGGAAGATCCACAGAAAACACAGGTGTAAAAATAAACGAGAAAAGGTAGCAAAAAAATACTATGAAGTCATCAGTTCCAGGACACTCAGCCCCAAGTGTTTCCCCACATCTCATCATGGTAGCCAAGGCTTGCTGTTAGCTCATCCACACAATGGGACATGCTGGTACTGTCTGAGCACTTGAGGTCTTGCACTCAGTGTTTAGGTACCAAACACTCACTAAGACAGTGATCATGAAGGATCTGATCACTAGCCTCACAAGTAACCAATAGTTTTGGTACTTCCATTTTAAGCATGCTTTTTTTCTACAAAGATTTTACAATAATCTGATTTCGAGTAAATCAATACCTAATAGTATCTCACAACACAAGCACCACTTTAAGAACCGTGGCTATTTTTTCTCCTGGGAAATGATGCAGGGACCACCAGGACCCACTAGGTAGCCACTTCAGCCTTGGCATGGGAAATCATTTGATTTCTGAAAGACAGAAGCTGAACTTGGTGAGATATTTGAAGGAAGAAGTGGTAAGGGACTTGTGGAATACCCCACCTCCCCTTGAAGAGATGCCAACAAGTAAATTGCTGAAGAAAAAAAGTACAATGAATGTCAGATTTTTAATTACATGTCTATTTTCCCAACAAAGGGGTGCAATTAAAGTTAATAATTTCTATTATATTACACAGTGCCTCTATTACTAATGGAAGCAGGAACGCATGAAGGAAATGCACATTAATAGGTAAACACCCCTTTCACACAGATGAGTACTTTGTACTCTGCACACATTCAGATTCAGCAGTGCTCAATTATGCATCACCCGCTTTAGCACAGAACTACGTCAAATGCCTCGGGGGGTGGGGAAAGGAGAGAGAGCGAGGCTGACTTACAAACTTCAGTGTTCCCCAAAGATGTTCATTTGCCCACACGTCCTGAAAGCATCCAGGAAAGTATCCCCAGCTGCCTCTGACAGCTGTCACCCCCTCTGCTCCAGCAGCAAGCAGCCCGCCTCCCCGCCGGCCCCCCAGCAGCACAGCAACAGGGGTTTCAGGATGTTGTGCAGATAATAAACAGCCTGAGAAACAACAGAGATCAGAGCCTTGTATAATTTATACGAGCCAGTGCAATCTAATGGAATTTGAGGGACAGCCAGTTGTTAGGATAAATCTTGCTCTCTGGTGTCAATCCAGAGTAGTGCAATTGAATACGAGGGATTTCAGCCCTATTACAGCAGGTGTTATAGAGAAGAATTTGACTTTTTTGTTCAGCAACTAGAGAAATAATGTTTTCACGCTTTAGCCTGTTTTTATACTCTGCTATGGCTCCTGCAATCACTGTCACATTCTACCTTTATAGATAGCTGGTACATAAGACAAGTACTTGCTAGACCAGACAAGGGAGGCAGCTCTCAAAACTAGCCGAGAAGACTGGTGCCCAAGTTTTGTGCTTGGTACAATGCCTTTTCTTAGGAGCATCCAAGAGCAGCTTCCACACCTACACTGTGAGACCCTCATCCATCAAGGCCAGGGCAGATGCAGATGCCTCTGCAGCAGATATTGTTGCCCATGTTGCAGGTTACTGGTGTGAACAGAATATTAATGGCATTGCTCAATCACCCTGCCAGATCTACAGCAGAAAATGACATTGAGATTTCATGCGTGCCCGGCCCCTTGGGCTGTGTCTCAGAGGGTTTAGACTCCTGTCAAATTGCTTGAAAGCTGATGATGTTCATAAGCATGAGAAACTTCCATGCTGATTTCAAATATTTGCTGCTTTAATTCCTCTGGTACCCTCCCTGACCCCTTGGGGAGTGAGTGTAAGGGCTGACATAAACTTTTGTGGCAAAAGGGAAGACTGATGATGACTGGTAGCACATCTCAAAGCAGTTCCCATGCACTGTTGGAAAGCCTCAGTTTAACTGGTTCTGCAGCTGCCATGATCCTCCTGGGAGGCTAGTGACTCCAGGAGATCAGCTCAGAGGGACAAGAGCTCACCCTGCCTGCTGGGGACACCTGTGTGTAGAGAGGGATCACACACAAGGCACCTCCTGCCCTTAACCACAGGAGATACAAGGAGCTGTTTGGTTATGACACTTTTAGTATGGAATCACAGATACACATCCTCCTTCTGCTGTGCTGGTATCACCCCCTCCCCAGCCCACTCTCCTAGGCCAGGCTATGCACTTGGGCACTGCTGAAAGAGCCCCCACCATGAGACCTTCTACACCCTGTATGGCTCTGCTGTCTTCATCAGAGGCACTGAACTACACCCTCCAGTGGGCCACCTGCCTCACAGTATCCTGAGATCTTCCCACTGCAGCCATAGAGCAGGCCAGGACTCCCCAGATGACCAGTGAATGTGGCCACAAATACAAACTGTTTTTTTCTTCCAGGTACCACATGCTTGAGAGAAAACGTGGCCTAAGTAGCAACAAAGGACTCCTGGATTTTTAATTTTTTTTTCTAGTCTATATCCCATTAGAGATGTAGGTATGACCACAGACAACCATCTAGTCTCTAGTTCCCAGGAGATATTTAGGTGCTCAGCTCCTACTGAAGTGAACAGCCTGTGCTCCAGAAAGGGAGCATAGAGCTGAGATAACGTGTCCAGCCTGGAGCTCAGTCTGCTCCTTATGGCCCAGCACAGCACCACAGGCAGACAGGGACCTCTATGACATAATATGCCTGCTCAGTGAGGGGACCTTAAGAAGAGTTAAAATAAAGGGGTGGCTTTATAAATGTGCACACCATCCACAGCACACACAGACACACTTTCAAGCAAGTCATTTTGTGTGATGAATGTCCAGAAAGTGGATAAAAACTACCTATGTGTGTATGAAACACGCTGAAGGCTGAAGCAGTCACACAGAAACCAGCCTATAAAAGTAGTTTTACAAGGCCCAGCAGCTTACTTCAGAATTTCTAGCAACCGACTCATTCAAGTAGCTTTTCTTAAGTTTTCCTTTTAATTTGACTTGATGCCAGTACAGACAATTAACAAGAAACTTTATGTCCTGGCTGCATTTTTCTTTAAGGCTATGAAATCCGGAGTCCATTCAAATGGAGCACTGACAGCTTTAACTGCTTTTATTATGGTGATAAACCATCTTGGAAAAAACCCTGAAGAAGCAAATAATTTGCAGAGAAAATATATTGGTTTAATTTCAGCAGAGCCGATGCAAGCCAATAACCAGTGCAGGACATCATTATCAAAGCTGCCTGAACTTTATTTACTCTTCCTTTTTCAAATAGCAACTCCTTAAAAAGTGTGTTGTTCCAAGGAGGAGAGAAGGGGAAGAAGGGATGAACCCAAAACTGTTTTTTTTCTGAGCACCTCCCTTAGTAACTACTGTCCCTCTTGCTCAACCGAAAACATACTTTAGATTCAAATTAAAACACAGAACTAAAATGTTCAGCATTTTATGTTCATGTACAACAAAGCTCAACCATTCAAGCTCTTAACTGCATGCTATGTTTCCCTTGGTCACCAGAAACTTGCTACTTGCTTGCTACTCTCCTCAAAAATGTTCAAGTCATCTGTTTCTTCTGAGCTGTCTCACCACACTTCCACCGGGACTGTCTGTCCCCAGGACAAGCCCTTTCTCTCTGAGTGTAGTGACAGTGCATCAACTCAATCATAAACATATCTGAGGACAGTGACCTGTTGGTCAAACATCTGTAGTCTTCTCCATGACCCCATTTTTTTTTTGTCAAAAAGCGGTATTCAGAGAAAAAAAAAAAACAGAATTTAAAATACCACATAATAGTCATAGTTGGGTCTATTGCATTTGAGCTTACCAAGACTAATTACTTCTAGCTATACAGCCTGATCTACATATAAAATCCCTCCACAGAGTGCATAGTATCAAGGTAAATTGCTGGAATGAATGAGCAGATGATGAGTGTTCTGCATAAATTAACAAGACCACCATTTAGCCTGGCTTTCTGAATACGCAGACAGTAACTGAAACTAATTGGCTAAATTATGTCCTGATAGGTTTAAATTGTCAGAAAAAGAAACACAAATCTAAATCCCTCTAGAATCTACAAACTTCCCATGCAAACAAACTGGAGGAGCAGATTTCCTGAAAATCTGACTGAAGAGGTAAGCTTATTGGTTGACCTGCCAAGGTCTCTAAAGGCTACCAAACCTGAGCAGTGGCATCCTTTGGCACAGTGCTGTTCACTGCAGGTACTGCTTCTGCTGCTGCAAGGATGTAACTGCAGATTGTTCCAGCCATCTTAGCTGTAGTGAGAAGAAATCCTTCCAAACACGAGACATCTAGGAATTTATAAGTGTTGTAAAATGGAAGATTTACATGGTCCTGAAATAACAATTCCTGCTCAGCAGGAAGTTATGAACTGCTCCTAATCCACAAATCCACCACGTGTAGGAATAATTTGCTTCCAGGCTGTTAAACTTAAACATACCTGGACATGAAACAAACCCTCTTTTGGGTCAGTGTTCAAACAACAAAATACGAGAGATAAAGCCAATTATAATAAAATGATAAAGACAAAACACACCAGTTTCCCAGAAAAGGGTTGGTTTTTCCAGTTTCCTGTGCCATCAGCTAGAAACCAAATCTGAGGAAAGCCTAAGTGGCATGAAGTTCCTTGGTGGTACCCAAGCGCTCCCTAGAGCTCATTCCCAGGGAGAGGGCAGGGATGAGCTGTTGTGAACCCAGCTGAACTCCAACCTTGCTAAAACCAGGAGCGTGGGGCTCACCTAAATATTGGACTTCTCTGGAGGGTTGTTCAGCTCATGCTGACATCTCCCTGCTCCCCACACTGCCCGAGCTGGACTTGTCAGTCTCACCAGCATGGGTGCTCTTCTCCAGCTGCCACAATTCTATCCCAGGATTGAAGGTTTGAGTCTTTTTTGAAGGCAGCCAATATATGTGATCCATATGGAGATGAGTTACCAGACTTATAATCCAGCACAGCTCCATCCTGCTGCCTTCAGTGCTCTTTCTCCTCCTGCCACCCACACACAGAGCCACATAGATTTTGCCAGCAGCTGCAGGAACACTGACTTTAACTCATCTGTGATCACCACAGCAGCAGTGAAGGCACAGGAAGCATGGGGCATCTTCCAGATCACACCACATCTAATCTTAAGAAATTAAAAAGAGATTTCTAAAAAATAAAAATATCTGTGAAAAGGAACTGAGAAAGGGAGTCCTGCACAAATGTAACTGGAGGATAAGGCAGTGGTGCAAAGCCCGTGTCCAATCCCTTCCCTTCCACCAGATTCTCCACCATCCACCTAACCAGCTGCCAAACCCCCGAGCCTCACATTTATTAACTCTGTGCTGTTTTCTCCAAATTCCTTAAGCACAACAGCTGTGGGTAGGTGGGACCTCAAAGCCAAGCGAAGGTCCTGACTTGTCTCATACAGCAATGGGACCTCGGGTGCTGGACCTCTCAACACATCGAAATCTGACTGCATGGCAACAAAAAGCAGCCACTAAACACTGCTTGTGTTTACACAGCAGATTACAACATCATGGTCTCATCAGTTCAGCTATTGTGTCTTGTTAGCTTAACTAAATTTCAAACTCCGTAAGGAGCGGCATTTCCCCCTGAAGTTATTAAAGGGTAGATTTCTTTTAATTAAACTCATTTACATGACTAAATTAGATTTAATTACTCCCATTCATTTCACTAATACCTCTTTTCGATTGGAGAAAGGCAACTTTTCTAATTGCTTAAAACAGGACTCAGTGGGTCTTTTCTAGTAGAAGCTGGCAAGAGGATACAACAGCTCTACAACTGGAGGGAAAGAGCCCAGCACAGATTTTGGGGTGTTAGAAAACATACTCAACAACTTTTTACTACTAGACTTGTGCTGTGCATGGTGCAAACTGACAGCCCAACAGAAAAGAAGAATTATTATTCTTACATCTGTAACATTTAACATTTATAGCATGACTCAAAAGCAAGGGAACTTTCACTTCAAATTTCTTCCAAGTACCTCACTCATACCAGATCAGGAGACACATTAGGGGATAAACAGCAATTAAACTTGCTTTACTTATTTTTACTTTCAAAATTTGGGGGGGGGGAGGAAAAAAGTCAGCAGTGGATACATCAATACATTTTTACTGAAGCACAGTTCTGCAGCCTCTTTGCCTATCAGCCAGAAGGCTCATTGCTTTAATTCTAAATTTTCATAATTGCAACTTCTGACATTTTTTTAAATTTCAAAATTTCAGGATTAGAAGTTTCCAGGGGGTTGCTGTGTGCTTCTTTCCCCCACTATTTTTGCCGGATCTGGGTGGGATCCAACCCAGCCTCCACACTGACTTCACCCATGTACCACCTAGGAAACTAAGCAGGCTCACAGAGACTTCTCTTACAAGTTCTGCACGGAAGTGACAAACATGACACATGCCACCAGGAAATGACACAGCCCAGAGTCTCTTTATACAACAGCCATTGCAAAGTGACATGAGCACACCACAGACTGTCCCAGAAATGTGAATATTCCCATCCTATCTCAGGGCATCCTGAAGAAGCCGAGTGAGCTCTGGGCACAGGTCTTGGCGTCGCTGGTGACTGCTGTGTTCAGTGTGACAACACCCAGCATGCTGACAGACAAGCACAGTGACCTTTGTAGGTCTCCACAAAAGGGGAACCATTGCCTACATGACAAAACTTTAGGTGCCAGCGCTACCACCACCCCTAGAAATCCCCAAACTGGAATTCTAGAAGAAAAAAAATAGAAGAAAAGAACCCAGAAAAAGAGATTATTTGCTTTTTGATCCGGTACCCCATTATTCATACCCTGACAATCACATAAGTACAAGCAAAGGGTGAAAAAGCTGAAATTTCTCTTGATGTGCTCTATATACGTATTAAACCATCTCTCATGCTGGGAGTGGTAGCCATGCAGGGGGCACCCACTGCAATAAGCTTCAGACAAATGTTCTACAGAAGACAATGCCCATCTGGAACATACAAAGTTATCTCAGGGTGAAGTTTTTCTGTTTCCAACTCTGAACAGAAAAATACAGAGAGAATTCAGAGGTGTGATCAGGGGGCAGAGGCTGGCACACACCATCTGACACATGATGCTGCCTCCTTCTACACAGACACCAACTTGCTCTCCATATCAGGAACCAAAGAGACAAAGAACAATTTCCTCACAAGGCCATAACAAGTCACTGTGATAAACCCTGTGGTAGCACTTGGCACTGCTGCGCATCAGCTCACTAAATCATGTACAACCCCCCTCATGTCGTTTCTTTTTTTTATTTTTAAATTACCCAAAGCCACCACCACAGTGGTTTTTTTGGCCCCAAAGGGGCTACTGAGAACAGCACACCCCATCTTCCCCAAAAATACAGAAATTGAACCCCTCTGTCACAAAGGTCTTGTTTCCAGACACAGCCTTTGTGCTACCCAGAACAGAGTTAAAGATATATATTTGCAAATTAAATAACCACCCTGGTCTTGTTTCAGAGGCACAGGGATGCAGAATGTGGCCATGCCTGCAGGAGTGCAGGCTCAGACATCCTGGTTCAGCTGAGGTGAAGGAATTTGATTTCTGTAAGACAAACACAAATCTCTCTACTATTTGGCACCAGTTCCTTTCATTAAATACAATTCCCCTGCCCCTTTTCTCAACATGTAAATAGTATTTATCCAACTACACATGATGTGTGGCCTAATTATCACACTAATATTTTTCAGGAAATAAAATAGCATAATTAACAAGGAAATAAGAAACAAGCCCCCCTGCCCTGCTTTCTTTTTTTTTTCTTTAAATCAGGTTCAGTTGTAATCACAGTGGTTGGAATAAAATGTGGTATTTTGAGTCTTTGCCAGCACTTAATAGATTCTGAAATTCCAGAAATTACAGAATTACCTTGGTTGAAAAAGATCTCTAAGATCATCTAGTCCAAGAGTTAACCTAGCACTGACCAGACCTTAACCCCAGCCATAAGCACCATGTCTATAAAACTGTCAAATCCTTTCAGGGATGGTGACTCCACCACTGCCCTTGGCAGCCTGTTCCAATGCCTAAGAAACCTTTTGTTGAAGAAATTCCTCCTAACATCCAATGTAAATCTTTTTTTAAAAAAAAAAAAAAACAAAACCTTACCTACCACTTCTCTGGTCAGTTTTTCTTCTTACCCCCTAGAAGTCATTTGCGTACCTTCACAGTGTCCTCATCAAAAAACAATTTGAGTAAACAGCATCTTCAAAAATCAAGCTAAAATGTATACATTTCATAGGATAAATGATCTGAAACAAACACATGGCAAATCTCACCCAGGCCCACTGGAAACAATTTTGGATGGGCACAGAAGGTGAAGTAGACCTTCAGGTATGTGCAGCTAGAAAGAAAGGCATCAGGAGGCAGTGAAGAGACGAGAGGTAGCTTCAGAAGACACAAATCAACCTAAAAGTACACGACTATTATAAGCACACACAATCTAAGGGCTTGAAGTCACACATTCCTTAGGGTGCATTTCCCAGCAGCTGTGCCAACAAACCTCTTCCTGTCTCGTTCATGTGCATCTCCAGTCTGATTTCATTCTGAGTTTCAAGTTAAATTATCTCAAAGTCAAGCTGTAAATGCAGCAGAAATAAATTACCAGCTTCTCTTGAGATAATGCCTGGCAAGAAAACTAAATGACTTGAGCTCCAGACTTTGGCAGTTCTGCTTAAAACTGACTCCAGGTTTGCCCATTGTTGTTTAGTCCATTTTTGTCTAAATCTTCTGTTTATTGTAAAATCTGTAGCTGTTGTGCATTGAGATATTACAATCAATCTTCACAGTACAAGTTTCCACCTACTCAGGACTTCAGGTAGTTGTATCCTCTGCTCTTTTGCATAACACATGAGCAGAGGACAAAGAACTTGCTTTTTTATGTCTATTACACAGATTTGGAGCCAAAAATCTGTTAGCTTTTGTTCTAGTAGCTCCTTTATAAAATTTAAAGATTTCAGGAGACATTTCAACTGCTAGAGAATTATCCTCAGCGCCACAGAAACCCTCAGCATTTTCAACTGGGCAAAACTCAGAGACATGGTGCTGCAGCTGGCACACTCAGCAGTGCTCCAGGGACCTACCCGAGCTCCCAGGCATGGTGCCTTCCCACTCCACTGCAAGCTCAAGTCAGCATTTTGTGATTAATTTCTAAGCATCGGTCCTCTTTTGTACCCTTCCTTCCAGCACAAACTCCAGCAGGGGAAGAGCCTCCTCCTGCTGTGCCCTTACCAGGCAACATTCTACATCTGCACCTCCCAGCTCTGTGCAGGCATTCCTAAGGGAAGGACACGGCCTGCTGACCACTTCCAGCAAGGTTCTGGCATGGCAAAGGGCTGCCTTGCTCATCCCAAGTATCAGCTTCTTACCCCTGTAGCACTCATTGTTATCCTTTCATATCCTTTCATCACACAATACAGGGAAATTCATATAAATATTCAGTGAAGGAAAAGCAGTCTGGAGGAAAAGGAGTGGTAACTGCTGCCATGAACAGTCCCCTGCTACCAGCCACCAACCATGCCCTTGCTCTGGGGCCACTGGGGGTGCACTAAGCACTTTGGAAGCCATTTCCTTTCTCTTCATCCAACAGCCACCGCCACTGAACTCTGATTTCAGGGATTTGGGGACAAGAACAAGGCTGTAGTTCCATGTTTATGTGAAGTTTTACAGTCACATTTAGGAAATCACTGGAAACCATGGTCAATTTCAGCAGTACCATATCATTATTTTTCAAATCCTATGTGGAAGGAACAGCTTTCTTGGTTCTACTATCATGAGATTGTGCATGCCCATCAGCACCAGGTTTCCCTGTTTTTACCAGAATAAAGGCTGGTTGCATCAATCAGCCCAAACTACCATAATTCTCCCAAACTCAACTGAAAATGTTAGCAAGCATCTGAGTGTTGAACCATTAGATGAAAAGTTTGGGGAGGGTGTGGGGTTTTTTTTGCTTGGATTTTCTTTTTTATTTGGAGGGGGTGTGGGGGAAGTGCCTGTTGTTCCCATCAAGTGAATGTCTCAGCATTCCCTGCCAAGAAATACCAGAACGACTTGGGGTCACTGGTGCTGCACACTATGTAGGCGAGCTTTGTCTTTCAGAACAGGGAGAAGGTTTAGAAAATGTAAATGTCTATATGAGACTGGAGTATGTCTTGAAAACTTCCATCTAATCATGGCCCCTAACAAATGCTTTTGCTGTCGAGTAAGGAAAAAAGAAAAAAGTGCTGTTTAAAATGTTTGATAATCTGACAAGGCCATAAGGCTTAATGGAATCAATGATTACACACAGATGGATGATTAACTCTCAAGGTTTAATGTTAAAAAAAGAGTGCTGGATTGCTACTTAATGGAATTACGCTGCCCATATGGAAAAGAACTATACCCTGACTATACCCAGAATTATGGAACAGGTGGTAGATCTGGGCAGGACTGCTTGGAATGCACAAAAGCATTCTGAACTTGTGAGTGCCAGAAAAAAAGAAAAAAAAGAAAGTCTTCCAAACTGTGTTAACTTTTCACTTCTGAGAATTGTAACTGGCAAAAAATTAACAAAAAGACCCTCAAAGCCCCTTGTTTCAAGAAACAATCCTAGCAGTAATGCTGCCTGCACGCTGCAGCCTACAGCTGTTCCAAGCCCCAGTGTGTGATGGAGAAGGTTGCAGCAGGGCTCCCTGGGCACAGCTACACAGCATTGGCATCTGCAGTGCCCCGCCTGCCCCAACCCTACCCTCAGGAGCTCCAAAAGCTCACCAGCCCCATGGCAGAGGATGCCCAGAGGACAGTCTTGTGCCAGTTGAGTGCATCCTACTGTTCCTGGCAATTCCTGCTCAAAAAGGAAAGAATCCAAAGGCCACCAGACACCTGGCTTTACTGTGGCATCCCATTAAAGAACTGCCTCTTTCTCTGGGAGGAAACCTGAGTCCATCCTCCCCAGTAGCTGTGACCCCTCAACTTGGCTGTCATTCCACATGAACAAAAGTTGAACATGACCAAGTCTCCCTGCTAGTTCTGTACCCAGGTAGAAAACTGGCACTTTAAAGACCTTTGCTCCATTCCTGGCTTTCCAGATGCCCACTCTAAACTCTCTCCTCTGTACCTTGGATGAAAAGAATTTTGTACAAGTGAAGCAGTATCACCAAAAGCTTCTGACCACAAGACTCAGAAGGCAATCCAGCCAGAAGTCAGGTTTGGTTTGTAGTGGAATAGCTGCAGTAGCCTTTAGAGTGGAGACAGGATTTTGAGAAGGGTAACATCTTGTCAGACCCATTTCAAAAACACATTTGGTACCTAGAGACCTCCAGCCTTGCTGGACTGAAAGAGAGCCACCAGTACATTTACATAACAAACACATAAAGTGGTATAGCTACCCAGAAGGATCTACTTATTCTACACTAAGAATAGCTTGCTTGTTTGGTTCAAACAATTTCCAAAATGCCATCAACTAGATTGGATGGAAAATATTTTAAAGTGAGAATAACAGTAGATCACAAAATAATGTTCCCAGAGAGGAGGAACTTCAAATTCACACCTCATATTGGTGAAACAGCTCCATATGGAAATACCCAAAGTCACACTTAGGCTTTGCAAGCCCAGTCAGGAGAAAATTAGGCTCTGCAGATTTCTAAATCAGGCTTCAGACCTAAACTCATTTAAATTTGAGACTCCTGATAAGCAGGAGGTTACCTTCACATACAGCTGAGGTGTGCTCCAGGACCCCAGCAGAGCTCTTTCCATCCCCAAGCCCTGTGCCAGCAGCAGGACCTCCCATCACCCCCCCAGCCTGGTGCCCACCCTGGTGGGCTCTCAAGCGTTACACAGAGGTGACACAGGCCACTTCCAGGCAGGATAAGCTCCTGCACGTTCCTCCCAGGATAAACACTTGAAAGACCAGCTGTCACAAATGACCACTCAGAATATAATGAGGGTGTGGGGGTTTATTTTTTTCCATATAATTTATTCATTTTCTTCTGTAACCAAGGAAACACAAGTGATTTTTCTTTCTCATCAAATGTTTGCTCTTAAGGGTTGAGGTTTTTTAATCCATAGGGTCTAATAGTTGTTGAAAACTGAAAGGCAAATTACATCCAAAGGAGGTTAGCATCTCAGACACAGAATCAGGACCCATGTCTCATTTCTTTCATCACCCTATTGCTGAGGCTCTTACCACCTGTGACTGCCCTGTTCTGTCTCACCTACCTTGAGTATTTGAGGTGTCAGCTTTTCCAGAAAGTACTGCCCCTCATTACCTGCTGGTCCCAAGCATAACACAGCACCTGGCTCCAGGGACAACACACACTGTTGGCGTCACTCAAGAGAACCTGAGCAAAGAACTGCTGGTCTCATGGACAGTAACTCTTCCTCTCATTCCCTTCCTTTCCTGTTCTCCAGGACCTTCTGTAACTTGACATCACACTTAATACTTTCATACTTTTATATATATCCTACCATCACCGAAACAACCTGTTTGCAGTTCCCATCATGCACCAGACTCTCCTGTCTTCTTGAAGAAGATACCACACCAGCACATCCATCTCACTGTGCTGAATGCCCCTCCCTTTATTCCAGGTACAAAGCAATTCCAAGGCTGCAACATCTAACTCTGCTGTTGGGATTTCATGCAATGAGCTGATGGGAGTTGAGTGGCCCCACGGACAGGAGGCCATACACGGACACATGGACAAAAAAAGGCAGGAGGGGCTGCTCCATTACAGCACAGGGGCATTGGCCAGAGGAAACTGAGCACCCCCCCAGCAGCCCATGGGGAGTAAGCCTGGGAGCTGCAGTAACCCTGCTCAGAAAGCACGGCACCCTCCCACCAGCACAGCAAGGGGTGGGGTTTCAACAAGGAGAGTCCTTGGCAGGGCAGGTGAGATCACCTGTGCCTGTCAGCCAGGGGACAGGCAGGAGCACCCAGGGTGGGTTCCCACTCACTGTCCCTGCTTCACAAGGTGAGATCCACGCACGTTGCATTCTTGTCACTGCTGAGCAGCCCCACTCTACCACCTTCTAAACAACATGTGCTGTGTATAAGCCCCAGGAGAGGCCGTGACAGTCAAAGACATCTCCTTCTGAAAATCTTTGCTGATTGATTAGAAATTTTAAATACCCACCTCTCTGTGGGCAGCCACTTCAGTTACTGCCAGGCAGAGCAGCACACACTGGCAGCTCTGGTGAGCCTTCCTAGTCCTCCACCATTGCTCCTGGGACAGACTCTTTTCTGAAGACAAATAATCTAATGGTGATAGAACAGAGTCTTCATCCTCTAATCTCTATTATTAAAGAATTCTCTGATACGAGGCCTAGCAGTACCTAATGCAACAAAACCGAAAGCCAACCATGGCTTCAAAGATATGCCAGGGAGAGGCAAAAGTCAAGTAAAATTTAAACCTAAAATGCCGGGGAGCTTTAGATGTGCCAAACACAGACCACTTGAGGCAGTAACTCATTTGGTTCTCAGTATTCAGCAGTTCTGACGGCAGTAACTGGCAGCAGAATTACTGCACAATGTCATCCTCACAGAACATAGGGTACTCTCCAATTAAATTGGTACTGCTTCTTTGCTGCCATTAAGATGACTTATTTG
The DNA here is from genome assembly GCA_023637945.1 of Phaethornis superciliosus. Lineage (NCBI taxonomy): Eukaryota > Metazoa > Chordata > Aves > Apodiformes > Trochilidae > Phaethornis > Phaethornis superciliosus. The sequence goes on from JAJQWJ010000005.1 coordinate 611,107, forward strand.
TTTCTAATTAATTAGGTTTCAGCTTCTTTCTTTTTGGCATTACATTTTCCTCCTGCTCAGTCTATCTGGACAGTCTAGGTCTGTGTTGGCACAAATCAGTCACTGTGATTCTGGATCAGAAATCTGTGGCTCTGATGAACCCAGCTTCTGGTTCCTGTCAATCTCTAGTGCAGAGCATCACAAGACACACAGGCTCACACACACACATACAATGTGAAATCTCTGCAAAGGGGAAAGAAAAATTTAAAAAAAAAAAAAAAAAAAAAGGCAGGCGTGACAAGGTTGGCTTTTTTGGAACCAGAGATAGGTGCCAACTAAAGGTCCCAGCAGCTTGCCTGCCAAAGCTTGAAGAGCTACAGCAAACATTTGTCTCCTTGCTCATTTGAAGGCCTCCTCCTCATGGCTGGAGTGCTGGATGGCTGCAGGGAAAGGCTGGGAGGGAGGACAGGGCCTCACCAGTGGCCACTGCTCTGGGTGACCTCAGACACCGCTGCAGGTATAGAAGGGATAGTCATGCCACTTGGGGGTTTTGGCAGATCAACCCCGCATAAACTGCCAGCCTGACACTGCTCTTGCACAGCAAAAAGAAACCAGGAATGAGAAATCACAGCTAATGAAGCAGTAACAATTTAAGGGTAAGGTATTCCACAACTTTCCATGTGAAATTAAGTAAGGCTTGGAAATGTGCGTGGTTTTGGCAAACAATATATGGGGTCTCCAACGTGCAGATGGAAGAGCAGCTTATATTTAATAAAATAAAATTTGACATTCATGGCACATTATCATATACAGTCATACATTATGTATGATATAGACTCAGTATAGTTTGCACACAGTCTAAACGTTTATCCTACAGATGGACAGGGAATTAAAGGGATAATAACCTCTATTATAAAAACATGCTAAACGTGCACTCTTCCAAACACAAGTTGGTAGAAAATCAGAAGAAGAGGACCAACTGTAATAATTTTGCAATTTTCATTTCTGTATGCCCTCTCCAACTTTAAGAAAGGCTCCCAGACAATGGAGGTACTTCTAGACAAAATACAGGCCATGAACTTTTAACATTTCAGAAGGACAAAAGAAACCTTGTGAATTTTCCACCAATCCTCATACTTTTCACTCATCTTGATATAGAAACAAAGCCATTCCCCAGGAACTGCTGTTCACTGCAGCAGCTGAGACGCACTGCCCCAAGCTCCTGCCAGCATCACCATCACCACTGCCTCCTTCCACCCCCCTGAGTGTTTTCAACACATTCCTCCTGAAGAATATGTACTTGAAATGCCTGCTAGCCACAGGCCAGGAGAGCTAAGCAGTACCACACACTGCCCAAAGATCAGTACTCGCAATAGTTTTAGTTTGGTTTTGTTTAAAAAAGTGTTATAAAATAAAAATCCTACTGTTGCTGGTAGCTTAATTTATTAGAGGCAGAAACCTGCATCTTAATGACCCAAAGCAGAACACACCAGATTCTCTGGCTCTTTATGCCACACGTCTTCAAATAGCACTACTGCCAATGCTAGAAACAAAATATGTATCTATTCCTTCTTTTAATTAAACTGCCCATCTTAAACTTGTATTTACAGATAATTTGTATCTCCATATGTCCATTTTTGAACAATGTACATTTTCACATCCACCCCACTGTAAAATGCTACTTACTGCGCAGAACTTCACAAAAATGTCAACTGAAGGAAAGCTTTCTATCCAAATTGTACCTGAACATTTTTTCCATGTTTTAGAGTAGAAAACAGACAGATTTTTAATGCTTAAACAACTTTGAACTGAATTTTGCTGTCACCCAATTCCTGAAGTCCTTCAAAAGCCACGTGTAACCAGAAGCCACCCTCAAATCATCCTCATCACAAAGTTACCTACCCGTACACATGGCTTCCAGCCTTATGCATTTGCATTGAGACATTACTCATTCCTGGGTATATAAAACAAATACCTGAAACTGAAATTTTTAACATTTCCTTTGCCTTCTTGGTTGTATTGTATTGTTTCAGAAAAGGAACCCTTATTTTTACAAGAAAAAGAAACCTTCAGTCACTTCAGAGCAAGTGTTTTTTGCCAAACCTAGCTTTTTAAGGAGAAAAAAAGAAGTTTTTTTGTTCATTCCTTTGTTTGGGGTTTTTTAAGAAAAAGGAAGAAATCACCACTGCCTTGTTATGGGTGGTTTCCAGGTGTTTTGCTCAACTCTCTTGAAACAAGGTGTAAGAAAATGGAATCACTAACAGCAGCTGATTGCTATTCTGAAATAAGTTTGATTTACTAGCCCAAGAAATCCCACAGCATAATTTACTAAGTCCTTCCTATTGTTTGTATTCCTTCATTTATGGGTTTGTTCATATTCATGTTCTAATTTAGCTGCACATGATCTGGACAGTATGTGCTTAATGCCAGCACATACTTAAAGCCTAATGAAAATTCCAGTAAAAATTCCAGTAAAACACACACCAGAGATTTGCACTTCCAGAGTCTGGAAAATGTGGCGCTCTGTTTGCATCAACTTTTTCAAGGCAGAGAACAGCCATCATGTTTAACAGGAGGGATAACCCCAGACTGGAAAAAAGGTTCAAAGGGGAACAACAAGTCCTGGAGAGAAGCTTTTCCACTGAGGTAGGTTGCAGAATTAGTGCTCCCAAAGAGTTCAGCTGAATCAGTTTCTCTTCTCACCTTGATGTATGTGTGGTCAGAGGAGCACAGCAAAATTTCCCATCTCTGCTTAAAAGGACTTTATTTTGCATGCTGACTATGTTTTCAGAGGACCAGCAAAGCCCTAAGGTCATCTGATGGACCAAAGGGAGCTCAATGACTAAAACATTACTGAGAAACTTTCAAATACTTTTCAGAAAGAAAACCCACTGGCACCATAGCAATGTCCTTCAGATGAATTTGAAGGAAAATAATGTTCCTTCTCCAATTTCTGTTCAGTAATTGAAGTTAGCAGAGGACCTATGAACACTAGCAAAGAGTTCAGAGGGATGCCAGTGCTAACTCCACCACTCCTAACAAAGACATGTCCCAGTATCCTGTTGCTTCTGCCAGCAGTGTCCCTAAACCCCAGCTCAAGACTGCTAAAATGAGCTCAGTAATAAAAGAGACAAAGTTCCTCTGTATTACAAGCCTTTAGCAGCAATATTCAAGCTAATAGCTCTCTCCATAATAATCTGTCATGCAATTTTAGACTCAAAGCTCAAAATTAATTACAAACACGAAACAAATCATGCTGCTAAAACATATATTATAAACAAATTATGCTTTCAAAATAGGTAACTTACAGCCTGGAACAGTAATTGATAAAGTTAAAGTGCTCATAAATAATTGCAAAAATGACAGGTCAAGTCATCAGCGAGTGACCAACATCTAAAGCTAACCAGCATGAGACATAAAGCATATCAACAGGGACTGCTACTCACTTTATCACAAACTGTAAATAAATAAGTTTCAATGCTGATATTCCTGGACAGAATCTCTAAAACAGAATCTTTTATCTGTTAAAACATTCTCAGCCTTCATCTCAATTACTGACTGACAGCATTAACATTGTTAGGAAAACACTCTTTAAAAAAACTAGGAAAAAAATAAAATAAAATCAAGGCTGTTAACAAACTCCTTCTTCATTCCAATCCCAAATTCTGTGTGCTCAACATTTTGGCACTGAGCCTCTGTACAACTGCCTATCATGAGAGCTTTAAAGAACAGAGCCTCCTGTACCTTGCAGACTGGGCTACACACAGCTACATCAAATCAGCAATCCCAGCACCCATTTTTATCTACCACCCAAAGCTCCAGCTGTTCATCACAAAGCTCCTGGCTCCCCAAGATACCACCTGCTTCCCTGGGGACATGCAGGTCCCAGGTATCTATTGCACTAGTTTCAGGTGACACATAGTTGTCCTACTACCCTTTTTCGAAGAGTTCACCATCAGCTGATATCCAGCTTAGTGCCCAGCTACTCTGTCTGAAGGACAGCATTCTCCAGCTCTTTGCTGCTGACCATCCTCTAGAAGACCCAGCCTCTTTCTCCATAGCTCTGCACTTTCTCATCCAGACCAGGCTCAGCCAACAATCACTGCAGAGATCTGGGTGCACCCTTCCTTGGATGGTCAACAGCAAGAATGGATGTATCTTCAGACACAAGATGTGCCTAAATGCAGAAGAGGACATCTCATGCCTTTCTTTCATAAGTATTATTGTGCACTCAACATCATTCCCCCCACTCCTGAGGAGCAGGGCTTTTTTTCCTGAATTTTATTACTGTTTTCAAAGTGGTCAGGAAGGTAACATCTACTAGCTATTGCTTTTTACTGTCCACTGTCTGGCCAAGTATCACCCAAGAGACACTGTACAGGAACAAGGCTGGGTTAGCAAGGCCAGCAGATCCCAGCAGCCTTCTTGAACACCACCAAAAACACACCTGTACCCTGCTTGCCCTGTCCTGTGCTCAGGGTCAGCTGACAGCCTGAGACTCGTGCAGCTCGGCTGAGTTACATGATGTTAACTCCACAGCACTTAATAAAACCCACAGAGAAATAATGCAATTGGAACCAGACAGAGTGAGACATTAATACTGTGCATTTTAATCAAAGTGAGACATATAATTATTATCTCTGTATAACTAGAAAAGCTGAAAGGTTCTAATGGGAAAAAAATAAAACCATCTGCTTACTCTAAATCATTAAATGAGTGCTTTAGGACAATGTCATTCCCCTAAAGCCTATAACAATTTGGGCCTTAAACAGAGATGCAAATTGATTAAATCCAAGCATATTTTGCCACAAAGGGCTGAATCAAAACATCACTGAAGAAACAGGAACTTCTGCCATGCACCATAGAGAGAAGGAGAAGATGCTTTCCAGTTCCTGAATTTGCAGACAGGAACACGATTAGTGGCTTTCTTATAATCCAGGTTTTTAAAAGCCACTGCCTTCTTATTTTAGCAAGGTACCTAACAGGATCTGCCTAAAATTCCCCACAAGAAATTAGGAGGGCAGTACTGGTTATGATGTGGTTTTCTCAGGGGCTGAAATACTGACTCCAGGCAGCCCAGCTTTCAATACTGTTCTGTAGAGTAAGCTTTTTATGAATTTCTAAGAGAATATTTTTGTCCAAATACACCCTGAGGAAGAGAGGATGCTGCCTGCCTTCCCCAACCAAGGTTCTTCGTGCTGTATTAGTACGTTGTCAAACTTGAGAGAGGAACCTCACCTTCATTCAAAAAAGATCTGCTGGAATACAGATGAGTATCAGCAGCTTCACAGATATATCTTAAGTTTTCATTGCTAACAAAGTGATGTAGTATTCCAGTTTAAGTGATAAGCTATGAAGATGATAATCAAGACAGTCTTGTAATTACAGTACAGGACTTAATTTTCCTTCCCAATCTGCCTTTTGTGACCAAAGTCCTTTATGTCTCATTTCCTCACATAGAGGCAGAAAAAAATGTAACACTTATCTCCTTACCTGTTTTGCCCATCTTGACAGGTGAACAAGTATGTATTATGGGTGGGAGTTTTTATACAATTTCAGCAAAGAAAATCCTTTACTGATGTTTTGTCCACACAGGTTAAGTGTGCAAACAGAGACAGCTATACTCAGAAGTTCTTAAACCACAGAAGCATGATCTGTGAAGAGCTTGAAAGTAATCTGAGCAAAACCCAAGTGAAGTGACTGACCTTGGAGCAGACAGGAGGCCATCCAGGAATGCAGATCCCAAGGTGTTCTCAAATGCTCTGTCTAATGCTCCACAACTGTCTTCCCAGGGAACAGTTTGGCATTTCTCTGAAAAAAGTAACAATAATAAATAAGCTGAAGCATGTTTTCAAAATTCCAGGCGTTCCCTCTTACCATTACTCAAAACCTCCAACAAAGTAGCACATCAGTTGTGGTGACCTAAACACACACAACTATTTTTTCTCCACTGCAAACGTTGCTGAGTTTTCCTCTCAATGTCGTCACTATTAGCTGTGCACACCTGGTTTATTAATATTTGGCATACACTTAGTGCAGTGTTCATTAGGAATTAAATGCCTGAATGAGTTTTTCTTGACTCCAAAGGGTGTACAACTGGATGACTGCAGGAGAAGCAATGCTGTGAGGAAATCCAGAGGTAAACACATATGATGCATCCAGAACCAGTTCCTGCCACTGCATCACCTTAGGAATTAGGTCAAGCACAGCATGGAGCTGGGTCTGGTGCAGAACAGAGACCCACTGCTGCTGTGCTGCACAGAGGGCTGACCTGAGCAGCATCTGCAGCCCCCAAGCCCTGCCCCAGCACCCCACTCATGTGGTTACTGCTGTGCTCCCAGTGAACAGCCCTCAAAGGGCACTGAAAAGGCAAAGCAGGAAAGCAGGAGCAGAGCTGGAAGCAGCAAGGCATACTGACTGTCCCACCATGGGCCTCCTCATATGGTAGGACTCCTCCAATTCCAGCAGTATTACAGCATTTCATGCTAGCAAAGGATCAGAACCCATCTCTACCACATTAGATCACATCCATACGTCTGCCACACCTGAAGGCTTTGCCAGGACCCAAGTGACCTCCAGATAATAGCATGTAATGCAGATGCTTAGTTACTCTTTCTCTAGGCAGGAGAGGATCAGAGCCCTTGAGCAGCCCTAGAGCTGCCTTTCCTGCTGGAGGAAGCCTCCAGGTCAGGCTGGGAAGCACAAGGTTGTGCAGCAGGACTCCTTCCACCCTCTCACCAGCGAGGCTCCTGACTTAGAGGAGGTCAGACCTCACTCCTTAGTCTTTTCCCACCTCATTCACCTGACAACCTCCTCCACAACAGACATCTTATCAGACGTGACTGATTGCTGTAATCTGTACTCTGGGCAGCCATTAAGCAAATTACCTGAATCATTGCAAGGATTAGTCTCATTAACACATGATTAGCATCAAATTAAAATAATGAGTGTTTAACTTCTGATGTCTTCCAGTTGTTGGAACAGCTTGATCAGCCACACCAGGCTGGTGGGGAGGTGGTGGGTGTCAAAGAGTCAGTAAGAAAAAAATAAAAATAAAGAAAAAGGTAGGCTGTAGCAGACAAGGCAGCCTGCAGCTGACTGTCAGAACACAGCTCCTGCCTGCTCAGAGCACGCCCAGCCTGAAGCTCACCACATGCAGAGTGGAGGTGACTGGGCAACCCCAAACCTACACCTGCTTACCATGTACCACCACAGCTGCTCTTGGGAGCAAGGCTTCACACATCAGGGGGCTTCACCCACCTCTCCACCCAGAGCTGTGACAGGCTCAGGGCAGTCCCAGTGACAGCAAGGCACACACACTGCCTGGGATGCCAACACAGACACAAGGACAGGCTGAGGTGAGATGGTACCTCCACTCTTGGTTGCCTCCTGCCTGCTGATGTGTGCTGTCTTTTCAAAATAAAACAAAAGCAGGCCCAAAGTTTGGCCACATAGCAAAGAGCTACGTGAGCAGTCCCTGTTTCTATCTGCAGAAGGTCGCCAGTCCTTTTCTGCTGTCTGCTCATTCCTCTCCCCTGCTAAAACCCCCACCTGCCTGGACACTACAGCAGCTATGCAGCAGGTTGCTCCACTGCCACCTTCCCAAAGCCCCCCAGCCAGGCTGCAAGGAGCAGCAGAGAACTTCAAGAAGCCACTGTTCTTCCCTCTCAGTCAAGATAGGCAATTCCCCAGTTCAGGTTCTTTTACCTGTGATGACTCCGGAGTCTGTGTGTTCAGTGTCCCCACCAGGACTGGGAAGGCAGTTCCTCCTCCAAGACCATGATATCCTCTAGTGAAAGAGGCACAGCCCCTCCCAGTGCACAGAAACCACTCTCCATATCTCATGTTGACACAGGAGGAGAACACTTGCTGTTCCTCTTCACCCCATGCACACAGCCCTTAGCATTCCACAAAAACCTACTTGCCTAATTTTAGTGGTGCTGAGGCTCATCTCCAGAAGGTGCTATTAGGACTGTGAACAGCAGTTAGTTACAAGGCCTTAGCTACCCTGTTGGGAACTAGAACACCACCACTTTTAGTTTTTCCTCCTCTGCTGGCTCAAACGTGTTTTACACTTGCAGATAAACCCTTTTTTCCAGGGTAGCTCTGCTGGGATTTGCTGAACCAGCAGAAGCCTCAGTACAGACAGAGGTACTTCCTGCAGCTGCTCGAATGCCCCACCAGAAAGCTGCTGATCTACTCCTCCTCCTCAAGCCTGCTCTACAGTCCAAGGAGAAAGCACAACACTTCCATTTAATGACTAATTTTTTATAGCATTTTACCAAACTTTCAGGTTTTCACCAACATCAGCTCACAACTGCCAGGCAAAGCTCCCCATACAATCCAAACACGGTGGTACTGACAGGGCAGGACTGGCTCAGTCCACTTCTGTGAGGGAAAACTGCATAACTGAGGCTATAACAGTTTCAAAAGTCAAAAAGCACTTACTGCCCGCCAGGGAAAAAATTCACTGGATTCATCTTGGTCAGCATTTACATGCCATACACTTAGATTCTATAGGTTTATAGCTGCTGAAGGCAAACTCAAAAGAAATTGGGACTTTTTGTTTGTTTGTGAGATTAAGCGAATACATTTGAGGAGACCCAATGATTTGTTTTAATTTTTTTTTTTTCTTAAGCCAAGACTTTGGCTGTTACATTTACTAAGGGGAAGAAAAAGGGACTGTTGGGTATTTTCAAGACACTTATGTTCCGTTTCAGTTACATCTTGTGCATAAAATCTGTCAGGTCAAAGGGGTTATTTATGAAAAACTCATCATCAAATTAAATTATGCTCCAAACATGTTAATACGTAAGACTCACTGTTTTAAGGATTTTCTCCACGCTTCTATTTCCATTTTTGAGTCATCTCCAATGCTAAAGAAGTCAAAGCCAAAATCACATGCCCATGAATAATGCTGGAAAGGAGTTTGCAAAGCCTCTCCCTTTTGATGTGGTAAGCTGCTAGCAGATCACTTCTTTTTCTGATTCTGTACCCACAATCAACGATTTTCTCTTCTGCCTGCAGCTGATGTGTTGTTGGGACTGCACCAAAGTCTTCCCAAAGTCCCAGTTCTCTGTAACCTGATGAAGCTTATTTGCGTTTATCTGCACATGAATTGAAAAAGTTTCTGCCTCTGATTCTACTGCATGGCTGCAGAGCTGAAAACAAAGCCTTGCTCTTCCTTGCCTTACAAAACTCTGGTTGATGACTTAGAGAGGCATCTTCCCTACCTCTGGAGGTAGTGTGAGAGCTGAACATGCAGGATCTGCACCTAAATCCACACTCAAAAACATTTCTCTCTCAGCCATGGAATTGACAGAACATGTGCAGCAGCCAATGTTTAAGCCTCAACATCTTGGTTATTTATTCTTTGAAATGCCACAAACCATAAGCACGTATTATAGACAAATCACTTGTCAAAGCTCTTTCTTAATTTAATTAAAGCCATTTTTTATTCATAGAAGTGCAAAGAAGCAACTTAAACAGATAACATTTTTCACACTTGCATAAAATGAAAATAGCCAAACTAAATTTTGGCAAAGTATATAACAACAAAAGATCCAAGCAAAGACTATCTATGTGCCAACTTCCATCTCTGCTAAGCCATTAGCAGTGAGTTATACACACAGTCTCCCAGTTCCATTCCTTACGGACTCCTGACCCTCCACTCCCTATATATACACAGCAGTGACTCTTGCACTGTGGCCTCACAGTCCTCTCCAACTTCTCTGGAGTCCCTGTTAGTGACTGAGCAGGCAGCAAACCACTGCTCCAGTTAAAGCTCCTGCCCCTAGAAGCTCCCTCTGCTTCTCCAGCATAGATCCGAATGCTTCACTGGCAGAGAGCATGTCAAGATCACAGATCAAGAGCAGAATCAGGACAATGAAGACAGTCCCTCTTCTCTTAGGGAAAAGGTTCCAGGTGCTAATTCAAAAAGGTTTTTCTCTGTAGTGCAGATGGATGTGTGACCTGTGTCTGCTTGAGCAAATTTGCAGCCAAGGCTCACACACAACAATGAAAGCCTGGGTTCAGCAGCATACAGACCAGTGAGGTACTCAGGAAAAGGTCTGGAAACATTTCTTCATCATGGCTTTACTCAGAGCCTAAGGCTAAGACTGAAAATACACTCAGGTTTGCCTTTTTTAGAGACACTGTGTCCAGCTCCACTCCCAGACTCTGTAGCCTGCAGTATTAAAAGACTTGAACAGTATGGTTCTGGGGAGTCATTTGCATATATGCAGATTACAGACAGTCCCTGGAATTTTGTTTCACTATCATGCCTCATAAGGATAAAAGAACCATCCAAATCCAGGTGGCACAGACCAAAAAGACATTCCTTCAAGCTGAGCAAAGCTAATTTGGAATCAACAGCATCAAGACACAGGGTTTTGCTGCAACTCAAGTTCACAAAAACTAACGCGGAGATAAAGTGACAGAAGAATTCCTTTCCATCCCAAAATACCTACAAACACAAGTTTTGTCAGTTAAAACCCTACAACACTTCCTTGAATCTAGAGGCAGTGTAAGGGAATTCTAGAGGCTGGGTTATACACACCACCCAACTAGATGATTTTTTCCTCTCAGAATTTCCCAACAGGAATGATTCCAGGCACATCAGTACTCATCACTACTGTCCAGAGTAAGAGACACCTAATTCCACCAGTTTTGCTCACACCTGCTATGGTAAATAGAAAATAATTTATCAATTTACCTTCAAAGTTAAAGTTTGCTGTTGTGCAGTGCCTTATAGCACTCACAAATTTAATTATTTAAGTGATACTTTCAGACTCCATCTGCTGCATATTATTGACCATATTATGTAAACTACATTTTAGCAATTCACACTCACTTGATTCTGCAGTACCTGTGGGTGCCAAACATATGCTTCCTATTCTACTTGCCTCTCCTGGGCCATATGCAATCCACTCCAACCATCAGCCCTCCTATAGACACAAGTTGCTGCCCCGTGGGCTTTTTTTGAAGTATAAATCAGGCCAGGTATGCCACTTGTAAACCAACTTGTGTAGAAGACTGTGGTATTCAGTCATCTCTTCTGAGGCCAGGAAGGTCTGATCACAAGAGCTCCAGGAGCCAGGCACTGGTGTGTGTGTGTCACTGCTTGCAAAGTGACCCAGAGCCCCTGGTGGGCAGCAGAGCCCCTCACCTGTGCACCCAGCCTGGGGCTGCCCTGCTCAGCAGGGAGGCCAGCCTGAAGTCAGCATGCAGAAAAACCAACAGGACTTGAAGGCTCTGGTTTTCAGAAATGAGATACTGCTCTGTTGCTAGGCAAAATGTGAGGGGCTGCGGGTTTTCCTCATCTTTTCAGAGAAGCCTCTGCTCTCTTCTTGAGGGGCAGAGCTGAATTTCATATTCTCACTAATATAGAATTAGAATGGTAACGTATAGACCTGCTGCTTATTCCAAGGCATGTCTCCAGCCTGTTCCCTGTACTCAACCAAGTACCATGTACTCAACCAAGTATTTCATAAGGGAAGAAAACTCACATCACCCCACTACTGCAGCAGGATGATGTCTGAGGCCCTGCTTTTGGTTTTTTAGTTTGCACTGGAGGACGGAACAAAGGGATGGAAACTTCAGTCAATCCCACATGCAAAACAAACAGCTATAAGCAAACAAAAAATGGGCCCAGTCCATTCACAGAAGGCAACAGCTGTCTAGGAGCCCATCACTCTGTTGGTCTTCCACTCATCTGTCATTTTTAAGAGCATTGAACACACACTGGGATATGCTGCTCTTCTGTTCAAAACTCTTGACTGATGTATTTTATAGTGGAGAAGTTCAAACCTGTGAACACATCAACAGTAACTCTGCAATGACAAGTACCTGTCCCCAGGCTGACAGGGGGCATCACCATCCAAACTAAACCTTCTACATCTATGGTAGGAGTCAAGAAATTTGCTGTGTTCCTACTACTGCTGCTTCAGTTACAGAGCAGAGCAGGGGCTCGATGTCCGTCTGCAACCTAGAGATGAGCACGTGCCCCAGGCCTCAGCTGCTGCTCTCAATGGGCTTCTGTCCTTACAGGACACAACTGGATTCTAACACAACTCTGACAAGCATCACCAGGCCTGTACTTTCTCACCCAGGCTGCTTCTCTACACAGGAGCTCCTTGTCCCAACACCCCAGGTGTGAAGCCATTGTTTGCTCACTTCTGGTGGGAGTGAAGGAACTGCAGAACGCTTGCATTCCACACATCCTCCTTCCCTCACCAAAAGCCCCCTCACCTTACCCCTCCATCTTCTCTTGAAGGACAACAATATGTGCCAGGCACCTGGGATGACCTGTTCTACCCCTTGCCTGGCACTCAGGGAGCAAGAAACCCACACTTCCCAGTGGTGACACCACACCAAGGAACAGTGTTCCTGGGGCCCTACACACTGCAGGCACACATGTCCAGACTGACATTCTGGTAAAAAGGTGCCCCACGAGCCTGCTGGGTGACCTCCTCACCTTCACCAAAGACTGCCCCACATTACCATCTCTTTCAGCCAAGAGCAGCAGAGGTTACAATCCAGAGGTGCTCTTCTCCATCACCCTTCAATCCAATCCCTTCCTGGTTGCTCTGGAGCTGGAGCAATGCATTGCTGGCTGATATTAAGTAGATGATGACAGCCCAGCACACAAACAGGGGGAGGAGCACTGCCTGCCCGGGAAGAGCACAGGATGTCTGCTCACCCTGCTTAAGGTGCAGGGCTCAAACAGCAGAAAGGGTGGGTGTGCTGCACAGCTCCAGCTCCAGGCTCTGTAATTAAACAGATAACTCACACTAAGTATTTGCAATTGCCTAAACCAGCATTTGTTAGTGATGCATCTGGATCTCAATAACCATTACCTTCTGCTACCTACAGGTAGAGATAATTATCCACGAGTAAACGATTACCTATGCTATAAATTACCTACAGAAATTTGGGCTGGGTTTTTGCCAATCACCATTCCAATTAATTAACAAAAATTGACTGGCTGGCTTTAGACCAAATGTTTCCTCATCAGTATTCAATGCCAGTGCCTACAAGATGAAGGAAATAAACCAGAGAGAAACCCTGCAAAGGTTAGAAAGAGATGAAAGCAACAGAGAGAGAATAAGCAATGGTTTGTGTGTTTGTGGGGAACTTGCTCTCTTTGCCCGTGGGCAGGGCTGGATGGTCTCTGGCTGATCACCCCAGCAGCACACACAGACACTGCCACAGAGGAGGGGTCACGGGCAGGGGACCCCGGGGGCTGTCAGGACAAGCAGGGGACACAGCAGCTCTTGGCTGTATCAGCTGGGGGAGGAACAGGCACCCTGCCTGGGCACACTGCTTCCCAAGGAACTCCTGATTGCTCAGGTCAGAGCCTCACAAACCCTCCCCTTTGCAGTGGTGAAGGGGACAGAAGTTTCACAGGAGCCCAAGGGAGGTGCTGAACATCCAGCAGGACACATCTGCAGGATGGCCATTCAGACAATGTGCGTGCCCTCTGGTTTTGTGGATGCATACACTGTATATTCAGCAGTCATTCTGGATTGGTCAGCAGAAATCATCAGGGAACTTCAAGCCAAACAATCTGCAAAGAAAATCACTAATAAGTATAAACCAGTGCCTTCCACATCACCTCAAAAATCTTTTAAGATGCTTTTGTCATGTTACCTCCAGTTATTGATTTATTTAAAAGGAACCAGATCTTTCCCTGCATAAAGATTTTTATTTATTTATGCAGGCCTGTCAGTGTCAATATAATACTGTGGATGCTGGATATTAGTTACAGTCCATGGAATTAGGTGAAAGGCCAGACTTTTGTGGAAGTGTTCAACAGAATTCTGATCCTGGCCAGGCAGAAGGGGTCAGGAAGGGGTGGAGAGGTGCCCTGAGGGCAGCAGAGCCCTGTCCCCTGCTCCTTACCTGGCACAGCCACCAGGGCTCCCAGGGCCTGGTGGAATTTCAGGTCAGGTCACCTGAGAAAACGTGCAAGTGGAAAACAACAACCAGCAGCTTGCCAGGAGCAACAAAAAGCCCAACAAAAACACACAACTAACAAAACAAAAACCAGCACAAAGAGCATCAGAGAGGAAGTCAAAGGTTGCTACTAACTCATCCAGCTACAAATCAGGCTTCAAAGAAACAGACACATGTGCAGAACATTTCCCAGCTGGCTGCACACATTGCACAGCTCTACAGCACAGCAGAAGGCACTGGTGTCTGGAAAAAAATCTCCATTTTGAGCTCTATTTATGTACCTGTTACAATGAAGACATCATTCCTGGTTCTCCTGGCTTATTCTCATCTGAAGTTCATTCAAACATTTGTTAACAAACAGTAAATCTTTAGACTACTTAGAATTGCTCTATTTAATAAACAGTGTGCATTTCATCAACATTATTCAAAACTCAAGCTCATTTAGAAAAAAATCCTCATCAGTCAGAGAGAAAAATGTATTCAGCTCTTTGCAAGGCCCTGGTAGCACAAGACAGGTTCAGACTAACAAAAATATATAGGACCAAAAGCAGAGTCAAGATTTTTAAGAGCCTCATTTTAGAACCCCACAAGGAAACACAGGGATTTCTAAAAGCACTCCAGACCAGAACTGTCACCTGGGCACTTCAGGGGCCTGAAGTGGTGGTGGGGTGCTATGTGCCAAGCACTTCTCAGGTGTATTTAAGTGGTGTGAGGTGTTCAGAGGTAGAAAACCGAAGGCAGCTTAAGATTTTGCGGTTTTTGCTCAGCAGTGGGTACAGACAAAATGGTTTTCTCCACAGGAGAAAATGCACGCATACACCACAAGTCCCTCTTTACCACTTAAAGACTCGCCCTTTCCCTGCTCATGCTTCATGCTGTCACTTCTGCTTGCACAAGGGTATGTGCAACTTCACATCTGGGCCACACTTTAAACCCACTTGGCTGCAGAAGCCTTCCTGGCTTCCTGGTTAGCTACAGTACTGAGCCAAATCAGACATTGAAGACAAGGTTACAAGCCAGATCTAATGTGGAAAAAAAAAAAAAAAAAAAAAAAAAGAAAAGAAAAAAACCACCAAGGAACAACATCTATCTGGCAGGTTGTGGAATAACTGAGAAAAAGCATCACAGACAGCTCTATTTAACAAGGACCATCACCAGACAATGCTGAATGGGTCACACAGAGCCCTGGGTACCACCCCCGGATGTTGCTGAGCTTAGCCCACCCTGCTCACCCCATATTTGCTTCTTGACAGTGATCAAGAGAATTCTTTTTGATGAATAAACTGTAGCTTAATCTAAATTAAAGAGTCTAGCAAATTTAAGAAAATTTAAGAAAATTAAGTGGAAAAAGCATTCACCCTAAAGGTAAGGGTGCTCCTGAGCTGTTTATTTTAAACTGGTAGACTGGATTTTACAATTCAAAAGTATCACTTTTCTAACAAGAAAGCCAAAATAAAGGTAAAAGGTTTTCAGCAGTTGGATTTTGTTCCCCCCAGTGCTTTGGCACTGCAGCTCAGGCCTATTTTAGAACCTTAAGAAGCTTCACCAGATCCCCTTTTTGCAGCAGAACAAGCAGCCTGGTTCCCACCCTGCAGCCTCACATCACCGTGCCTGCTGCAGGAAGAGCTCAAGATGCTACAAACCTGGCAGTGCTTGGCCTTCCTCCTGAAAGACCCAAACCAACCACAAAACATGAAGGAAAAGCTGAGGGTTCTGCCTCGAGATGCTCTCTCAGCCTGGTGACCCCACAGAGGGTTTGGCTGGAGCCCAGCTGCAGTCCCACAGGGACATGCCCAGAGGTCCCATCACACCAACCCTGCTGCCTCCTTGGGACCCACCTCAGCATTTTGCTGACTTTGTTCTTCCCTTATTCTCAAGGTCATTTCTTGTTTATTTAATCATCCGTTGTGCTTGCAGACTGATGGGTCTCCTAATCCCTGGGCTGGTTTCTTAACTTGAAATGAGTTTCCAGGAGAGCGGGGCTGGCACCTGGCAGGAGCAGCAGCATTGTTTTTAACACACTTGTAACTCAGCTGCCGCTCCTCGGGGAGGTTCCAAGGACCTCAAAGGCAATAGTTCTCTGCCCAGGAGCAAAGAAGACATTACAGCTTGTACTAGAAGATTTAATAGGTGTCATAATTTATCATGTAAACCGAAAAGTGTTTCTTAATTAAGTGCGTACGTTAATGAATTTTTTAATTTGATCCCTGTAAGTACCTTGCTATACTAATTGCAATATTCTACACATTAGTCATCCGCTGTTGCCCTTGGCTATTTTCTACCCTGAGAGGGAGAGATAGAGCTTTTCAGTTAAAGTTCATTTAACTCTTTCCACCCAACAAATTAAATTTCCTGTTACTCACCCTGGAGAAAGACAGCTGCACTTCAGTCCTGCAGCACCTGATGGACAGTGTTCCCCATACACACCAGCCTGGGGCCCACCTGCCTCCCTAGGGAGAGGAACAGGGGACAGCTCACACCACACAGCCACAGAGGGAACACATTGCCTCACGTTGCTGCAGCCCAGCACTGTGCTCCTGGCATGGGAATAGGTGCAGGGCAGGAAAATGATGGTGGTGGGCACCTGGAGCATGGTGTCTGCTGCAGAGGTTGGGGTCATTGCACTGTGACACACAGATTATTCTGGATTTCAAAGCCTGACTGAGGGAGGTGTCAGCTTTTCTGATCCTTTTCACTTGTACCCAAAATTCAAGGGCAAGAGGGTGGGGAACTTGCCACTGAACGCCCAGATTGTGGAGGGAGGGAAGCAGCAGCTGAAGGTCTGGCACCTGCCAGAAATTTGCTCTCCAGCTGGTAAAAAGTGCCAAGCCATGACCTGATACCAAGTGAGCTGACAAGCACCTCTGACAATTTTGTGGTATAGTTAATTACTGGCACTGGACAGCTTAAAGGGCAGCTTCAAAAGCCTCTTAAGCGTTACAACAGCAAACCCATTTTTGTTTTTGGAGAGAGAACCTTTTTGTAGCTGTGTGTGTCAGTTAGAAAAGACACTACACACTGAAACCACCACACCTCTAGCAAGGATACTCTGCAAACAAATAAAGTACTTAGATCTGACAGACTTAACAGCAAAACAAAACCAAGCAGAAAAGTTATACCCACGGCCAGACAAGAAATTGGAGCCACTGAAAACACAGAATGTCCTTCTTAGTCATATCCTCCAAATCTCAAAATTGTTTCTGCTTCTGGAGTTTGCATGGAGGAATTAAGAATTTCACAACAACAGCTCCATAAGGGAGAATTTTAGATTTCCAAAAAGAACCTTCAATGTTTTTTTAAAAAATGAAAATGCCCTGTTTTCCATCTTATCTCCCAATACAGATGTGTAATATATGGATAATGCAAACCCTCCCTTTACCAGTGTTTGTTTCTATGACCTAGATAAACCATTAATAGCAGCAAGTCATCACCTGCTGAAGCATGTTAGTCCTCAGTCTGCCTTTCCAAGATGATTAAAAAGGAACACGCAGCTTGCCCCTGAACACTGCTCAGCTGGCATGCCAGGTAGGTATTCACAATGAAGCCTTGCTCTCCAGGTGATCAGATCCTCTCCAGAACTGTCAGATCCTCTCCAGAACTGAGATGAACTCTCCCAGGTTCTGCACTCTGAATGAGGCAGCACTTACAGCTTCTTTTCTGTGTTACATCAGTGTTTATTTCCTGCTTTGACTGTGACTATAGTGTCACACAAGCATGACCCCAGCTCCAGTTAACTGTGAAAAGGTCCTGGAAAAACCGTCGTTATTTATAACATCTGAACTTTCCTCTACCAATTTCCTTATTTAGCTTGTGGCACACAGTACTTGCCGTCATGCAAGTATTCATGTCATGATTAAAAATTTTTTAAAAGTTATTTTAAAACATTCTATCTTTGCAAAAGCAGGTGTCAGCATTCAGTTTACAGCAACACCTTTTCAACCCAACTGGTCAAACTCTCTGCTGTACTTCACGTGGGCACACACAGTGTTACAATGTGCCCTGGGAGGTGAGCTTGGTCAAGCCCCTCAGAGCCTTCAGTGTCCCAGTCCCTACAGATGTGCCCTGCCCCAGAGCCTCTCCCTGTGCCAGATGTGCCACCCTCCTGCTCACAAACATCCAGGAAGCAAAGCACATGCACAGGGCTGACCTAAGGCACAGGTCCTGGCAGGATCAGAACCTAAGCAACACTAGATCCTGCCCTGTCAGCACTACAGCTAAACAGAGAACCAAAGCACAGATCAGGTTCCTACTGTACAGGGAGTCACCAGCCCAGGTGCCTCCCAGGCCAGGGGGGCTTTGCAGAGCAGCCCTGCAGCACTCACTTCCCAACTTGTAAGCTGAGCTTGTGAAGTTAATAGCAATATCATGGCATGACACACTTCAGGGAAGTGAGACTCTTCACATGGGTGGCTGTCACCTGCTTTTCAGCAAATTTCAAACAGTGTTGTCTACACCATCCTGTTGTATTAGGTAAATGCATCCTGACACCTTTCTTACTGTATTATGCTCAACTGCTAAAATATTGAGATGCAAACCTTCCTCTTATTTATTTTTTTTAAAAGAAAACTGTCCAGTAATTTCCAGGCTTCAGATCCCATGGGTTGATAGCAGATCCTGCCTGCAGACTCCTACAGATGCCAAAAGTTGCTGGTTGCAGCCAGTTCTAAGCATCTCTTCTCAGGTGCCTGGACAAGAGCACAGTTACTCCTGAGGTGTGAGCAGGGGCTGCTTGCTGTCAATGGTTTCAGACTCAGGACTCTGGCTACCACACACCAAAAGAGCTCCACAGGACCTGTGCTGGTAGGAGTCAACAGGGCCCTCACTCCAAATGACATCTTGTAAACTTACAGCCCAACACGCTGAATTTGCAGCCATCAAATTAGGTAACAAATGTTTTTCCCCACTATGATAACTCCAATGACTGCCCAGTCTCCAGCCAGCTGCCGTAACCTCAGTGGAACTATCACCAGAAATGTCATCAGGGGAAGACAGGCCAGCCACAAGTAGAGGTAAGAACTTGCTAATGGCAAAACAATCTCATTTCTCCAGCTCCACAATCTGAGTAAGACAAGAGTTAGAGAAATGGTATTTATCCTTTGAGAGCTCTGGAGAGAACAAGTGATTTTCAATGATTTTCAATAATGTACCACTGAAGCACACTGCAGGTAGACCTGTCAAAAAATTACCTTCACCACTACACTTACCATATGTTTATGAAGACAGAAGTTATACATATTTTATCCTAGCGTGGGATCTGACATGACAGTGTCAAACAAAGCTCACTAAGTTTGTCATTCAAGCAATCACACTCTCTTCATATTTAACCACCCCTGCTTAAGTTATTTCCACTACAAATTATCTTCTTCTGTAGGCAAGATGCTTTTCCCGTAATTATCCAAGGACAGACAGATAAAGGATACACAAAGCAACAAACTCATGCTTCAGCTTGGACACCCCAGGAATGAGTGTTTCCACCATGCATTTATCTCTGAAAAAAACCAGATTGGCTTCTCTCTCAAGTGCCTTGCACTTTTTGTGGGTATCTACATCTGTATGAATCCCCATTTTCAGCTCGTACCAACTTTCACAGGTGTGAAATCATGGCATAAAGTGCATTGTAACAGAAAGCACCAGGCTCATGATATTTCTCATCAAGACCACCTGCACCATATTTTCAGCTGGTGTTAAAAATGTCCTAACACCAGTGACATCCATGGAAAGATCCCAAATTTATACCAGTTAAGAACTTCTCTCCTTTCTCTTGCAGGAGCCAGTGTGCTGGCCACCACAGCCCAGCTCCAACTGGAGGCACAGGAGCTGCTGAGTGAGGCTGCTCTGCAGACATCCTTCCCTTCACATGGGGGAACTGAGTGCTCCTTTTCTGCCAAAAGGGCCAGTCAGGTACAACAGCACAAGAACAGCTACCCAGATTTTGACCAACTTCTGAAGAACTCTCCTGTCCTCATCTGGAGATCAGCATTCCAGGCCTCCTCCATTCTGCTGTGATCTTGAAAGCACTTATACAAAGGTGGAAACAGTGGTTCTAGGTTAAGCAAGCACTGTATCTGTCCGTACTTGTTCTCAACATCTTTCTAAGTAAATAATCTGCGTGTTATGCTTTACAAATTGTTCCTGTGTCATAATAAAATCTTTGTAGAGCTACAGACAGACACCCATGGATCACATGCTTTTTATAAACACACCAGTAAACTTAACTGCAATCCTCAAGACCTAAGGGAAAATAAATCATCTAAAAGAGGAGCCAAAAACCACCTCTCACTTATGCATTCATCTTCCCTTTTCTCTTCACCTTTTGACTGGGAACTGAAAGAATACAGGAAGGAGAAATTGTTATTAAGTATCATCAAGGTGAATAAAAAAAAACCAATTGAACCACATGCTTTTCTGCAAAGTCAATGCCAGTTAAATGCCCATACACATTAATCTCACAAACACCCTGACTCCTCTGCAATTCACTGGTGCTGATTATATTTACCAGTTGTTCAAGCTAATTCTCTTGGTTTATCAGTCCCTCTAATACTCACTACAATATATGGAACTATGAGTGCAGGGACTGGAGTCCACTCCTGAATGCCATGGCCTCCTTGCCCCCCTCTGTCCAGGCTGCTGCTCAACTTCTGGCTTTGTGTCCAGAAAAGGCAGAGGCCACCAGCACAGGTAACACCTACCCTGAGGCTCTTCAGTGGGTTTTGTCTCCCAGACAAAAGCTGTTCCCTGGGAATTCCCAGGGAACAGGCAGAAGACAAAAACTTGAAGCTCACTGACATCTGGTCAACCCCCTGGAAATACCCTTTGACGGAACAAAATCAAACTCTGGTGTCTGTAATAAATCCGGTGAAGTTTTTATATGCAGTCATTAACTGTGTACCCACATCCCCATAGGGCAGATGACAGGTGCCCCAGACACTTTTTGCTCCTGCTGAATGGCATTTAATGCAAAAGACATCTGATCTGCCTCTGAAAGCAGCAGTAAGTGGTTTGATCAGAAATGACATCTGAGCCAAATGAGCTAATTAGTTTACAGGATCTCCCCTTTCTCCCCCCCCCCCCCCCCAACAACAAAAGTCGATCTGTGTTCTCCCCTCAGCTTAAGGTCTCACTATAGGGTGCCATCCTATTGTTGGAGCTGGAGCCTGACATTCATCAGACAGATTAACTGCACGTGTCGGCAGCTCCGTCAAAGCAGGCGCATCTGCTGCTGATAAACACTGTCAGCTCTTTGTCAGGAGAAATAACAGGATCCAGCGTTTAAAAAACAGCAGGAACAGCTTAAAAAACTCGAGCAGCTTCTACCTAGGCAAGGAGCTAGCCCTAGCAAACGGGGACAGGCAAGCCTGAAGTTTTGAACCCGGCAGATTCAGTAACAAAGCCCGAAGGACCCTGAAGCCATTAGCATCGGCCTGGCGGGGGAATGCCTGTGAGCCCAGGGAAGTCACCACACCCCCTGCCCTCAGCTACCCCAGGGATGGATCTGGGTGCCGCTGGAGCGCAGTGACACCCACCCCTTGCTGGGTGCCTGCAGCACCCTCCCCTGCTGCCTGCCCACGGCTCGGGCCAGCCCTGCAGACGCTCAGCACTGACTGCTCTGCCTTCTCCCGGAGAACACAAATCCTGCGGTGCAGCAGTGACACCATTGGCAAACCGCAAGAAGTGCAGTGGCTCCCGGCGTGCCCGCGGTGGTCACACGCCGAGCCCACGCGGGACAGCTTCAGCGTGGGCTGCGGGAGCTGGGAAGGGCAGGGGAGCACTCGGGGGCATGGCAGGCGCGGGGGGCAGCTGTGTCCAGGGGACAGCCCCGGGCACTGCCAGCCAGCAGAGCAACCCCCACGGGACCTGTTAATTATAAACATTGATGGGGCTGAGCGGGATCTTACCAGTGTCTAAATAGCTAAAGGGTGGGTGTCAG
Source organism: Phaethornis superciliosus (assembly GCA_023637945.1). Classification (NCBI taxonomy): domain Eukaryota; kingdom Metazoa; phylum Chordata; class Aves; order Apodiformes; family Trochilidae; genus Phaethornis; species Phaethornis superciliosus. Next base: position 632,969 of record JAJQWJ010000005.1, read on the forward strand.
GAGGATGGGTCCAGACTCTTCTCTGAGGTGTCCAGTGACAAAACAAGGGCTAATGGACACCAACTGGAGACAGTTGACACAGAGGAGATTTCAATTAAATACAAGAAAATACTTCTTCACTCTGAGAGTAACACGACACTAGAATAGATTGCCCAGGGAGGTTGTAGAGTATCCATCCTGGGAAACACTCAGGAACCACCTGGATGTATTCCTCTCTAGCCAGCTCCAGGGGATCCAGCTCTAGCAGAGGGGTTGGACTGCATCATCCTGAGTCCCTTCCAACCCCTGACCATCCTGTGTCACACAGGTACCCACTGACCCAACTGAAGCCTGGACACCAGGCAGTGGAGAACTCTCCGGAACACACTATCCAAGCTGCAGTCAGCTTACAACTGACTTGGACAGAAATACTCCTTAACTTACTCTGAAACACTAAAGTGCCCTGAATCACAGCCCCTGGATCACGGCAGAGTCATCTCCTTCCAGCTCACCCAGCAGAAGACCCATGTCCTGTGGCAGGAGTGGGGCTTGGGCACCACAGCTCCACAGCACACAGAGCACAGCTTACCTTCCCTTACTGAGGCTGTTCAACATCACCAGCCTGGGTGGGTTTGCTCCAGCAGAACTGGGATGCTCAGAACCATCCAAGCAGGCTTTACAATGGCTTTCAAGGACTGATGCAGTACACTGGATTTGAGGGGCAGATCTTCATCACAGCAATAGTTTTACTAATTAGAACTGATTTGTGCAATTATAATGCCCAATATTAAACATTTAATACACGATTTATTTAAGCACAGGTTTTAATAGGTCTTAAAAGAGCCACTAAGCTGAATAGGACAAAATAGAGTTATGCACTCTTTCCAGAAGATAACAGCAGTCTGGGATCTGACATTAAAACTTCTAAAAATTAGGAGCAAAATGGCACATGGAAACAGCTGGATCATAAAAGAAAAGCTATTTGAGGATGTGCACAAATATAAACACAAGTTACCTTGCACTGCAGAGCAACTACAGTCTATCAAAAGTTTTGTGTGGATTTTTCAAAAATGTAGGATTTCAAAAGTGTAGAATTTCTCACAGTTTCCCAAGTAGCAGAGGTGAGCAACAGGACAACACCCTGCATTTGGGCTCTGAACTCTTGGCTGCACTAGAGACATGTTGGGTAGTTTGGAATTATTCTCTTCCTATCCTGTGCCTCAGTTTGCTGCATAATATGAATATTGTAATACCTGTACACCCTAAAAAGTAATTCAGGAGCATGGATGAAGAGAGTGAACAGCACCTGAGAAAAAGGTGTCTTGTGTTGAAACTAACTACAGCACATGAAAGGCAGGAAGAAACAGAACACAAAATTCCACTGTTTGTACCTGAGGAGCACAGGAAAACAAATTGCTCCTCAGTTCAATACCACAGTCCTTTTCCCCAGGTCTAGCTGGGAGGAGCTCCTGAAGCCTCCTTGCTCCCAGCCACCCCTGTGTCCCTAATGCACGTGCTTGGGACAGCAGGGAGGATGTGGTGGCACTGGACACCTCCTCCAGCCTCCCTGATCCCAGGTGGGGCACTGTACTGCTGTCACCACACTGGGATGCTCTACCTCCAGCACCAGCTCTACTTCATCCCCAGCTCTTTCATTCTCCTCCCCAGGCTCTCAGCAGAGCACTCTGTACCTGAAGGCAGCCAGCTGCTCCTGGGTGACTGTGTAGCACATCAGATACATCCTCCTGTATGAAAGGGAGGGTGAATTCACACATGCAGAGCATCACTGCAGGAGGAGCAATCCGATGAAAAGGTCACCTTTTTGTTTGCAGGAAGACAAATCTTTATCAAAGTCAGAGGTAGGAGGGAATGTGTGAGCTCCTCTCAGCAGGCTCTGCCTGCTCTCTGCTGGTACCCAGGGCTGACTGGGGCAGAGTAAAGACAGTGTCACAGACAGCTTTCTTAAGAAGCTGCTGTCTCCCTGCCACTAATCTGCTTTGGACTTCACTTCCAGCCCAGCTCTCCCTCAGTATCCAGGCTGCAATGCCCTCGTTTGTTTCAGCTGCCATGTTTTGGGAGGAAGACTCAGCCAGCCCAGCCAGACGGGTGGTGACAAGGACTCACCTCCAATGGCTTCACCTGGCCCAGCAGTGCCAGCACCCAGGCTGGAAGGCAGAAAGAGGTGCGGAGCTAAAGCACAGGTAAGGCTGTGGAGAGATGATGTCTGCTAGCCCCAAGAGGAAGAGGGGGAACCAGGCATACAAAAGACAGAAGGGAACCCAGTGTACCCTTAATCTATAAATATTTAAGTAGTCCCTCCTCCCCCTCTCCTCAACAACATATGCCAGTGTCTCCTTCAGCTCATAAAAGCCAATTCCCTCCTGCTGTTTCTGAGCACCAGAAGTCTCAGAGTGGTGATTAGTGGATTACGTGCATCTCAGGGACTGACTCCAATCACTTTCCCCTTGCAAATTGCTCGGCTTCAATGCAGCAGCACAGAGCAGAGAGGGCTCTGCCACTGGGGCCTGGTCCTCATTACGGCCAGGAGACTTCAGGAGTTTGTTTACACGGCTGGAACATCATCCTCCTGGGCAGCTAATCATTCCTTCCCCAGGGCTTCTGCTCTTTGAATACTTAAGAGTAATCACCACCAGCGATCTACACCCAGAGTAGCATCTAAGCAATTTCACCAAGTCAACTGACAACAGCTTGAAGTAATATTAGCCCCCTTATATGAAGACAAGTGCTCTCCACACAAGGATGCTGGAGCTTAACACCACTCAATAAATCAGAGCAACATCCTGGAAAGCTTGCCATTAGTTCTGAGCCATTAATTTTTGCTGGGTCTTTGACACAACTGTTTGAGAGCACTATAACCTGCTCTGTGAAAGTTAAATTATAAAGAGCAACTTCCCTGAAGGTGCTAGTCTACTAACCCATTTAAGTCCTTGGCTAAACACCTAAAATAAATCACTGGAGAGCTGCCAGGCAGAAGGTTTCCTACTGTGCAAAATGTGAGAATAAGCCATTCCCTCTCAAAACAAGCCCCAGCTGGGAAACCTTTGGCCCTAAGCAATACCTTTACAAGATATTCCATCTAGTACCATAGCAGCCAAGTGAAACCAGACATTTGACCATATGGAGTTCCATGTAAAGATGTCTTCCTCTCAGGTCCTTCATAGGAAGTTTTCTTCAAATACAGAAGAGACTGACAAATACTGAAAAACCAGTAAACCGAAAAATTGCCAGTCCTGTTCCCACTGCACAGACCTGAATAATAACTGTGTACTCTGAGGGTCCTGGTAAGCCTGCACTTCTTAGAAGTTCCCACCACAATTTTTTTTTTTTTTTTTTTTTTTTTTTTTTAAAAAAAGATAAGTTGCTTTGCTAACTAAACTTTACCATTGATCATTTTTCAAAACAACTGCAAACTCAGCTGTCTGGGGGAGAATGCAATATCCATCAGAAGGAACTGGTTCACTTAGCAAAGGAAATGAGTACCACTGCCTTAAGTGAGCCTCTCTAGGGCTGCCCAGACCTTTGCTTTGCTATTCCAAGAACAATGGAAAAGGGGATAGAAACAGTACCAGGGAAAGGCAAAATGTCACTCGGTGTTGTTTTGTGGGTTATTTCTCATGGTAGTCTCTAAAATCCCGTCCACTTTATGGCAAAACAAGCTCTCCCCAAACCACAGACTCAAACCTCAAAGACCTGCAGCTGAAGCTCCAAGAGGAGACACTGCAGCAGTGATGTGCAAAGGCATCCCGTGACTCTGGGAGGATGGGCTCCAGAGAGCATCTGCCCCATCCCAGCTCTGTGCTCAGGTCTGGATCCACTGCTCTGCAGCAGCACTGCCACACTGCCCAGGGCTTGCAGCACTCCTGTGCTGCATGAAGCTGTAATAGGGAGCCCTAATTAAAGGCATAGAAGGAAAAAGGCCTTCCAGACAATTAACAATCAACCTAGAGTTAGGTTAAAACCGCCTTTTAATTGGATTGTAATGAGGCAACAATGTATCTCTGATTCTGTTCACAACTGAAAAGCCTGCTTCAGGTAACTGAAACCAGTGTGTTTGTAGAGGGGGACCTATCAACCCTGTTCCATATGGCACCATAAATTATAAAGAGCAGGTAATGAAGCAGTGCCAAAAAGTAAATACTTCACAATACTGGTTTCCTTACATCTCTTGGGGGTGTAGATGCGCTGCAATGTCCATGAAAGTACCCTGAAAGAATACTTTGGAGTGCCCACCCTTCACTGAAATGTGGGGAAGTGGTGTATTCCCCACTGTGGAAAACTTTAAGTCTCAGCTCAACAGGGTGCTGAGACGTCTCTCATGAACTATAGTGTTAGAAGGGTGGGACCAGATATCCTTGAGTCCCTTCCAACATGACATTCTAGGATCCTATGATTTCTGGGTCTGCTTTTTTCCCTTTCCTAGAGAAATCCTTCCAAGGACCTCACTCTCACAGCATGAGAACAGAAAACTGAACTGTGGGAAAGCTGTCCTGCCCAGCCAAGCCTCACCATACCTGGTGTTGCCCACAGGCTCACTCCCCTGAGCCTGGCTTAAACTGTGGTCCTGCTATGGACAACAGGACCCAAGGAAGCCCTGAAAAGGGATGTAAAGCTACATGACAAAGGCCATTCCACTGCTTTTGTTGGAAACTTCTGCTACCCTGAGGAAATAGAAAGAAGTGAAACAGCAGGGAACCAAGCTGAGCACATCTGATGACTCGTGTGAGGGCCCCACACACCACCAAGTGCTTCGTTGTACCTATGACAGATCTCAGTGTCCCTTTGATGCCTCTGGAAAAACCTGTCCTTGTAAGTAGCACCACCTCTAACAAATCCATCCCCATCTTTTCACTCTGTTTCTCTCCCAGCTCCCTACTCTTCGTAACACAGGCCTCCAGAACAGAACTCCAGTTATCCTGCAGACACCCCCCAGCCTTCCAAATCAAACCAATTTCAACACACAGCTGCTGCTGCTCCTGTTTTTCTACTCTCCAAACAGAGACAACCCTTTCCAAGGCTGTGTTTACACTCATGACCACCAATGAGGAGTTGCTGTATTCTTCAGTATGTATTTTTTTCAGTGGTCTCTCCTTCTGCAGCCAAGTCTTTTTCCAAATCATTAACCTCAGACAAGAGAAAGCACTACCTCCAGTAATAATCCAGATTATATTCATGCACTATACATTTCTTGAACAAAGAAAATGGCAACCATCACCTTACCAGGTCAAACATCTTTATATACACTCCTCCATCTTTTCCAACAGAACATGCATCTTATTCATCACCTTCTGTATCTCAGCATGCATATTCCGTGGCCTACATGCTTGATCAGCATGTTTACAGATACAGTCAGTTCTGAAACTGTAAATAAGACCTCTAATTTAATTATCCAATTAATAATGTAAGAAAACACAGACTCTTTAGTGCTAATCATATTCTCATTACCACTGGACGCTGCCCCCGCTAAGCAGTCACAGGGCCGATGCCAATGAAATGAAGGACTGGAGAAGAGGTGGGACACAAGACATGCACCTTGGAGTCAGAGAAAGGTGCTGCTTCTGCTCTGAAAGCACTCAGAGGTCACCTTCACAGACCTCCACTTTCAGCAGATCATACAGGCTACTACTGACTTACACCTCAGATACAGGCAGTGACCAACTCAGGCTGAGTTGGTACCTGAGGCACAAGACCTTCTCTCTGTGGGTGGGATACAAGAGATACAAAATATTCAAGCATGAATACTTTGTCAGATATTTGCAACAAACTCGCTGCTGACAACTCAGGCTGCCTTTGATCTCTCCCCTCACCCTACCAGTGATGTGATACGATGGTTCGGTTTAGACACACGGGTCAAGAACACAAATGCTCTGCACAACCCTTGCTAAAGACACCTCCTCTGCAGCACAAGTGAGTCTCCCCCTCCCTGGCTGGGCCAGAGTTCACATTCCTGCCTTTGATCAAGAAGGAAAGAGCACAGGCTAAGCCTACGAAGAAAAGGGCTCAATAACTCAGCTCCTTTACTGTAAGACATGAATAGATGTGAGACTGTTTTTATTACTATTATTATTTGCAGGCTTAACTAAACTGTAATTTAAATAACATATTGAAAGGTAAACTGCCACCTGCTCCTGCCAGATGTTCTGCAAATCTCTAGTACCACTTCAAGCATGCTACAGCACTGAAGGAAGAAGACGACTGGACCTCAAAGGTATTTAGCTCCCCTGTCTCCTACTGGGCTGTAAGGAGATTTCTATTATGCAGGCTCATCATCAAAATCATAAGGACCATGCTCCAATTCGTTATGCAAATGAGAGCATACAATAGCACACTCCTCTTTTTTTTCCAAACACCTGAATGTGTATAAACATGCTGGGATATGTATGGCAGTGCTTCCTCATAATTCAGCTACCATAGAATATGAGGACACATCTTTAAAGGGCTTTGTGCCTCCTCCCACAGTGTTTTTTAAGAGAAAAAGAAACATCTATTAAAATACACATTACTCCTGCCATTATAAGTAAGAGAGCATTCTGATGTCCTCATTCATTTGAACAAATCCCCACTCTGCAACATTCCCACTCAAGTGCTGGCATGAAACTATCTCACTTGACACCTTCCACACCAGGAGGTACTGGGGAAGAGTTCTGTTGCACCTAAATACACAAACCATCAGCTGCCAGCTCCCTACTTCTCTTTAAAATCCCACAGTGAACTTACCCAAAATAGCTACAAGTGAGCATCAGCAAGGGAAATGAATGCCTCCTCCTGTTTCTGCAAGTGCAGGCAATTCCTCTAAGCAACTGAACACTGGATTGATAGAAAGGAAACAAAGCACCCAACACTTCATACTTCTCAGGCCAAGCAGCACCCTGCATTGCCACTGGGCTCCCTACAGCTGCATGGTTTGTGGGGCTCACTCGCCCACCTGGCTGGGGCCTGACTGAGCTGTCAGGAGATGATCTGCCCTCTCCTCTGGTGCAGCACCCTGCAAAGCAGCAGATCCCCAGAGACCTGGCTGGCAGCCTCCAGTGCTGGCATGATGCAAACATGTCCATTATGTGTATAAAAATTTATTACATATACAAAAGCCATGAAGTTTTGCAAACTTTTTTTGTAAATAACATCCCTTTCTTTTAAGCATTTCCAAGCAACAAATAGTCTGATGCCTGCATCCAGCAGCTTATCTTTCCTAGGACAGCCACCATCCTTAGATAAGTAAGATGCTCTCAGATGGAAGGAGCTAACTCCCTGACTGCTGATAAGCAGATGGGACCTCCACACCCCCTTGCAGGCAGAAGGATGTCTGTAAATAAATAAATAAAAAAAAAAAAACAAAAAAACATAAAAATAGATGATGACAAGTAGGGAAAGATGACAAGTAAGGCAGGGAAGAGAAGACTGGAATCCATCAGGTAGCCCAGAGGCTATCCCCTCTCTCCTGTGAAACCAGGCACTGTCTCAGCCCTGGCCACCCATGAAGATCCTCCTGGAGCTCCAGCAGTACTGTCAGTCTCGGGGGCTCCCTGAACTGCTGAGATGAAAGGCAGAAAATTCAGGGAACTTGAAAGTTCTGAGTTCACCTTCCTCCTGTCCCCTCAGGCTGCCTGCAGAGCCCATCTGCCTGGGATTCCCACAGTCACACCAAGGTCCATCATGTACAAAATGAAGCAGCTAATAAACTAGAAAGGCCTGTCAGAACACAAAAAGGTTGTCAATGGATACAGCTTTTTCCCCACAAGTGACATCTTACTTGGAAAGTGAACTGTTAGCAGCCAAACATTTAATTTTATGATTTACTCCAAGCAACTCACCTTCACAACAAGCAAAGGTTTGCTGCTCAGGGGCCCTGGAAGGAAAAACTGTCTCACAAGCAAGGGCCACAGCACAGATTGATGCTTCAAACAAGGATATTCCAGACTAGTTTCCAGGTATTGTTTTCTTACACAACACATCCCTCAATTACCTTTTCTCCCAAGATCGCGGGCAAAGAAAAAAGGAGCATGACTTTTACTGTGGAAACTTGCACCTGCAAGCAGAACTTTGCTTCAGCAAACTTCACCAAGCTGTTACTGCAGCTTTATGGCTCTTCACTGAAGAGCTTTTTATTATCCAAGTCCCAGCGCCCCTGGCTGCTGTTCCAGCCTCCCCTCAGCTTTCTCTCTCCTTCATTTCCACAGACTGAGCGTGCAACTTTTGCAGAAGATATCTCATTCAGCTGTTTGGTCTTTTTCAGAGTTTTCCTCAAGCTCTCAAGTTTCACATGACTAGCAGGACAGCCAGTCCCAGAGCCACACACAGCCTATAGAAGAGCAGTCACAGCTGGTTTGGGGGACAGAAATACTTAAACCCTCTAGCTGTTAATTCCTTCATGCCTTCCAAGGAACTCCAATAGCATCTTTAGCAAGAAAGAGCACTGCTCACCTCTACCTGTTTATAGTCACTGTCACCCCGATTCTTTTTCCAAGTCCTTTGCCCAAAGCCTGTGGGGCCTACACATGCTGCTCTCAGGAGCACAGCTTTGGATTTCACCGTATGAAGAAGGATATTGCTGCCTCCCATCATGAAGCCCATATGGACTGCATCAGTAAGCAGCCTCTCTGCTGCTGAACACTCCAGACACCTTCATGCCACCGCTGAGCTGCAGTGAACATTCTTCTGTGCAGTGAGAGGGAACAAGCAGGTGTAACAGGGCAGGACTCAAGAGCTATTCCTGCAGGAGATCATTAGAATCATACCTGCTCAACACTTGGAACCTGGTTACAGTTGCATTTTAAAACTTCACAGCTAGCAAGTTTTTAATCCATCTAATAATGTGCTGTGGAATAATTTCAGTTTCTTAATCAAAATACTATTCAGTACCAAGAGAAGTCTATCAGCCAGACTCCTAATCTCCTCAGAAAAGTTCATTTGACAGGATCTATTTTCCATATGGCCAGGTTGATTGACATTAAATATATTCAATACTTGTGTCTGCCCCAGACCGCCTGTGTGTGGGTGTTGCTTGCTCTTTCCAGGCCTCAGTCTTCATCATTTTAAACAGGAGCATAGCAGGATGTCCTGCTCCACAGGAGGCTGTCAGGACACACCTATTAGTGCTTACAAGCCCCTCGACTGCCCCAGTGACCCTGGGAGAAAGCAAACAGCAGGGAGAACAGGCTGCACCCACTGTCACCCAGCTCAGCCAGTACCCCATCCCAAACTGCCAGGCAAACCTGTGACCCAAAACCAGCTGGAAAAAGCTTCATAATAGACAGCTAGGAGGACATAATATTCTTAGTAGTTAGAGCCTTGGCAAAATCTGAATTCCTGCAAAGAGCTCCAGGCACTCCTGATAACACAGTTCTTACCTCGTTTAGGCTGAAGTGCTGGGACAGGGCACAGAGGTGCACACCTGCTACCACAGACACCCCAGATATTTTCTGAAGAGCTCATGACCATCTCCACTACAACAAAGAGCACACTTTGAAGTGAGAAGACAATGCTGCACCCCCAAAATGCTAAGTCCTGAGTTGCTGGGTGTGCTGCTGGGGGAGGGCTGACAGCCAGTGCTTCCTGCTGTGGAAAAAAACATTTTTAAATCATAAAAACAGCTGTTCCCAGACAGCAAGTGAGAATGGAAAGTCTCCTGAAGATGCACATAACCCACTGGCTCCGTTCTGTTTCAGGCACTTAAGACACTCCAATAATTTCTCAACCTAATCTTTGAAAACCATTTCCTTTACTTCTGTATGAAGTACATTTTTTGACTGAGAGACCTGGCTGTAATGTGGTTCTGTGATGAAACACCTGCAGAATTAGTGACACAGGTAAACAGTGACAGAGAACTCCCATGCATACAAGAAGTCAGGAAACAAAATTAATTCATTTCTGTCCCTGATTTTTCACTAGACAATAAAGCCATGTGAGGAGGACTATCACTCTGAGGGGATAAAAGACAGATTTCCAAAATGAACCTCCGTCTCCTCTCTGAGATGCTGCCACTGGGTTAAGACGACTTCTCCAAGAGACTAAGAAACCCATCCCACCAGCATCCATGGCCTTCATCGAGGTACAAATCTCCTTAAGCAGTGGAACAGCAGATACCTGCAAGTCATTTGGTCTCTTTCCTTCAACTACACACTGCTAGGCTGTTATTGCTACCTCTTTTGGTAGCTGGGGAGTATTTTAATTCTCATTTCGATCTGAAACAGTTACACAGGTTGAAGGGGGCACAATTAAAATACTCCTTTATTAGGATCAGCATACAGGAAGCAGCTTCACCCTCAGAAACTGAGTTTTTGTGGAGATGATTAAAAAAGCAAATCTTTCCATATGATCCATTTGAAGCTCAGACACATTCCAGACAGAAATCTGAGGTACACTGTACACAGTAGAAGGATGTTATTCAGTATATGGTTTCCAAAGGGGTTTCTTAAGAGTAAGCACAGGACATCCTTGTTACACCTTGTTTCAGCTTTTCAGCTGCCTCCCCCCCTCATGTCCTTTGTCAGAAAGCAGCCCTGGGACTGTGGGCTCACAGCACCCAGCCCTCCCAGACACTGGGCACAGGTCTGCAGAGGAGGGAGAAGGGGCTAAAAGACCTGCCAGGCTGAGCAGTGACCCTGCAGGCTGGTGCTTCTCTAACAGAACAGGTAACAAATGCAACTGCAACCACAACACCCTCAATACCACAACTCTTATCCAACACCAATTAAAGTAGAAGGAAAGCTTCCCAAAGACCTCAGCAGACATTAGAGCAGACCTTCAGCACCCACTGCAGCTACACCTCATCTAAGGCTTTTTTCTGGGCTTTTCATTCCCTTCCTCCAATTGGATTTCCAGTTCCTCCCTTTCCAGCCACGCAGTGTGCTTGCCTGGCTTTCAGGAAAGGCGGATGGCTGCAGACACAGCAGATGAAAGAGCAGAGGCAGAAGAGGGGCTCTGAAAATCCACTGGTGCTCCCAGCCAGAAGTGTATCAGCTCACAGAGGCAGCAACAAACTGTGGGGTTTGGACTTCCCCACAAAAAAGTATGAGCTCAGCCAGAGGATGTGAGTGAGCACATCTTCCACACAACACTTTAGATTTCTAAGGAAGCATCCAGTGCAGCTTGCCATGATAACTAAATTTATTATTAACTGTGTATTTCATGATGTTAGTGACAATATGTTAATGTGATTTTTCACGTCCTCCTGCAGTGAACAGATGGCTCCTTTTACTTTACTTTCCACATCAAGTGTGATTATTTCTTGGTGCCAAAAGCCACCTGCCGCTCCCTGGTCTCCAGTCTAATTTTTTATGTTGGTAAAACACAGCAGGACTTGTTATCAGTTGGATGGCATCTTAATAAAAGGAGACATGCCAACATATTGACATCATGTTCAAGGGGAAAATTTTAGCCCCATCCTGGCCCCTCCCCCAGTTCATAAAAAATAATAAAATTAAACTAAGGAAAAAAAAAAGCCAACAAACCCATCCCCAGACTCCACCAGTTTCAAGATGCTCAATCACAATTTTTGGGCCCCAAGCCAAGATGCAGAGTTGGCCTCCTTTTGTTCCCATACCAAGCACCTCAGTCAGGGCTCTGATCTCTCGTCCTGTGTAATGATAATTAGCCATAACATATTCAAAAGTCAAATGTAAGCAGGAATACATTAACATTGAGATCAGTGCCAGGGTAATTTTCATTGGGGAAATGACAAAGAAGGACACAAAAAATTAAAATACGGGATGTGGAGATTCTCAGTATCACTTTCAAAGAGATGAAGGGTAACCTCATTTGTTTGTCAGTCACGAGCCAGCACTCAACGGACAGCTGTGGTTTACAATAAATAAACAATATGAGCCTGATAAGCTATTGTAGCCTATCTCCATTTCTCTGCACACTGCTGGAAACAAAGCAGCATGTGATTCAGATGAAGATACTCAAAAGCAGGAAATGCAATAAGGCCATGTTTAGACACCCATACCAACAGCCCGTGTTCCCATCTGGCATCTTTGACTGCTTTACAACAGCAAAGTGCTGGACACTGGGCAGCTTCGGCAATCCTTTCAGCATCCAGTGAGACTTAAGGCAGATCTTGCTGAGCACCCCACTCCTCAATCACAGGGCATTTCATGGCAAGGACAAACAGCAGCACCCTGAGGCAGCTCTGGCACCACACTGCAGGAAGGGCAGGCCTGAGAAACACCACTGCCACAGCTCCTGCAGAATTTGTATGCTCCTGAGTCATACAGCAGCAAAAAGTAAGAGTAATTCTATTGAGTAGATCATCATTACCAACTTAAACAAAAAGGTAAGAGCTGCCCCCAATAGCTGTTACAGGTTTGAAGTAATTCAAACAAGCTGTGAGGACAAAAAAATTTGGGCATCTTAATAAGAACTATGTTAAAACAACAGTCCCTGAGGACTTGGCTATAGGGCTTGCAAACACTTGACTGTTCTGATGCACATCTGCATACTGGTGACTGCAGATGGCAGCTGGAGCTGTGCTATCAATAGCCAGGCATCCTTTATTCCAGACTTCTTAACCCTCAAAACCAACTTCTTCCTCTTGCCCATTTACCTCCAAAACCAGAAAAACAACGTATCTCAATTGACTCAGTGGATACTCCATCAACATGTGCATACTCATGGGTAATTACTATTACACCATCAGCAGTGTGAAACTATCATGCAAGCAGCATGACAGTTCTGAAACAATTCAACTGCATTACTCAAAACTGAAGTTGGGTAAAGTACTGGAGCAAGAAATGATCCTGTGGACTAAAACATAGAGACAAACACATTTGACTCTGTGCCAAAGAAAGCATCCATGAAACTGCTAGTAAGATACACCTTCTGCATCACACAGGCAAACACAAGTGCCTTTAGTCTCTTTTTCATTACACATTCCTTCATTCAACACCTGAATTGCAAGGAAGTTTTGGTGGGTGTTTTTTTTGTTTGGTTTGGTTTTGTGGGGTTGTGGGTTTTTTGGTTTTTGTTGGGTGTTTTTTTTTTTATTTATTTATTTTTGGTTGGTTGGTTAGTTTTTTTTTATTTTGTTGTTTGGGTTTTTTTGGGGGGAGAGGTGAGGGGGTGTTGGTTAGCTTTTTAATTCAACGGCCTGCTTTTCTACTACTTTCTAAGCCAAGGAGACTGTAAGCCATGCCAGAGCTCTTCATTTGCCTTTTCCAGACATGAGCAGTAGGAACAATGAATAGCCCTGCATGTTTGACTCCTGAGAGAGGAGGAAGGATTCTATCAGGAATGGAGCATGTCTTGGGTAGTAGTATCTCATCACACTTGGAGAGTCCATGTGCCGAAGGATTCACTCTGGTCTTCACTGCCCAAATGGCACACAGCCATACACCACCAAGCACAAAAACCTCAACCTGCAGCCCTTCCCCATTCCACTGTACAGGCCAGTAGAGCACTGGGTTTTACTACCAAAAAGATGCAAAGTAACAAAACAAAAAGAAAGCCTCAAAAACAACCCAAATGCAAGGGTGACTACAGACAGCACACTAGAATGCTCCTGGTGGTGTTATTGCATGCAGGTCCTCTCCCCAGAGGGAGGAATCCTGCCCCTGCTTCCCCAGGGCTGCCACTGGGCTCTCCAGCCAGCACAAGCTGGCAAGCAAATTCTCTTGAAGAGAATTTATCTGAAGACAGACAGCTCCTTGGGAGGAAACTGTAGCTGTCCCCGCTTCACCTGTGGCTGAGCATGGCATCCAGCAATGCCCTGACAGGGTCTGATACTCCAAGTTAAAAAGAGATGGTTGGACAGAAACTGCGGTTTGCTGCATTGATTTTTTTTTCAACTTGTTTTATCCTCACACAGAGTAGTCAGTTCTCCAAATTGCATGGCACCCTCTGCATCTGCCTCTGATAGAAGGATTAAGCTTGTCACTAGGAATCATTTTGGTAGCTGAAAATGTAGTCTCTTTCCTGATAATGTGTAGTACCATTTAAAACAAATTAATTTCTCATTTCTTGCTGCTGGTCATAATTCTCAGCATGGGACCCATCACAAATGACCTTACGGATGGACATACAATAATCATTAGCAAGTCAGAAAAAACAGCAACCAAAAAACAACCCAAGACTATTACACCCATATTTCTCCCTCTCCATTCCTGCAGTTTTTGAAGCTCATTTTCATAATACAATTCATCTGATTCCAGCAAATTACAGCCCTCTCTTCCTCCCTTAGGCAACTCCATCACCTCTGTATATTTGATTATAAAATTGGCTAATTAATAATTTCTCTATATTGCCACTAAGCAGAACTACACAGTTAAATTCTGATGAGAGTGCCTTGTTACATGCACATTCAGAGACAGCAGCTGATCATTCCACGTCACTGTGTGTCGCCTGCAGACGCACTGGTGGCTGGGCAGGACCTGGGCTGCTCTTTCCATTTCTAACAAGTCAGACATGGTGGATAGAGAAGGGAGGGTGAGGAGGGGTAGGGTGGAAGGCAGATGCGTGCTGAGACAAGGGCTGGGGATGCCAAGGCAGGCAGAGCCCCCAGTGTGCTGGGCCAACTGAAGGACAGTGTTTGTGCACACCTCAGGAGGGATTTCTGCACCCACTCTGCTTTCACCCACCAGCACAAGGAACACCACAGCTGCTACAGCCTCTCTTGTCTCTCAAGAAGTTACAGTGAGATCAAGCAAATAAATCAGCTCCTGTGAGGACAAGGCTGCTTTGAATCCTCCAGCTCTGTGTGAGCATGGCTCCAATGTGTGTGTTATCATTTTGATATTAATGCCCATAATCTCCTGGGAGTAAGCAATTGTTTGTCTGAGTAAGCCCATGCATAAGACTAAACATTAAATTAAACTATCATCCATCTAGATGCAGCATTATGCAGCCACTATATGTGTTAGATATTGAAAATTTGTTGCTGCTGCTTTTTTTTTTTTAATCATGCAGCCTAATAAGATCCCTGTGAGTAATCTCTGCCCAAGCACACAGCAAATGCGATCACAACTCGGTCAGTCACCCACTGTAACCTCCTGGTGAAATTACAGCCACACAATCTCTTCTGATTGTTTCAATCAAAACAAAATGAATAAACTTAACCCAAAGAATATTTAAATACCCACTTCAGTTCCCAGTAAAACCTTTACCATGTGATTTATGTGAGCACTGGAGGAATTGCCTGCAGTCTCGGCCTCTGTGTCTAGCATACAGTGGAGTTCATTACTACCACAGCAGCTCCAGGTGCTATTTTTCACACACTGATGTTTATATTTTATCTCTAGAGCAGCCTTTGACACTGGTGGGTTGCTAAGCACACCTTGTGTCTGGGCTGGTGAGGGCTAAGACTGATCAGGAGATGTGTGCAGACACCTGAACATCTTCCTAAGCTGTGGGAAGCAAGGGGAGAGGGCAGCTCTGAGAGGCCCCTAACAAACCAGCTCAGCACAGCACGTGTCATCAGCCTCAGCTTCCACCTCTTCAGCTCCACAAACATTCTGGTATTTCCCACACCTTGCCTTCCTCACAACCCCTGGGCAGCAGCAGAGAAATGGCAGGGCCCAGGTCTGACTCTGCATCCAGAATCTATAAAAAGGAGAGCACCCAGCTGGTTCTGGTCTAAGATACTGTTAATGCTCAGAGCCAACCAGCACACAAACAATACAGAAACCTCCTCTTTGATAAATTTCAAGCGACAGAGCTGCCAATTTTTCTGAAAGCAGCTCTACCTTAAGCATTAACTGCACATCAGGATGAAGCTGTCTGGATACACAAATCATTCTTAAATGTCTACTGCACAATTAAAGCAACCTCAGTAAGTTAAATGACTGAACACTAGCTCCTGTGTGTCACAAAAAGGACCAGCAGTACTATAATATGTACCACCAGCATCATCTGGCATCTCTTGCTCTGAAACCATATGTGCATAACAAACACAAGCAGTTCCACCCTTCTACTTTTACCATGTTGCAAGGGAATTCACAACATCATCTTCCTGAAGTCTTTTCCCCAGCTTCCTATGGTCTTAAAACTTTGGTGTCCTGATGCCAAGACAGCCCCATACTCCCCTGCAGAGATGAGCTCCTTCCTAGCAGCATGCCAAACTCACCCCACCCTGTCTAGCACTGAGCTCCACATTGCAGAGCCACAGATCAGAGCTGCTCTGTGGGAGGCTCAGAAAGAGCATTCCAAGCCTCCCATGCCCCTCTGTGCTTTCCTGTAGCCCTAGGACCACCTTTTCATAGTCTGAGAACGGAGTTAATTATGTGATCCATTATTCCTCTGCAGGTAACTGTTATCTTTCCATCATCATGTGTCTGACATTACCTTTTGCTGGAATTCATCTCATTACCTCAAGCCCTAGAAACACTTCTCCTTTGGTATTAGATGGTGACAAGTGCCACCTGAGACACACAACCTGCAGGATCCAAGACACACAAACTCCAAGTACAGGGCTGTGTTTGATTAAAGCCCTAAGCACACTGCAGAATACAGATCACGGATGCCAACCAAACTGCACATCAATGTGTGTACACACACACACACATTCCTGCAGTTCCACCCAGTGTGAGGGCTTCCTGAGCTGCAGCAACGAGTCTGTGCTCAAACACAGGGCTTGTTTTCAGCTGCAAACATATATATGCAAAAATACCCAACCAGAAATCCTGATTAAGATGTATTTTCTAGCACTGTCTGGTGATCCATCGATCCTCATGGTGTGCTCCGACACCACACAGCTGGTGGGATCGCCTCTGGACTCACTGTAGGGCAGAACCTGCTTCTGGACCAACCCCTTCCAAACCAGAACATTCAGGACTCCCAGGCTTGCAATCAGTGAGAGTAATCCAGTCCACACAGAAAAACTTGAAGGCTTTCCATGAGCTGGAAACCCTGGTCTCCAGGAGGAAAAACATAATGGCTTTGGTGCCCCAGATGACTCTTCACACACAAACAAGTTTCCTACCATCAATATTTCCACATAATATAGAAATGGGGCATGTTCTGTCTTTAATTAATAATCTACACAAGAAGTTGGGCACCTCATGACTACTCAGATGAGCAGAAAAAAACATACCCTCACATGTCTCAAATTTGCAGAGCTCCAAAGGAGACAGTGCAATATAAGAGGACAGGTAGGGGTAGCCAAAGGAGGCTTTCATGATCACATTTTCAAAGGTTGTCTGCTGTATCAAACCACCATTGCTCCCTAGTTCATTCATGTGAGCATTAGAATTAGCTAAAAAGCAAAAAGTTAGAGTAAACACTTCAACACTTAAAATAGTCTCTGCTGTCTTCCTTTGTGGTAGCACTGCTTGCTTTGTCCAACAGACATTCAAGGAAGCAAGTCTGCTTATTGAGGGCTAGGCAGTATTCTTACAATTTTTTGGTTTTGTTTTTTTTTACTTTAGATTCACAGTTTCTTGTTTCTTCTGAAAACCGGACTGAAAGCACCATGGTAATCTGAGCCATGACTGAAGTGCATCACCTGATTTGTAAGCCCAGTAAAACTGACACATCCCATGACAAACCAAACCACAAACAGGAGTGATAGATCACCCAGACAATGACACAGTGTTGTTACTCTGCCCAAACACTTCAAACTTGTTTTGTTTTGTTTTTTAGAAGCAAACAGTTCAAAATGCATCAGTTATGAAGAATACGCCAGACTCCTAGGAAATACTTAGGTATAAATGCCTTTTTTCCTTTTTCTCCTTACCCATTTTAAGACTGCAAGCTCTTTCAGGCAGAAAGTGTTTATTGTGCACTTAAAAACTCCGAGGCCTTGATCTCAACTGAGTTTTTAGGTCAGACTATTACCATAATCAGAAAAAAAAAAAAAAAAACAAAAAAACCAAACAACAACAAAAAAAAAACTCCCATACCAACACCAATAAACCATGTTTCATCATAGAGGACAATCCTCAACAGAGAAAGTGAGGAGAAGAGTGAGCTGTCCATGGGGAGTATTTAATGTGTAGGAGAGCAGAGTGGTCCCTGCAGATCAGAGGCCAGGCAGTGATGCAGCCTGTTTCTTGCCCACTAATCTGTCCTTCAGGTCTCCAGAAATGTGTTGAGCTGAAGAATAAGACAGGTTTGAGGCAGTCAGGTAGCCGTGACAGGCCCCCAGGGTGCCGGGTTAGCACACAGCCTCAGCCTTCAGCTCAGAGCTCCTGCTGCCTGCAGAAACTCCGGGAAGATGAACAGGAGCCCACCCTGAGGCTATCCAGAGCTCTCCCTGCATTTGGATGCAAGATCTGCCCCTGAGGCACACTTGCACATCAGAGCCTTCCAAAGAAAAGTCACGCATAGAGCACGGTAAGACTTAAAGCTATAGCAGAAGACACTGTGTTTAAGCAGGCGTTTTAGCTCCCCGTGGACCTATCCACAGCTAAAGCCAGAGGGCACAGCCTCAGATCTCAGGAGCCACCGTCAGGGAAAGTTGGTCCACGTCAGACTGCTCCTAAAAATCATTATGTGCCCAGAGCACCTCAGCCATATTAATACCTATCATTACAATTACATTTCCCTTCACAGCCATGAAGTGTAATTATCCTGTGTACTGGCACGTAGCTCAGTTGCAGACAAAACACCATTGCTGCAAACCCAATGCAATCTGAAAACAGAAGAGCCAACAGAGAGAAATGATCCAGGGACAGTGAAGAACTTGGTTTCCTATTACACAAGTAGATGTGAGGGTCAGAATATACTTATCTGCATAAAATTCAGTCAACACTTGCATGAAGAATTCACCAGATAAAACTTCCACGTTTTTTCCAGATCATATTCAAGAATACTGAAGCCAACACAGCCCAGCCATTTCCTACTGTTATCACAAGAGAGATGCACAAAAAAAAGGCCTGGGTAATCAGAATGACAGGATCCAGCACCTCAGGGCTAAACGGGCACAGAGCTTGGAGGATGTGCTGCCAGCTCCTGAATGGTGGTGAGCAGGTCACCCTCAGGTGGGGTGAGCAGATCTCACCCACATCCCAGTTCCTGGCTGCAAAGCTCAAGCACCTGTTCCATGTGACTACACTGGGAGGTGCCCCCTGAACCACAGTTCTCTACAGAAACCAGGTACCTGAACACACTGCTGCACGAACAAACCCCTGAGGGAAACCACACCACAGAGGGAACTTCTTGAAGAAATTAAAATAAGCACACAGGATTCATCCACTCGTGTTTCTCAGACATTGTAAAGCTGACTGGATAAAGCTGCTTCTTCCCCAGAGTTGTTTCATTATTTGTAACTTGGTGAGATTCTTTTCCCGGATCACATTTTCTTTACGATGACATTCCACTTCTTGGGAAGCCATGAAGAAGCCACATGTCAAGTTAAACCTACACTCAGACCTGCAGCTTCACTCAAGCTAACAGTTTTTGCACTTGCCCCCTTCGCTTTGCCTGTTTGCCAACAACTCACAGAATCACAGAATACCTTTGGTTGGAAGAGACCTTCAAGATCATCCAGTCCAACCTTTGACCAGCTCTCTAAGATCACCACTAAACCATGTCCCAAAGGACCAGGTCCACACTGTGTAAATACCTCCATTTTACACAGGGTATTTACACATACCTCCAGGGATGTAACTCTTAGTACACAGGTAAGCCCTGGTACTTTCCCTCCTGCTACAAGTTTTTTCTCAGTAAGACAAACTGTACTATTACTTAGCATGAAAAAAATAAACTGTTCTTTCCCTCCTTCCTTTCTTTAAGGGGCCTCAGATGGAAACATAGATCGAGTTGTTTTTCTCAGCCTAGTTACATGTCTTCTTGAGTAATGTACAGAACACAAAAAATTGTACAGTATAATATCAGGAAGATATTTTTTAATTTCATCTTCAGAAGCATTTCTGAGGTTTAAGAAATCTCCACACTTCTCTGTACTGCCAAATGTGAGACACACTGACACCTTAGTACTGCACAGGTTAAACTAAACCTTACAGAAACTGTATAGCTCAGTGTATCTGTGGAATTCTAGAGATTAAGGAAAAGAGCCTGTAAAAGAGCAAGCAGGACTGAGAATGCAGTGCCGCTGACAGCTCCCAACACCTTGGCTTCTGCCCTGGCTGCTGGAGCAGGCACCCAGTGCAAGCACTGAAATTGCTCAGTGAATTTTGAAGCAGTTCCTCATCACATCAAGTACAGGTTAATCTCTGACACCAGGCAAGAGGAGAGACTCACTGGGTTTCTCCCCAGAGGACACGGACACAGGTAAGTCATAGGTCATGTGATCACAAGGGGTTTCATTTCCAGTTTTAAATCATCGTTGTTTCATCTTTATGAAATTGTTTCCAATTTGGTATTCTCAGTGACTGAACAACCCTGAGATAGCCTTCAGGCATTTGTTCTGGTGTGTGTTTTAAGCTCTGTTGGAAGGAAGGCTCCCCACTAGCAACATACCATCTCTCATTCCTTTAATACTAACATTTTTACCTAGCTTTTGTTCCACAAAGGCAGCAAACAATGGGCTGTGCATTTACGCCCTTACTCAGGCAAAAATGACTTCGGAATTCTTTGACATTTTCACCTTCTAGCTTCCCTGTTTAACGGAAGCAGTTTAGAGGAGCACTAAAGGCCATTGTCAGGAGCCTTTTGTCAGACAGCTGCTCATGGACCTCCTCCTCTCCTCCCAAGACTCTGATGGAGTTGGCCCAAACAAAGGTCAGTGGACAGACCTCAGCTTGCTCTGTGCTGGGCCCGAGCTGGCTTTGGCCACCAACAGGCCTGATGACAAATGAGAAGCCAGGCTTCCAGCTGAATTTCAGTTTAGTTATTTTTGTTTTAATGTATGTGTGAATCAATTAATCCTGTCATAGAAGGGCATCGTAAACTGTGTGCCAGAGTTAATGAGTCAGACATTATCACATCATTACACCAGCTGGCATAATGTAGCATGTGTTGTTTGTCATAATATACACTGCCATGCTTAACAACCATTAATTGTTTACACGAGCAGTCATATTTTTCTTCAAAGAACCTTCAGCGACTGGTTAATATTTTGAAAGCTTCTTAAGCAAGTAACTCTTCCTAGAGAAAGATAATATAAATAACCCCTCTCTTATGAAGCAACAGAGAATGGGTTTACACAGAATGACAATTAAAGCTCCATCTCCTTCATGAAAAGATTGAAAACCAAAAGCATTGTGATTCCATCCAGTTGCATTGATTCAACCCCCCTGGACAGGGCTCCCATGAACATTAACGTGGACACCCTCGTACCCTGCTCTGCAGGGATGGAGCATGGTCCTCACTGCCTTCTGCAGGACACCAACACAAAGCTCGAGCTCCTTCTCCCTCGGCTCTGGAAGCTACCAGAAGAAAAGAGATGGCTGTTAAAAGCCTTGCTGGCAGGAGACCAATACTAGGAAGAGATCTGCTCTTTGGAGCTATAAACCCACAGTCCTTGCAAGAGAGGCTGCTGGTTTTCTGTCACTGCTTGCATTCATCACCCACGTTTGTCCAGTGCAGACACAGCCATCAGTCTCACTTTATCATAATAGTTTGGCTGCTAGTATTTTCTTGGCTGACTAAAGACAACATTTGGACACTCAGCAACAAATCCAGGTTTACCAGCTTTCTGTGAATTGGATTCAGTCTGCTTCTGGCCAGCTTTGTTGGCCATATGGCTTTCCAAAGCCAAAGGCTAATAACATGTTTAAGCCTGAATTTACTCCAGCAGCCAGGAACACTGAATTTCACCTGCAGGTACTGTGTGTGTCCATTTGCACACCCACACGTGCAAAACTTTGTCACTCTGGAGCTCTGCTTTTAAAGAAACATCCATTCCACGCTGGCAAGGAAGGAAGAAAAATAAAAACATTAAAAAGCTACTGCTATGGGAAAGAACCAGCTATAGGGAAGCCTGAAAAACTCAAGATAAGGTCCTTTCTAAAAAAAAAAAGATATGGAAATATGGAGTACTAATACCTCGAACAACCTTAATGTACTGTTAGTTTGATTTAAGACACTCATGATTCTGGGAAGTGCTAAAAACAACAGATGCTGCTCTTTTGATGGGAAGCAGACAATCCTCTTCATTCACCTTATGGAATTAATTGTCACCATCCACTGCGATTCAGCGTGAAGGGAAGATCAGCACCACAGATGTGGATAAGAAGACATCGTGCAGCAGCAAGGTCTCTCTTGAGATTTTAAATCCTGTGTGCCAGCCAGCTCATGCCTATGGCTACAGAGAAACAACTGAAGCATCCATCATCTCGGATTCACACCTAAGTCAGACCTGATTTAACAAAGCACTTGGGCATATGCTAATCTCTAAGCATCTGAGTAGTCCACTGAAGTCATATGCTTACAAAGAGAAGTATGTGCTACCTTCTGCTCCCATCTCTATAGCCTGTAGCTAACAGAGAGTTGTGTTTCACAGGGCTAGCCCACTCTAACACCAGCCTGGCTGTTCTTCCCTCAGGAAGATCACATGTGCTTCAAGGGCTTCAAGAGCCTCATCTCCTACTTAGCAGCACCTGAACAAAGCAAGAGGCCCACCAGTGTCTTCAGAGCCAGTCCCAGCTGGATGGAAGCTTTCCAGGGAGAACTTCCAACCCCTTCAGAAAAGACATCTGGTAACACAGAGAACAGAAAAGTCATTCTGGCAGTATCATGTGCGCTCTGATTGGAGTTCACTTGGGAAAGAGAACAGGGCAAAAGCATGGGTTTGCCATGTGACTGAGGCACTTTGATTGCAGAACCTCCCAATTCATTATTAAACTATGAATTAGTAGCTTTGGAAGTCTTTAGTTGGGTTTACGGGTTTTTTGTTGTTGTTTTTTGTTTTCCATTGTAAATGTAAAAACATGCTAAAACATGAGGTGAACATCAGAACAAAAACATGCATAACCCAGAACACTTATCCATGTTGTCTCTTCAATGGTCTCTGTTTTCTTTTTATCATTTTGTGTTGCAGCTAAGCTGAACCCAGTCAGAGTTCTCTACAGAATGACTCCTCAAGAAACATGCAATTAGCTGCCAGTCCAACCTAAAACAATTCACAGAATCTTAAAGAATTCAAGCTAGCACAGGCCCAAGGAATATCGATCTGTGTATCTTTAAGAAATGTAGGGAAGGAGGATCCAAGCATATATCACACCTGACATGCCATATGTCTGAGTATATATCAAATCCAGATGAAAATTAAGAAGGATTCTTATTTTCCTAATGAAATTGAAGCCTAGGGAAAGTCATGTCAGATCAGTATCCTCCCTATTCCATCTTGAGGAAATGATTTTACCTCTTAGTTGGGCTTATAGTAATTGTATAAAGGCTTCCAATCTCTGAAATCTGTAATGAAATCTGTAATCCTGACCTGCTGGATATGAGCTATACAATTACTCTGAGTATATTTAAAGCAAATAATCCATTGCTGCAAAGCTCCAAATATTCATAGCTTCTGATGCATGACACTGTGTCCAAGGGTCAGGGTCATAATTACTTCTGCAGCAAGGTGGAAGGCATTTGACTTCAGCTAAGCCCTTTTCAGGAAGCTCAGCCTCTCCTTTTGACAGTGTTTGAGACATACTAAGTCTTTGGCTGAATGGATATCTATTGTGTGGGAGCAGAAAATAGTGAGATTTAAAAAAAACCATGGGAATTGGAGCACTCCTTACAAACCAACATAGAATACCCCAGAACGTGCACTGAACAGGAGGCATCCATCAGTGTTGTTCACTTCTGTTAACTACGCAAGCAGATAAAAAGTTCACTGACTATGCTGGAGAAAACTACTAAAAAAGGCCACTGTTTGCTTTCCCACAGCTCTCTGTGGAGTCACATTCTCTAAGAGGCTCTGAAGAGCCCTTTAATCATGAAGCTAATACAGAGACTGAGTGAGCCAGAGGCACCCATGGCACAAAGAGCCCCGCTGCAAATTAACACAGAGCTCCCACAGACTGCTGCCACCACGAGTGGGCTGTATCCATCTGCTTCACTTAGATATGTGAAGTTGTACTGAAATGGAATAAAGGCTTCGTTTTACAGTCACCCAGGCTCTGAAGTTGCTCACTGAACTAAGGGTTAAACAAAGAGTGAGCTTTACTCAAGCATGTTCACATTGCAGTTCCTGTCAGCTTCTCCTTGGCAAAAGGACCTGAAGTACCCCAGTCAGATGTGTCTACCAACCACCTTATTAGATTAAGCACATAGTTATCTAGGTAAGTTTCCAGATTTCTAGACTTTCAAATAAGATCTTGATGGTGTACTAATGATATCAGTAACAGACTGTCAGCTCTTGACAGTCAGCTCCTGAACTTCCTAGCCACTGCTCTTCACTAGCCCCCTTAATTCTATGGACACCAAGTTGGCAAAACATTCTTCCATGGAAACCTGCAACACTCTCCAGCTGTTATTATTCCTTTCTCCATTACCAGCAGACATTATAAACCTCTGTCATTACAGTGAACCATTCTTCATCCAGTTGAATTGTGAGGGAAATTTGGAACAAGGAGAGAAGTGGGCTACATTTTAAACTGCTCTGTCTCAACTAATGGTTTGACTGCAATGTGAAAAACAAACTGTGCCAAATTACAGACCCCTAAAATGCATCCTCTTGTCCAAACATGCTCAAGTCACAGCCTGACAGTGACAGGACAAGGTCAGAGTTCCTTACTCGTTGGTAAAAACTAAGAAAGTGATTGAAAGCATGCATTAATGTTTGCATGAAGAGGGAAACAGTGCTACCTCTGCTATACAACACCAGCATGCAAGGACCGGGCTGCCACCCAGCAGCAGAGCCCACAAACCAGCACTGGTGAGAGGATCCTCCCCGAGCAGCGTCCTGACCAGCAATGCAACCTCAGCCTCCTCCCCACCTCCTGCTTTTGGGTGGCTGATGCAATGCCTCTGATGTGCAAACCACTCTTTTTCACCCACTGTAGCAATAAACAAACCTTTTTCTTCTGCCACATACCCAGAACACCCAGCTTGTCCTTCTCAACTGATTACTATCTGTTCAAATGCTGAATATTTCCACATCTTCACCAATACTGAGAACAAGTTATTCACACAAATCACAACCCTGTTTTATACCTTATCATGTTAGCCTGAAGTCCTCTAAAGGACAGCTTCAGTTATTTTCTATTAATTATTTCGTGTTTAAAAACTACTTAGTGGTCACGGCCTTTGTGTTTCCTTCTGCCTTCTCAATGCACAGAATGAGCATAAATTATTGTCCTTATGGAATGATTTTTCCTTCAAACCTTTTCCCATGGTTTATTTCTGCTGCAGCTGCCTCCAAAGCTGGCACATACATCCATGCAGTTATAACTTCTTTTGGGGAGTTGCAAACAATCCTGCACACTATTAAGGCAAATGCAAATAGCTGCAATGCTGTGATAGCACAGCACAAATGCACCCAGTGCTCCAGCCAACAAGTTGATTACTGTTTTTCAACGCTGAGTCCTAACCCATTTTCCTGGTCAACTGTGCAGTGATGCAAGTGCTCACAACCCAAAGCTTTTCAAGCCTTCAGTCTCAGGCTTGATGTCAGGCCCTGAGGTAGCACTCCTCACTCCTAATGGACCTAAGCAGGGCTTCGCTTTTGCTTTGCTGGACCAGGTCCAGTGCTTTCAGCCTGCTGTAAGATCAAGTCCTCCTGCCAAGATTCAAATTACTTGTTTTACCAAAGCCTTGCAAAGAAGGAAGCTTCTTTAGACAATAGATGTGCAGTCACAGTTTAGAACAGGAAGCAATGACTCCATCACCCAAATTTTACAACCCCCCTGAAAGTTCCAGTGCTTGAAAGATGGAAACAGATTGTCAAAAAAGGTTAAAGCAGCTGCCCACATGGCTCTCCCCAGTGTGGCAAAGCGTATTGTTTGGCGTAATCATGACACAGATCTGCATGTGTACGTCTTCAATAATTCATGTTGCAGCTTGTCTCACTGTGGGGACAGATGTCAGTGAAATCAGTGACAGCCGATCACGCTGATCCCCACACAATCAGCCAGAGCTGATCCTGCAGTGACACTGAGCCCTGGGAACACGCCCAAAGATGCTGATGTGAGGCTGGCCAGAGCAGGCTGACATAGATACCTGTGTGCCATACATCTCATCAGAAAACACACCAGTGCCCGTGCACTTGTGTTTCACGGGGAATGCACTTTAGGGTCTGTTGGTGAAACTGAGGGGCCCATCTCAGAGACACCTCATGTGGAGGAGAACACAGTCTGGCAGCTTAGGTGAACACTGCAAAGCTAACCAGTGGCTTCCTCTGGTTTGCCTGCTCCTGAGCATGGTTGGAGTCACAACTGCTGCACCACCTCCTCCACATCTTCACCATTTTGCATCATTATTCTTCCCACATTCTGCAACAGATTACAGGAGATGCCAAAGTACAGTTATACCCACTGCAGAGCTTGCATATAATCTCTAAGGGAGAGAAAGTGACTTAGTGATAATTAGAATGATAGGAACCTTCCATCCGATTTGGAAAAAATCTACCATCATTGGACAAAAAAAGCTGCACATTATTCTCAGCATGAAACATGTTCCTGTTCTTTTTTATTTAAATCCAGTGTCTAGTCTGACTTGTTATATGTCCTCTCTCTTGATACTTAAAATAACCATCCAATTCATTATTTATGGTGGAAGTTTTCCCAATACACAAACATTTAGCTCAGTTTGGTTAGCTTTCTAACTAAGCCTTCATCTTTGCTCACTTGACTTCTGCATCTGTCTTTAAAGTAGCAAGAAAGAAACCTACAGGTAAGTTAATTGGCCATGCTACACCTTCTACCACAGGCTGCATTAACTTACAGAAGAAAACAAAGAGTTAAACAGGAGGGCAAAGTTTTCACTTTCATGGAAACATTTTAAAAGCCCAAGTGAAATTTGTCTTGCGGTCATATGTCAGAATGCAACATGCGTCTATGCATATGTGTGTGTGCCTGGGACTTCTGTCAAGTGACACAGACAGAATATCAGGACCAAAAACCTAACCACCAAATCCTGCCCCATGCAGCCTGTGCCCTGAGGCCAGCCCATATGGGCACACCACACTGCTGCACTGCACCCTCACCTCTCAACACCCCCAGCCCACTACTGCTGCTCAGCATGGCACCTCCTGCACTCCTACCTTCCCAACACTTTCTTTCCTCTCATTAGTGGAGTGTGCAAAGTCTTCTCCCCAGCAATGCCAGCCTGAGCCGAAACCTCATCTAAGATCAGTGCACTTAAAAAAGGACATTAATTTCTCATTATAGTGGGATCAGATTGTTTTCAAGGCAACATCCTGACTGAGTCAAAGTATCTCATTAGAGCTGCCACACATACTGTTGTTTAACATCATGTGCCATTTTTCTTTGGAAGGTGCATTTACATAAACATTTCTAATCACAGCCCTGTAAAGAGACAGTACAATAATTTATGACTTTTAGGTAATATGTCATATGAATCTTAACATATGGCATTAAACTGTATGATGGCAATCTTGGCTTTTCTGAGGGAACCTGGATAACATCCAGTGAGATGTGAATGAGCCAAATGCAATAGAAAACCATATCAATGCTAATCCAGGTTTACACCTTTCATTCAGCACTCCAAGATTTCCACCAGATGGTTTTCCACAGAAGCATTAATGCCAGAAATAATTGTGTAGACTCCCCCAGTTTTCAGACATGCTATTTCTGAAGCCTGGAACATGAAAGCAATCCTAGTGAATGGCACCAGCACTTCACAGGTGCAAGAAATGGTTTAAAGCCTATGGAAAGAGATGCCAAAAGGTGACTTAAGAGCTTGGCCATTCTGGGTTGCAGCCACTTGCTTTGTTTGGAAGGGCAATTCAGGGCAGGTTCCTTATCTGTTCTACAGAAACCCTTTGCCAACAAACACCACTCTCAGTTCACAGGCAATGAACCAAATGCAGAACAACGTGTCGCAGCACACTGCTAACTGCTACCACAAAACCTGCTGTCAGGCAGTTGTTTGGTACCACCACCCAGAGGGGCAGCCACAGCCACCAGGTCAGGGGCAACCCTGCTGTGTCCAGGAGTTCACACAGGGCACAGCACCACACCTTGGCTTTGCTCTGCCTCTGCCCCCATACAGGGATGAGTATCCATTCCAGAACCACATTTTCAAGTGCAAGTGCCTGTGCTCCACAGAGCCTGCTTCAATCACCATCTATAATTGTACCTCCTTAGATACCCACAAGGAATTTCACTCCATGTCTGTGACAAGACAGTGCTGAGCAAGATACCAATGTTGATGCATCAGAATACCACGTGCAGAAGAGAATCAGAACTTCAGAGATCAATGAGGAGCTGATACCAAAATAAAATCATTCCACTACAGAAAGGGTGCTCAGACAATCTTCTTGCACCACCTTATGGAACTGCAACACACTCTCTTCCATACCAGGAAGGCATTTTTAAACAATTTCTTTTCCTCAGCACATACAGCCCCACTCATGTCTCTGCAATCCTACTTGCTTGACACCATTATCTCATGCCACAGAAGGCTCTCTTTGTCTTGGGCGTCTAAAAATGGCATCTTCCTGGTCCTAAATGCTGCCAGCATTGGGGACGTGCCCCTTACGTGACACATATGAAGAGCACATATGTCAGCTTTTTATTGCCTAAAAAAACCAAAAGCCCACTTTTTGTTGCTGTTGCACAGCAGTGTATGTGTGGCAGGCCAGCTGTCAAGGAAATACAATTTTAAGCTTCCTGCCTTGAATGTAGGTTTTCAGAGCAGTTGAACAAAACAGCATATTGCTGACATTGTTCCAGAAGCACAAGGAAGAAGAAAGAAAAGATGTTAACTTTTGCTGTTAGATCCCTGTTCTTTTGTAGCAGACATGGCTCCATCAGACACAATGGCTTTGTTACAGCACATTTTATTCAGGACTGAGGCTTTGAATATTCAGCAGAGCTCCAGGCCAGTGATTCTGTTGCAGCTAGGTTTCTTGTCTTCCAGGAAGCCCTTGACAAAGGTCACAAACAATTTGCTCATTCCTCTTATTAAAATAAAGATGGAAAGCACTGATGATAGCTCTGCCCAGCAGCTAACTTCATCATCTGTAGCAGTTCCAACATATGCTTGTGAGATAATGAAAAATATAGCATTAAATAGAGTGGCAGATTGAATCTTGTTTCAGGGTAAATATAGTAAGTCATTTTTTTTTCCTCCTCATTTCCTCAGAACCTGTTTAGCACTAGGCTGTTAATATCATCACTGATACATGACAAAACCATTGCATAATAATATACTGCATTCAAAGCCAGCCCTTCCCCCCCCCCAAAGTGAGCAATGACAAAGTATGAACATTATTCAGGCATCCATGATAATGAAGAACTGCAGCCAGCCCCTTCCAGCATGGTTCCACCTCCACACATCCCAAGAACTTGGCTTCAGACTGGGACACACACCTCGAGTCCCTCACCTTCCATGTCAGGCTCAGGGCACAGAGATGCTCCAGACTGCTTCTCAGTTCTTCTTGCAGCTGATGACTGTGGCACTGCTGTCGAGGCAGACCTCCAATTGCTTTTTTGTCAGCTTATAAGACAGGTGGTTTATTTTCTCCAAGGAATCCTAATTAGAAGCCTAGACAGTATTTTTTCCAGCTTCCCAGCAAAATACAGACATACTTTCAGTAGACCAATCCCTGTGTCTTGCTCCACAATAGTTTAACAGCAATGATGACCATAAATCTGGATATGGGGTCAAATCTGCATTACGTGTCTCTGCACACCACAGCAGAGATCAAATCAAACCACCTATGTCAGAACAAACTTCATTTGTTTTTACTGTTTTCAAGGTATCTCTCAGGGTCTTCTTGAAGCCAAATACCAACACCCCCAGCAGCTGCCAGGTCTCAAAGCCATACCCTTTTGGAACACGGCTGTAGCACAACTCAACGGAAGTCTCTCAGCTAGCTACTGAAAGGTTCAGGTAAAAACTGTCCCTGATATCACCAGTTATTTTTTTCACAGGCTTAACCATAAGGTATCAGGACTCAGTTCCGTGCTAAGTTCTGTAGAAGAAACCACAGAGCTGCACAGGATGCAACATACACATTAACCAGAGACTTTTTTCATACAGGAAGACTGTCAGGCAGTGCTGCTGCCCCACGGGTTACCGAGCAGCTCTGTACCTCTGCACTGCCCACGTACTGGGCTCTCACCAGCTGGTAGCACTGCATGTTATGCTCCAGGTTTCATCCCTGCAGCAGAAGAACAAATTTATTCCTGATCACAGAAGCCAATAAATCCTTCTGACACACCAAAGCCACCAGAGTAACCAGAAGTCTATTTCCGGAGGAAGAGGGCACAAAATAAGGCCCCTTGAGTACTGCAGCACAAGAAAGGCAAAGGCTGCAAGAAATTTCTGTATGGACTAGGCTACAGCATTTCCTCATGCAACTGCTTTTTGATGCAAGACCAGGATAAACAGCTGATATTCCAAGTTCGCAACCTATCAGTTTTCTAAATAAGCCATTACAGACCTGCAAAAGCACTGCCACCACATCAGCTGAACACTGCTGCTGGTGATGCTCTGTAGAGCTCACAATCAGAAGCAGCAAAGTCCTCATCTTGTTCTACTTGGACTTAAATTCCACAAATTACATGTTAGGAAAGAAAGAACACTCTGCTCATGTTTTATCACCAAAGATGTGTAGGCTATGGACACTTCAAGGAGGACTTCACACTCAGAAATGCCTACAGAACAGCAAGGAATGAACTGACAAAACCTTTTGTCAACCGTACCCTATTCTCAGCAGGTCTCAGAGCACACCTGCCGCAGAATACAGCCCTCCCCTGCATTTTCCTTTCCCAACTTAACACAAAGACACATACTTTGGGGTAATTTCCACAGAGATGCAAGTTTTCTTACCAAGTGGAAGCTAAAAAATACAGCTGCCCATCTGTCTCCTGCTGGTATTTCCAATACCCTTCCCTTGCTTCCCTGGAGCTCTAGGATGGCTCTGGCCCTGACATTATGACCTCAGATATATTTTGCAGCTTGATGTAGTCAGCCAAAGGTGATGAATGCAACTGATTCACCTTTTTTTCAGTAATATATATTGATATATATTGATTCTTTTCACTGACAGAATAAACACCACAGTGAATTGAGCTGGTAGCCAGACAGAAGGCTCATGAAGCAGCTGCTGTAACCTTTACAGCTAACAGCTGCAGCATTTGTACCAAGTTCTGGTGAAGCAAGGTGACTGATCAACAAGGTTTGAGAAAGGACAACTCATTTAAAGCTCACCCAAGCTGTTCACTGCCTAACAGGTGAACATTCAAGAGAAATCCAGGAGATGCATTCCCATGGCAAGAGCATTTCTCTTGAAGACACCAGAGCACATCCTAATGCCTCACTGAAGAAGGGTGCTGCAGCTCCCAAGAGTGACCTGACACGGACAATACAAGGAGGAGACAACA
This sequence comes from Phaethornis superciliosus, assembly GCA_023637945.1. Taxonomy (NCBI): domain Eukaryota; kingdom Metazoa; phylum Chordata; class Aves; order Apodiformes; family Trochilidae; genus Phaethornis; species Phaethornis superciliosus. The sequence goes on from JAJQWJ010000005.1 coordinate 664,315, forward strand.
TGCATCCACCAGGCAACTACAGGGAAAGATATGGCTGCTCAGGCCAAAGCATGACATCACCACAATGTCACTGCTGTGAGCACATGGGAGAGAGACCAGCATCCTGAGGAGAAACAGGCAAGTTCCCTGGATACTGCCCTGGGATATTCCTCTCCAGGCAAACCTTCTGACCTGGGCCCACCTAAACAGTCAAAAGCTTTTTCTCTGAAGAAATTCCTTCAGCAGATCCTCACACCCCTAATTACTCAGAGGAATTCTAATAGGAATCTGCAGACAGGCAGAGCAGCTCCCTCCTCCCCTTAATGAGGAGTGGCAGTTCTGCTCCATCAGCTGGGGATGCAGGAGAGCAGTGGCCAGGGGCCAGCTGCCTTCCCACTGCTGGGGGTTCTGCATTGCCCGCTCCTGTTGTGCTGTGGAGGAGATCCCACATGCAAACCCAGCAGAGATCTGCCAAAAAGCTGAGGAAGGTAACATTCAAAATAAGCATTTTATTTACTGGCTTGCAAGTGGCAAAGTGCTATTTGAACTGCTTTCCCAGCTGTGGGAGACACCCTGCCTGTGTTTGCCATGCTCAGCTGCTCTGCAGAGAGTTCCTTCATTGCAGGCAGGGAAAGTCACCTTTCAAAAAGCTTTCACAAATTGCAACAGAATTGAACTGATTTTTTTCCCAACATCTGATTTTGACGTTTCTATCCCTTCACACCACTCCTGCTAGTAATCAAGTCTGTAATTTGCTATTTCCACCTGCTATGTAAATTGATTGATCACAAGCAAACATAAGGCTGATTCTCATGCTGGGGAAGATCTGTATCAACTGATCTTTTTATCTCTGATAAAGCTTCCAGCAACACTAAACCTCCAGCCTGTGCTCCAGTATGAAACTTACCCTTATTCTGGCCAAAAGGGAAGAACTTTACAGAATGCTTTTAAACTCATTAGAAATCTCAGCACAAAGATTATTTTATTTCAGCCTAACACAACAAATACTCCATCAGGCACACAAAACTATACAGATGGTTACTGAAGAGAGCGGACCATCTTTCAAGGGCCAGTTGCAAAGTGACATCATCACTTTGTCACTCCAGCTTCCCACTTAAAGCAGAGTTGAAAATTCTTCATAAAGCAGCATTCTGCAGATGGCAACATTTACACATGATGTATATGTGTATCACCTTTAGAGGTTATACAGCCTTCAGAGTGCCCCTGGCACTGTCATCCATCACAGTATTGAAGTGAGAAAGTTAAGAATAGCCCTTCTTGGTGGTGAGCCACTCAAGCTCTGTGCTTTGCCAACCAACAGGTACAGAAAACTCACTCTCCACCCAGTGAGCCAAAGGACCATCAGACAAGCCCTGAAATGAAGAGAAGAGTCCTCCCCACCCCAGAGGGAATGCCTTCACCATACCCTTGCTGAGCCCTGAGCCTCACCGTGACAGAATTCTCCCCTACCTCCCATAGAACCCCTTTTGAAAAGAGGGGTGCATCCCTTGCTTGATACTGATCCTTCCACCAAAACAACTGGAGAGCCTGTTTGCTGACTCCAGGAACTGTGTGCATCCACTGGGAGGCCTGAACTGGGGAGTTGACTTAGTCCGGGACCTCCTGGGTGAGAAAGGCAAGCTGTGGTTTCCAAACAAGGCAGCAAAGGAGACCTGAGGGTGGTACAGCTCAGCAGGAAGGTAAAACAGGAAATAAAAGGGATGATTGCTTGATGTGATTGGTACTGTGTCAAACCATGGTTGTCTTGGTTGGTTTTTTTTTCTGCAGAAGACTCCAAGCCCACTCATCACTACCCAATTATTTTGAAGTGTTTTTGCTGAAAACTTCCACGTTATTATCCCCCTAGCTACTGGGTACCCAAGCAACCTGAAAAGGAACACCAAACACCTCTAGCAAGCCAATTGAGACTTGATGGCCCAGCAGATCAGTTGAAATGCTTACATCTACTGTTAAATAGCTTGTCTGGATAAAACAGAGCTTGCTGAAGGGATGATGCTGAGGAGCTTACTACCACTTGAGGGTCAACATGACAGGCAGGCTCGGGGACAGCTGCTGAGGAGCAGGGTGATGCCATGGCTAATTTAACTGAAGTGAAACTGTTCTGAAGGAGGATGCTGGCTGGTGCACGTCAGGTCAAAAGCTACCTACACACAAATAAAACACCATTACACCCACAAGCTACCTGTAGCATGGAAAAGGTCTTCCAGACAGTGGGCCTCCTGTTCATCCATTCTTAGGTCACACAATGCCTGTCTCCTATGTCTAACTAGCTCAGAAAGAGAGCTTTCCAGTCAAATAATAAAACACAGCCTGCCATAAGCAGCAGCACAGTTGGTACATATAAGCATTGACACAGGGTAGAAAGTTGGCTAATCTCACTTTCTCCCTTACTCTCCTAAGGCTGCTTATTCTAAAGCACCAGGATTTACCCCTGAGTCTGCCCTCAGGTAGTAAGAGCTACTCATTTTGTGATCTACCACAGCCTCCTCCTCTTCCAGCTTCTTGTGTGCTCTTCCCTCCTCCCACTCAGCCCACGCAGTAAAAAAAAAAAATAAAAAAAATCTTTCCATCCCTTCTGCAAGCATGTGTTTATCTCTTTATTTTTAAATGTTACAGCTTCCCAACATCTGTCTCTGTGTGGTATAATCTTACTGATGAAATATTTCATGTTTTCCTTGAGCCCTCATCAATATGTCTCTGTGTTATCGGCTTAGCAGATGGAGACACAGAAGGAATAACCTCATCTTACCTGGGTGATTTCTTCATAAGTACATACTTACTGTACTCCAGGACAAGAATCACAGTAATTTTACCAATGCAACATGGTATCTCTCTGTAGCAAGCTCAGTTCTCTCCCTTTATGTCACATCTCCCTACTTCACTGCAATTTACCCCTTGGAGCCACCGATTCCTTCTCACTGAATATTTATTTCCAACCCCATTTCATACATACTGTAAAAACTAAGAGACACCAGGATCACCAGAAAGGCCCCTAGCATGGTCAGGAACCCAGTCACGTTTTCCCCCACTAAACCACACTCATGCTGTCGATCCACACAGCCCTCAGCCAGATAACTGCCCTTCTTCAAGCACCTAAAGAAAAGCCACTGAAATACCTCTGAGAATTCCGGCAGGCCTCGAAGCTGTACAATGCACATCCCCATTTAAAACTCACTCACACAATCCTAGTTCAAGTGACATCTGTAGGTGCTTTTTCAGACTTGCACCAAACCAGGACTTACAAACTTGTATGCTAACAGTGCAAAAATGCGTACAAGAAATAATAATCACTGTGCTCAGGGCAATAGCCTTGGTTACCTGAAGCTCTGGGGAATACCTGAGAAGCAGAAGAAAATCCAGCCAGTTCCTCCTTAGCCTTGTAAAGGATGCCTACAGGGCTTTGGCTCTTCAAGTAGGCTTCCATGTCTAATACCCTTGCACACTGATGAAAAATCTCTGCTTCAACATTCAGGCAGCTCAGGGCGAGCCACCCTGAGGCTTCTCAGATTGTTACTGGGGACTAACTTGGCAAACTCAGTGCCAGGTCCTCTCCAAGACAAAACCACTGTCTACTCTGTTCTATAATCAGAGTCAATAAAAGTAATAAAAAACCCTACCTCCATGAAACCAACACTTTACCCCCTTGCACCTCCTATTTTGAAGGCTCCTCTCTTCTCCACATGAATTAAACATTCCAGTGATTATAAAGAGCAAAGAGTTTCCTTAAGACGTTCTCACCAGTACTGAACTCAGCCTCCAGAAGTCTTCCTTTGGGGCACAGTTGGACTTGGTGTTCACCCTCCCGTGTAATCACAGGCTCCTGACCATGACACTGCACAGCCACTGCTCCCCTGGAGCTGACAAGCAGGTGGGTGGAGGTCTCCTTTCCTTACCCCCTCCCTGCAGCACACAAAAAGCAAGCATGAACTCATTTGAGAAACCACTTTGACCATTATTTGCTGACCACCAAGGCACCTAACAGCACAAGGCAAAGCCTGTGGGCCCACATGGGTGAAAAAAACCCAACATTCAGCTGGTTCCAATTCTTTGAGTTACACTTGGTGTAGAAACAAAATCTAGATACCAAAAGGCTGAGTAGAGGAGAAGCACCTAGCAGCAAAGCCCCAGCACATACCATGAGGGGGGCTTTGTCCCAGAGCTCTGGAGCAGCACTGCTTGGGGACAACAGCAAGGGTGGAGAAGAAGGAATGGAGCCTCATGTGCTGAGCAGCTCAGCCTCACACATACAGAATGATTACTGAACCAAAGGTTATTTGTTGTATGTTAGAACAGGGGGGAGGTTTTTTATTTATTTGGTTTATAATCCTATCTGAATAAAGGTAAACACATAGGGATTATAAATGAAATAAATCTGAAGCAGAATAGAATGGGGGTGGTAGGAAAAATCTCAAGAGGGTCAGGAGATAATGAAGATTATACCTCAATATTGGGATTATGATGTTAGTTCTTTATTTCAATAAAACTGGATAGAGATCTTTTATATCAGGGACAGAGCTTAGCTGTAAGGACAAAGTAATCTTCTGGGAATTATGCATACAGGCTCGACATCATTTTTATTGGATGGCTGATGAACTGGAAAACTCCAGGGTAGCCTGGTTTTAATTTGTAATCTTAATTTTCATATAAATCGGTACAGTTGGAGGGAGGGGGGCAGATGCAGGGGGACTCTGATGCCGTGCTAATATTGTAGCATTAAGACAGCACATGCATTAAGGCTACAACTGTAACTCATCTAGTATGTGATCCTGTCTTTTTGTCTATCCATCTGTCTCCCATTTTTGCATCTATCCTTTGCCCACCAAAAAAATCTTAACAATGACTCAAGAGCAGAAGAGAGACAGCCTGTGTACCATTTCACCCACCAAGAACCATCTTCAATACATCTACTAACACCTAGATGCTTGCCAGGAGGCAGCAGACTCAGACAAGTCCCATGCTTTGGGACACACTCCCTCTTGACCCTCCAGCCTGAAATAATCCACCACTCGGCAGTGAGAGAGACTCAAACGCCTTAAACCTTCTTTACTTTACGATTTTGGTTTCTATAAGAAGATGCATCCTTTTCCTGGGGCCTGGGAAAAGCTCCTGCTTGGTCCCAGAAATGGTGTCTAGGGCAGGGTCTCAGTCCTGAGATGCATGACCATCAGAAGTGAGTACCTGCCCTGCTACTGATCTACTTCCCCAGGAATACTCAGTTGAACAAGCAGTGGATGGAAGTGGAGATAGCCAGGCTATCTCTCCGTGTTCCTCTGCCTTCTTGATTGGTAACAAAAACCACAGCACTGGCAGAACAGCTGCTTTCATAAGGGCAGCAATAACCAAAGAAGTTCCCAGAATTCCATAGCATTTGAGTATCAAAAGAAGGTTTCCTGGGGGGAAACTGAAATGCCAGGAAGATTTATATTTACTTAGGCAGATATCTTGCATTCTGAGCCTTTAAAACATGGTCTAGTGTAGTGGTGCTAAGGGATAGAAGAAAGAACCAAACCAATCATTCCATTTCCCAAATATACAGTTGCTGTAAATACAGAGAATGGGTAAAGCTGTTTTTTAAAACCTGCCTGATACAGAAATGGTGAGGGTGAATGACAGAAGAGAATTTGATATACTTGGACATAATTTTAAAGCGTAAATATCTTCATCCTATCACTGTTGGGAATGCTTTAAATCAATTCCCACTTCTGCTTTTGTTTCCAAGATGACATTGTGACATGCTGGCAGAAATACTGTGAAAGCAAGCTAAAGAAAGGGCTCGTTTCCCTTTCCTTCCATGTACATCTCTCTCCTCAAGTTCTTTCCCCACCTCCATCACCGACTCCAGGAGAGCCAACAAGTCCCTGACAGGAGTGAGCATCACCAGCAGCAACCAGAGTGGCAACGTGAGCCAACAGTGAGCCCAGGGAGTGTGGAAAATCACACCAGATGATGGCACTTCAAAATAGAAGATCAAGATGTATGTGATGACATCTTATTCTGGACTTCCAAAAAGCCTCCAAGTGCCCAGTAAGACCTTCCAGGAGAGTGAAGCAATTGTGCACAGACATTTTGATTGCAAGTTAGACAGAGGGACGAAGGGAGGAGCAGGGGAGAGATTAGGATCAAATGGTCAATTAATATAATGGCTGAAGATTAACAAGGAGGTGCTCCAAGACATTAAGACCAGAGTTATTTACAGTCATTTGTCGTGATTTAGAAAAGAGTCTGAGAAATGAGGGGATGACCCATGCAGATAATACCAAATCACTTGGATTAGTCAAGTCTAGAGAAGACTGTGAGGAACACAGAAGAGATAAAAGACAGAACTGCAGCAGTGAAAAAGAAAGGTAACAAGCATTGGCACAAATAACAGAACACAGCTCTGCCAAACTCAAGGCAGAGAATGTTGTAAATCTGAAAAGCCAGACAGGGTTTTTGGACAGCTAGACAAGTAGCTTGCCTCCTGTAGCAGCACAGATACAGGAGGAAAGCACACTGGAGGTATCCAGGTTTGCAGCCATCCTGCAGCATGGTTCCAGGTAAGAACACTGCAAAGTACTATGGGTCCCCAGAGAAGGGCTTCAATTTGATTTTTTTCTTCCTTTAACTATACAAAATCATTTCAGAAAGTGATAGACAAAAACAAAGCCAATGTAACCACTTAGTGTATGAAAGGAAGATTAGTCAGTAAGACTGAAAGGCAGCCATGTTAAAATTCAGGATCAAAATCCTTTTTCCTATTTTGTTGTTTATCCTTCAGAAGTGTTGTACTTGACTTTTATTTTAAAAAACAAAACTAGAACAAATGCACATTTTGCTGTATCAGACAGTTGCCAGAAGCAAGACTTCCTATTCATGTTTAAAAACAGCACTCCACACCATAATGTTTCAAACATATTCAGGTTACCTACTACTGCTTGGCCTCTGCCATTTTGGAACTGCCCATTCCAAAATGGCTTTTTTTTTTGCTTTTCAATTATCCTCTGGAATGTTTGGTCTGCTCATCATCAGCAAGGAGATCCAGGATTGCCGTATCATTCAGTGCAGTATTCTTATGTTTCTGCTGCATTACTTCACAACAACAGGAGTATAGAGAACATATGAGACTTAAAAAGACATTAATTTAACACCTCTCTTTATCCAGGTGTCCATGGATCACTGGCAATTGTAAATTAAATAAATAAAAAGCATGTCTAAACTAAAAAGCAAGCAGTGAAATTCAGGGGGAGAAATAGAATTCCTTACAAAATGACTACTGGCCTCTATCATCTGGCAGAGAGAAATGAAGATGAGACAGTAATGGGAAAATACCTGTTTTCTCTTAGTTCTGTGCAGTACTTTACAGCTTCCCTGTGTTCCTTCTGCTTCCAACAATTTAACTTCCTATCAAGTTAAGAGAAGATACAGCAGAAAAGTAACTCCTAGCTACTCTGCCTGGACTTCTCATCAGCCCACCACCCTGTTTGTCAGAAAGTAAACTTAAATGGCTGAAGCCACTTACTTCACAACTGCACACAGAAGGTCAGGGATGGTGGAATCCTCTTAGAAGCATTTAATACTTTGCAAAACATCTTCACCACAAGGAAGCCTTCCTCCTATTTTCCAATATGTCTACTTTCAGTTTTACCCCAAATAATGGAGAAAGAAGTCACATCTAAACTGCAAAAGTGCACTCAGTGCACTAACTTCCCAGAAATTATCAAAATCCAAACCAGCTCTCACTCATCACAAACTATTTCTCTTGCTTAGCTACCCAGTTCTGCTGTTGATGACAACCTGATACTGACCACCCATCACTGGAGCTGAAATAATATTTTCTACAGGCATTAACAAGACTCATTCCCCACAGATCTTTCCAAGTTATCCCTGTGACTAAAAGCCAGAAGGGAGTGTGACCATGGCTGAACACAGCCTGTGGAAGCGAGTCACCCCTGTGGGTGTCACAGAGCAGCTCATCACTGCAGCTGTGCATACACATCCCTGTACAGGACTCTCTGAAAAGTTCACACTCCAAGGACACACACAGGAGCTTTGCTGTGTTTCTTTGAAAGACTCACAGTACAACATGAGCCAATTTTTGGGTTCCCCACTCTAAAACTGGAACAACATCCTTATTCACATCTCTCTCAGCTCACACAGTCTTTTCTTTTTACAGAGTCCTGCTCTGTACAGGGGCACCCCCAGTCTTGGTTAGATCCAAGCAAAGCTGCTAGCACACCAGCAAGGACCGAGACAATATTGCTAAATCTATGATATGTGTTATTTGATCTGGTACCCACATTTTCCAGCATAGCACAGGCTTGGTTTGGTCTTTGTGTCTAACCACCAGAGCCTCTACATGCCACAGTCTCAGTTACAAACAGCCAGAATTCTGGTGCACTGTCTCTTCCTGGTATTATTTCCTGTTAAGTTCCCACCAGTGCAAGTAGAAGCAACTAAAAGCTCCTTTGGGTTGCAGCTGTCATCTTCCCTCCTTATGCCATCTTTTCTTGCAATTTCAGGCTTGCTCATTCCAAATGCGCTTAGTTAAAAGCTTTTCTTTTGGCTCTCAGGGCAAAGACTTGAGCACTAAGTAGCTTTCCCACTGTTCCTGTCTAATCTTCCTATTTATCAACCTGGAGATTCCTCAGCTTTGCTAATCTTTTGTGAGAGCACATAATCCTGGATAGTGATTTCCTAAGCAAGAGAGAGCTAAACAACCTGCTCCTTAATGGCCATTGGGAACTTCTGCTCTGATTTGGCACATTATGCTCCACCTCAGCCAGGACTGAATGACTTGAAAGGAGACAACTGCCATAGAACTTAATTCCTCTTCTCTCCTCAAACATTTCATGGGACCTCACTTTTTTTACCCACATGGAAAGTAGCAGTTCCATATTACTCTGCTTGATCTGGGCTTGGCAGCACTAACCAGAAAACAGTTTATTTTGGGGGTTGCAAGGCCGAGGTGGAGCAGGGAGGAAGTTTTCTTCTTAGGGAAAGGACTCACCACACCCCTTTTCTTACCAAGCTCATCACCAGGTAAAGCAACTTTTCCTACTGCAGCACTAAGCAGAGGCTTGACTTGCAGGCAGGACTGCATTTTGTTCTCTTTAGGAACCTACAGCAAAGCTCACCCTCACAAATGCTACTTGTTCTCCTCTAAAAAGGGCAAGTGAGCAGGAAAAAAATCCAGTACTCAGAGTCCATGAGCTCCACTGCACTTTCACTTGGCCAAAATTACAAAATTTGTATTATTTTTTCTTCCCTAGTCAAGAAGGGGATAGCAACAGCATCAACAAAGATTTTTAGGTAGATTTAAATAGAGAAAAATACGTGGAATTACTCTTTACATGCAAAATACATACATTAGTCCAAACACTTATGTACAAGGTTGAAGACGCTATGTTCAACATAGACATTTAGGCTTTTTAAAGATATGTATTTGAAGGATACGGATGTGTACAAACCAAATACTTGCATGAGTAAGTTATGGCACTGTGCAGCACTTCAGCCTCCTGGAAGTGCTCCTTCTACCCCACATCTGCCACCCTGCCACAGGGGACAGCACCCCTGTATATCACCTCCCAGTGACACATCTTCCTGTACCTCACCTCCAGGGGCACATCATCTTGTCCTACAGGGCAGCTTTCCTCTGCCTCGGGTTTCAGCACTGCTTTTCCTGCATTTTTCATCAAGGTAGAATAAACAGCTTGACAACAAATGCGTGAGTTTTGCTACTACTTGAACTCATTTCAGCTTAGGCCTTAAAGAGGAGTTTTCAATTAGACACTGGAGTCAGTAACTCAGAGGAGGCTGATTCCCTCCTCAGCAGAGCTACATATCCCAACACAGACAGCTTCAGCATTGCTATCTGCCAGTGTTCAAGGACACAGTAAACAAAGGCCGGGTTGCTGCCAACCATTCAGATAGCTCACAGGGAAAGTGACAAGTATTTAAGTAAAAATATTCTACCTTCCATATTTCCAGTTTTCTGTGCTCTGTTAGCATACTGCCTTGGAAACAGCTTCATTTTTGCTTTCTTCCAAGCAAGAAGAGGCACATAGCTAGGCAAGAATTTAAACACGTGTCCCACACCCCCTCCCCAGTCTCTGTACAATATCTTTTTAATCAAGAACCACAGGTTAATCCCAGCTTTCAAAATACAATAATCGTAGAACATTTTATATACTACACTCATTCCAGAACTGGACATGGAAATACCCAATCCTGTAAAACTACACAGATTTCTGATCAAAGAATAGCAGGTAAATCAAACCTGAAATGAAAGGATTAGAAAAGGGTACTGTAATTCTGTGCTGTTAAGTAATGCAGAAGCAGATTTCACTGAGTCTTGCTCTGTAATTCCCATCTGGAGAAGCAGCACTGGAGGAATGAACAGGTTTGAAGAATGCCTTTTTATAACATCTGTAAAGTAAAACACAGCAATTGGAGACCATCATAATCCTTCACCAGCACTGCTCAAAACCCAGTGCCTGGGAGAGCCACGCTGCACCAGTGCAGCCTGAAAGCATTAAGCTTTTCCCAAGCTTCATATCCCCACATCACTGCTTCCTCTTGTGGGAGCCCAAAATAAAACACCGCCAACAGTGAGCTGCAGGTCTGCAATCACCCCAAACACAGCCTCCAACGTGCTACCTCCATTTAACAGAACTGCTTGGCTCACACATCTGAGCTGCAAGGGAAGCCCAACAAAACATGCTCCTGACTCCTGTTAAAGTCCAGTTGAAGAGTTATTGCTGTGTACTTCCAAAACAAGGGAACAGTCTTTCTTCATCTTCCCATTTACTTCCCCACCACCACTCATGTTCTAGCTACAATTCAGATTGCCTGCCTATACAAAGCTCCTCCATAGCCATCTCTAGGTGTGGCCTTTCAAATACTGGAGTGCTAATGAAATCACCAACTCAGCAGCAACCTCAAGAGGAGAGGCACACCTAGGAGAGCAGCCCCTGCCTCAGTAAGGGCCTGGCTAGCAGCTTCAAGACAAGGGCACACTCCAGTACCATCACAATGTGCATCCCTGACACCAGCCACCCCTGACACACAGGGTATAAAAACTCAGCAACTGTTTTGGCACCACTGTCTCCCTCAGAAAGCCACAAAACGCATCTGACCGTGCATCAGATACTTATTTTTTCTTCTTACAACATATTAATTATTGTTCAGGCACCCTGGCCTTGTCATGAAACCAGTTAAGCATGAAATGCCTCTGCACAGAACACTATTTCATACTCTGTTAATTACTTTGCTGCTTTTCTTCATTTCTGTGAGGAGGGGAGGAAGCATTAACCCACACAGCCTGTGAGAAGGAACTAATATGCCTACAGCCTACAGTACTCCTCTGCTCCCTGTTTCAAAGACTTTAATCCATACCAATACTTCTCAGCTTCCAAAACAGATTCATTACAGAGCATTCACTCATTACAGAGCACCCTGCAATTTATCAACTAGAGATGCTACAGCTAGGAAATACACTTTGTTTTAAAACCATGTGGTTTTAACCACATGAAACTAACCATATGAAACTATGCACTCCCATCACACTGAAAGAAAAACAGCAAAAGAAAACAAATTAAGATGTATACAAACTTGATCTAAAAGACGATTATGCTGCTATGATTCCTCCTTTTATACTTCTGGAAAAACTGAGTTGCTGGACTTCAACTAAGCAAGTTCTGCAAGGCAGAGAGAAGCACAGAACTACAACTGAAAATTACAGCTTGTTAACAGCAGAAAGGAACTGTCAGGATGTTAAAGGTACCTTTGCGGTTAAAAAATGAAGAAAAATGCTGCCTGACCTACTCTTTGTTTTATCTTTAAATAAGAGACAAAATATATCATGGGCTACAAGTAGATCTAACACCCATTGCAGATGAAACACTGCCAACCCTATCCAGCTTGGGCAGGGCTTTGTCACCACAAATATTTTATGGCTGTTGCTAATGATCCTTCCTACTGAAAAGAACTTAAAGTGAAAGGGTTAAAATAAATACTGCCAGTAGAGATTCTGGGTAATTTTTGATTTCTTATTTTTTCCAGAGCCAAAGAAAAATTGTGAACAGAAACTGTGCATCAACAAATAGAAAACTAGGGATTTTATAGTAAATTCTGCCCATTCTCTGTTTTGTTAATGCTACTCATTTTGACCCAAGTGGGAAAATAAAATGTGACATTTTGTGATTCAGAAGCCACATTACATTTTCTGTAATTTACAATGAAGAATAAAGACAATTTCTGACTCCAGCATCAGTGTACTTAAACAATACTTCTCACAGGTCACCGAAGAGCAAAAAAAAGCTTTCCTGAGCAATATACTGGCATTAGTTTCTGGTTCTTGTGGGGTCTTCTGTGAATCAGTTCTCTGAGAAGCCTTTCTAGCAACTGCTGGATCCCAAGCTCTTTTTCTTCTCTTGGTCTGTCCTCTACCCAGCTGCCTCCAAAGCCACCACCTCACCCCAGCAATGGGCAAACCCCTGAGATCCAGGTGTTTCGCTGGGATTTGTGCAGTTGAAGGCTCCTGAATCTCAAGTCACCCAAAGACTGTCGGGGAAGCATTAAGCACCTTGCTTCTCTGTGTGACCAAACCAGCAGCTTCCCTCTGCTTTTCTTGAGAGAAGGAAATGAGCACCAAGCCAGTACAGGTACCGGCTCATTCTGCTATGCTTCACCTCTTGTTCTTCACAGCTCAGTACTAATCATCAGCCCACAATGCAGTGCAGCACTGCCAGCCCCATCCTGATGATGTAGTTATTTCCAATTGGCACTTGGGAGCAGTGAAGATGGGAGGCATTACTCATCGCCAAGAGTACAGATGTTTCTAATTGCTTTCCATTACCAAGAATAACAGCTGTTTACATCTATCAGCAAATAATTCACAAGAGCTCCAGACTATTAAGATAACACACCCCACCTGGTCACCATCACAAGTTGTCAAGGCCAAGGTAGGGGCTGCCAGAATCCCCTTCTGCATCTCTGTTCATCAAATGACAGCATGTGTCACCTTCAGATATCCTTATGCTACCCCACAAGCCCTGGCTTCTCAGTGGCCTGACAGATCAAATGGACATATGGATTCTTCATGGCTTCGCAGTAAATGTTTTATGGTTATACTGCAGCCAAAGGCAAATGACAGAGGAGCAGGGGACTTGCAAATAACTCTGCAAAAGGAACATCCTCACTTTTAATAAATTAGATAGCAAAAAGTGTGCCTGCTTCACTGCGCAGCTGTGCACAGAACAGTCCTTACAAAACCAGAGAGTAGCTGATGAAATGAGTGCTTCAGCTCTCCTGGGCACCACACAGGGGTCAGGTCACCAGCCTTGCAGGCAATGGTCACCAAGGGAGCTCCCTTGTTCACCTCACTGCACCACAGTGCCTTTCCACAACCACCACTGGCCTTTCCACGGCATTTTTGCAGCTTGGGGTGGGGGCTGGTGGCCAGGACTCCCCACTACTTGTGCAGTACAAATAGAGAAGGAGACAGTTAAAATTAATACATAGGAAACAAGAGTGTAACATCCTACAAGTGACTGATACCTCATCAGTTCATCAGTATTAAAGACTTCCTGATAACTAAAACTGCATTTTCTTGTGCCTTACAGAGCTCTGTACAGTCATGTATCTGTAAACAGAGAACCTGAGCACAGGAATTAAAGTAGATCACTACCACAGGTTCTGAGCCAACTGCGCCAACTTCACGAGAAAAAAAAAAAAAAGAGGGAGAAAGAAAAGCACAGTCTCTGTCAAATGTTTTGTTCCCTGCATAAAACCTTCCTCCAGCCATTTCCTGATAAACTTTTCCTCCTGTGTAAATCCTGTGTAGAACACATCAGCTGTCTCTGGCAAAGTACTGGTATTTCAGGATCTTCTCACGACAGTATTTTACCTGCTTTACTAAACTGCTTCTACTAAGCACAGCTTTCTTTAGAGTTATTTTATACCCTAACAACTACATCCTGCAGATACTAATAGAAGACTTCACCCCACTGCATTTTGCTCCATGCTGAGCAGCCCGTACTGCTTTAGTTAGATTAGCATTACTGAGGCACAAACTCCTCAATGTGTTACCAAGCAGTTCCTATGGATTCAATTTACCAAAAAGCATCTTGACAAAGTACATCATTTGGAAGCTGTTCCTATTTCAGATGCATCATCTGTGTTTCCCCAAACTCTCACCCCATCTTATATGCCTTAAAAAAAGGTCTCTTTTCTGAAATTACAGAGGTAGTACAGGTAGAGCCCTTTTATCTACTTCTGAAAACTGTATTTAGCTCCTCACGCACAGGAATGCATCACTTTAGTTAAACCATTGAGTGCTTTTGCCTTGAGAATGTCAAGGCACGTGGTTAGCATCCCCTTTGCAAGCTCCTTTCAACACAGCAAAAAGGAATTACTCAAATTCCACTATAATTTTTTGATCTCCCAGGGTTGCCTAGCTTTTGTTGTTCTCATCATTTCTGCTATTTCAGGGCAGTGTCTCCTGCCCAGGGATCCCTGCCAACAAGAGCAGAATGCCATTACGAGAGGAGGCTGCTGTGAGCTGCCACCATCACAGGGAATTTATCACTGCAAGCCACGAGCATAATGGACTCCTTCACCAAATGACTTTGGATGCACAGGGCTTTGGCATCCAGTCTGCCATCCACACACAATTATTAAACTGAGAAACACATGCAATAGGAGCAGGGGACAGGGACATCACATCCGTGCAGGCAGCAATCTCTCAGAAGCTCTGCACACAGAAACAGGAATTCACTCCAAAAGTCCAGACTGCCTGACAGGCGGATAGGAAAAAAAAAAAAAAAAAAAGAAACTCCAGAGCTTTGCTAAATCCAGCAGCCTGGGAGGGATCTTAATATTGAATGCTTTTGACTGAGTGAATGAGCTTGGCCAGAAAAATCGAGATGCAGAAGCTTCAGCATGATTTGCAGACCTTTGATGCCCCAACTTTTCATCCTTCCCTACCCCATTCTCAATTATTTATCAATACATGAACTCTATCAAGCACACAAGCACACAGGGACCTGCCCCAATATTCCTTTCTCTAACAGGCAACTAAGTAGTTGATTTTCCAAAGTGTTCAGTACCTCAAAGAACAAGCTCTTCCCTATGTGTGGCCTTCTAAGCCAGGATGGAAAAGAAACCCTTTTACTTGTGAATGCAGATAGACAGACAGCTAAACAGATTTAAAAAAAAAAAACAACTATCCATCTACCACCCAGCTGCAGAGCCCAGCGAGCAAGAAATGTATCACTGAAACAACAAGGACTTCTGCTGCCTTACCCCTCCCATCCTCATGTACCTATGGGTTCCCCCACAGCTGTTCTTCAGTCCTGTAGAACTGGATCCTTAAAACATTTAACTGGAATCAAGAGGTGCTCCTAAAACTGATTTTTGCCTCATCCCCTGTGTAGTTTCCTAGAGCCTTACCAACCTGTTAGCTTCTCTTACACTCAAAGGAGAACTACCAGAATTCTCAGTGCCTTCAGCCACTCCTCAGTGGAGACTCTGGACTTTCATGTGCTACCTAGAACTATACTGTATGCACTGTAGGCTTCTAGATTCACAGGACAGTAGAACAGTTCTCAACATCATTTAAAAAAAATAAAATCAACAAGTTGCTCATTCTCTAGGTGAATTCTTGAAAGCTTAAAAAAACCTGAACATATAAAAACTCAAGGTTCAAGTGCTGGCTTAGTTACTTTACCTCCTTACAATCACAATTTGAAAGTTAGCCTGGAGAATTCTACAGCTCTAGCCTCCAAGTTTTGCACGCTGGAGGCTGCCACCTGCTGTGAGTGTTGGGGAAGGAGAGAGCACTGAGTGTAGAAGTTTAAGAAAAAAAAAGACAGTAACAATAAACCAGGGATGTAGCAGATTAGTTTCTATCCAAGACTAATGCTCCTTTGGACTCCTTCGCCTTCTGTGTTGAAAAGCCAACATCCTGGTAGCAGGAGCCACAGAAAGGTAAGTCTGTGTCTTATCTACAAGGAATTCTTTAATTTACCCTTACGGTTTTTGACTCGAGCACACAGTGCTATATAGTTTATGTGGAAGATGGATAGATAAACTAGAAATGTTGAGTTCTGAAAGATGCCAGCACAGTCTGAAACAATTAATCTTCCTGAAGCCAACATGCTCTAATAGGGTGTGCAGGCATTCACCATTCATCAAACCACATCTATCCATCACAGTGCACCAGAGATGGGGCTGGCAGGGCTGCAGGAGGCTGGAGGATGACAGGGCACCTCAGAACCTGCAGACGGGAGTTTCTCTAGGTAATTAGTTATGTTTGTCCTGGAAAAGAGCAGCCAAAACCTCTTACAAACACTACCCGTTTCTTATGAAGACATCAAAAGAAAAAAATTCCTCTTTGACACAACTTGCCTGTCTCAACAAAAATAAGATCATTTGCAGGAGGTTTTAAAAATCTATTCTTTTTGAGGATGAGGTGCCTCAAAGAGATGCCACCAGGACAAATGACTATTTCCAAACTGTACACAAATAGCAATTATTATGCCCCCCTTGATCAGTGTTACTACAGTGGATGGAAAAGAAGCTCTTAGTACTTTTTTATTTGCCATCATAGCACTCAATACAGCTGGCAGAACCTAAGAGGTCTTGGTAAAAGCCACAAACACCAATGCAAGTATATAGGGAAGGAAGGGGTGAGGCAGAGGCAGGGAACCTGGCACTGTTTGTACCTACCACCATAGTCCTCTATAAAGAGAAAAGCTGCCCTCCAGGAGAGCTTTTCAGAGAACAAGGTGGATCACACATCAAAAAGCTTAGCATGGCTCATGCAAGTTTAACAGCAAAGATGTATCACAATACTTTTCATGTGGCTCTCACCTCCTACGGAGCTCAGAGCACTGCAGCTTCTGCTTGTGCCTTCTCTGTGAATGTTCCATGGCCAGAGGTGGGCAGGGGAGCAGGTACCGTGTTGCTCAGCACAACCACCACCTTCCTCCCTTACCATCCCATGGTGTCCCACCACAGACAAGTGCTCTTCCTAACTGCAGCTGTGCAGAGCTCCCATGCTGCTGCACTGGTCTGACAGCTTTCCCACCTACACTTAACAGGCAGTTTGCAAATTTTTACATGGGAACTTAAAAGAGGTCATTCCTTAGTGCATTCCCAAGCAGAGACTCCAAACCCATCCACATCCCACTGACTACCATCCTTTGTTCACAGCTACATGAGAACACAGCCAAGCTAATGGGAGAGCAATATGCAAGGTGCCAGAGCATCTCTGTGATTTACAGTATGTCTAATGAGCAGACCCAATGAAGAGGTTTGTAGTCTACCATAAAACCAGATGGATATAAGCAGTGATTAGAAGCAATTAACTCCATGCAACACTAAATAATTTTCCAACATTAATGTACTGTGTACCCCATTAGAGGTACACAGGCAAATATATGAAATAAGGCACACTGCATCTGAATTTCTTGTATTCCTGTGCTTGGGTCAGGGGCAGGAGAAAGGTGAGATGAGAAAAATCATGGGGATGGAACAAGTTAACAGTGAAAATAATGTTTTTATTTTTGTATCCATGTAGCAGAATAACTTCCAAAGACATATCTGACACACACAGCAGTCTGTAGGTGACACAAGCCTTTTCTTTTACTATACTGATGTCACAACAGCCACAGAAACACTGCAGCAAAGAATTACTGCTTACACTAACCTCAGACACATCATCTTCTTCATCAGTGAAACAGCCATAAGGCTCTAACAACAGTGATGGAATACTTGAGTACTTCCAGTGAAAACCACACAAGGACACAGCCCAGGGAGTTTAGGTTCCATGTTCTGGAGGGCCAGATTCTTTTCCATTTATATCACATTAAAAAGGACAGGAGGACTTGCTAGAGGCATCTCTGGTACTCCCCAGTGCCATCAATCATTCCAGTCTTGCATATTTAAGAGGCTCAGAATGAGAAAAGCCATTAATAAGCTAATCCTACTGGTGAGTGTTTAAAGACAAGAGGTACAAACTCTGCATCTAAGCCTATGAACACATAAAGCCATCACCATAAGAAGTATGGACTATGCAGCTGAAATAAGGCTCACCTAAATAAAGGAGCTCCATCACCCCTTTATTTGTCAAGGTCTTGCATCTCAGAGAAGTATGCCTAAAGCCAGCAAATAAATTACCTGCCCTATTTGTTCTTTCCCACAGTACTCTGGTCCCGTGCAAGAATTACCAAGCAGGATCAGCACTACATTCCAGCTGAAACAGAATGCAATCTGTGAGAGCAGTCATACCAGACAGGCTCTGCAGGTGTTCTGTACCCACTCACAGCCTCTTCTCTCCTCTTCCGGGCTTAACTCAGAGGTGCAGCAAGGTTCAGGTGCCTATTCAAGGAAGCCAACTGGTAGAGCAAACCTCTCCCTGCTGCTGCTAGAAGGGTCTAGTCACTACCCAGTCCCTGCTACCCTGATGTTCAAGGTGGCATCTGCTTTATTGAGGACCTAAGTTCTGCTTGAACAGCAGAGAGTAAAATGAACCATCACAACAGACCAGTGAGTTGCACTCAGATGGAACAAAAACCTCTTCAAAAAAAACCCCCAAAAAACAGTTGCCCACACAACATGGAAACTGGGCCTTCCAATGACTTGGACCCAATCACCTAGACTACAGGCACAAAGAGTTTCTGTACCAAAATGAAGCACTGCTCCCAGGGGCAGCAGCAGAACCCCTGTAACACACTGCAAACACAGGATGCATGGGTGGGGCTGTCAAAAGCAGCAGTATTTGGTGAAATAAAAACAGGGGTCCTTCCCAGATAAGCTATTATTTAAGTTTTGACCATGTCCAGGAAGGGAGATCCCAGCACCACCCCAGGCCACTGCTGGAATGCCTGAGTTCATTTTCCCTTCCACCTGGCTGGGATTTCCCATGTTCCCCTTGGCCCTGCCCACCTCCCAGCAGTCTGGCTCTGCCCCCTCTATGCTCTTGGCAGCTGCAGGCAGCAGCAAGTCCTCCCCCACCTGACACCTCAGTAAGGTCTTAGGTTTCCTTACAGGTTCCACATCCTACCTTAGAAGGCTCCCTCTTCAGCATTACCAGTTTCAGCTGTCTCAGCCTCTCTTCCCACCCTGTGCTTCCCAACACTCTAACCTGTAACCCTGTATTAGCACAGCACGTGAACAGCTGCCCACCTGCCTGCTCCAGTTTCATGGTTTTGTAGAGATGACTTAAAGAGCTAGCAGAAGACTACCTGGAGAGCTTAGCCTTTCTGAAGTGCTGCTCACTAAATGCATCTCTGCGAAGTCCCACGATTCCCTGCCTTCTCCCTCCTTCCTCTCAGAAAATAAAGCCACAGAGAAAAGACAAGGCAGGGAGGAGGGAGCAAAAAGCTGGCGTGTGGTGGTTTGAAATGTGCAAGATGTTAACTAATTTTACTTTTAATCTTCCTTTTTGCTGCAAAGTGAGCCATTCAGGCATCACATCTTCTGCATTTTTCTTGCCTCTTTCAGAGAAGCATATTGGGGCAGAACTTGCCAGCTGTCTGCCTCCTTCGCCTTCTGCTGCCATTATCCTGAGGTACCACCCCACCTTCTGGCCCTCCAGCTTGTGGGGGGGTGGGGAAGGGAGAAGGAGGAGGGTGGGAGGATGGGGAGCACACGCTTATTCTTACAACACATCACAAAGAGGGGGGGGGGGGGGGGAGGGGAGCGCGAGGGGCGGGAGAAGGGGAACCAAAATGAACCTAGATAAACATTCTGATAGGACACAGCATAGATGGAGAGGTACAATTTTTCCAACCGGAGTTTACACCTGCTTTCATCTCCAGGCACACACCCACGCCTGCACGGCCAGAGCCCCCTGCTGCATTTTGTACTGTAGCTCGCCTTGCAACTTAATAAAATCCTCACCATTAAGCCCTCCATTCAGAAACAGAGAGCAGCTACCCCTTCTTCCCCCCCCCGCCCCCCGCCTGGATAGCATTTTCTAATGCTAATGCTCAGCCAAATCAGTTGAGTCAGTCTGGAATGACTGCAGTTTTCACGGCTTGCAGGCTCCAAGTACATCCAGCATCCTGGAAATCAAAGCCCAAATGCCTCGTACTGTCGGTGAGTAGGTGTAGCTGTTTGCAAAATACACAGCATATAGAACCCATGTGTGGCAACAGCTCCACAGTTACAGATGGATTCAAGTGATGTGGAGCATGAGCACATCATTAGAGATGTATAATTTTTCCTATACTTATCCACCATATAGAGAAGTGTGAAAAAGAGCAAACAAAAGAACGTTTCTATTTATCTACTTGCTTAAATATTCCCCTCTGGTTTGTAATAGCAGTATTGGTTTGGTCTTGTTTCAGTTTCTTTAATCGAACCAGTTCAGACCCAATGTTTCAAGACACTGCATTTGCACCAGCAACATCCCACTTGTATAAAAAAGCAGGCTTTTTTGGTTAGTGGAAGCAGAACAGCACCAAACCAAATCACCTGAAAGATCAGGTATTTTCCAACAAAGAAACCCAGGATGCTTCTTGAATGAGTTTCAGGTTTAAAACTTACACAAAAAAAAAAATCATTAACAAGATCAGACAGTTGATGGCAATATACAGTATGGTGTAAGACAGATAAATATGTAGATTTCATATCAAAATTATTAAGGTCCTCATGCACTGGCATAATTTCACTCCTTTTGGAAGAAAGGCAGGTTTGGTTTTCAAGTCTTGATGACTTCCTTTCCAGATAAAATTAGCAGCAACCTCTGATACTTCTTTTGGGGCAAAGAATGCTCAAAATAGACTGATAAATCTCAGGATTTACAGCTGGAAGGCAATTCAAGAGACCTTGAAGCCCATTCACCTTCTTCTAGGGAGGTTTTTATCTTTTTGACTCCTTCTGACAGGAGACAGTTCTACACATCTCAGAAGAACTGCTTCAGTTTCAATATTTTGCACTAGCTTCTGCTGTAATTTTAAGAAATCTGTGTAGGTGACAACATCAGCAAGGAAAGAGGTCTGTTCTTCCACCTGCTCCATCTATGGGAAGAAGTTTGCATGACAAGGAACTGAGAGACAAACCAACTTACCAGGATCTGAACCTCCCAGCTGCGAGGCAAGCTGGTGCTGTAACACCAAACACATTACAGCAGCTATCACAAAGCGTTTCAAGGAGTCCACTGTGCTTTATGAAACCAAGCTAACACCCTCACTGAATCAATCTGCTTTCCAAAAAAAAGACATTTGACAGTTACAGGAAAATACCCTCACTCAGATGATACAAAGAAAGCACAAAATCTTATAATCTAAGACCTAACTTGCAGCATCAGGTAAAGTCCCTTGAGTCAGCTTTGCAGAGGTGAGGAGGCCAGACCTCACTGCCTGATCAGGCCACAGCTGGTCAGTTTGCAGTAAAATCATTTAGAATCAAAACAAAAGCTGAAGCACTAGGATGGAGTGCTGCAGGTAAAGCAGCCCCTTCCAGATTCGACATTTGAAACTGATTAGAACAATGCCTCTGAATTCATTCACAGAAAGGAGTGGAGGATTAAAATCTAGTGGGAGCAAGCTGAAATTAAAGATTCAGGAAAAAGGTTTAAATGGTTCCACTGAAAGAATGCACAGGGATACTAACTGCCCTTCCACCTAAACTGGCAGACACAGAATGGGCTCTTTCCTCTGCACTGCTCACAGATCTAAGAACTGTCTTGAAAGAATCTGTAACAGGTTGTACAGGATACTATGTGTTCTAGCTATCATATGGGTTTTTTTAAAGCTAAATTACATCCACATTTCTTGGCAGTTGAGTATTCTGTAACTTTCTTGTGCTTTTAGGTACTTTTTGAGTTATTTAGCCATCTGGTCAAATACGTATCAGCCTCAAGTCAAGGTCTTCCTCAAATACAGCAATACAGTACTACGTGCAGACGAATATGAACATTTCAGTTATGTTTTGTGCCTTCCAAGGTGCCTTCCCTGCCAGTTGTAATAGATGATATGCCACTGAAATCCATGAGGTGGCATCCATTTATACCAACAGATAGCTTGAATAATTACTTGGTATTGGTTTCAGGAAAACATGCTCATCTTATTTCCTGTGTAAATATTTCAGGTATAAATAGGGCACAAATGGTCAATCCTTGACAATTTTTCTTTGCTTCAGCACTCCTCCATAGCACTGGAGTGCACTGGGGCTCTGCTGACATCCCATCTTCCCAGCAACACACCAGCTTCAGGCAGACACATCCCAGCCCAACTCTGCTGCCTGATACCTGCAGACAGGCAGATGACCTTCCTCCACATCTGGCCAACTAGCTGACACTTCTCTCATCAGTCTGCTCCAGCTGCAGACTCAGCTCTGCTCTCCACAGCACATCTGCTCAAATCCCCAGGTTTCCAGGCAAGACTAAGACATTCTCTTACCCGCTGAGCCTGCACCTAAGCTGCCCCTCTGTGAGAGGGTGGAGAAGCAGTAACTGCTGCAGCCATCCTGGACTCACAGCTGTGGCAGTAATATTAGCAGAAGCAACAACAGCAACCTATATTTTATGTGTTATGGGAATGAAAATTAACACAACAAAAATCATCCCTCTTTCCTGAGCCTTTGTCCTATTCTTCTGTAGAGTTTCTGTTCTCTGTATTTTTCTGTTTTTCAAGCATCTCTTTCTACAGGCCTTTGAGAGTAGAAATTATTCAAATGCCCTTTCACTCTTAACTGCTTACGCAAAGCAACCCAGGAGACATTTCATGCCCACAGCTGAGCTCTGCAAATAGGAGCTGAAGGTTTAAAACTGGCCTGGCTGTGAGGAAAGCACTCTGAAACCTTTAGCACTGCTGATGCTAAGGGGGAGTGACAACTGTTAGTCTCCCTTTCCAGTTAGTCTGATGACTTACTCTTATAGCAGACAGCATGAAACCTTTTTTACACTGGTAAAATTGGGCTTCCACCAATGAGAAAAATTAATAATCCTTCACTCCCATTTCAGTGAAAACCTCCCGTTTCCAGTGCCTACAAAGGATTTAGGAGCTTCACATCTGGATTCTGCTATTTAAAACTCTTTCTTACATTTTTCACAGCAAAATGCACCAACCGAACTTTCACTGTTGCCTTTCCTCAACATACTGTCCTCACCTAAATTCAGTCCTGCCCCTTCTTATAATTCCAGTTTTCTTTTTGAAGTGAGAGTTGTTCATTCACAATTGCACCCACACTCACCAGAGGCATTTGTGCAAGTCAACAAATCTCATCAACCTTAGACACCTAATTTGCACATGGAAATAATACGGGTTGAAGGCAATTCCAGAAAATCTGTCTAAAATGACAGAAGCATTTTCTTTTGTGCTTATGAACAGATTTTCAGAAGTGACTGCCTATTTCGTGTGCTTTAGCTTCTCTGGATAAACACTTAAGCAGCTTGATTTCAAAGCACTCCGTATCACTTAAAATTAGTTGTCCTCATGATGGAATTGCAGTGCTGCTTATTTCTGGAAAACCTTGACTATCAAACACAAAGAGACCCAATTCTGGGTAAAATAACATTGGTCTAGAGAAAAACACACAATCATCAGGATTTTAAACAGGTTTAACACAGCTGGTTCATGTGCCAGAAAACACCTAGTGCTGGGTGCATAACTGTAATTCTTCATGTTGCAAGGGAAGAAGCTGACCTTTTAAACCAGCCACCTTCCTGCTCAGCACAAAGGAATTCAGGGAAGCTGCCTGAGACACACCAGTCTGTGCCTTTGCCACCTCATAAAAACCCTTCCCATTTTACACCTGAGGCATTGGCTGGCTGACCATTAACAAGTTATGGTGATGGAATGGTACAAAGCAGACTTTTCTAAATGCTGCCATCTTTTAATTTCTTATTTGTCTTCAACAAAATGATGTGTTGCATGGCTCCCCTTTAATGTCTGTGCACTGAGTTATTAAATAAATGACTGTGTGCAATGGCAGTGGCCCATGACACGCAGCTATTCCATACTCACAATGCAAATTCAGCTGGATGGATGAAGCTGTCATACTGCATCCTCAGTAGGATATTTGTTAGCCTCGTTTTGCTGCTGTCATGGGCTATATATGTTACTCTGGCCTACTAGCATGCCAAGCAAGAGTTCACAAGTCACTGCTGGAAAAACTAAGTATGGAAAGCAGCACAGAAAATTCTCTGCTTCTCAATATGGCTTTCAGAAGAAAACAGAAAGAGAAGTGTTATTAAAGTATAGAGAAAACACAGGTTTAGACACACACAAACATATTCAAGAAGTACCACGCTAGATTTTGAGCTTCAGTTTCAAGCCACTTTTGCAATTCCATGATGGGAGTTCTAATCATCATCTTCCCGGGTGCATCTCCAATTCATACTGCTAGTTGGTAACATTAGCATATGAAGGATACGTGGAATGAATAATTACCCTCTAACAGACATCAGGAGAGGAACACAAGTGAAGCTAAAGAGAGGCTAACATGACTGAGCACCTTCATAATGCCACCACCAAACAGGCTACTGCTCTAGCATCAAGAAGTAGAGAACCATCTGCTCTTCACATTCAGTCAGATGCTGGGGTCTCCATCACTACTATTAGTTGCAGCAGTGATGCTTGAGGCAAGTACTTGCATACTCAAAACAGTTGCAACACAACCAGAACACTCCCAGGAGCTGGCAGCATTTACACAGGATAATGACATGGAGAAGACTTGAGTGTCTCTTAGGGAAGCCAGGATTAGTCATTGTATTCCTCCTGGTAATTCATCCTCACAAAAGATAACTGCTTTAACACATTCAGCTCCCTGCTATCTTACCCAGTAAGTAGTGTTGGGGTAGAAAGAAAGTAAAAGAAATATATTTTGAATCTGGTCATTTTAGAATTGATTTAGAATTGATTTTCTTTGTAGAATTAGCGGTAGAAGAAAAGAGGAATGTGGAAACATGTAAATGTTTTACCTGGTAAGGAACAATGCTTTGTTAGGAGTAGGGGATTAAGTACTTAGCATTCATTTAAGTAGTGAGATAAGGATGAGACCCTGCATACCAAAGTTAGTTGAGTAGAGATAGAAGGAAGCCGGTAGTAAAAACAACTTGGAAGCTGCCACGTATCAGCTGGACTTTACCCAAGAGAAGGAAGGTGAAAAGGACACAGCGAGGAAGACCCCTTACTTCATCAGAGGAAGACCACTTACTTCATCCCTACGACCACCAAAAGGAGGCACGCAAGCGCAGACGGGGCCAGTGTCGCAATTCACCGATGAAGCAACCCACATATGCATATGTATTAGAAAGTGTTGTAACCTGTTGAATATACAATTAGGCTGCGAAATTTTCGGGGATAAATTGTGGTCGTGCTGTAACAGACTTTGGAATCAGATTTGGGTGCATACCCCTGTTTCCCGGGGCCTCAAATAAAGCACCACATATAACCTCTCCCGAGTGGTTATGTGTTTGTCTCTACGCTAACAGTTTTGGCGACCCAGATGGGACCTCGCGGGCATCGCTGAGGCGGCTCGTGCTTCGATCCTGCTCCAGCCGGCACCGAGTGATTCTCGGGGAGCCATCGACCACGACCGACCTCTGCTGCCCTCGACGGACCAAAGGCCTTGGTAAGACGGGGTGCTTTATTTTACTGGGTAATGGTACCATTTTCTGTGGTCTGGTAAAAGCCTGCCTGTTAGACGTGGCGAAAGCTGCGCTTGGTTGGGCTAAGGAGCTCCAAGGGTAAGCCTAGGCGCCGTCCGTAAGACAGGAGCGAAAGCCCTGCAGGTTCGGCATCAGTGGTCTGGTCTGGTAATCTGTATATATCTGTATTTTGCTGGTTAAAATTTGAGCTTCTTGTGGGCTCTGGTCTGGTAATTTGTATATATTTGTATTTTGTTGTTTATATTTTGCTGTTTAAAGTTTGAGCTTCTTGTAGGCTCACATCAGTAGTCTGGTCTGGTAACCTATATATATCTGTAGTTTGCTCTTTAAAGTTTGTGCTGCTTGGAGGTTCGGTATCAGTGGTCTGGTGATCTGTATATAAGGGTGTAGTAATATCTGTATTTTGCTGTTTATATTTTGCTGCTTAAAGTTTGTGCTGCTTGCAGGATCAGCATCAGTGATGTGGTCTAAGTGTTACAAAATGCTGACAGTACCCAAATCAACTCCATTAGGATGTATTTTAGATCATTGGAAAGAAGGTGGATTTGGGCAGTCAATGCAAAAAGGAAAATTAATTGGTTATTGTAGTGTTTTGTGGCCTCAGTATAAGTTAGAGGATCAGGTTCAGTGGCCAGAGAATGGGCCACTTGTTTATAATACCATATTACAATTGATGTTATATTAACAGCGTGAGGGTAAATGGCATGAAGTGCCGTATGTGGATTTGTTCTTTTATTTGAGAAATAAGGATGAATGGAAGGGGTGTGCGGATTGATGGTTGTCAGTGTAAACTCGGACAAGCAAGGTGAAGGGTGTGTAACAGAAAAGAAATGTATGCGGTGTGTGGCTGTGGAGAATGCAACTCAGCATTCAGAGAATGATGATTTTGAACTACTTGTACCCCTGGTAGCTCCATCTGCCCCTCCAGCCTTAAGAAATGTTGGAAAAATGAATGTCCACAAAGGGGACAAACTTTACTGACTGGGACCCCATCTGGGAATATTGATGTGGCTAGAATGATGGTCTTGGGAGAGCATGGAAATCAAAGCTGACTAGGGTCAGAGGAGCCCCTGGTGAAAGTAAAACTTGGAGGGGAAGAGGTACAATTTTTAATAGATACAGGTGCAACATACTCAGTTTTAAATGACCTATATGGAAGAATAGGAAACAAAACAACCATGGTAGTGGGAGCCACAGGGAAAGAGGAAATACGGCCCTTTATGCAACCCCTGGAATTATGATTTGGGGGGGAAAGAACTAACTCATGAATTTCTATATGTACCAGATTGTCCAGTTTCTCTTTTGGGCCAAGATTTACTGTCTAAATTGGATGCTAAAATTATATTTGAAAATGGAGAATTAATAATGCAAGTCCCAGAATCAAAGACAGGACATATCTTAGTATTAAAAGAAAACCCAAAAGTTCCAATACCTAAGGAAGTAGAGGAAGCAGTGATTCCCACAGTCTGGGAAACTGACATTCCAGGAAAATCCAAACTAGCCACACCTGTAATAGTAGAGTTAAAGGAAGGGACAAAACCAGTAAGGGTAAAACAATACCCAATAAAATTAGAGGCTAGATATGGAATAGTAAAAATTATTGAAAATTTTTTTTGAAGTTGGGATATTAGAAGAATGTGAATCAGAATACAACACCCCAATTTTTCCAGTTAAAAAAAAAAAAAAAAAAAAAAAAAAACCAAATGGGGAATATAGAATAGTACAATATTTAAGGGCAATAAATAACATTACAAAAGATATACACCCAGTAGTGGCTAATTCATATACATTGTTAACATCTGTAAAAGAAAAATATAAATGGTTTACAGTGATTGATTTAAAAGATGCCTTCTTCTGTATTCCCCTTGACAAAACCAGTAGAAATCTTTTTGCTTTTGAGTGGGACAATCCACACAACGGACGAAAAATGCAGCTGACATGGACCAGGCTCCCAGAGGGATTCAAGAATAGTCCGACACTATTTGGAAATCAACTAGCAAAAAGAGCTGGAATCCTGGACAATGCAAGGAAAAATTAAGGTACAAAGATCACAGTATCTTTTATTGCAATATGTAGATGATATCTTTATTGCTACAGAACAAAAATCACTGTGCCTACAAGTAACCATTGAAATACTGAATCAGCTGGGTTTAAATGGATATAAAGTTTCAAAGGAAAAGGCACAGATTGCATGTACAACTGTATTATATTTGGGGTGTGAAATAACCCAGGGACAGAGAAGACTGGGAATGGACCGAATTAAAGCAATATGTGCAATTCCAGAACCCCGGAACCTGCATGAACTAAGAACATTCTTAGGAATGACAGGCTGGTGCAGACTATGGATAATAGATTATGGACTAATAGCAAAACCTTTGTATGAAGCACAAAAATCACCAACTTTTGTTTGGGAAGGGCCCCAACAAAGAGCCTTTGAGGAACTGAAAAAGGCCCTAACCAAGGCACCTGCTCTAGGCCTACCTGACTTAACCAAGGACTTTCAGTTGTTTGTACATGAATGACAACGCTTGGCACTGGGAGTCCTAACACAGAAATTGGGAAGCTGGAAGAGGCCGGTGGGGTATTTTTCCAAACAATTGGACTCGGTAAGCGCCGGATGGCTGTCATGCTTACGAGCAGTAGCAGCAATGGTAACTTTGATACAGGAAGCCAGGAAATTAACCTTGGGAAAGCGAATTGAAGTATATGTACCTCATATGGTTCTAACAGTTTTAGAACAAAAAGGGGGGCATTGGCTTTCCCCTAGCAGGCTAATGAAGTACCAGGCTATCCTTACAGATTGAATACAACTAATTTGTTGAACCCAGCAGCCTTTTTAGGTACAATTACAGATGATGGTCCCCTGGAACACGACTGTGTGGAAGTTATAGAACATACCTATGCAACAAGAGCAGATTTAAAAGATGTTCCACTCGAACAACCTGATCAAGAACTCTTTACTGATGGGAGCAGTTTTGTGGAAAATGGAATTCGATACACAGGATATGCGGTAGCTATCATGCACTGTAAAGCACACCAAGGAGGAGATTCTAAGGTGGCTGAAGGAAATATTTTGGCAGATCGCACCGCTCGTCAAATTGCTAAACAGGTATCAACTGCAATGGCTCTAGTACCAACAAAGGTAAGCCCTTTACAAGACTATCTTGCCCAAAAACCAAAATATTCAGAGGAAGATAAGAAATTGGCAGAATTAATGAAAGCTCAATTAAATCTGGAAGGATGGTATATAACTACAACCGGACAAATAGTTGTGCCACCTGTTATTATGAGATCTGCTTTACAGACTGAACACCAAAAATGTCACTGGGGAGCAGAAGCTCTGGTAACTTATTTAAAATGGAAAATTATTTCAGTGCAGATGTTAACAATGGCAAAATCTATAAATTCAAAATGTGAAATTTATCTGAGAAACAATCCGGTAGTTAGGAGAAAGGTGGAAATGGGACACATTAAGGTAGGCACTGAACCAGGTGATTACTGGCAAATTGATTTTGTGGGATTGCCAAAAGCTCAAGGATATAGGTATCTGTTAGTTGGAGTTGACACCTTCTCTGGTTGGCCTGAAGCCTTTCCCTGCCGCACCAACCAAGCTAAGGAAACTGTGAAGTGGCTGTTAAGAGAAATTATCCCTAGGTTTGGAGTCCCTTTAGGCTTATCATCAGATAAAGGGCCACATTTCGTGGCTACCATTGTTCAAGAAGTAAAGTATTATGAATCTCCACACACCATGGAGACCACAGTCTAGTGGACAAGTAGAAAAGATGAATCAGACAATTAAAAGACAAATTAGTAAAATATGTCAGGAAGCTAAAGTGAAATGGCCACAGGCATTACCAATAGCACTCTTGAGGATAAGAATTAAACCTAGAAGTGGAGTGGGGTTAAGCCCCTATAAAATCCTTTTTGGTAAATCATATGAGTCACCGCAACCAAATTTGAGTATGCATATCAAAGGAAATCAAGATGTATATAATTATGTGTTGTCCCTCAGTAGAACGCTGATGTGGCTGCAGGGTGTACTGATCTGGAATCGTCCTTTGGCACTAGAAAATCCAGTACGTGACATTGAGCCAGGAGACCAGGTTTACGTCTGAGATTGGAATAAAGAACCCCTAAAAGAACAGTGGAATGGGCCGCACCTAGTGCTACTAACAACTTTTACTGCAGTTAAAGTGAAAGGAATAGATTCCTGGATCCACTATATCAGAGTGAAGAAAGCCCCAAAAGATTGGGAGGTGAAAGTATTGGGACCAACAAAATTAAGCTTGAAAAGCAAGTAAAATGTCATACATGCCTTATAGTATTTTGATCATATTTTGTCTCCCAAGGTTTATTTTGTTTAACTCATGTGTGGAGATCCTTTGTAAAAGAGAAATGAAACTTTATAATGTTGCGGAAAATGCCACTCTGTCTTGCAGGTTCAGGAGTGATATCCCAATACACACAAGGTCAATTTGGGTACTTTGGGAACAGGCACCAGAAACTGCTAAGGGATCTGAAGTGATTTATGACAGTAAAAAGGGACAATTAGACCAGCAGGAACAGGAGTTACAGGGGAAATGGAAATTAAAAGGTAAAGTGTTGAATAAACTTTGTTTACAGGACTCCTCTGAAGGAGACACATTATTACAAATCATAAACTTAACCAAGAAAGGGTTTAGAGACTTAAACCTGCAATTGCAAGTAACAACTAAAATGACCCTGCAGAACAGAATGGCATTGGAAATGTTATTGTTAAAGGAACATGGTGTTTGTGGATACCTAAAAGATCGAATAGATCATTGCTGTGTTCATATTCCAAATGTTACTGCGGAAGTAGAATATGATATTTCACAACTTGGAAAAATTGAAAAAGAGGCTGAAAAGGAGAAAGAGGAAATCAGTCATAATTGGGTGGGGGCTTTGTTTGATAATCTAGGAATTCATTTAACAGGATGGATGCAGTCAATAATCCAAACGTTTTGTATTCTTTTATTGATATTTCTTGTTATTTATTTTGTATATTTGTGCATCCGGAGAGAGATCACTCGTAGTAGTGATTGGACTCATAAGAATATCGGAGCTGTGACTAGGGAATCTCCTCAACACTTCGTTTCCCCACCAACATATCAGGAAGCAACCATGTAAATGAAAATACTTGCAAAAATGAAGTATTTTCAAAGGGGGGAAATGTTGGGGTAGAAAGAAAGTAAAAGAAATATATTTTGAATCTGGTCATTTTAGAATTGATTTAGAATTGATTTTCTTTGTAGAATTAGCGGTAGAAGAAAAGAGGAATGTGGAAACATGTAAATGTTTTACCTGGTAAGGAACAATGCTTTGTTAGGAGTAGGGGATTAAGTACTTAGCATTCATTTAAGTAGTGAGATAAGGATGAGACCCTGCATACCAAAGTTAGTTGAGTAGAGATAGAAGGAAGCCGGTAGTAAAAACAACTTGGAAGCTGCCACGTATCAGCTGGACTTTACCCAAGAGAAGGAAGGTGAAAAGGACACAGCGAGGAAGACCCCTTACTTCATCAGAGGAAGACCACTTACTTCATCCCTACGACCACCAAAAGGAGGCACGCAAGCGCAGACGGGGCCAGTGTCGCAATTCACCGATGAAGCAACCCACATATGCATATGTATTAGAAAGTGTTGTAACCTGTTGAATATACAATTAGGCTGCGAAATTTTCGGGGATAAATTGTGGTCGTGCTGTAACAGACTTTGGAATCAGATTTGGGTGCATACCCCTGTTTCCCGGGGCCTCAAATAAAGCACCACATATAACCTCTCCCGAGTGGTTATGTGTTTGTCTCTACGCTAACAGTAGCACCCTAATGATCTACACACAGACACACACAACCACACCACCATGTACACACATACACACATGCATATACAGATTATAAAAGCCAAAATAACTTTGGCACAACACAAAGAGGTGGTTGTCAACAAAAACAGATGGTCAAAGAATTGGGCAGACACTCAGAGTTCCAGAAATGAAGCTTTTGCTTTCATTCTAAATGCCACACTTTCTTACCCAGCTCCAGACAAGAGGATACACGAAGCCAGTCAAAAGCTAGCTTCCTGCCAGGCTTCTCTGTTTTCATGACAAAATTAAGAGTCCACAGATGGAATAACTCAAAGCTAATTTCTACACAGGTTGGTTTCCCCTCTCTCCCTCCTCCCCATGATTCCAAACAACAAGAATAACATATTGTAGGAAATTAAAGCAACAACTACAAGGGAGGGAGCAGGGGGAAAGTAAAGGTGCAGTGTGAGGTCATTTTGTTGCTATGACTTCAGTATGAAGAGAGCTCTGTTTAATTCAAGAAATTATTTCTTTTGCACTGTGACCCAGGAAGACTGTTTTCACTAAAAACCTGACAATATTAGGGCTCCAACATTCCAAGCTCTTGTTCTTATTTCGTTGCACCGACTGAAGGCAATTTATCTTAGTCTTGCTCTTGCCTGTGATCCAGCTCCCACCAGCTTAAAACAGCCCAAGCTTTCTCCCAGTCCTCTAATTCTCCTAATTCTCCCACTACCACTCTTCCACTGAATCAGACAGAGCCCAGTGACAAGCAGACAAGGCAAAAACCTGTCTTCCTGAAGATGTATGGCTTGCAATGCATTCACTGACAGGTACAGGACAGTCCTCTGAAACTCTCGATACAGAAAGCTCAGTTCAAAGGAAGAAAACAAATACAGTATTAAAAAGCTACAATAGTTAGCATAGAATTAGTAAATCCTTGCTAAGGAACTACAACTTAAGCACACAAATTGCATATGAAGTTCTGATAAGCTGACTTTACCCGACATGAAATGGAACTGTCAAGAAACAAACTAAAAAACTAAACACAGCTGCCTAGATTTCTTCTCAAACCACCACTTCAATAAGTCAAGGTCACCATTCCTCTCCAAGGACTCCAATGAGCTAGTCTCTGCTCCAGTATTTCTCCTCCCCAACAAGAATGCTCAGACCTTCTGATTCCTGGGGCAGAGCAGCAGTTCTGTTTCTCTAGTGTGTTACTGAGAGTTTCCACACCCCACTTCCCTGGTGCACTTCTCTAAGGCAAAGCCAGTTTCACCACACACAAGCCTTAACTACACAAGGGCGTCTGGAGTTTCTCTGCATAAAGCCCCCATTATCTAAGGCAGCTAAGTGCTCATTAGCCACAGGGAACACTACAAATGGCCGAGGTTAGCTGACTGAAAGACTGACCTTTCTGAATATCATGCCTCCAAAATAAACTGTATCATTTACAGTGTTTGATGTTCTGGTTAATTGGAACCTCTTCTTCCTACATTTTGTCAAATGCAGTAAATGTCACTGCAAATTTTAAGTGACAAGAACTTGGAAGATACATTTAATTTCCCAGTAGCATGCAACAAACTAACTCGCTGCTTGCACTATGCTTGTTAGAGCTGATCTCAAAGGTCCAATACGTAACAAGGATTTGAGGAATGTTCATTTACACATGAGCTCCTGCCCTCTGACCTCAGCAGTAGCTTAATTTATGATGATGCACAATGGGGAGATTGCAAAATTAGCTGCACAGAGACAGAAAGACAAACGCAGTGAGTTGGAAAGTCATGACCAACAGCAGAGTCTGCTCCAGGCTGGTTGCTTTACCTCACCAACAAGCCCTTATGAAATTTCAGGACAGGACAGGTCAATATGAAATTGCATCTCCTTGTGAGAAGCAGAGAAACCACAGTGCACTCAGGCTTGGGTATATTCAGACATGGGTCCTACTGCTGACCCTCACCTTTCTTCCCAATCTAACTTTCAGATATTGAAGGGTTGAATACTCTCCTGCAGAAAAATACACTTGCCACAGCTCAGTAAAGTGAAATAATCACTAAAAATATCCAAAGGAAAACACATCAGCACAGATAAAAATACTTAGGCAATCAGTTTTTTGCTACTAGTTATTTTCCACACTTCGTTACTTCTGTAGAAGGTTGGTCAGTTTTCTCTTTAAGCATTCTGTACTTCAGCACACATCCTGGCTTTCAGTAGATGTAGGTATTTACATGAGCTTATACCCTCTCAGTTGCCAAAACGTAAGTTTTAGCATTAGCCAATTGCTCTTTATGTCTTAAACCCCAGTATATTCTTCTAACAGAGAGATCTTCAGTGGAAAAAAATATCCAGATATCCTTAGGAGCACTAAACATATTTTAAGTCAGATTTACCACAAGCACCTTGTCACTGTCTCAGATGACAGGAAATATGACTCCACATTCATGAGGAATGTCTCCTCCTTATTGGATTTAATGCCTGTCATTTACAACACTATTCTCCTTTCCTTTCTCCTGGCTACACAATACAAAATCATCACATACTGCTTTGCTGTTTTGACAGCACCATGGGGCCAGGGTACATACAAGTTTTCACAGACAAAAGACAGCTCAAATCCTAACCCAGGAACAGAACACACAGACATTAGACAACAATGAAAACTAACAATGGCAGCTGTACCTATATCAACCCAGGACTGCCCACTGCTTTTTCATCTTCCCCCCCAGCCAGAGATAAACACAGCCTTCTCCTCAGAGATTTCAAAGGTCTGTCAGATCAGACCAGTAAGCATTCAGGAAAGGAGGAAAACACAAAGCCAAGGCCATTATATTTAGATAATCCAAGCCAGAACTACATTATATATATTACAGTGTAGGGCTCCCGTGGACATACCTGTCCACACCTACTCCCCTGCAGCTAATGGGGCTACAGATAGGCAACTCTGGGAAAAAGGGCATTCATATGAGAGTAATTACATGTTTCTAGTGTTGCTTTGTCCTTTCCACAACAAAAAATTAAAATAGTGAATGCCAGTCTTATACCCAAGCCACCTATATTCCTGCTCTGAGCACTGTGCAGTCAGTCCCAGGAAGCCACGGGCAGTTAACTGGCAGGAGCCCTAAGGGTCAGGGGAATAAACCCCCCTGCCCTCCTTCCCCACACACATCCCCACACCATAGCTCTCTCTGCTTTCTTTCAGGATGCCTGCCGAGGCTCACAGCACAGAACCACCAGCCCAGCATGCTGTGACAGAGGCCAGAAACAGACACCTTGCAAAGGGTACAAGGATAAAGCAGGCACACAGGGACACTCAATTCAGAACACACTCCTGGTCCCTAACAACTTGCAGCTCTGGGACGTCTGAAGCTCAGGATGGCTTTTCTGCTTTTAACAACTCCCAGTGGGTTTCAGTTCCAGGCACTTGTCTGGACTCCCCTGGTGTCTGACAAGCCATCACTCACTCAGTAAAACCTATCTGCAAGGCTGTGCTTTGCTCCCCAGAGACCTGTGCTGCTCAGCCACACCTCCCATCTCTAGCAGATAAAGTCATCTGTACCTATCAGTGCCGATGGCTTCACTAAGGACCCTCTGCCATCAAAACACAGGTCCCTGTCCCCTTAGTACACAAGACAGCAGACATGTGACAGAGAAACCCTCATTTTTAGGCACAGTTCTGTTATACATCTGGAATGCACTGCTGGCTGGGGAGGTTCTGATCAAACTTAAGTAAGGCAAATGCCCTGCACTGTTCCCAAATGCACCTTCTCACAGCATCCCTGAGCTCCTGCCTGGGCTCCTTCCCTCCTCATGAGGTTTAGGTTACACGGGGTGATTAAAACCATTGCTTCCTTCTGACCAGGCCCTCCGGTTCTGTGCTCACAAAGCACAGCAAACCACACTTAGGGTGAGGTTTGGCTTGTGCCTTAGAAGAACTCGAAATAAGCTTCCCCGTTTGCTGGTGGTGTACAGGTCATGAATTAATTAATTTTCTGTAAGCTTTCTATTAATCTCTTTATCAGAGCCTCAGCTCCCTCACTTGGGAGCATCCCACATGGAACCACTGGCAGTAGACACAAGTCTAAGCCAAAGCAGGCAAAATACAAGAGAAAAAAAGAGAGCTATTGCTTCCATTGCTGCATTTATAGCACCATATAGAGTAACCTATCCCACTCCTGCTGCCTGCTGGGAAGTGGGGAAAGCCTCTCCCCTCATGAAGGGAGCCTGAAGCCTTCCTTGGCTGCATAACAGGAACAGCGACCAGTTCTCCACTTCTTTTGGTGCCACACAAGCATCTTGGAGGACTGTACACAGCTCCCAGCACTAGGGCTTCCAAGCACTCCAAGCTTCCAATGTCCTCTAGTGAAACAACAGGCTTACCCTCTTCAGGAGGAAACTATTCCTTCCTTCTATCCTGCTCTGATCAGTCCTAAAACTACTCCTGACAAACCACCTTCCCGTTCTAACCCTCGTAACTTCCTCCATCTCTCTTCAAAGAGTAATGCTGTGTCTTAAGAATTTAATTCCTATAGGAGCTCTCTGGAGTTCAGCAACTTTATTGCTCTGCAAGAAGATAAAAAGCAAAAAGCAAAGAAAAAGGAGGGGGAGAAGTAGGTACTTCGGAATCCTCACTGCAAGGTCAGCCACTAATATGCTATGAAACTATTAACAAAGAAACTTAAGTTTAACACATCCCTTGGGTGAGGTCATGTACATTTCCTTACATTCTTTGTCTCCTTTCCCCATCTGTTCCTTCCTCTCTGCATTGACTCCTGACAGGACAGGACAGGCATACTGCAGACCTAGCATGACCAACTAGGAATGCTGTGCAGGAACCTGGCAAAGATCTGAAGGGCCTGTTCTGCAGGCCTGGTTTTCCTAGCACACATAATACAACAACACAGCACCTGGAGTCTTTATGTGCCTTTTTTTAGGGAGCAGCTGTAAACATTTCCAAAGCTAACTACTTACCACCACCAGACAGTATTCAGTGAGCAGGAGTACCCACTACATGCATGACAAACACATCTTTCGTGGGGAGCAACCAGAGAAGAAGTTATGAAGGTTACTCTTGCTTTCCACATTAAGATTGTTGCCTTTCATCCCACACAAAAATAACCCTGCTCAGATATAATTTAATCAAGTAACTGATCACAAGTTTCTGTATCCTGAAAGAGGAAGTACTCTACTTTTCTCCATCAAAGAGCTTCTTCCCCAAGATACCAATATCTCCACCTGTAGGGATTTTGTTCAGAATGAATCACATGGAAAAAATTTACTTGCTCAGATTCCCAGATGGCAACTTCTAAGCCCAAATACAAAAATAAAAATATAAAAACTTTACAAACTGGACTAGGTTATATTGCTCCAGAGCTTAAAAAGCCTCCAACACTACACATGATTTAACTATGTCCAAAAGAAGACATTTTTTTCTATGCTCCCTTTTCAGGTAAACACAAGCTTTCCCACACCACTCCAGCTGAGACCTGGTATGAGCTGCACAGGATGTCTGTTAGCTCTGCCAGCAATGCCCTTCTGCCTCCACTTACAGCTTTTCCCCCAGCATTTACCTGCCTCCTCCTTTCAGCCTGCAGGCTCTGCAGTACAGCTTGATTTGCCCTCTCACTTCTGCCACACCTGACACCACAGGGCCTGGATTTCAGCTGCTATACATGCAAGCAGGAACAACAGACAGAGAAACAGCAGCTTGTTCTGTTCAGACTAACACCTTTACCTAGAAGTCTGCAACAATCTTTTAATTGCCAGTATAAACCAGCAGTTTGCTGCTATAGCAGGGAACCTCTATAGTATCAGAGCAGCAGCCTTGCAGAACAACACCCTTCTCATCTCTAGCCATCACATTTACTCAGACATCATTTATTTAAAGTCTGCTTTCTTCATTCTGCCTCAGGCCTAGATCAGGTCAAGTAGACCAACCCTAACCAGAAGCAAGAGCTCTTTAAAGACTCTTATTAGCAAAGTGCAGGCTTTTGTATGACTGAAAGAAAGCCACTCTAATGAGAGCTTTCCTTCCAGC
Source organism: Phaethornis superciliosus (assembly GCA_023637945.1). Classification (NCBI taxonomy): domain Eukaryota; kingdom Metazoa; phylum Chordata; class Aves; order Apodiformes; family Trochilidae; genus Phaethornis; species Phaethornis superciliosus. The sequence continues at coordinate 701,766 of JAJQWJ010000005.1, forward strand.
TCTTTGATTAAGCATAGTGGCCAGAACAGCAAAAGTGACAGAAATGTTCACCATGGGTCTTAAATTTAGCCTGTGTATCCAGCCACAACTGCAGCTGATGTGAAGATGCGCTACACAATGTGAATAAGAGACAACTTGAAATAGGCAGGCAGAGCTCTGCACCATCGTGCTGCTCATGTTTTACAGCAGTTATCCCCTAAAAAGCTGTGTGTACAGTCTACTGAGACTGCAGCCACAGCTTCTGGCTTCCAGGCCTATCTCACAGGTAGTTTATCTAAAGAAAAACTAGCAGTTTTCTAGGTTTCCTTTGTTAACAGGTGCAAAGAAAGAGAAAATATACACACTGAGTAATGAAAATATCACAGCAATGGTAAAAACTCCAAATAAACTGTAACTCCCAGTGAAAGCTGAGGTCATTACCATATAACTGATTTTAAGGACTTTAAGGAGTCAGTATCAGGGCAGCAGGGTAAGGGTTCATATTGCATGGTTTGTGAGATCAGCAAGTGTGAGGCTCCTTTGAAGGAAATAAATCACAACTAATCTTCTAAAAGAGAGAAGTAGCAGATGCCTGGGATTCTCTATAGCTGTTGGATTTCACTTTATCCATTTCTGTGCCATGGCAAGTACAGCACTTTATACTCTTTTTGAGCTAAGACAGTCAGTGGTATAACACCGGGTTTTCATACTTCAGTGAAAAGCAACATAAAGATTACATAAACAAGACCAAATTTTCTCTGCTTTCCATCTGGGCTTGACCGCCACCAACCTGAGATTTACCTAAACTAAACTGAACCATGCGCAGTCCTACTCCAAACACTCAGACATGGATTTTCATTACAAGACTTAGCCAAGGCAATAGTGTAAGAAGATCAGCAATAAGACTGTTCTGGAAGGGAAAAAACACTTTAAAAACCTAGACTAGATACACTTCTACAACTTGGAGTATTTATGTCTCTGTATAAACTTAGCCATCACCTTCACTTTTCCCATACTGACACTGTATGCTGCTTTACTTCTACACTTGAACCACTCCTGCAGCTGGAAGTGCTAGGATCTCCAAGATGTGGAGTGCTCCTGCATTTTGGAGACAGAGACAAGGAAATAAAAACACCCAACCCTTCTACATTTAATTCCCATTTCTCCATAGCCATTAATCAATTCTCCTCTTCTTGAAAACAGCAGACACAGTAAGAATTACCCCTTAGAGGTTGTACATCCTCCTGAACCCAAACCTAAATACCTCACCTAGCACAGACATTAAGAAATTGGTTAATCAAGGAAACCACACTGAATAGCTTACTTTTTTACAAAGCTTCTGGAAGCCAGAATTCACCAAAATCAATGTGCAGCATTAGAACCATCTGTAATGTTCTGCATATAGGCACAGCTACACCTCACTTTGGAAGCTGTGCCTGTGTGGAACAGCCAGCTCTAGCACAGAAATTGCCAGACAAGTTAAAACAAGAGCAGAACGGTGACTGTAAACAAAAACCAGCTATAGTCAGAGGCTTGGTATGTACACACTGCACCTTTAAATATGGACTTCAATATAAGACTTTGTTGCCTTTGTGCTGTCAGCTAGGATAATTTTTTAAGTCATCCATTGCTGTATGTTACACATAATTGAAAAAATTATTTTGGGAAGATATTACAATGCTCCAGTGACATTTCTTTCACTTGACCAGCATTATCTGTAACAGCATCCATCTTCCTCAAGATCCCGTGCTGTAGATACTGTCCTATGCAAAAAAATTTCCACAGTGGTAGACAATTTGTCTCACCTTTATTTTCTCCCTGAAGTACACCTCAGGGAAGAACTTCCCTCCATCCTAGGCTCTTAAGTCTTTCCTACAGTCAGTTTACATACGTGAAAAGTTGTATCAGCTATTTCTTCCACTGAGAGAACAGACACCTCATGCTTTCCTGAAATTATCATACAGATTGCTTATGGAGTGACTAATACGATTTTCCTTATTTAGAAGTCAGCAGATGTTTCATATTGCATGTTCTGTTTAGCCAGATTTGTGTCATGCTTGAGGTGTCAAAGCTGAGCCTGGCCCAGGGTGCTGCCTTTCTCCTGCAGGACAGTGACCAGCCCCACCACAGCAAGCACAGACATTCACAGCAAGGTTTGTTGTCATCTTCAGCTAGGAAGTCTTGTGGGAACCAAAGCAACATAGCAGGGCTGAAATCCAAAGCCTCTGTTCACTCACAAGCACTAGCTGGCTTGTCTTCAGAAGAAACTAGGTAAGGCCAGCTAACTGAAAAGCAACCCAACAAAAGGCAGAACGTTGCAAAATGTCCGAGGAGCCCTGGCAGCTTGTTCCAGGGGTGGCTGGAAGTGAGCTGGCACCCTCTTATAAGTCTAAACCAAGGCTGGAGAAGAGACTTCAGTCACACATCAATCCTTGAGCACAGCGCAAGGCTAATGAGAGAGGCCAAAGGACCTGCCATAATGCACATGAAATCAAGCTCCACTTTCCCCAGCCTAAACATTTATGATACAAAATCAAGTTATTAGCCAAGAGATAACAAAGATTATTAATCCAAGCCAAAGCCCTTAGGAGAGGACTCCTGACATGCAGCTACCAGGCCAGTGTGGAGCTGGACACAGTTTTAGTGGGTTTGTATAGCCAAGACCAGCATCTAGGATTTGAAAATGAAGGAAACATTGTTTAGGAAACATTTATTTTGCACCTTGTCTAATATGGTAACCATCTTAACAAGTCATGTCCCAAATCAGAAAGCTGTTCCATTGTCTTTCCTTTTTAATCTACTTCTCTCAGACACCACATTTACAGACATCAGGCAGAAAACTACCCTGGCCTGAAGCACTTAAGAACACAGTTAATGACCCGCTCAGAATTAACCAAATACCACAGTCCTTTCTCTCACCTCAACTGTGCTCTCCTCTCTCTTGTCACATTTTCCAGGACAGCTAAATGAACATAATGGGTCACAAAGATAGCACCCACACACTCTACAAACTTGCAGACTGAATTCTTGGCATGCTACGAGTTAAAGGCTCCTCTGTCTTCCTATCTCTTAAAGCCTAATAAAAATTATTTACAGTCTCTCTGGGCTATCTGGTTTAAGCTCCTGCAGCTCATGTATGACACTTTCTGGGACACTATTAGGTTTCTTATGGTGCTCTGACTAGCAATCACATCTGTACCTGACTGTCAGGGGACACTCTTGGCTGAGCTGGCCACCTTGGTCTATTGCTGAGAGCTCTGAAATTCCTCAATTGAAACATTTGAAAGTTAATGAACCCTTCTAATACAAAGCTCCCACAGCTCAAGAGTTCTTTTATGAGCCCGACACATGGTGGATGCACAGGAAAACCTGACTCCAGGCAGGCCTCTCTTCTCAAACCATGCCAAGGCAGGAGACACTGCAAATGGCTGTCCAGAGCAAAAGCCACAATCCACAGAAGATCTGCAGGGCTCCACCACTTTATGCTGTTCTCAAGGCCACAGCAAGAACCTGCAGCTTTGCCACGGGTAAAGCTATTGCTTTAACTCACAAATTACAGCAATCAAGAAAAAAAGACATCTTACTGAAGAATCATCACATTACTGGAGAGGTCAGACCAAGCAGCTTTGAAAGCACTTGTACACAGGCACAGGCTTACCAGAAAATGTTAAGTGTATGAGAGCACACAGGTGAAGATTCCTCCCTTTCATTACAATGAAAATCCCAACTGCCCCTGTGGTGGGGTGGGATTTTTTCACCTTTCACAGAAATGCTGTTTTAAACAGGGCTGTCAGTAAATCACAGTTACTGAATGAACACACGGCTGTTACCAATGGCAATCCACTCAACTCTGAAAAATCATCAAGTCACAGCCACTGTCCAAATGCAAAAGAAATACAACAAAAGAACTTCTGGAGTCAGCTACAAGAGGCAGGGGAGGTGGGAAGCTTTTCAAAGCAACAGTTTACATAGGTAAATTTTTAATTGAACTTTGGTTCATGTTTCAGGAATATGTTTCAATTTTGCAGAACTCATACCTTTCAGGCAATGGGATCTAGAAATAAAGCCTGGCTACTGTGCCCTCTCCACAGCTCTACCATAGCATCAGACCAGCACATTCCCCATGGCTACACACAAAGTCCAGGGCAGACTGGGCTACCATTGCAGTTGAGAAGGAAGGGATTGGCATTTGGGGTTTGGGTTTCCTCTCTTCCCCCTCTTTTTAACTGCTAAGCCTGCAGTTGGGGTTGAGAATGGAAAGGGGGAAGGGAAAAGAATCTGGTGAACAGCTGGGGCCCATCACTTTTCATTGCAGGTCTTGGAGAGATGTGGTTGACAGAGTGATGCACAGAGGCTGTCCCAGTTAATGACTTCACCATTCTCCATCATTATCCCCATCATTAGGAAATTAGGAGGACAGAAGGTATTTACTGTAAACCTGCCACCTCCCAAGGAGAGATAAATAGAAACTGATAAATGGGATCTTCTGGTGCTGTTCGTCTATTAACCTTCTGCTTCCCAGTTTAGGCATATGCACACTATCCTGCCATTAATATCCAGTAATTGGCATAGCAGTAGGCAACACAATCCTACCTTTAGCATATGAACACCTCCTGCACTGCGTGCAAGTGCACAACTACATCAAAGCTCTGCTCTAGCCAGGCCAGCACAGAGCTCCTGTGCATCTGTTCACACTTTTGCTCTGAGCTCAGAATTACCAGTAAGATCTGGTGGGTCTTAAGATGAGGCACCAATTTGGTCAGAGGAGGCTTAGGAGAAAGAGACACAGGGAGAGAGGACAGTATGTGTGTGACTTCCCTTCCACAGAAGCAACGAAACAGCAAGCAGACACATTTGCACCTCGAGCTGAGTTGCTATGGGTTCTGTCAGCCTACCTCTAAATACAGCTCACCAACACCTCCAGGGAAGAGTCCCACTTTGTTGCGATCTCTGAACACTACACCAGCTTGAAGCAAATTGTTAAAAAAAAAAAATTTAAAAAATAAAATTTAAAAAAAAAAAAAAAAAAGGCTTCAGGGGGCTCAATTTATAAACTTATTTTCCTAGTCAAAAAATAGAAATATTTCAGCAACTTCTTTCACCAATGCTTCTGAAGCTCTCCCTCCCTGCACCCGAGATCTCAGCATTCACTGCCTTACTTTACTCCCACAACACTGATCCTCAAGAAAGGACCAGGATAAATTGAGCCACCACCTCCTTCCTCAGCAACCAAGCCGTAGGTGGCTGAAGTCAGTCCAGAATCAAAGACCAGGGTTTTCCCTGAACCAATCCCCTGGCCCCACAGCCACCCAGAGGAAGCAGGCCCACTTGCAAGTCAAATAACATAATTCCTTTCTTCCACCTATAACATCACACTTGCACTTAAGAAAACATCACCCCACTGTACATTCATCTGTGTATTACCTTACATTATTAACTGCTTCTATTTACCCCACCTCTAGTCATTTTCCTTTTAACCAGCATTGTAATTTCCAACTCTCATGATTTCCAACTCAGATACACAGATGCATTTCTGATGATGAACTACTTAAGCCACAAGTTTCCATCAACTCTGACACAAGTCTTAAAAGACTCACATTATACAGTCTTTAAATTCTGTGAAAATAGAAGGACAGGTGAAATACAAAGAAACCACTATAACTGAAAAACACTAGGACAACCTCTTCTCACTTGTGCCCTGTGATAGGACAAAGGGCAGTCATGGCTTGGCTTCATGAATGAAGATTTAAGAAGGGCTCTCCCCATGCTTGCTGCAAGTGTGCTGATGGATGAAAAGGCCAATGTGGGACAGGCTGCCAAAGGCCCAGCAGAAAGTCTCCTGTGTCAGGACAGCCCAGGCATGGTTCTTTCTGTGCTGCCTTTTCTCAAGACTGACTCCACATGTCAGGAGTGTTATGGAGGAGCAGGAGGCAGCAGTGTTATGGATGCTGTGTCTCCATGTCTCCTGACTGGAGGCCAGAGTGGACCACTGATTTCAGTCAATATGGCCAAAGGTGAGGGATTGTTTCAGGGAGTCCCTGTATTTCCTCTCTGGGGCTCCTCTGTTGCGGCAGCTGGTGGCAAGTTCACCACAAAGCACAATCTTAGGGAGGTGGTGATCCTCCATCCTGGAGACATGCCCTGCCCAGCATAGCCAAGTCCTCAGTAGCATGGCCTCAATACTGGTGACCCCTGTCTGTTCAAGAACAGGAGCATTGGTCACATAGTCAGTCCAGTGGACACAAAGGGCAGTGGATTCAAGATAAAGTACAGGAAGTTCCACCTCAACATGAGGAAGAATTTCTTTACTGTAAGGGCTAGAGAGCCCTGGCACAGACTCCCCAGAGAGGTTGTGGCGTTTCCTTCTCTGGAGTCTTTCAAGACCAGACTGGATGCATGTGAGTGACCTGCCCTAGTCTTGGTCCTGCTCTGGCAGGGGGGGTTGGACTTGATGTCTTCAGAGGTCCTGTTCAACCCCTGACACTGTGATTCTGTGGAACAACCTGTACATGAAAGCCACCTCAAGCGCTGCCATTGCTGGGGAGCTTCCTTCATTCACAATTTACACCTCCAGATCTAGCACATACAGGACCACACATTGTTTATTTGGAAAGCATTTTTTTTACCCAGTAGACATGCCTTCAGTGCAAAACAAAGGTAACAATTACATCATGTTCCAGCCTTTCCCCTCCAATGCAAGGAAGAGTGAAGTTTTGGCATCAGCAAGAAAACCCACGATATCACTACACATTTTAAGACTTTCCCACATCCATCAAATTTAAGACAATGTCACTAGAAAACCACTTCAGTCTGAGCCCAGCTCCTTTGTGGGACCATTGAGCACAATTATCTCCTCCCCACACCCACCCCACCACTCCCAAAGCCAGCCCAGTGACTGGAATAAATCACCAGCCTCAAAAAACACTCTCCCAGTTCTCACTTTTTTAAACTCATTTGTTTATCACCATCTTTTACCACAACCCTGCACAAACACACAGTGAGCCGAGTGCCGCTGGCTGCTCTGCAGGTGGGAGTTGTGTCTGCTCTTTCTATATGCACTCTCTTGTACACATTAATTCAGTGCTGGAGCCTAATAAAAACGTGAGCGTGATAGTGAGTTCTAACAGTAACACAAGTATTAATTTCCATCTGTCTAAGCAACTGGCAGTGTCCATCAATTATGGCAATAGCCAAATAACAGTTGCAGCTGCAAAATAAAAAAAAAAAAAAAAAAAAAAAGAATTAACATTTCAAGTTACTGTCATTCACCTGAATTTTTTACAGTTGTAATTAGCAAGCTGCAGAAGCTGTCAACAATCAACATCAGCCAATCTGTCTGCACCAGCAACTCGACTGCCTGCCAGAAATTGTCGACAGGTTTTTTTTCTCCCCTTGCTTCGCCCCATTAAAATATTTCCCGTAGTCCTCCCTAACACTCTTATCTCCTTTACCACCAGACACTAGAATTGAATATGTCAAAACAGAGAGAGACAGAATGACTGACACTTAACTGATAGAGTCATAATTATTTCCTTCCCTCAAACCTCAGAACAAAAAAATGCGCTGCTGTCTCTTTCCCTACAACTCCTGCTTCCGTGGCAGTACAGGAGCAACAGTGCAACCTCTTCACAAAACTTGACCCCTAACTAACCTTAAACACTTCTACTTTGGAGATACTAAGAAATTTTAAAAAGCATTCCTGAAGGCCTACCCTTTGACAAGCATGTGCAACTGTTCCCCATTCTTCAGCTCAAGAGCTTGTTACACTCCTTATGACACCCACCTGCTCCATTTACCTCAGGCAGCAGATCTGCACGACAGCTCTAGCTCAAAAACATCTCAACATCCAGGGCTTCAGTTTCTTTTTTCTGTGGCACAACACCACACAATCAGGAAACAAAACCTAACTAAAAACTGACAAAACTTAAAAAACACAAACAATAAAAGAAAGTCCAAACTTTCTCTCTTAGCCAGAAACCAATACTTCTTGAACACCTTAAAGTGTGCAAAGCTTACTCTCTCAAAACCAAACATCCTAGGAGAAAGTAAGCATATTGAACCAGTGCTGCTCTACTTTCTCTGGAAAATTGTTTTGTTTGGTTAGTTTCCAGTGGATTTGAGGCTTTCTTGTTGCTTGTCAGTTTCTTGGTTTGGGTTTCATTTGTTTTTGTTTTTTTAAATAAACCCCAAACATTTTTAAAGTTATTCATCCTCATTAAAACCAAGCTATGACACAGACAAGATATACTTCCTTATCATTTAACAGTTTTTTAACCCTTGCATTTGTCATAGCAGAGATCAAATTACATTATACACACTGTAACCAGACATGGACATTTGTAAATGACCTGGGATAGCTTGCTCTCACAGAAGCATCACCTCATGTAATTAACTATTAATTGAACTTATTTCACATGGATGAGCTCTCCTTATCTACTGGAGCAGCACTGAGGTCATCTCAAACATAGTGACCAAAGGGATCTCCAACTGCAGGAGAACAGTGCGCAGCATTTGAAACAAACACTACTTTGCAAGGAAGCTACAGCAGCTCACTCCACACACACACACTGCCATCTGACCTCCATTTAAGGCATTAATTACACTGCCAATTGAGCAACCGGAACAAAAGGATATAGTCCCAGCAGAAGAGTTTTGAAACTCTTATATCCACCAACATAAACTACCAATGTAGTACCAATTCCTCTTCTTAAGGAACCACTGTAGAATAGCTTTCATACACAGCTTGTACACAGAGATCCACAAACCTGATAGAGTTAATGCAGGATTTATGAATTACTGTAAGCCACATCAGAGGTGTAACAGACCACTTACATTGGAACAGTATATAGGGAAGCACTGAAAACCCTCCGGTGGTGCTTTCATAGAATCATAGAATCCTAGGGGTTGGAAGGGACCTCGAAAGATCATCTAGTCCAACCCCCCCTTTCACACAGATTGCATTTATAAACTAGAATGTAATGAGGGAAAAATCTAGTTATTAAAAGTAAATATCTGAAGAGCAGGTTTGGAGTGAAAGTTCCTTAGCTCAAGCCTTCCTGACTGACTTCAAGGCACAGCAAGTAACTACAAAAGAAAATCAAAGCTACTACTGCATGAAGAGACTTAAAGCCTCTTGGTATGGGCAGAGGCACTACAGAATACTGGGCAGTTAACCTACTCTCCAAAAACATAACTATGACACCAACCCCTTCCTCACCAGCCAGGCTTCCAGCCAGACCCGATCAGCACCCTTGGGCTCCAAATACATCAGGTTCCCAACAGGGCTACACAAACTTTTCCTCAAGCGCAGCCGACCAGGCCCCGGCCCCCAGGAGCCGTGGTTAAGAACCATTACACTCACTTGGAAGTAAGAAGCTGAGGCCAGGGATTACTCTCCCAGGGCACAGCCACAGCCGAAGGAAGGCCCCCCCAGCCCCCCACACACCCCAGTCTGAGGAGAAGCACCCCTGAACCGAACCACTGCGGGGTTCTTACCCAGAAGGTCCAGCCGGGCTCCTCAGCCGCCGGGCTGCTCTCCCGCCTGCCCTCCACTCACTCGGTCTTCCAGGACATTCCCCAGGGGCCCGCGGGCAGGGGGGTGCTCCCATGGCTCCCAGAGCTCCCTGTGGGGGGCCCAGTCCAACGTACCCCACAGGGCTTGGAGAGCCTCCGAGGGGCACGACCGCTCCTTATGTCACCTACGGACTCTCCCCACAGCGCACCAGCGCAGCGCACCTGAGGGGAATCGGCTCGAGCCGAGAGCCGCAGCTGGGCGAGGTTAAGCCTGATTGCAGCCTGGAGCACCAGCCAAAAAAGATTCAGGTGGGAGGAAAATGGCTTTACCACGGGAGAAACGCACCAACCGCTTCCACAACAAAGGTGACGGCGGCTCCAGCAAATGAAGGCGCTTCTCAGAGCGGCCAAGAGGCGCACAGGCCCCGGGGCCGTCGGGGTGAAGGTGCAGCCGGAGCGCCATTTCCCCGCCCGGGGCTCTGGAGCAGAAGGCCATCAGGAGTTTGTGTGGATCCCGAAGTTATCAGATGAGCAGATGAAGGAGGTCAAAATGCGAGTGGGCTAGCCAGGCTTTCCCTTGCAAGCCAAGCTGTCCGACTGGCTGCAGGGCGAGTGACCATCTTGCCTTTCTGGCAGGCGGGAGCGTGCGTGCAGGGGGAAGTGAGGGATAAAGGAGTAGTGGGTGTTGTGCAGGAGGGGGGTTTTTTGAGGCACATTACCACCTCCATCAGTTATTTCCACCCCGATCTGACCCCGTGTTCTGATGCAGACAACAGGGGTCTTCAGTGCTGTTTTTCAGTTTTTTAATTTAGGGCAAGTTCCCTGCAAGTTCCCTGTTCCTGTTAGAGCACCTTAGCTGTTTGGTGGTTTTAGCTGCTTCCCTTCTGAAGCAGCCCGGCTGACTAAATCCAGACTACCCAGTCACCTTTTACAGTTAAAACTGCTGGGAAAAGATCTTTCTCTTTCCTCTGAAACAAGAAATTCAAAGTTTATGCACCATATAAAAGCACCCTAACAACCACAGCCGAAGGGGGTTTCCTTGCTCTTACCTGTCTTTCAGGCTGACAAGAAAGTTTGAAATTGCATAGCTGTCATTATGAAATGCAGATGTAGTCTCCTTCAAGTCCAGGGGGAAATACAATGAAGATACCTAAAATAAAAAGATTTTCCAAATACATTATTTTTTCTGCTTCTGCTTGTGAGTCCTCTCAATTGCCTTTGCACACAAGTGCTGTACACTGTCACAGCCATATCACTGCTGCACACACCCTTTATATCTGAATTGCAATACTCTGGCCTATTCAAGGACATGGTAATAATTTACGTGAAAAAAATAACTTGTGGAAATACCACTCAAAATTTAATGGACCATTGAATTAAAGCCCCTTTAAATATAAACCAAATATTTTTTTTTAACTGCTGTGGTAGTTTTGGGTTTTGTGGTTTGGTTTTTTTGGTGTGGTTTGGGTTTTTTTGGGTTTTTTTTTGTTTGGTTGGTTTTTTTAGTTTTGTTGTTGAATTCCTTATTTCAATTCTTTGCAGTATTCTGTAAAGGAGGAAGCCTGGGATAAAGTTAAATTTCAGTATGGGGTTGTTGGGGGTTTCCACCTTTAAGATTATTCAGGATTTTTCTGAAGTGACATAAGTGAGATCATCAATTCCATTTACTAAAATCAGATTTAGGATCAGAACTTGAGTACTAAGACCACACAATGCAGTTTAATCTGTGCAGTCAAGACATGCAAATGCCCCCTGCCTAATCTTTGCCAAATATGAGGAAAAAAAATCAAGATATCAATTTGACATGAAATAATATTTTGCTTGAAAAATTTTGTTGAACAATCAAATAGACACTCAAAGTAGGTTTTGGAAAATCATTAAAACTTTCAAGTCCTCTGATTTTCTTGACTTAAAATGTATCTTGTCAAAAGACAGCTGACATGAATAGGTCTTTGTGGAGCAAGGTGCTTTTTTTATGTAATCAGACAAGAGGTTCTTTAAGGAGGAGTTTTCAAAAGCACCCATGAAATTTGTGACTGTAACACCCATGAAAATCAGCAAGATCTCCTGTGTGTGTGTGTCTGTCTTTTTGCAGACAACTTCTGTCAACTTTGCACAGGAGTTTTATTTGTTTTTTAAAATACCTTACACAGACCCCTCAGACTGAGGTGTACAGAAAAGACAGCAGTATGCAGATCCCAGTTTCAAAACCCTGACCCTAGGAGCTTCTGCCTGCCCTCCATTAATGCAGGGCCATGTTTCAATAGTCACTTACAAGAGGTTCAATTGTGTTAATATAAAAAGGCATTGAGGAGACCACTCCACTTACTTTTTGCTAGTTGATAATAAGGTTTACAGCTGGACTTCAATATTTATTGAAATAAAGCAGAGTGAGAGGGTAAAGCCCTAAGACCCACTGAACTAAGCAGCAGAACTACTGTAGCCTTTGTTGAGGCCAGTATTTGGTCCTAAACATATTCAAAATGCATCTTCATTGGCAGGATGTTAATTGGATCTGCCCCAACTGAGAGGATTCATAGCTGAGCTTTTAAAAACCTCAGCACCTCCTCCCTTGTGGTCAGCAGAGAGATGGGATGGAGGTCTGGGATTACCTTGCATGTTCACACAGCTAGAGTAGGGGACATACTCCATGCTGAACTCACATGGCTGCTTTAAGGCTTCTCTCACAGCATGTTTCCTCAGAAGAAAAAAAGCTGAAAGGGAAGAATGTAATCAGGATGGGACCACCTCTCATGGAAGTATCTTTTCCACACACAGTGCCTGAAACAGAAATATAAGGATGTTATCACAGCACTCACACTCACGGTGCTACACCACAATAAACATCTCCACATTCAGGAGTCTGTTTTCCCAGTGGTGTTCAGTTACATCTGCTAGAAGAAAGACTGCTTGTCATCAGTACAACAGTTGGAATGACACCCCAGAAAAACCCGATTCAGCACAACAGCTTTCAACTCCAAGTAAGAGATATAAGAAAAATACAGCAGCCTCATGGGACGTTGGAATCCTTGGGTCCTCATGGTTAGCAGCCAGATGTGAGGATGGTTGAAACTGCAAAGCAGAAGTTCATATGTGTCCAGTGGGGCAGGAAGAGGACAGCTTGGGAAAAAAATATGACTAACTGATGTGTTTGGGGTATTTCTTCTACCATAGAAAATGATAGCTTTTTCTTTCTGTTCAGACAGAATTTATTTATTTATTTACAAATGGCATTTAGTCACAGCCCCAGTCCTGTTCTCTGTCTGATTACAAAAACCAGCAGCAGTCTGTAAGTAGCAGAGCTGCCCTCTTGGTGCCCTTTTGTCATGAACACACCATCGGGCAGTCCCAGACCCGTACTTGCTCACAGCAGTTTCTCCCTTGCCTGGCTTGGGTGCCATCAGAAAAGCTCAGTGTTTATTGAAGTGAGAGGCTGGCTCTCAGGGACTGTTCCCCTCTTCCCTTCAGCTTACACTGTACAGGGTACTCTTCTGTAAGAGGAAGAGCTTCTGTTCTGTAACAGCTTCTGCCATGGAGTCTGTGTTAGCACTTCGCTGTCAAGGGTATGGGTAAGGAACAGCAAATGGAGACAAAATATGTCCCCTGAGACCAAGGCTGGCTGGAATTTGTAGAGAAGACAGTCCACTGAAAGGAAGGTGAGCTGATCACCTTTGCAACAGACTGCAATAGGAGGATGACAGAAATCATCTCATTTGCCCACATTTCAGTCTCCCTACACCAAAAGCTATGAAAATGAGGTTCTAGCACAAAAAGCCGGAGCTGTGGGAAACTGCACCCCCATTACTGCTGGCAATACCACGAGTGTGCAAGATGTATCTTGACATGCTGAACTTTGTTAACATCTGGCCACAAGCAGAAAGGGACTCCTCAGCTCAGACCCAGTCTCTGCACACACACAGGCCTCCAAGATGACTTTGGGCAGAGGACTTAACTGAACCTCTGCAAATGCATGAACAGCACCTGTTGTGAAGTCAGACCCTTGAGAGGGATCAGATAATACAAGATCACCAAGTATCTAGTTCTGTACACACTAAGAATAGCAGGTGGATAACAAGCACAGCTATTGCTTTCCTTAAAAGCATTTCCTAGAACTGTTTCTGAGAAATCGTAGTGATTCTTAGATTTTTTTTTTTTTCCAACCCCACGTGAAATATAAAATGTTTGTCTTTTTCTGCCTTGTAATTTAATTCTTGCCAGGCAAGCGGGACACAAGAGCAATCTATAAAAGAACAACCTTTGGAAAAAGGATCTGAGTCATATTCCTGCCCAGCAACTAGGCTTTAGCCCATTTATTGAAAAGTGAGCATATAAACCAGAGAGAGATCAGATTTCTGATCAAACATTCAAAATTAATGTAAATAAGGCAATAATTATTTCATAGGAAGTACAAACCAGTGCTAAACCCTTTTAAAGGGAAAAAAAAACACATATAGAAAGTGAGCAAACAAGAAAACATTGCTATTTACTGCTTTCCTATTTCAGTATAGTTTCAAGGGATGTGGCTCATTGTAGTTCCTGACCTAGTAACAGATACATTGTCCTTTGCTTTTAGTGTTGACTATTACTTGTATTGGGAATGAGAGATAATGAAACTCAAGTGATGGAAAAAATTATTTATGACCCAGCAGGGTATTTGCCTGAACACTGTCCTGCCTAAACAGCATGTTTTGTGTCCAGCTTTTGCATCTGGGCTGTTGCAGATTGAGATGTATTCTCACCAAGGGCCTCCCAGACATCAAGACAGAAACTGGTTCTTGAATTTAACACCACTGGCCATCTAGTGGGAAAGAGGGAAAACTACTAGGTGGTGTGAGATATTTTACACGTTTTAAACTCTCAGCTACAGTCTAATTAAGGGAAATAATGAATAGAATTTTCTTAAATACTATTTAGTTTTGAAAAATTCCTTTATCCTTTGCAATATGACCAACAGCCAGACACAATCTAAAGTGTTCAAGATACACCAGAAACTACACAATAATGACAAATAATTAAAAAAAAAATCCAACCACAAGCTGTGTTTAAAATTTAAAAATTTGTGACTGTGGAGTGTCTGGAGAGCCTCAAGTGTTCCACTACAGGAACATGGTAGGATCCTTTCTCCACAAAAACCTGTCAAAACAGAGAAGGGAGGTAATGCTGGAGCAGGAATAATTTGCCTAGGGTTGCTACCCTCACCAGCTTCCTTTTCCAAGAGGAAAATACACACTTCCCTTTGCATGTTTTCTACCTGTCCTACAAGCTACTGGCCACAAGTACTCCATCTTCAATAGCCTCCTCAAAATGTGACAAAATAGGACAAAATGTACTAGCTAAAAATCTATTTTTCATTGTTATGACTTCTTCAGCATCATAGAAGGAGCCAAAGGAAAGGGCCAAGTCCAGCTATCACCAAATCATCTTGGAATATTTTACAATCCAAAGGAAAGCACATGGGCACTCTTATTGCCAGTCACGTTCATTGGTGCTAAGCCTCACCAAAGGACAAGGTCCATGTGTCATTGAGGCCACGGCTATGCAAGAAAAATTACATTACTTGCTTGACAGCCTTTGTGATGGCCCCTCTGGTCCAAGCTAATTTAAACACCTCTCACAGAAACCTGAGAGAACAGAGCTATAAGAAACTATATCTGAAAAATCAACAGACAGTGGTGATCTGGAGCTTGTTCTGCTTGGTACAGAGATAAAGTCTCATCAACATTTGTTATGTTTCCCCTGAAGTAACTGCAGCATTCTACTGCCCAGTAAACCAGCTACAACAGAATTTGTGGTATTTACCTCCATTTGTTTCCAGTGTTCCTGCTCTCACCAGGTACAAAGTAGATGGCCAACTTACTGAGTAGAGTATTCTAGGGAAATGCCTGTGTTCAAACACCTGTGAACTGGTGTCCCAATTGCCAGGATTTATAACATTTTGCCTCAAACTGGCAGCCAGAGGCTCTATTCTGGCATGCCACCACTTGCAGAGTGCAGCTCTGCAAAGCCTCAAGATGCTTTCCACCTTGTTTAACCAAGAAAATGAGGCAACATCCATTTAGTAGCAGTAAAAGGAGTTACTAGGAAGAAATGGAGATGGCAGCCTGAAAAGGGAACATTAAACACAGAATCCATCCTCTCTGCTACCTGTTGTTGCAGCACTCACCCTCACAGGGAGTAGGATCCAGTCATTTACCCATTTGAGCCTCATCATTTGTTGTTGAAGCTGCCAGTAAATGTTCCAAAGATGGCAGGAGCTTAGGTCAAGAATACCACAGTCACTGAAAAAACAGTTCTCTTCACTTTTCATTTCCAGTTTTACTACTTATGAAGATCAAAAGGAAAGAAAAAAAAAAAAAAAAAGTTTAAAAAAGCCCAAACCAAAACAATTTCAACATCTAGACTCAGCTTTAAGCTACTGAGATCCCCAACAAGCCTCGCACACTACACTGTTTTGAGAATCAAGGCCTAGCAGCATGCCAAGGAGTTCTCTAAACACCACCCTTGTCTCTCATGGTAATTGATGAGTTTTACAGGCTGCATATCCAAAGGACCAGTGACTCTGGTTTTGCCTTCACCTTTTAAATCACATGTACCCCTAGCAGGAGAAAGTACCCTGGCAGTGGTCATTTCCCAACATCTCACTAAGAATATTTTGCATAATGATATACACTTCATTCTCCATAGAACAGCACGTCTCTCATCACCAAAATAATTGTATAATTTCTTTTCAATGAGATGGTCATGCTTTTCCAAAAAGATAAATTAATTCTTGCAGGGAAGAAGAGAGAGTGGCCTGGCAAAAAGAGCAGTGTTTGGCATGATTAGTGCTCCTTGCTGTCTCCCATTCATTTTCTGCAAAAAATCTGATGTGGCAGCTTGTTTAAAACTTGTTTATTGGGGAGAGGTCATATGATGAGCACAATTCAGAATAGGTCAGGCATCTGATTAAAGGTTGAATAAACTAAATGCTTCACATGACTCTCTGAGACAGAAGCTTGATGAGGACAGAGAGCTCGTCTTAGAAAAATATTGCCAACTACCTAACATCCCAGAGAGCCAGCAGACTGCAGTACTGGCTAAAAGATCAGGAAGATTAAATATTTCTGCTTGTCATCATTAACAAATATTCAATATTATTCTTCTGTATTTCAGGACAGGCTCTGGCTGGAAGAAAGCCTCTCTGTAAAAGCAACATAATAAGAAATCATGCCAGCCTTGAAGAACTGATAGTCAAAACAGACAGGAGAAAAAAAGAACATCTTGAAATTATCTGCAAAACAAAGGAGAAGAAAAAAAGAAAGGAAAAAAAAAATATGCTTATCCCAGGACTTGTGAGAAAGAAGAGAGCTGAATTCACCTCTCCCAAGATTCAGACAAGTCACTATTCCCTCACAGGCTTTCCTTCTGCCTTTTGGGCTTCTCACAGTATATAGGAAAAAGGGAAAGAAATAAATTCACAGCCTCTTTGTAAACTCTGAAGTAACTACATGTTAGAAAAACAAACAAACAAACATACAAACAAACGAACCAAACTTCCAGATTTTACAAGAGTAAGAAAATGCTTTGGAATTAGCGTAGGGAGAGAGAAAGTGCGAGAACTCAGTTTTCTGATGAGCAGGAAACTGAAAAAAAAAAGGGGGGGATTTGAAAATTATTTCCCAACCAATAGCTCTATAGAGAAGGAATGGCCAAATTTATTGAGTGTGCGTGCTTGGTCCTTGCTCTATCTTAAACCCTGGAGCTCTGCTGCACTGCACAAGATCTCCATCACTCGAGCATCCTGGGTCTCCTCCGGAAGTCCTCCCTCCCCTCACAGCAGCTGACCTCAGCACTGCACACTGCATTACAGCACCAGGGCAATTATTGACTCGGCAGAGACCTTACAGGAGCTCTGACCCCTAACTTCGCAAGCCTCTCTCATTCTTCTGAGAATTAAGTCCCTATAGCCTACAGAATGCCAAATAAATCTCTCAAATTGTTAGATCAGGCAGGCTTTTGCCAAGAGCGCTTCTGAAGCATAAGGTGCCTACCTCCCTCAGATAGCATGGAAGCTTCAACTGAGCCATAACCTGGCCACTCATCTGCTTAGAGTCCAGAACTAGCAACAGAGACTCCTCAAGTCCTTCTCCTGCCCTGCAGGGATGACTGGAATGAACACCAAACCTTTTGTGCTCTCAATTGTCCAGCTGTACAAGAGGAGTTGGGTAGGTACCATTTATGTCTCTTAAATTACAATTGTTACGCATTTCTGGGCCTGGCTTCCAGCATGCAAAGCTCTGCGAAGCACAGAGAATTTTTAGCAGATACTTAAAATTCCCCAGGTGAGGCATTTATTATGAAGAAGCTACAAAGTCTCGAGAAGTTCAAGTAAGGCAATAATGATGGTTCTGACATGTGGTGTATGTTCTGCCCACAGCCTTCAACACAGTGATCCTAAAAAAACACCAAAACCAACCTCACCAGTACACCTCCTCACCTCTTAAAGTGCTACAGTCTTTTTTCCTTGAGGTGAATACAGCCCTGGCCTGAGAAGCACACCAAAATTATACATTTTAGAGACACTCCAGCATGAGCGTTTTGTTTTGGTTTGGTTTTTTTTCTGCAGAGTAACAGAACAGTGTTGCCTGCAGAAATGTAAGAGGTCCCAAAGCAGAATCACCCTAAAAAAGAGAAAAAAAGTGTTCTACTATAGAAGAGCGCAAAGCACTGGAAAAATTTGGAGGATGCAGAAGAATTGCACTTTCCCACGCCTTTCCCTTTCTGCTCTTTAGATACATGTACTTACAGGGTTTCCTCCTCCCCCCCCAGTAAGGACATTTCTCTCTCATAAACTCTCACACTCTCTCTGCCTCTTCACTGTAGTCTCCGGGAAAATGTCAGAGGAAGGGAAAAGTGACAAGCTTATAAGAAAATGAATACCTCATTCTGTTTGAATATTACATTAACCCCCAAGCTCTGCTGCTTCATTTGTCAGCTTTTTCAGAGCTCTCCATCTCCCCAGCACCCCTGACCTGGTTGGTCTGATTACGAATGATCAATGTGCACATTTGCAGTGGAGCTCTTTGCACACTGCTAGACCCTCGGCCTTCAGTCACTCATGCAGATAATAACGGCAGTTCGAGTCACTTGCCCATAACTCCAAGCTTCATTAAACAGGGGGGATGTCACCAAAAGTCCCTTTAACTGTCTTGTCGCTTCTCAGCAAAGGAAAAATAATTGACAGTGCTGAGAAATGGGATTTGGGATATAAATAAAACCTTGGTTTGGGTATGGCACCGCAAGGCTGCAGCCAGGCTGTGCCAGTGGTCACAAGGAGGGTGGGAGGAGAGGCAGGCTGTGCCCAGCAGCATCTGACAGGGAGCCTGCACAGAGGCATGCCTGAGGTCAGAAATGCTTCAAAAGGAATGGTTTCCCCCAAATAGAGCAGACATTAGCCAGAGACCCCTGTCAATCACCCCCTCTGCTGCTCGTTGTCACATTGCTGCACCGAAGGGTTGGTTTCTGGGCACGTGAGCTGTGGTGCCTGGTGCCCTGCACAGTCAGCTTTGCTCAGAATAAATCCCTGTTCTGAAGGATTGGGGTCTTCTGAGACACTTCATCTGCTGCTTTACCGGCAGAAAATGTTGTCTGCTAAACCTGGTGATCCAGGCAGTGGCTGAGCAGAAGCTCCCAGGGCAGCCAACAGGGAGGTGAAAGCCCTGCACCCCAGCTGGCTACTGCTGAGAGCAGCCCCACATTGATGACTCTGCTCATAGATGTTTATCCTGCCCTCCATCAGCACATATGGCCCACTTGACAAGTCTTCAAGTCTTCAGCCATCTCCCTGGTGCCACAGGTAGGAAATTACAAGGCCCTGGTTTGCTGAGCTTCTGCAGGGGCTGTCAAGGGCCCCTGCAGGAAAACCTCTCAATCAGGATTCAGCTCTGGGCCCCTTACCACCAGAAAACATCTGTGTGAGCTCTGGGAAGAATCAGAAAGACACTGAAGCAGCTGCAGGGTTTGAGTCAGTGTGTTTTAGGGCAGGAGGGGAAATACACACACACATACAGGAAAACATAACCTTAAAAAGGGAAAAGATACATAGTGCTTCAGGACTGGCCACAAGGCAAAAGCTGTTTATTTTCCCACCCCATTCCAATGCCCAAAGTCAAGAGATGCAACTGAGGAGAAGTGAAGTGAACCAGCACACAAAGCCCAAGGCAGTTCAGGGAACTCGGTGTCTGACCTAGTGCTTAAGCTCAGTAAAGTTATTACACAGAAAAGATGATATTAACAGAGGTATGTGAGACTAGACAGGAACTGGGCTCTGTGCTCCTGAGATCCATCCCAGGTTCGGTCCTAGTTCTTCACAGCTTTCTATGGTTAGATTTTGACCAACCCAAATGTTTAGGTACATTTGGAGTTCAGTTTTCAATCAAATTCCATCATCATTTTAAAAGAAATACCACCATTGCTTCAGAATAGAAACCGTTGACTTCACCCAGAGAAAAGGCTCAAACACTTGAAAAGATTTAGGGCACCACACTTTTTAAAACCTGTTTTCTCCCTCA
This sequence comes from Phaethornis superciliosus, assembly GCA_023637945.1. Lineage (NCBI taxonomy): Eukaryota > Metazoa > Chordata > Aves > Apodiformes > Trochilidae > Phaethornis > Phaethornis superciliosus. The sequence continues at coordinate 721,808 of JAJQWJ010000005.1, forward strand.
TTGCACATAAACTTCCATAAGAAATTAATTGTTTTCACAGGTGAGCAGCCTGTGCTCTTTCCCATCTACTCTAAAAATGAAATAAAAGTCTGAAGAAGCATCAAGGAAAAAAGTTCACTAGATATTTTCCCATAGGAATGAAACCCCAAACCCACAACAAACCAAAACCAATTCTTTGCATTTTCTAGCCATGCCAAGTATTTTCCTGAGAGCTTGTTCATAGAAGTTTGAAATCTCATAACTATGCCTACTTTATGACTACTGCTTCTCTGATCCCCAAGAAACATCTTTCCGACAGAGCACTGTGCAAATCATCCCTCTACCCAGTTGGTGGGGCTGAGCTGCACAATGCTTCCAGCAGAGCCTTAGGATAAGTGTTGCATCCTTCTCCTGCCCTGTAAATTTCTACAGTAGGTCCTTCTGTGTACTTTAGTCAAGTGTTGTGCATGTCCTGTTCAGGCTTACCCCATGTACACAGAGAGGCTCCCACTGCTTTCAATGGCCTTCAGAGCAGGCTCATGCACTGTCACCTCTCCCAGGAGGAGTTACATATTCAGTGCAAACAGACACTGCTTCTTTTGGGAGACTCCTGACCCCAGACAGAATTTCCCTGCCTCTGTACCCCAGCCTGCATAATGAGGCCCTGTCTTTAAAACAAACAAGACAAACATTGTGCTTCTCATTAGCTCCACACTTTTGTCCCCTTATTCATGGGAAGGAGTACCTTGGCCATCAGGCAGTCATTTCAGAGGTGCCTCACCGAATGGGGCCTTAGTTATCTGTGCTGGGCCAGGGCGCGGCTTGGCTGAGCTCCAGCAAACGGGGAGTCGCTGAAACAAGACACAGAGAGCATCAGGATCAGGCCACAAAGACTTAGATAAAGGCAACAAGCACATAATAAAGCCACATGACAACTGATCATCATCATTCCTACAATCGGAGTGATGTATTGCAAGAGTTTTCATCATGGTTCCCCTTGCTTTATCCAAATCCAGGGGCCCCTCAAGTTCAGATGACTGCTGTGCTTTGCTGTCATTTTCTCTCCCTCTGCACTGTTGACCACAGGAGAAGGAGCAGACTGATGAGGATTCTGGTTGTGGTGCCCAGTAGGAACACCTCTATACTAAACCTGCCTCTCCTCCTCTTGCTTTAAAGTTAGTGAAGATCACAGGTAGACACTGACATTCACAGTATCAAACAGCATGGCAACAGCTCAAAGATCAAAAGGACATTAAACCCCTTGATTAGGCCAATCATTTTATCCTCTTTCTTTCAAGAACAGCTCCAGTCTTAGGTAGGACTCCCAGCAGTGCATAGAAGCTGAAAACCTACAGCCCTGGCTCATAATCATAAGCCAGATTTGTTCCCAAATTCTTACAAGCAGGTTGCCACCAGACAAGCAATGACAGGTAACACAGAGAGGAAAGGTGAGAGAGGGGTTCCAGCATCTATCCCACCATGGGAAGAGAGAAGAAATCCATACCCAGTAAAGGAGGTTAGTTCGGAGAGGGCAGCAATATTTACACTAACACGGCCAGATATTTTACACAGGCTCAGCACTATTTAACAGACTGAGCCAAAAACAAGCCCTGCTGTGCAACAAGTCACAAGTCCTCACTGTGACACCAGTCAGGCTGTGTCGCCAGAGATTTTTATACAGGAACTCATTACAATTTGGCAATCTGAATCCCCCTCCATGATGTATGAAAAGGGAGTAGTGTCCGAGTTACCCCCAAAGGCCAGTGAACTTTTTGCAGAAAGGAGGGGTGAGGGAGAGGAAAGGATCAATGGACAAACATACACACAAAAAAGGGGGGAATAAATATGATATGATTGTGCTGTTCAAGGGAAGGCAGCCTGAATATGGAACGGAAGTGCAGCCTGAACCCCAACACCTGCTGGATGTAATGGACTCTGAAGTGTTGTTTCAGAATTAATCAAGTCATTTAAAATCAGAGCTGTAGTCTCCATTCACTACTCCTGTGCATAAATGCGCTGATCCCGATACTAATCCATGTTGGGTGACTTGAGCAATATATCACCATAATTGCCATTTTAGGGCTGCAAATTGGAGCTAAAATAACCAGATGCAAAAGAGATGGCCATATCATACTCTCAAGATAGATCTTCAAAGTTCAAGGAGAGTTCAAGCATGGAAGAGGCAATAGAGAGGGGTCAAGTGTAAGGAGATTGTTCATGTTCAAGAGGAATTAACTTTATAAATATATTGTTTCTGAGGTGGTAATTGTACCATCTTACAGCTATTCATACCTCATTTAATCTTTGTATTCTTCTCAGCCATTAGAGTGATTGTTCCTCATTGAAATAAATTTGATTTTGACAAAATATTCTGTTTTAAAACTGTAACTAATTTCCCCAAGATTTTTTCTTTAAAATATTTCTCTCTGCAACCACACAGCATAGAATCAGCTACAAGATCTTCAAACTACATGCTCGGGATCCACGTGCAAAGCAAAAGCACCGAGGCTGCTGACTCATTTTATTGTCAGACTGCCTTGGAATTTATTGGATTTTATTGTCAGGCTTGCCATTAACAACTATAGAACTGGCGATCTGATCAAAAAGAGCATTAAGAGCCCTGTTCTCACTCAAAATAATGCAGTATATCTGTGGGCCTGATCTGGAAGCTTCAAGGTAATGGAGAACTTAGGCTACCATGGATTTTAAGGTTACCACAGAAATACCTTTTAGCATTCAGGAATATTATTTCCCAAATAACTTGACCAACAAAAGTTCACATAAACAGAAAAGTCAGTTATGAAGACTGACTCAAGATCAAGTAACAGACACAGAGCACTCAAGGGTGGGACTGTAGTGGCAGCAACAAACTGCACTGCTCTATTTTGCTGAGGGTTACTAGGAAGTGAGTCCACAGTACAAAAAGCATACCTGCCATCAGAAGAAGGAAGTCCTGAAAAATCAGCAGTCCTGGAAAATCAAAACAGGCATTTTAGTAGGCTGTAAGGGAAGTGCATAAGAAAGTTTTAAGCTGCTCAGCACCACTAGCTGGAGAAGTTTCCTTATCTTACAGTTGTTTTTTTTTCCTTCTTTTAAAAAAAAGTCAGATGAGCCCATTAATTATGTGTCCCTTTTCACAGCTTCAAACTGCACCGTTAAAGTACAAGTTCAGCCTCTTGTTGAACCACCACCAGATCTAAGAATTACTGTTGGCATCTAATAAGTCATCTGCACAGCCATGAGAGAAAACACACCTACCTACCATTGTTTCTGTAAGGCTAGGTCTTAACAGTCCCTGCTGCAAAGCTGTGATTTAAACTTGCTGCTGCTACAACTCCAGCAGGCAAAGGGACAGCTTTTCAGACCATGTAAATCAGCACAGCTCCATTGTGCTTTGGAGAGCTGTGCTAATTCATCCCTGGTGAGGATCTGGTGACCTGAGCACATCCAAACAACGGCATTACAGAAAGCTAATGTGCTACGGGTTACTTGATAATTTCTGCAGCATAATTGGCCAACATGGAAATATCAGAAATTACTGAAGTTTATAACTAATTGCAACCATCATTGAGACAGCATTATTTATGGTTATCTTCATGTAGTAGGTCTGATTTTGATTACACTCACATCTCATTCCAGTCAGTTTTTTGACAGGTAGCTGGTGATGTTTCCTGTGTGTCCAGCTTCCAGAAGAGACCAGTCCTCATAGCTACAGCTGAGTTTTCAGCATATGAAGTTCTACATCATACTGAGAACATCTGTAAAGAAAGGTCAAAGCCTGCTTGATCTCTAGGCTGAATGGAAAAAAATTTGTGTTCTTTGATTTCCCTGTTAGCAGAACTCTACTATTCTGTCCCTGGTGCTTCAGGCAACCTGATGACTTGTCCATCTCTTGACTCCCATGTTTAGGTGGCTGTCAGGCAGGGTGGGATTCATCTGACAGGTTTAGGACTGGCTGTACCTGTGTTTCACTGATGTGCTGCTTCATTTGGAACTGGAACAGAGCAGACAAATTTCCTCAAAAAGCTTACAATTGCATTTACAGTCCAAAATAAACAGCTTGAATTTCCAATTTTCTCCTGCAGGTCTGACCATTGAGTCTTGAAAGCAGCTTCTGGAGCTGGCTTTTCTTAGAAGTCCACTTTCAACTATGGGTGCCTGGCTGTTGGGAAGATGACTCACAAAAAAACCAGTGTGAATTCAACTAGTACCCCCCCAAACACAGACATTTGGATGTAAAGATAGATATATACATATATATATAATGAATGAAAATCAAGTCTCCCAAAAAGTCCCCTGGTTGGACACATTCATTACATTTGACACAGCCAAGTCAGAGCCCAGAATGTCTTGTGCAGAATGAACAGTTCCATATCTTTATTTGCCTGAGAGCCCTTGTCTGAAAACAATCATCTGGGAATTGTAATTTTTCTCCACCTTTCATAAATATCAGCAATAGTGCAGCTCTCTCTCCCCCTCTCTTTTTCTTATTCAGGATATCAGGCAGATAAGAGTTATCAGTAAAGGTCATCCTCAATTTCTGTACAGAAATGATCTGTCTCCGGTATGTAATAAACATTTATCCATGCCTTTATTAGCTATATTGGATCTGACAGTTCTGTTAAACCATTTTCTTTCATTTTGCTAGGTCATGACGGTTAATGCTGCTAAAAAATCTCATCACTGCTTTTGATCACTGTATTGTCTTCTCAGTATTATCAGGATTTTGTAAAGGTAAGCACTGGCTGGAATGACCTATTAAAGTTACAGCCCGTTGAGCTCCTGGCTTTTTTCTCACCACAATAAAAAAGCGAAGGAGTGCAAGGCATAAATTCCACTTTTGGGGTTATATTTAGTTGTGCAGTTGACTTAGTAGAGCAGTCACTTTAAGCCCACTTTGCATTGGTTTTGCTCCATCTTTTTCACATCCCTGAGTTTCTGAAATGGTGTTGGAAGCCACACCATGGCAAATGAGCCCAATTAGTGGGATCAGGAGGTGGTGTCCCAGTTAACTCCTACTATGCTGGCTGTGCTAGGCATCTGCTCAGGGGTTTTATGCAATTCCCATGATTTACAGAGCAGACTCCATCTGCAGACTGGGGAGCCTTGAGAGCTTTTTTATTCCCTCTCACATGCTTGTGGCAGAGCAGTGTGAATCCTCACACTGGAAGCACTGGAAGAGGTTCACAAACTTAAGCACTTGTGTCACACCTGCTCAAGTCTCATCTCCCTCCACCCAGTTTTATATTTCAACCACAAAGACTTTCTTTCTTCCACCTTAGCATAAGTCAGCAGCATCCAAGCCCAAGGTTCCTTTCTTTATCCTCTGCCCATCATTCTCCTGTGATGCTTACATTAAATTCACACTATCATGGTTAAGTACTATCATTTGCCCTGCTACAGGATCAAACCATTGGTCTCCTGACCCAACAGAACAAACTGTTCTCCAGCACACATCCTGTGACAGGTACAACGTACCCATTTAACATGGTCTTGTGCCATCTGTCAGCATGCAGCCACTGCAGCTCACAGGTCCAGTCAGTACTGAACCACCATCCCATGACACTGTGCTGCTCATCTGAAGTGGATCCACACTCTCCTTGTGAGGACCAGTACATCCATACCACCTGGGCCTTAATCCAGAGGCTCAGTACCACATAGGCCAGCCATGGGCCAAACCCAACCCATGGACCAATTCCAGCTTCTGCCCCTCTGGCTAGTCTCCCTCTCATAAGTAAGGAAAGGCTGCTCACACAGCACAGGCATGTACCACCAGGGGAGAGACAACAATGACCCTCTCAGCCTCTGCTGCTGAGACTGATTTGATTCTGAGGTGGGATATAACATTTCTGCAGCAAACAGACAAAAATGTGGTTGTGGTAATGTTCCTGCAGATGGGCCTTGGGCTCCTCAGGAGCTCTACAGCCCTCTTCTAATGCTTTCCCTTTCCAATAAGGTCATATTTCTCCACTCCTGGTTCTCCCTAGCCCACCTTGTTACTAGCAATGCCAGTACACACTGAGTTAAAGACAGCATGTGGGCCCAGCACTATTCTTCCAAACGATCAACAAGTCCTGGGCTGTGGATCCTCAGACAAGTAATGAAAATGAGCCAAAACCAGAGTGAAGAGCCAATATAATTTCCTTGGGAGAAGAGAAACACATGTATAGTGTCAGTTTTAATGAAGACACCACAGCAGCCACTTGCAAAAGTTGGTCCCTTAAAGTTACGTTACTGGTGTTCTTGGAGATCTTTTTATCCTCAAGGTTAAAAAGAAGAAAGGTGCTAGCAGCTCTGTGAATATTCAAATAAGAGATCCTGTGAGGACCAACACCCTCTTGGATACTTTGCCAGCAGTATTTAGGTGTCTGTTGCAATAGGTGTTCACTAAGTGGGAGGGCTCCTTTTTCTCATGGATGACTTCCAACACTGGCCCAGAGAAAGCACTGGCTGAGCCTAAAGCCACAGAGAGGATCATACAGCATGGCCTGTTCACAGCTCATGAGTCTTCACACAACTAGGATCTGCAGAGGCAACTAACCTCCAACACACCTGGGCAAGGCTCACTCAATGCAACTCTGACAGACTCTGTGAGAAGTTTAATCTAAATTTAACCTGCTGTTCCAGCTATGAGGATTCAGGAATAGGTGAGCTTGTGTCGAGCAGAGATCTGGAGGGGCTGGAGGGCCAGCTGAATAAAAGGGCATATTATCTCTTCCTGAAAGCAGTATGTTGCTTTCCAATTTCCTCAAGTATCTCCTCATTTGGCTGCAGCAACCCATGTTCTTCCTTTCTTTTCTCCAGATGTACCTAGCTGTAGTTTCACAATCTTCCAAAGGCAAGCAGGGGTGGATGAATGCAGCAACTCACAAGAGCAAGCAAAATGTTTTCCTAGTCTCCACAACAACAGGTATGTCAAAAAGACAAATGTCCCCAAGTGCTTCTCCATATGCTCTCCAAATCTATGTCCTGCAAGCCCATGTTGACCACAGTCTGTATGATAGATACCTTCAGTAGGAGAACAGGTCCTACCTTCTCAATAAACACACGTGGCAACATTGTATGCACAGAAGCTTACATTCTCTGCTGCCAGGACACTGAAAGCCCCAGGAAAATGCAGCAATTCCCTACCCTGGCTTTCTGCAGGCCAAAAATCCCACAGCTTTCAACAAAAGAAGATCAAGGGTGTTAACCCCGATGCCCCATCTAACTTAATTCAAACCTGTTCCTGATACCCACGTTTGGAGAAAGAGGCCTCTCTTCCTTGTCTCTAAATGGCCACCCAGCATAAGTATCTCCCCATAATAATTCATGAACAGGCTTCACATGGTGCAGGCTTGGAAGTGGAGGTTGGCTCAGAGATGATTATCCCTTTCACCAGGCTAAGTCAGAAGTGCAGACAATAGCCACACAGACCAATAGATGCACTCTGACCTTGATGTTTCAGACCACCAGGCTGTTAAACAAGAGGCAGGACCCCTGTGGTCATGGGAATTTCCAGCATGTGTTTAAAACTGTAACATTATATTTATTGGTGAACTTTGTCTAAACTAGATTTAACATTTCTCAGGTGCACATCTACTTAAAAAATTTTAAGCACACTGTATATGCACAGACACAAGCATAAGGTGAGGAACATAGAGAAAACTCCTTATAGCAGCTTTTAAATGACCACTAAGTGCCAGCTAACACCTGCAATTTTTTCACATACCATCTCTGCACATTTAGTTCAGTTGATAAATAAAAATTTGCTTCTAAGCCTTCTCATACTCTAAACAGGTAAATATACACTCTGTTCAAGACAAGAGTTTTGGGCCAGGGTTCTGTTTCCTACGTATGCTACTTAAAAACAGCAAAGTGGTTTCTGATGACTTGGAGTGACAGAATTGTTGCTTCACATGCTACAGATTGCACACCTCCAGCAGCCAGCACTGCCAGCCTGGGCTCACCCCCTGGACAGCTCCTCCTATGCACACTGCAACAGGGCTCCAAGTCGATAGGGAAACAATTTGGTTTTGAAGGGCCAGTCTTCCAGGCAGGTGAAGTCCTGATATCTGACTCTATACGAGCAAGCAGATTTGTGCAAAGAAGCGAGAACATCCATTAAAATCACCTAATTGACCAATTTGCCAAGTTATTTGTCTTTAAAATGAGATACTTAACGTGTCCTGCTATATGCTGATGAATTCTAGTAGCAGAGAATAAACACCATTCTAAAAAATAAAATCCATATCCAGATAATGCAGCTGGTAGTTAATGATTACAATATGTGGCACTTCAAATACACTGAGTCGATGACATTTAGCTGATTTGTCTTCCCTATTTTTGCTAAGCAGGCTGGGAAAAGAAGAAAAGCGGTTGATCTACTAACAAGTTTGACATAACCTTGAAATAAATTACATTCAAAAGTTAGAAGCCTGATTCAGTTAAATAGTTAAACCATTTATTCCTAGGCTAAAAAAAATATTTTAAAAATTAAAAATCCTGCCCTGAAGTCATAATCAGCATGATCCTCTATTTGAAGTCTTGCAAAATATTCAAGGAATGGCCCTTGTGATTTGGCCAAAAGGAAACAACGCACTCAGCAGCTCTGTGCAGGCCAAAGAAAATGGAGACTCCCAGTATGAGAATATTAAATTATTATGGCTTTTGCGACAGGGGGCACAATTGTTAGTGGCCTCCTTCCTCTGATGGCCAAGCTATGTTCCTCCCTGCCGTGAGCATTCATTGTCATACTTAATATTTGCATGCTTTGATAATAAGAAGATTGTCAAGATAATAGCAGGGAAGTTTCAGTAGAAACTCAATTTTCAAAAGCCAGCTGTGCATGGCCCCAGTTGCGTTTTCTATGAAGATTCCTTCAAAAAGCAACATTAAGACTTGCTCATGAGAAAAAAAAAAAAAAAAGGAATTGCTCCCCCTCCACAAAAGAAGGAGAAGAAAATGAAAGAAGGGTTATTGGACAAGAGAAGGATGCATACCACTTCCTGGAGAAATTATTTTTACATGAGGTTTAAACTTCTTTTTGTTTTCAAAAGCATTTTGGTCAGTGGAAGCAAATAATACTGCAAACAGAAGAGCAGGTCTTAAATCAGAGAATAATTACCTTTGTGAGCTTTATTGATTGCACTGATGTAGCTGAAAGAGGCTGGGGGCTTTTCTCTCATCACCTTTTTGCATGACATAACCATTCAACAGCTCAAATGAGGTGGGACATAATGTGATTTTTGCAAAGAATGGTACTATTGTTGAAGACAATAGTGTTTTGGCAAACTTGCTCCTTTGTCCACAAAAAATAATGGGGGGGGAAAAAAAAAAAAAAAGTATACTCCCTCTTCCCTTTTGCCCTTTATCCCTTTTCTCAGACTATGTCATTCTGAGTTATCAAGACTGAAGGACTTTAAACACTCATGAAACAATTCTGCAAGGGTAAACATCATGGGCCAAATCCTTGTGGTACAAGAAGGCTTTATTTGTTTCTGGCCCCTGTAGGCTGCCAGAGAATCAGAATGCAGGCACAGAAACCTATCTGGTTCCCCATCAAAATGGGGATGTGTGTATTCAATGGCTTGTGCCCTGTAGAGCTATTTATACAGCAAGAGGGAACAACATAAGACTTACCAAAAAGTGAAACACCTTCAGTGCCTCATGGTTGCAGTGTGTTGCTGTATGGTCAGGAATAATCACAGAAGATACAGCACAGAATAAGAGCAAAAGCATCCAGGATTTCCGAGGCAGAGATAGAGCCTCAGGCAAAATCCACTGGAAAGACCTTTTCTGGAAGGCAACATTTCCCTGCGGCAGCAACAAAGCTGCCCTGGGAATGGCAATCTGTAAAAGAAATCAACAAGGAGCAGAAATGTTAGCCAACTTGATATGCCTGAGATAAAGAAGTAATAATAGCAAGTCATACTCTCATTTCTGCCCTCATTTTTTTTTTGGTTTGAAGAACAGATCGCAGTGCTAATTTCCTCATACTGGCAAATCCAGACAATGGTGTTCCACCACCAGCTTCCCTGTTACAAGGCAACAAAAAGACAACAACATTTTAAAAAAAAAGCTTTCAAGCACATTCTAGCAGGGTAAAGACGTATTTATGCAAATGCTGTCCCAGCAACACAGCCTTGCTACTCCTAAAAGCACTGACCCCAGGCAATTGGTTAGCTGCACACTCACCTGCTTCTGCCCTAGTCATTTCTGTGCTTTAACCAGCAAGTGAATTTTGGTGTGACTTTTGTGCCATTCATAAACCTATTTCTTCATTTCATCTTGTGCTAAATCACCCATTTGCAGCAAAAGAAATCAGAAGGATGTCCAAAAAGTACATATTTGCCATAGTAATTGCCCCACTGTAGCAGTCACCTCTTTCACTGAGCCATCCTGAAGGTACAGCTCCCAGGTGCCTGGGTGAGGAGCTTAGAGAAAGCAGATGTGCCACATGTTTATAAACACACATGCATCCAAACCTGTATACATGCTGTGAAGAAAAACACATGTTCCAAAGTAGTGAGCCTACTCGCAGTGTGTAATTAAGCATCCTGTGGCACATACCAATTAAAGGAAGATCTCTGTGGCCTGAAATAGCTGCTTCTGTATTGTATCTTCTCACATGGTTTAGATTCCCCAGAGTTCCATCAGCCTAAAAGACAGCGGCAAAGCAGGTCTCTCTCTAACTCACCATATTTAAAACTGAAACTTGTCAAAATGTAACTTCTTATATTTTGCATAAACAGGGCTACTTGATTTGCAGGTGAGAAAGCACTCAAGTCACACTTGTTATCATGGTACCAGACTCTGGGAAAAAAATAAACATCGAAAGAAGAATCAGAAGCATCTTCAGTATCAGCTGGGATCCCTGGCCTTCCGTGGAAGGCAGGGGGAGAAGCTGTATCACCAACCAGCACTGGAGGCAGCACTCTCAGCTGAAGTCAAGGGAGTGGAAACGAATTGAACACCCTGATAACTTTATTTCTCTCCCTCTCTGGCTGGGCCTGCGCTTGAGCTCTGAATTCCTGATGTGCCACTCACTCGCCCTTATGAGCTAACAAGTTGACCTCATTGTGCCTTTCAGAAGGAAATCTGTCACTAAAGCATGAAGAAGAAATCAAAGGGGTAGAAAGTAAGGAACAAAACTCTATTCTCAGTCCAAAACATAGGACTTACACAGCATATAGGATCTGAGGGGTTTTCCCCCTCTCAGACAAGCAAGGGAGGCCAGGCTACACTGGGAGCTGCTCAGTTGGAAAGGCCAGAGCCAGGACTCCTGCCCAAAACACAAGTTTATCCTCAAGCTAGATGATCTGTTCCTTTGGGAGGGGCAGCATGGGACAGAGAAGGAGAGGGGGAAGTGGGGGAAGCTTTTCTTTACACTTATGGTGTTCTGAATGTGGACCATCTGTGCCCCCAGCTGGAGTGCTGGAGATGGTCTGGCACTTGAACCACACCATATTTACAGATCTAAACACAAATGGCTACTGCCTGATTGTTTCATGATTCATTAGTCAGACAAGCTCTCCTCTCCCGCCAGCACAGCTGTTACAGAGTAAACCTTTGTCACTTAATAGGCCTGATTATTACTTTCCATCAAAGGTATTGATCTGTGTCATCTCTACTTAAGGGAAAAGGGGAGAAGCGAAAAGGGGACCAAAATGTGTTGGGAAACCAAGAAAGGGGGGGGGAAAAAAATTAAAGCCCACTGACATTTGTATGGTGACTAGAGGCCTTGGTCAATATGTGTAATCTCTCCTGGATGTACTGTATTCATGTATTCATTTCCCAGAGTGATGAGGTTACTCATGGAGATGAAATGTCTCATACGATGTGGCATTCCTTGCACTGCAGCAGACTGCTGCAGTCACACAATATGGTCATGCATATAATTGGTCAGCCAAATACACAACGTGAATTAACAAATAGTATTTAAAAAAATAGAAATCAATTAAGTCATGCAGCAGAAAGTAAAAACACAGGTTTATCTCAAAACAGCATGAGATTAGGTGAAGAGATTGATAGCAAGACTTCACAGAATCATCCCAGGGTTAAGCCCTGGTCCACCCAAGCCAGCAGCACTACCCCAGTTTACACCAGTGGAGAAGCTGGCCCTTTTTGTTTAGCAAACGAGCTCAGGACAGGAGGTGGTCTGTTGCATAATTGTGATGCAGAGTATATTTACCACAGCTTGAGAGCTTCTCGTTGCTCCAGCAGCCGCCTGACAAGCTGCCACTGCAGCAGTTGCAGTGTTATTGCAAATTCACTGACTCCGTTGGCAAGATGAGGTTTGCAACATCCAGACTGAGAGCTGCCTTGCCCCCCTGGCTCACAGTAGTGTTATCAGTGGCTTTATTGCTTCCCTGCTGTATCTGAGGCATTACCTGGTGGTTTCACTCTTTCCATTTTCCTTGCACCATCTCTGCCAAAGCCAAATCCCAAAGCCCATGTCCAGTCCTCTTTCAGACTAAACAGCATTGAAAGTCTGGAAACCAAAGGACAGAAAAGGAGTCACAGCAGGGAACACTTGACTTGACATTCATTGCAGCACAAGTGTCACTACTCAGGCTACCAGAATCAAGGAGGAATAAAACACACGTCTCCAGAGCTGAACAGGACATACAAAGCTAGCCTGAATGCTTTCAGTGCTGCTTTCAGTTCTCCCTCCTAGTTCAGCAACAGTTTCACAAACAACCCCAAAATTACTGCTGCTCAGCTATACCAGAACATGTTCTTTCTGGGCAAAATCCACTCTTGTTCCAAGCCTCAATAGCTTTAGAAGGGGGGAAGGAATCATTTTTAGTCCATTTGGACCAGACAAGTCCAGAACCTAACCTCATTGCTACCCAGTATGGGAAGTCCTTGGTTATATCAGCACCCACACCTGCAATGTACTCCTAGGAGAGAGAAAGGTCTAACACCACACAAGCTATTATGGGATTGGACATATTTCCCATGTGTGAACAGAACAATTACCAAAGGGATACACCACTGCTAAATACTCAAAAAAGGGGATCTTCTGGTTTCCGTCATGCAGTTTGCTTGCTGTGCAGTCCTGCAGTATTCCCCGCCTTCCAAAAACTCCTTTCCCCCCCCTCCCCAACACCTCTCAAGAGCAGTCTATAAATATAAGGAGCTTTTCCTCAAGGACTTGTGTTTTTGAAGCCAGGAGGTCAGAGAGGTGTTTCACAGTGAATACCAGTCATTTAAGGTAATGCACTGCTGAGAGAACAAAGGAAAATGAGCAGGAACCTACATCAGGGCTGTGGAAGACCTGCTCAAAGGACTGTTTTCACTGGAGGCCAGCCTGCCTCAGGGCCATACCTGCCATGTTCAGCTTTCACCTACAAATCTGAAGCAGACCCCAGTAAACATGCTTTCCTGACTAAACCTGTGCCCCTGAGGAACCCTGACCCTTCCACTCTTGTATTCCCCCCAGCCCACCAAGATGCCATTTCTCCCCACACACTCCCACCTCCCAAGGCACATGCATTTTTGCTGGGTGGAAAGAAAAATCAGAAGACAGCAGCACATGACACCAAGCAAGAGCTGTGGCACACATGATCTATGGGAAAGTGTTGCTTGGCAATCCTTCGTACGCTCAGCTTCCAGCCAAGGGACCGGCCTTGTCCCTGTGCCAGGAAATCAGCCATTCAGTGATCAGGCAAAGCAGCGGCCACAGAAGATAGAGAAGCAGAAGGGAGCCGTCAAACCCAAGAGACACGCTTGCTCTCTTCTCCTCATGTGCTACAACAAATGGCAGGGGGGTAGGGCTGGCTGTGGGGAGAGAGGAACCAGAGAGATGCTGTAAATTTTAGCTCAACCCCTTTATCTTTTAAGGAAGAGAACTGCTTAGTGGTTAAAGATGGATCAATACCAACATACTGAGATGGTATCTGAGAGCTTCGGTTATGAGCAAAAATCTTCACATTTATGAGCTGAGCTGTTTTGGAATGGGAAAGGGTGGCATTTTGTCACTGATTCATTTAGAAGTAGGCTGAGTAAAACCGTCAGAAACATACTGTTAGGAACACTCCTGCAGCAGGCAAGTCTTTGCCACTGTCGATGCTTCATTTTCTCTTCTTGGAGAGGAGATTTTACTCTGGTAGTTGGTGACAAGAGCAGAGCAAGAAGCCAACAAAGGAGAGGAGAGATACATTAAAAAAAACACAAAAAACTGAAACAAACCAAAAACACCTCACTCAAGTAGCTCTCAAACAAAACCTTAACTTTCTAAAATCTGTCCTTTTTGGGAACCTGAGAGTAGGGTTTATTATTGGTTCATGGAAACTGGCTACACTTGGGATGGAAATGCTGCTCATCAGCTTCACTAACCTTTCTAACAAGGTGCTGCTGAGATATGCCAGAGTTAACTTTGCTTCCTATTCTCACTTATGCAAACCAAGAGCAATTGTACAGGAGCCCAACATCATACCTGCTATTGGTTTAGCCCAGTAAGACCCAGTACAGATAGCCTAACCAGCAACATCTCTTCAGCTTCACAGAAAAATTCAGGCAGAAAACTTTCTCCTGTAACACATACCAGAACCAGTCCCAATACCCAGAGGTATGAATCTTTCTTCCTAAGTCATCAGGCACTGATGAGCTGGGTGAAATTCCCACCTATGCCCAACACTGATTTCCTCCCTTCTCCTATTGTTTAAAATAAACCCCTCTGTCAGACTTGAGAGGTACAAAAGGCCTAAAGGCACTGTTGACATGACCAAAAGCATGGATCTGACTTTTCTTAAAGACACTTGATTAACATCTTTTTCTCTCACACTTGTGCCCCTGTTGCTAGGCTCAAACCAAAGCTGAATTAAATCACATCCACATAAAGCAGAGGTTTACGAGGAAGGTTCCAATGGTGTCAACTGACAGCTGAATCCGAAGGATCTGTTTAGCCTAAGGATTTCCTGGTGGGAAGACCTTCCCTTGAAGAAACAGTACAGTGTTTGCAGCACCACTGAACACTTTCGAGCCATCATCTGCACTTTTGAAAAGACTCAGGGAACATCCCAACAGAGCTCTCCAGAGGGCTGCTTTGCTGACCAGCTGTGGTGAAAGGCAGGGGCAGACACAGGCTGTCTCTCACACAGGCAGGGGATGCAGCAAAAATGTTTGACTCTGGGTTGTATGAGTGGCTGCAGCCCGAAGAAAGGGGCCAATCATTCTCAACTTGCCTCAGGCAACAATGCCTTTCCTGTGGAATCTGAATGAGACCAATTGCTATAAAACTCCTTGTGGCCAGTGAACAGCAGGTAAAGCAGGAGCAGAGTTCTCATTTTGCTGCTGATCTTGGCTGTGGCAGAAGGATGGAGAGGCTGCAGCAACATCTGACCCTCTCCATCCTCAGAATTTTCTTACAAATATAAATGCTGCAGGTGGTGTAAATTGCAGGAGACCTCTGTCAGGTTCCTTCTGTGTGCGCTGCAAAGTACTGTATCTTGCAACTGAACTGTGTCATCAGCCAGAGACATCTTCCCTGGTAGGGGAGGCAGGGAAAGGAAAAAAGAAAAAAAGGGAAAGCTTCAGGTCAAACGATTGATTACAGTTTTGAATTACAAGGGGCTATTGATTTTTCATTAAACACCATGTACTGCTGTAAAGCGGAAAAAAAGTAATTCATTGATCAGAGCTGTGGGCCATGTTCACTTATTGGCTTCCTGCCACATCCCATTATTCCCAGTTCTAAATGTATATTGAAGTCAGTTCATTCTAATCATTGCCTCCTGTCACCAGAAATGTCTCTCAGTAACTATTAGTTTAATCATCCCTTTCTTACAATGGTAATGAGTGATAATATCCAGCATTATGGCAGATTCATGAATATTATTCATTGTATTACAGTGTTGCATTTCACAATTCTACAGTTAAGGGTCTGTCAGCATTTCCATTACAAAGCCCCCAGGCCTGGGACTTTATAAATCACTCCTAAAAATTTGCTGCTGGCAGAAATAAGGAGCAGAGGGTGTCTCAGTTCTGGAGAGAATATTGTTGGAATTGGTCTCTGCAAAAATCTTTCTGGCCACAGCTTAGCTGCATTGAATGAATGCTGGAAAGGGGAGGGAAAAAAGGGGGAGAATGAAGAGGAACTTTGCCAGCTCAAGCTGCTTTTTCCAATTGATTAAAATGCCATCATTTCAAAAACAGGGTGATCTTGCTGTTACATTGGACAGGGACTCAGGAGACAGGCATTCTCCTGTAAAGCTGACATACAGACAGCATACTACCCTGCCGATAGGGATGCTTTAAATTTAAGAATGTCTTATCTGGAACCTTTAGACTTCCACAGTATGTTTTTCTCTGTACTGATGGCTGGCTTCTACATTTGATAACCTGCTTTTTGGAAAAGCTGCTTGCTGTAGTGCCAAGTGTGGAAATCCTCAGATTTTATGTAGCACCTCCTCAGATAAAACCTCAGCCTAGGGGCAATGGCAAGCAGTTTACAGAAAGGTTTGTACCCGATTCCAGAATCCAGCCTGGAGTTTTAGAGGGAAACTGGTCAAATTTAGGGTTTACACCACATCTATTGGAAACATTTCTGTTTCCAGTGGCAAGCCAAAAAGCTGTCACTGGAACTATATGCTCTAAAACTGACAGCAGGATCTGACCCATTATTTTCAAAACTTTGAGCTGATTTGATTAAGATTTGCTGAGGTGAACATCTGGTTTTATACTGTCACTGGGAGGAGGAAAAGCAGATATTGCAGGATCAAAAACTGTGGTATGGTGGTAGAAGCTAAAGAAACAAACAAAGCAAACAGAAATCCATTCAAAACTGCTTCCGCCTGCACAGAACCAGGGATGAAATATGGTAGCCATAAAGACTATGTTTAAAAAAAATCCAGGAGAGCATATTTTAAACGCTACCTTATGTACTAAAATAATATTGATAGTAACAATAATTATAATAATAATAAACAAAAAACCCAGAACAAAAACAATAACAAAAAAAAA
Organism: Phaethornis superciliosus; assembly: GCA_023637945.1. NCBI lineage: Eukaryota > Metazoa > Chordata > Aves > Apodiformes > Trochilidae > Phaethornis > Phaethornis superciliosus. The sequence continues at coordinate 738,734 of JAJQWJ010000005.1, forward strand.
CTTGTGACTTGAACAAAGTCAAAGAGAAAAAGAATTAACATGGAGTATCAAAGGGTTGAGCATTCTTAGAATACCTGAGGACCTTTTCACACTCATCATCTTTCCCCTAGTTTTCCAGATGCCAAAAGTGCCTCTGATACTCAGAGCACGTACATGAACTTTTCACAGGCTGTTTGAAATCACTTCTCTGGAAGGAAAGAGTAAACTTGCTATGTTCTGTATCAAGCTCAAAATAGGTAACAGAACAAACAACACAGATGCACACTTGCACAGAGTAGTAAATATACAACATTGATTTACTCCAGTATGTGAACAGGTCTAGGAAAGAAATACGTATTACAGGAGAAAATATGGAAACAAAACATATCAGTGACAAAGCATAATGTAGCCTGACACTAATTATGTAGAATTAGTATAAGATAGGCCCTCTTCCAGCATGTACACACTGATGGTGGTATCAATAATGACTCTTATCTGCCACTGTGCAGGTATGTTCCAAACCACTGATCCCAGTCTCAAACTCCTATAGTGCAGGAGGAATTTACAGACAACTCATCTCCTGCACTAGAGCCTCCTCCTGCTCTTACACACAGGCCAAGTTTTGCCTTTATTGCTAAAACTGTTGCTTCTTACTATCATTGTTTAGTCCAGAGGTGCAAGTCCTACCCTTTCCATCAGCATTTCATCACCACTATGTCCCTCACCACTGACATCCACTGTTGGCTTCAACAGGAGAGTCACAACAAGTAGTTTCCAGCGCTCCACCTACCCCAGGTAAGGGGCTGTCAGGGACAGATTCCAAAGGGGCAAGCAGGGCAGAGTGAAAAGGACTGAAGAGTGCCACCTCACCCACTCAAGGAGAAAGGAATTAACACATTTGCATGAGACACCCAAGGGAGTTCTCTTTTACAGCAGAGGTCTTCAGGCCCTCCAACCCTGCTGGAAAGCAAGTTCCAGCTACAGGCAAATGAGCAATCATTCATTTGCTTACCCATGTTTTCTTGCATGAAGTGTCTTTTGCAATGCGTTCCGATACATTGCCTCTCCCTGAAGCCAACCTCCTGCTGAAGCTCTTCACAGTTTGTTGCGAAGGAGAAGATGAAGCCTGCTAGTTTTTGCTTTTGAGTCCAGAGCCTGCACTTGAGAGGTCAAGTGGGGCTCAGAGTGACCATCTGGACAGAAAAGAAACAGCAAATTCCAGTCATAAACTTGCTTTTGTACAATGGCACTCTGCAGGGAGAGAAAAAAGGATCCTGCACTCGATGCAGCAGAGAAGGTGATTGCCACAGTAAGTAAATTGTACTGAGGAAAAGAACTAATGGGTGGGTTATGCTTTGTGGGAATAAGGCAGAGGATGATTGCAGGGCTAGGAATAATCAGCCTAAAGGAATCAAGTGAAGCCCAGGGGCAGCTCTCGATTCTCAGTGGGCTCTGCAAGGGTAAATAACACTTTTCCTTACCAAACACATGCACAGAAGAGCAGCTTATCCATGTCAGGTAGTTTTATGGCTCCTATTATCAAGTAAGTACTTTGCAATCTTTGCTGTGTTTATTGTCATAACACCCTGATGAGGGAGGAAAAGAGAATTCTCACAGATGGGAGCAGGTTCACCTGGGTACATTCTGAGTGTGGCAGGGAAAATAGTGCTGGTGAATCAAAGAAAGTAGGACCCAGAATCTCAAAGGTACTTCAGCCTCTATACCCCACATAAAATTACTTGGAAGTCAATGTGCAAATACATCTGAGGATTCTGACTTAAGTCACTGTCCCAAGCTCACATACGGAGCTTGGTAACTTCATCAGCAAAGCAGATTTAACCCTGATGTTCTCCCAGGAATCTCACTTTCATTCCTGCTAAGACACATGCACCCAAGGACAGGAGCATCCTGCATTTGCACAGCTTTCAATTAGTCCTACAGAAAGTTAGAGAGAGCAGAGCTGTTATTTTGGCTGCCTGAGCATTCCTTGTCTCTCAGAAAATCCCTTGCCTGCACCAGCCAAGTCATTTGAAATGGATTGGTTGATGCTATTAAATCTACACCCTAGGAACGAAGCCCTTACTGGCAAGACTTGTTTTTTCCTCTAATGTCCTTACCTTGTGCCAAATAAACAGTGTTAATGTCACATCATTTGCAAAGGACAGAAATCCTCTGCAGAGCTGCAACAAAACAGCCCTTCTCCCACACCAGCATGGAGCACACATCTTGGGGTAATAAAGCCTTCATTTCATGGTTCAGCACACCTGAGCTAAGGCTTGGATTCAGCAACGTGTTCGTCAACAGATCAAATTCAACACCTCCCTCACCACCCAGCTTCACTGTGAACACCTCCATATTTTATGCACATTTAACTTTAGCCCTGGTTTCCCATGAGAAAAAGAATACAAAAAATATTCAGACTGTACTTTCCACTTCTCCAGTAACTTTTGTGCATACCAGTCTACTGTAACCAAATCTGAAAGAGCACTGACATTCTTTAGTACAGTTCAGCAAGTGTCATGAAAATAGGTGACTGGTTGGAGAGAAGAAACATTTTACTTCAACAGAAATTTCTAGCAGCTCTTCAGAGCTGTCCCCTTCTCTGCCTCTCTCAGGATAGCTTTGTCCTGCCATCAGACCACGTGGGTGGTCTACCAGAGTCCAAGAGGACATAGAGTACCATGAAATATGTGTGTGCTTGTCACAAGTATAGCCTAAATAGTTACAGTGCTGTAAATATAAACAGCTGCTGTACCTTACAGCTCAAGGTAAGCCAGAACAGCTGACATAAATTGTACCAGCGTGCTATCAACATAAAACAACAGGGCACAATATATTACTGAGAGCCCCAAGCACTTCACATCTGTCTTGATACTATCATAAGTTTGACACCCATCGGTTCAAAAGATAAAATACTGCTTGCCAGGGGAATCATTTTGGCCTTGCATCAGAGAACTCATCCCCACCACAGGCCAGGCAGAAGCACTCTCTGTTCAGGCAGCGTTAAAGGATTCAGGCAATGAAGCACGAGGCAAATATGCTGATGTGTTCAGCAGGAAAATACCTGTCAAGATGACTCTCAGTCCAGCTGGATGCTTATGCTTGCATATAACCTCAAGCACCCATTTGAAAAGAGCTGCTTGCAGTCTTAAAGTTATGCACACCCTAACCCTGTACCAGGGATGCTAAAACAGGATGCAGCAGGCACTGCCTCACCACAGCATTTCAAACAGACTCTGTTATTCCTGGCCTGAGCAAGCGTGGGGTCCAGGGTTCAACACTAATGTTACTGTGCCCACTACTAAAAACATCACCTCCCCACTCCTGATAGGAAGGCTGCTCACTTCTGAACAGCAGAAGTCTTGATTAGATTATTTATTATTTAAAAACCAGCAAAAGTGTACACCGATGAGCCACACAAGTCACAATCACTACCTGCTCCCCAGATCCAAGCCTTTGCTCATCATAGAATTGCAAGGAAGGGAAGGTAAAAATAAGTCATTTTGCATATGAAGTTCTGGGGTTTTTTAAGGGGCTTTGACCTGACAGAAACCCTTGGCTTTTAGCTATTCCCCATTTAAAACCCTCTGTCCTGCTATGGCAAAATCCCTGTCATGTTTGACTCAAAGTACCTGTGTGACCCTGGTGAGGTCACTGGTGCCATTTGAATGCTGAGTGAGAGAAGTTACAGGACAGGAGACAAATGTACACTCAGCTCTCCTTCCAGCACATTCCTGGACAGAGTGCTTGACTCTGTCTGGGAGCCAGGAAGGGCTTTGGGATCCCTGGCTTCAGAGGGACCCAACAAATTTAAATGTCGTCCTCAAATTAAAGCTTCAGGGCTTTGTGGGATGTCAGTCTAAACTGGTTCAAAGAATTTGGGCTGCGTGTCAGCAGAGCACACCACCACAGTCCTAGCCTCAAGTACATTAGCTACCATGCTAAAGCCTGGCACACATCTAAGCAGCTGGCTGAATCATGACCTGAGATACAGCTGGAGAAGAGGCTCTGACTTTGGCCACAACTTCTCCATATTCATTCTGCAATGGCATCATCAATTCTGGACACCATTAGGAGGGTTACCAATTTTCACAGGTAACCCCAGTTGCTTTCCTCAGGTTCAAACCTTCAGACACAATCTTGGCCCTAGGGAACAAATGGAGCAGAAGCAGAGCAGAGCCAGGCACAGCAGGCATTTGTGACTGCTAGTGAGCACTATTGCCAGCCATTATAAAACACAGGGAAAGAGCAAGCAAGACTTTAGCCAGTTTAGATAATCCTGCAGGGAATACTACCAATAGGAGCTAATACATATGCAAGCAACAGCAAGCTGCCTGGGAAACTGAGCACTTTGCCTTCATCAGACAAAATGCAACACTTAAACTGCCTTTGGCCCAGCATTCAGTCTATTATTTAATATACATATATGCCCCCAAAGATTGTTCCTCAATATCTACACAGATCTTATTCTCTTGTGTTCAAAGTTGTAGCACAGGAGGGCAACATTACCCTCATGGTCTGAATTAAGAAGGACTGGTTTTGCTTGTCTGGAAATAGTCCAGATTTCTCCTTAAGTACCTGGGAGCAGAATTTGCTTAGGTGGAGACATCTTGCAGCCCGGATGGTGACAGCAGTGATTTCTTAGGAGTACTCAGAGCTTCTCTGTTTAACCATCCTATATTGCACAACCAGCATTGTGCTTGACCTGCTGGCTCACCTGCTCTTGCTGTTGCTGCAGACTCAAGTGGTCTCCTTCCACAATCCCTTCCTCCTCTCCTGGAAGGGCTGTACTGCTGTGAACTCTGCCATCCTCCTGCATATACTTGTAAAGCCCTGACGTCTCAGAGGAAGTGCAAGGGAAAGGACCCACAGGTGACACAACAGCACTGCTATGCCAAGATCAAAGCTTCCCCAAGAGGGGGTGGTGGGCAGCACAAGTGCCTGTCAGAAAGTCGGTGCAAAATTCAAGATGCAGAGCACTTCCAATTACAATTCAAAGCTGCTGTTTAGTTCATCATGTTTATTTAGGCATTAAAAGCAATTTTCCAAGCACATGTCTGTCACATTTAGACACAATGGGCTAGTCTGTAATTAGGAAGTATATGACCTCACTGGCTTTAATTGGGAGAAGCCTGCATCCAATCCATTTCCCAGATTATAGGAGGCAACTGGCATGAGGAGGGGAGTTCTGTGTCAGCTGAAGGCAGAAGGCACACAATACCTGCTGTAATCATCCCCCATTCATCATCACCCCCTTTACCATCAGGACTTTGTCAATGGTTTGCTCATCAATTTGCTTGTGTACCAACACAAGAGATCAGGAGAGAGATACTGCATCATAGAGAATGATCACAGAGCTGGGAGGGGGGGGCGGGGGGGACAGGGAACAAAAATAAAAACATGAAAAAAAAAAAACATGAAGGGTAATTTCTGCTTTGGCAAGGGAGCTGGGCAAGCACAGGGCCAAAGTTAGGCTTTGCTCAAACGGCTATAATTCTGCTAACTTTACACCTGTTTATGTTAGGACAGAAATTAGCCTGTACTGCCCACCAGTGCTATAGTTTAGCACACAAGAAAAAAAAATTAAGAGTGAAACACCTTGGCATAGATATAATATATATAAGGAAAAGTCCATTAGTTGCAGCAAAATGCAGCAAAGAGCTTCAAATTCTGATATATGAGCAGTTTTGGCCTGGCTAAGAACCAAGAGACACAGCTCTGTATCTCCACTGCACTGCTCCTGGTGGTGGACAGGCCATGTAACCACAGCCCATCCCAGGCACTGATTCCCAGACAAACACTGTCAGCATCTCCAGGCACAAACCATCAGCCTGCAAAGAGATCCATGCTCAGGCCCAAGAAGTCCTGCCTTCAAAATGGGGAGGAGAGAGGGGAAAAGCTATTGTGTATGAGCTGCACAAAAAGTTGTTATTGCCTTTTTTTTTTTTTTTTTCCTTTTTTTTTTTTTTAATGTGATAGGCACAGAACCTGCAGGTCTGCTAGGTTAAGACCTGTACAAGTCCAAGAACATGCAAAATAAGTGTTACAGACAGGAGAGGCTCACATTCACTTCACCACCAAGAGTCTCACTACATTAAAGTCATATCCTCTGTGTTCAGGGGCTGACTTGTCAGCTCCATTTGTTGGTAGGATACAAAGAATACCACACATTTCAAAGCAGGTCCTAGGTCAGTCACCACATTTATTTCTGTTGGCTATAATGCTTCACCTTGATGAAAAAAATCAGCTCTACTCCTTCCACTATAAGCAACATTTCTCTTCAGCTAACAATATCATATTATCAGGAAAAAAGCAGAAAATTCAGAGTTTTCATGCATCAGGAATTTCAGTATTAAAAAACAAAAGAAGCCAGATAGATTATAGACAGCCAGACAGACTGACAGCTTATTACCTTGGTTTGGGATAAAAAGCTAAGATCTCAGAACATTTTCTAGAACAAAATGTTTGATTCCATTTTTTAGCAAAAAGCAACATGCCATAAACCTTGGAATAAACTACCAAACACAACACAGTTCAGTCACTTCCTGCAGAGGTTCCCATGAGTCAGACAGAGATTCCTTCCAGTGCTCAGAGATTGACTATATGCCAGCCCTGACAAGAGGATGTGCACATGCAAACAACCTTAAAAACCCACAACACTCTGCTGCCTGAGTTGGGGTGTTCCTTCTCAAGAGCCACCTGAGCCACCTGGGGAAGTAGAAAAGAAGAGCATGGAAGATCAAGCCAGCTCCTTTTGAACCTCCTCTGCAAGAAGTGAATTAACTACAGGTCTGACTGTCCTGTATGGGGGTTTTCAGCCCCTGACATTGAGCACAGTTTGGGGAGCACACCAGCAAGACCCAGGTCAACATTTATGAACTCTTAGCCCTGTTTCTTAAAAAAAAACAATTGCTATCAGTGATATGCATCTGCTGCTGATCAGCAAGATGCTGCTAGAAGCTGCTTGTGGTGAACTCAAGCACAGTGACAGAACAGGCTCACAGAGACATGGGATAGTCATGCTTTGTCATTGCTTGGAATACAGTGTGCAAGTGGGTAAGCTGGTAGCAAGAAGTGGCTAGCTTCTAATAGCAAGATTCTATAACAGAACATTCCCAGCAGGTTTCCACCTTTTGTTTTTAAAGCTGACTGCTTGGTCTTTCATGGCTAACATTTTACTGGGGCAACAGAGAATATAAGTGAAGCGAGACAAATATTCAGACACAAGGAAATGCACCAGGCAGATAGAAATAAAGGACAAACCCACATGGTTACACTAGTAACTAGTCTAACTTCTGTTCTAAGTATAAATAATGCTATCTAACACCAAGAAACTGGCCTCTTAAGAGACAGCTAAAGCATGCATTACTTGTAGCAAGGCCTCTTGCTTCCTTCCATTCACAGTTCTCTCCTTCATGTCTATGCTAAAACAACCTATATGATTTCACATAGATTTCTGCATGTAATTTCTGTTGATTTCTGTCTGTGCTAGGCCTGCTCCAGTTTTCCTCTGGCATCCCATGCTCCCATCCTAGTCATCCATGGGGCCTATCTGAAAGATTCAACAAAGAGGGAGAGCTGAACTGGTTACTACAGTGTGCCTGCTTTGTATTCAGAGTGCGAGCAGGGGACAGACCCCAGCCTCCAGCCACAGCTTTAGGATATAAAGCAGAGCCAATGAGGGAAAGAGAAGCTGCCTGCTTACTGTTTCCAGCAGACATAAAACGTGATTCCCAACGTGTGCTCCCAGTGAAGAGGGGCTGGGGGGTGGAATTAATAGCCATCGAGCATATCATTGACTGGATTGATGAGCTAAGTAAGTAACAAACAAAAAAAGCATTCAGGGCAAATATCCAGAGGGAGGCTTACTAGGTTACTTGTGAAAGAGAAAGGGAGCAGGCGACGGGGCCTTGAGGGCCTCCAGAGCAATTAAACCCCCTCGCTGGTTTTGGACAGGCAGGGCTGGCTGAGGCTGTGACTTGTGCACAAGCCCGGGGACATGGCAAGCTCCTCTCCAGAAGCTGCTGCTTCTCTGACCGGGGGGAATCTCATGTGAAAGCTGTCAGCACCAGAGGCAGTTGCTGGAAAGCAGAGGCTGGTGCTGGTGGTGGAGGGAATGGGGATGGTGGAGGATGGTCCTGCAGCACACAAACACGTGCCCATGGGTTGGGGGACTCCTGAGAGTGTGGGGAGGGGGGGTCAGCTACAGGAAAGGCAGTGCCTGGCATTGCACGTGGCAAAGAGTGGAAGAGAACATCATTTCTTTAAACTCATCTTGCATTCAGCCAGCTGCATATAAATTTCCCTCTATCTCATCAAGCTCTCACTGTTTGGCCTCCTCTGACTGATATTGGCTCATCATACTTAATCTAGGGTGAAATTTCCTCGTCTGAGCTAAATTACTCGCAGCCATCAAGGGAAACGATATTTATTTTTCGTGGGGCTAATGACCTGTCCCCCGGACCCACCCACTGATGGTTATTTACTAGGGCCCAGATGCTTGGGCTCAAAATGAGTGCTAATGTCAGCGGGGGCCATTTCTCATTCAGGTCTCTGATTGAATTGGAGCGATCCCATTGACATTGACTCTGTGACTTTTAAGGCCATTACCCTCAGCAAGAGATGAACCTCTCATCATTGCTCCAGCACTGACAGCTGATTAGCGACAAATTACAAGCAGGAAGAACCCAAGACTGTGTTGGGTGAGGGAGGGGTGGGGAGAGGAGGAGGAGGGGTTTCAGGGGAAAAGTGCAGAGTTGGGGAAGGTAGAGTGAGTAGCAAAGGACAGTGAAAGAGTAGGAGGGGAGAGCAACCTGCTGGCACTGCTTGTACAGGGATCCAGACAGCCACCTCCCCGTGGATATCAGCCACACTGAACACCAGCAGAGCTGAGACCAAAGCTCCCTGACAGCCCTGATGCACCTTCCAGTCACGGCCCTTGCCTTTTCAGTGCTCTTAGCTGACATTAAGTACCACAAACATAACCCAACACAGTCCCCAGGACAAATTTCACCGACCACAGTGGTACCCGAGCTTCTCTTTCCACCAGTATTATTTTACTTAAGGATAAACTTTTGCAAGAATCTGTGCCACACTCACGTTTTTGTTTCTAACTACAGAAACACAGACACTTCTCTCAAACATGGGAGCCATGCAGCAGCTTTCTGAAGCAGGTCCTGCAAGAGACTGAAGAGTGGGTGCTATTTTAAAGCCGCTGGAGAAAAAATATATACATTAAAGAAAATGCTACCCACTGTGGATATAGTTCTCATCTGGATGATTTGTGAGGCAGACAATGCTCCCCTAAGTAAAAAGGAATATTTTTAGTGACATAATTAATATAAATGGAGCCATCCTGAAAGGCATTACAAGTCTTGTTGCTCTGCATAAGCAGGCTCTGAGACTCTTTACAGCTCACATAACACCAGGCCTATTGAAAAGAAAAACTGGCATAAAATACAAATGGAGAAAATGCTTGCAAGGCTGAACTGCCACAGTAACAAGTGCTCTCTCTGAAATAAAAACTGGCTTTGGCTGCTTGAGCAAACAAATGCAGTATGCCTAAGTACAGTTTCAGCATGCCATGTAAGCACCTGAGCTGTGATTTCTGTCGGTCAAGATCTAAAAATCCAAATGGACTTTCAACAGCAGTCATGTGTCTCTGAATCTCAACCCCCTGAAGAACAGTTGTTCTGAGGGAACCCAAGCCCTTGGCTGAACCTCCTGGTGCTGCTTTGGAGCTGCATTTGGCAAGTGTCTGCCCACCATTCCTGAGGAGCACCAGCAGAAGCAGTTCACTGCTCTCCCCTCTCCTGTCCTCCCACCCTCTCTCCACAGCATTTCCTTTACTGATCTCCACAATTCTCTAGGAAAGACACCACATACTCAGACACCTTAAAAACCTCCCAGGGACTTGGCAACAAACAGTGTATTGGACTAGCTGTATACCTCATTGCATTTTATGGCCTGCTTAGAAAAACTGTCACCTTCATTCATTCCAGCCACCTTACATCCCAGATGTAAGTCCAGAGCTCATCCACTCCTGTGGATTTAGATACCCCACACTGCAGAGCTGAGGGGTTTGCCATCAGGTTTGGTTATAGCTGACCAAGACACATGGGTGCAGCAGTTGACCAGCAAGCTGGCCAGTGCTTTCACAGGTTACAAGCCTCGTCCCACCTTCTGTCCTGCCTGTTAAACACTTGATGGTTTCCACAGACTATTCTACCAGTGTAGAATGCTTTACCACAAGCATAAGCCATTGCATGCCTATCAGCATGTAAGGCATGATAAGGGGTGAATGTCCATCCTCTGATCCTCATGGGAAGCTCCCTGGAGTGCTGCCCAGGTTTTAAAAGATCCTAGCAGCAAAATTTCCACCTGAGAGACCACCCCATGAGCTCATTGCCTCCACTGAGGTTCTCTTCATAAAAAGAAATTGTACTCTAAAGTTAACTACTCTTCTAGTCCAATTTCCCTTTTTCCAATTGCTTCTGTACCCATACCAGCCCATCAGTGGGCAGGAACATGACCTGCCCATTCAGCAGGTCCAACCTGTTCTGACATTGCCAAGCCACCCCCTTCCACCACTGCAGACCTGTGTAAGGCCCTTCCCTTTCCTAGAGCAGGACAACATGTCCCTGGAACACTCAATAAAAATAAAATCTTTCTATAGAAAACAGACTGGGTTTGATAAGCTCATTTTGAAGTGAAAGCAATAAAAAAGGTTGGATCAGATCACTCAACCAATTTGTGTACATCTTCCAACTTAAGGCAGTCTTCCTCAAGGAAAGGACAGAAACAGAACATCTTTTCCCCACAGAATTAATTTCCCCAACAAATGCAGGATTGGGAAGCTTTTGTCATCTTTCAGACTGGAGAAGAAATCTGAGTAATTGAAATAAATCTTCACTTCACTTTTAAAGTGATAGACTTAAATCTTTGGAAGAGGTTTAATCAGAACTAAAACATTGAGGTACTTAATTTACAAATATTGATTCTATGAACATGGAATTAAAATGCAGTTGGCATGATTTACAACATTAAGCAATATTTAAATTTTTGAGGCCAGTGTAGGTAGATAAGTTATTGGCCAAGAGGTAGAGAATGGGTTTGGTAGAGAGGTAAGGTATGTCACTTGGCCAAACAAACCACAACTATTCAATATCTGCAGCATCACAACACTTGGTAATCAAACTAAGCCTCAGAGCATGCAAATACTGTAAAATATCTTGCATCAGCCCTTAAAAAAAACAAACACAAATAAAGGGAAAGAAGACACTTCTTGACACGTTCTGAAAAAAGCAAAACAAAGCTTGCTAGTCTCAGGAGGTCTGCGTGAAGCTGACAGGTAAAGGAAGCTCCAGTTTCTGGTTGCTGAGCAGCAGTGGGAAAGAGAAGCTGAGGGAGTCCCTACCTGCCTGGGCAAGCTGGACAGTTGCTGGGGTGAGTCTGCAAGACCAGGTATCTAGACAGGCTCATGTTCCCCTGGCCAGCCTGGCTGGTCAATTGGGATGACATATTTTAGGCAGCTCTGTACACTGTCCACAAATCCCCATCGGCATCTACAGATGGCCCACTTTCCCCCCTCCCTCCCCCCTTCTTTTCTCTGCTGTGTCTAACAGCTCTCAGAGGCTACAGAGAGGAGAGCCAGAGCTGCAGTGTACTGTGCTCTGCCACAGAAGCCAGGTAGACCTCAAATTTAGCAGAAAGGAAAACCTAAAATCTGAACTTGCAATACTGTCCAGTCTGTGTTGTCAGGAACCTGCTCTCTGCTTCAGGCTCGCACACACAGCATGACCTAACAGCAGCATTTGAACACTGATGTGCATGTGTTGCAGGATAGACCAGAAAAATGTCCTGCAAAGTTTGTCACTATACAATCTTTGTTTTTGCTTTAGTATTTGATATACTATATTTCAGACTGTAAAATACTCTCTTACTCTGCACTTCATGAAGAATTATAAGATATACCCGAAACCTGGGAATACTTTACAAAGCCTGGAAGACGGGGTGAACTGCCAAAAGGAAATAAAGATCCAGTTTTATTTTCGTTTCAAAATATCTGTCTTTTCACATTTCCCCATTCCTAATTGTTTTCTTCTTCAGTACTAGACAGTGACACTCAGAAGATGGAAAAGACCTCTTTCACCACTCACCCAGTTTCATTTTGCTTAAGGTTTAGTGAAACTGGACCAAACCCAAGGGAAACAAGTTAAATAGATAAGTTCAGCAAATATTTTCTGTATACATATATACTCACACGTACTCTGCTTACTCTGAAAGAAGAAGCTGGTTTACCTCTGTGAAAGAATCTGCTAGTGCTGGCTGACAAACTATTCTCAAGATCCAGGGCTTTTGCCTAGGAATTTATTTGTTGTTATTTTTCATTGTTGTTATTATTACCTTCAAAGGAAAACAAAAAAGGATTCAGCTCCTAACCAGGCTTCAGTTCCGCAGAGGGCTTGACAGCTGGTTTTATTTTAATGGAGGCAAAGAAAAGTCCCTCAGCTTTGAGCTGGGCTTCTGTATCAGCTTTAGATGCACAGAGGATGACCACCTCTGGACTTGCCTGTGACTGCAGCACCTAAATGCTTCTGTGTCAGGAAAGTAGCACATCCAGTGTATCTGCTCAGAGGCATTAAGCCCCATGGAAAGCCATGCTTCAAGAAAAGCCCGAGGGGTGCATAAAAGAAAGCTGGGGAGGAACTTTTTACAAGGGCATGTTACCCCTTTTTACAAGGGGTAATGGCTTTAAACTAGAAGAGGACAGACTTAGATTAGACATTAGGAAGAAATTCTTTCCTTTAAGGGTGCTGAGCCATTGTCCCAGGTTGCCCAGAGAAGCTGTGGCTGCCCCAATCCTGGCAGTGTCCAAGTCCAGGTTGGATGGGGCTTGGAGCAACCTGGGCTGGTGGGAGGTGTCCCTCCATGGCGAGGGCTTTGGGACTAGGTGAGCTTTAAGGTCCCTTCCAATCCAAACCTCTGATTCTGTGACTGAGGAACACAGTACCTCCTGCAGTCCACCAAGCAGCCCCGGGAGTCCTCAACAGCTTTTGTGAGACCTTCTAAGTTACACAGCCTTCCCAGCTCAGCCTGTAAAGCAAGGCCACTCTGTAGCCCAGCAAGGCCACTTTGTAGCCCAGCAGCTGTATTTCAGCAATGCATTTTCCAGGACCAGCCTTGCTGCGTGCCTCCTCCTCTTTCACTCTGGAGCAGGCTGAATTTGCAGGGATCTGAGAGCATACTTACTGCAGGGTGACAGCTACATTAGGGACCTAAAGTTTCCAAGGGGTTCTCATGTATTGCCTTCCTTTATACTATCAATGTATCTTTTCCTTTGTGTATACTGGGAAGTCCTTCACTTTCAGAGGCCAACCTTGATCACCCTTAGTGAAATTCAACTTATATTAATCCAACTCTGAAAACATTTTCTATTATATTTTGTCAGTTGGGCCCAAAACTATTAATCCATTTTTAAAATGCAGACCATTTTGTTTTTAATCACATACTTCTATTTTGAGTTGGGTGCACTGTAATCCATGGAGTTCTGTAATTTTCCACCTCATTTATTCTGGATTTAATGAGCTGGTAATAATGTATATTTCCAGCTGAAATGACTGCCTGAAATGTGGAGCAGAAAGTCACAAAAGTATAGAACTTGAGGAGGGAACATTGCTGCCTGAAGTTTTATGGAAATAAAACCAAGCAAGATGAAGACATGCAAGATTAAAGACAAATCAGCCAGTACATGTTGTTTGTTCCACGGCTTGAAGATACAATCTGCTTTTCCTCTGCTCCAGGAAAGCAGCAATTCAATTGTAAGCAAGAGCAAGCAGAAGTTTCACATGTTAGATGCATACTTATATCTAGTGCATGTTCTTCTGCTCCCTCTGGCCACATGACACTGTCATGTCATGATACATTAAAAAATCCTTTTTTGTCTCCAAATATGGCAACAGTTAGATATTTCCACAGTAGCTTTGTTTCATGTGAAAATACATGGTGTTTTAACCCGGTTTAATTTCCAAAATAATAAAAAAGTTGCATCTTTTTGCATAGCATCTTTTTTGATACAACAATAAGTACAAAATCAACTCAGCTCTCTCTCAGATCTCAAAGAGAAACATGGCAAAACATCTAGTCTGTCTCTTTAAAAGGGAAACTGCTTTTAAATATGATGTTTAAAATACTAGTTTAAATGCTACACTCACAGTCCTGCTCTGCAAACTGTAAAAAAAAAAAAAAAAAAGATTAGCCAAAGACATTTCCCCTGTAATTAGATTCACTCCCCAGTTAAAAAAAAAAAATCAACAAAAAAACCAAACCACCAATAAGAAACTCACAAGGAAATAAAAAGTCCTGTGGTATATTTTCACTGCTGTACACAGAATGCTATGAATAATGTAGCTGTGCTAATTGGTACCCATTAGGGCACTGAATCAGAATCCCACTGCACCAAACAGGCTTCCTTTTCCTGATAATAATAATACTTGGAAGCAGCTCCCCAACAATTTGGGGGCTAATCACAGAGACTCCTGTATACAGTATAGCACTGCATTATTCAAAAACCTAATGAAATTCCAGGAAACATCAGATGCAGCAGGTACATGAAGATAATTTTGTTTTTATAACCAATTTCAGTCAGATAAATACTAGAATCCTTTCCAATTTTCCCCCCATGAAACTAAAGTGTCACTGAGATTTACAGCCCCCTCAAGTTCTCTTTTCAGAGGAACATTCATTTACATAAACAGATAATCCCAGATAAAAATTTCCATTAGACAAAGGTGAAATGGATCAATTTTCTCTGCCAAGACAAATCTTAAATCTTGAACAGATAGGGTCATTATTACACCAGGCCCATTTCAGAAATAATGTATTAAAAAAAAAATCAGCCGATAGCAGCCATTTCCAGCTTTCCAATTATCTTTAAGAAAAGCTTATTCTGTGGACAATAAAGCACATTACTGCACAATATGATACAGTCCATAAAGATCACAATGTTTTATGAAAGGTTAAAGAAAGCTCAGCACATTTAGGGGAATGTCATAACCCACAAAGTCTTTCAAGACTTAACTGAATCCACGCACAAGCTGTGCAAACATTGTGCTAGGGTTGCAGTGCTCCCCTCCTGGTATCAAAACAGAGCCCTGGGAAGCATGTGTGACCCTGCTTCCACCCTGGAAATCAGGTATTCACCTGCCATAATATGAAAGGGAAAGGAGATGCATAGCTCTCCTTCCTCCAGTGAGGAAGTGAATTCACCCATCCCTACTTCATGTGCTCATGAGGAAGAGATGGCTGCTCATGAATACTCACCAAACCATGGGTCCCTCTGCCCTTGCTTTCAGGATCAAATGGCTCTCCTCAGCCCACAGGGATGGTGGCCTTGACAAAAAAACCACAGGTGAAGGTCACTGTCCACCTCATCTGGCATGTTGCCCCTTCCCTCTCTACCTCCCCCCCCAAGATAGTTTCAGCATGAAGGCAGCAGATCATCTCCCTACCACTGCCCCTCACTTCCCACCAGCCACTGGAGCCCTCAAGGCAAGGCCAGACAGAGCAACCATCTCCTCAGCTCTTCCCCTGGCCCAGAACTCCAGAGCAGGCAAAGCCAGGCTGGAGTACCCTCCTGCAGCAGAGGGGCCACGCTGCTCTCCAGTGCCATGAGTTCGTCAGGCCTCTGGGAATGGAGTTTATGAGGGGTGACAGTGGTAAGGAGAAAGTGCTGGAAATCACTGCCTAATAGACAACAGCCACCAAAGCGAAAACAAGCAGTAACTTCCCTGACTTGTTTGTTCATCTAAAAGGAATCAAATCTGCTATTTAACTAACTGCCCCTTACGGGTATCACATGGGGAATGGGGAGAGCAAGGACATAAGGCCTGAGTGAAACCTGGCTAGTGGCAAGAAATAAGATCCCATCAGAAGACAGAACCTGCAGGAAGGCTTTGTAAGGGTCAGTGCCAAACCCAGGCCTGCAGAGCACTACATCTGCTCATGATTTGAGGAGATAAGGCTGTGTGAATGAATCCCCGGGAGAGCTTTAGAGACCACAGTGCTACAGGTCCATGAACTGTCACTAGCTCTGAAATGAGAGAAATAGGAATTACCTAAAAAACAAATGGGAACCAACAGGCACATCTGGACATGCTTTTCCAAAGTCTTCCTCTGTAAGTCTAAGGCAAAGCAGTTAAGGGCAACACAAGAGCATTGTGTGAACCATCTTCTCCTGAGGGGGGACACATCTTTTAAGGAGGCTCTTTTTTAATGCTCTCCTGGAACAGAGGCTGCTGGTTCCCTTACAGCTGCCAGCACTCAGGGTCCCTGGCTTACCTTCTGTCTGGTCACCATCACAATAGAAAATGCAAACCCTACACAGTAACAGATACTCATCTAAATGCAAGAAAGATGCAAGTTTGCACAGGAAATATTCACACTTCTCTTCTTCCAGGCTCTTCTGGTTTAGCTTCCTTCAGAATTTGTTTGAGACATTGACCTAATGGTCAGTTTCTTCACATAGAATCTTAGATCTGGTTTGGTTTCAAAAGATTTTTAAAATCACAATCCTATCAAGCATCTGCTAAAACAGAACCTGGTCACAGTGCTCCCTCCAGGACTCCATTCCCCAAAGGTGTTATTCAGTGCATGCATGTGTGAACCCCACTGATAAAAAGTGATGTGTCATGAGAACTTGTGCCATTCAGAGAGGGAAAGATGGAGCAGCACAAATCTTCACGATGGCTGATTTGCTCTGTAAGAATGATACTTGCAAACATTTTTGAAAATAAGAACTCTTCACTTAGTCTAGCCACCAACAATAGAGACAGACCAAATCTGAACAGAAAAATTGAACTGTCTGGAATACCTGTTCTCTGGTAAAACAAATTACCACATCACCAGGAATGAAAAGTTCCTTCCTGCATTGCTAGAAATGTAAGTAACTTTACTGACACCAGAAGAAAAACCTGACATTATGCAACTGAACAATTCTACTACTCGATATAGCAATATACATGGTCATTAGTTAGCTGACAGCACTGATGTTGAATGAAACTATGTACGCTATAAAAGATTAACACTGCCTTGAAGTGAAATCTGGTCAGATTTTTCAAGCAATGTTTGTGCTTAACTTTCTGCCCTATAGAAAGAGGACAGAAAGCCTGTTGCAAATTTCCAGCACTTGAAACTGACCTTAATCTATTGAAAGAATCACTCTGTGCAGAATTTCAAAATGATTATTGGAATTTTAACAGAATGCCCTGTTTGAAAAAGGTGCTTTTCTGTGAACAGAAGCCCTGGAGATGAACTTAAACAGTACTTAAAAATAATCACAGAATATACATCTGTTCTATCCTACCACAGACGGCAAAAAGCTCAGTAACAACACTTCTTTTTAACTTTTTTAACTCCCTCAGCCCATGTGTAGAAGAGAACAGATCTAAAAAGACTTCATGATTTACTGACCACTGCTCAGAAGCTGTTGTAGAGAAGAGACTTGGGTGGCCCAAAGGGGTCAAATGCTTCTAAATAAAACAAGATAATTGTTGTAATCCAGGAAAAAACAAAAACAATGAAGCAGGCTACTCCTATGAACCAATACAACTATGACAGATCACGCTGGGGCTTAATTTGTCTCATTGTGCAACATTTCAGCTGAATTTCAATTGGCTGAAGATACAGAAACTACAGTAAAAGAAACATAATTTTTATTTTCAGAAGCGTCAGGCAATGTGACTGAAGTTGTTGGGCACAAAAGTCAGCATAGCTTGACTAAACAGACACTTGCAGTTCACTAGAAGATGGTACATGCCTATCTTCATCATTTTAGAAACTGCTTTAGTTTTGAGGTGAGATAATCATCCAAGTAGAGTCACAGTGCTTTGAACTGTTACCAGAAACTTTTTTTTGTATGTGGAAACACTTACTATTGCAAGGGCTGGTGTATCAGTCATAACATCTAATGATGTGGAGATTGTTGCCTTATAAAATTCACAGCTGGGTAGCTACATGGCTCAAGGCTAAAACTTATTTTAAAACCCAGTGTTTTAGGAGGGAGAATATTTATTAAAACATTTTGCCCATTAAATTATATGACATATCATTGGTCATTCCATATGATGCAGTGCCAGTCCTTTTTTAGCCAGTCCACTTGGGATGACTGCTGAAAACCTGGCAAGTCTATTTGACAAGTCCACATCTTAATAATTTACTAGTCCATAAATAAACTAAAAAAAAAAAAAAAAAAAAGAAAAAAGAAAAAAACAACATTCCAGCAGCCTGAGAGAAACTCACCAGTTTGGATGCCCAGAATCTTGCTCCATCATACAGCCACAGTTGTTCTCTTCATGCTGTCTGTCAAAGACTGCCATTCAAAAAGATAATTGCTTGATCTCCACCTGTCATGGAAGAACACAGAAGTTATATTTAAACAATAATGAGGCGGTAGGTCTCCTGATTGTTTTTTTTCTGGAAATGTGGTGGAGAGAGAAACACCAATAAACATTATTTCAGTGATTCCACAGGTATTTTGAATCTGCTTCCTTGAGCTGATGTGTGTCTTAACTTGAAGAGAACAAAGATGAACACTATGAGGCACCTCGTGGGGGTGAGAACAAGGGCAGGCTGGACTACCTGAACACAAGGAGGGTGGCGGGTCCCCAGATCAGAGGTGGCAACTGTGTTCTGTTTGGTCTTTGGCCAGACTCCTTAATGTTGGTAGAGTTATCTGCTCTTCATACTTGAGATGCAGAAGAGAAGGCCAAGCACAGAACAAAGAGACCTCCCTGAATGAACAGCTGTTAAAATGGCTTTCCTGCCACAGCAGAGGTTTTCTCTGGAAAGTTCAGGAGGGGATGCACACAAATATAACCAGGGGACCCAAGAAAGCACAGCAATATCCAGTAGATCTTTAGTTTTACAAGATCCCACCTGAGCCTTTGCTTTGCACTAACTCTCTGGGAAAAAGAACATCACGTTTTATGCTTGAAACAAAAATGTCACTGTTGCTAACAACCAGGGGCACAACCCTCTCCCCATTGTGCAATCACTTGTATGACAATGCATGGATACTGTTATTCATACTTATACTGTACAAGTGCTCCCAAAATGTCAGACTTTCCTATTGACACTAAAGTGGTTGGAAATTAAAACACAGCTTTGGGCAGGGAAACAACTCCACTAAAAAAAGAGAGAGAGAGACACCTTGGCCATTGCTCATAGCTGCTCCTAGCTGTCTTCCAGGTTCTATATATTAACTAAGCTTATGTACAAAAGCCAGTTTTTTAACTACTGTCAGCACTGCAGAGTCAATACAGCAGCAGTAGAGCAAGCTGTTCTGCCTCATGCCTCATCAACATTTCTCACACTCTGTATCAAAGCATGAACATTAGCAAATTCAGCTGCCCTTCAAACTTCTAGCTCCAGTCAGGAGAAAGCATCTGTAGCTGTTTAACTCCTTGCAAGGCTGCTGAAAAAAATCTTAGCTTGCCAGTAATACTCACAATAGCTAAGCCTGATTGTTCTGTGACACATGGCCGTAGGACAAGCTCTGTTCACTTTCTATGGCTCCCTCCAATTACCTCTCACAATCCCTCCCTCCCCAGGAACAGGGAGCAGCAGGCTAGCTGTAAGCTTTCATAACTCACTCACATCATTCAGCATATCCATGAGCATCCAAAGATGTTAGAAGGGGAAGAGTACACTTCAGATGTTGGTAGGATCACTTCCTAGTGACACAGCAGAAGCTGACAAAACAGCAGCCCTGGTGATACGTCTGTTGGGGAGTAAAAAGCTTTCAATCCAGCAGTCACTTTGAAGGCTGTAATGCTGTCAGGAGGCATCCATCAGTTCTGCAGACTGTAGGAAAAGATGAAACAGGATAAAGAGGGGCTTTGGGCAAGAGTAACTGAAACCTTACTCCTTATGTCTTGGTGTGCACAGAACAAGCTGGGAGTTAAACCACTGCCTGGCTTTATCCGAGTCCAGCATTGCAAGGAGAGACTGTCAACTTCATTCCAAGGTTATGGAAAAGGAGCAAAAGCACAACAGAATTCTAAAGACTGCTCAAGTCTCAGTGCTCTGCAGTGCTTTTGGGGTGTGCTGATGAGTCTTGTATGACTGACAAGGTATGGTGTGAGGCATGGAGTGTGAACCAAAGGAAATGTCAAGGAAGCTGTAACTGGAGAACAGAAAAGAAAAATTCTAAGAAATGTTTCAAAGAGCATTAAAGAATCTTGCATAGACCTTGCTTCTTGTTTGATAATTAAAAGAAACCATCAACACCTTAGCTTAGATATCTGGAATTTTCTGATGAAACAGACAAATAATTTGATGAAAAAAGGAGAAAATGATGGAGGGAAGCTAAGTAGACAGACAATAAGGATGAGACAAGGATGACCTATAGATATCCAAAAGATCACGCTTTTATACATTTACAAGTCAAGATAACTAAGGAAAACCTAAACTCTCTGAAAACAAATTAACTAGCTGGGGGAAAATCCTAATCCTGGCAGATAGGCCACAGTGTGTATAGTGCAGTCAGCACCATAAGACAATGATTTCCTTACTGTTTCTCAGATCTTTGTGTCCCAAACATTTTTGCAGCCAAGGCAAACTTTTATTTTGACACCCCCAATTCTCAAACTGTACCACTGCAAAATTTTGGCATTTAGCAACAACCAGGGGGAAAAAAACCAAACATGATTTGCATGTGCTCATTTTGGCAGATGAAGAAAAAACAAAAGAGCAGTAAGATGATCCCAAATGCCAGGCACCCAGACCTTGTCTGGGATTAAAGCAGCACATCACAGATCAACTTTCAGAGCACATTACAAGTTTGGAAGTGAAAATCAAGCTAGGCTTACAAGTCCTCATCAGAGCCAAATGAGAACGTGTGTCTCCTGTCAAGTTTACAGTGACACTCAAATACCTACACAGGTCAGTCAGGAACAGTGTGGTCTACAATAAAAGTGCTGGAAAGGGCACCTAATCCCTTGACACTGAGAAACCACTCTAAGTGACCACACTGCTTAAAATATGCTTAATCATCATGGAAAACCCAGCCTTAATGTCTGTTGAGAAGCTGCTCAAGCAGTTCAAATTGTGTAAAACACAACTGTAATACTAAGGCTGTGTAGACTCTTAAGAGAGCTTTAGAAACACAAAAAAATTGGGAAATTTGCTGTCAGTCTTTGACCATGCAAGGGGAGATTCAGACTTTCACAGGAATGTTCTGGTTCTTGCTCTAGCAAAGTCAGAAACCCACATGGCTCTCCAAGGAGTGAAATTACCGTATCGACCAAAGTCTGTCCACAGTCCCTCACCCTCATTATAAATAAATCACACTCATCACACTAGAGAAACAAAACCTCTGTGGTCAAAACAGTTTGTCTCAAAATGCCTTCTGTCATTAAATGAATTTCAGCAGTGATAGAATTTGATAGGCAAGCTAGAGTTAGAGAGACCACTAAGTATGAAAAAGAAACCCCAAACCTAAGCTCCTAAAATTCAGGACTCCATAGGAAGGAGTTCTAATTTTCTCCTACCATTTTCACTGGGGAGCAGGTTTTGTGACACATGATTAAGCAGATTTCCAAATAGCTTGCTTCTTTCCCTGAAAATCCACCGATTTATAAAAAAAAATTCCTTTGTTCCTTCATCACATTCAGCTTCAGAACCTATGTGGAAAAAAACCCCAGCCATTTGTCAATTAATTCCAGTTATTTAGGTTTAGGACTATTATGCTGCACAATTTGTTCATACGCATCTGCTTAATATGGAGGGAAAAGACGCAGCTAAATTGGAAAAAAAATAGCAGGCTGTGCAGGAGAGGTACCTTCTTCCATTGTGTGCACAGTGCATTTTTGCTGACTGTAAGCTTTCACTCAGCAGGAAAAAGCCCAAATGCCATCCCTGCTCTTGCTATTGGCAGCTGCTCTCTTATCACCAAAGAGAATTTATCGTACCACTGACAGATGCTGAAATTCAGAAGCTGGAGCTGAAAGCCAAAGGGATTGAATCAGGAAACAAAAAACGAAGGGAAAAAAAAAAAAAAAAAAAAAAAAAGAAGGGCCCTACCAAAACAAGTAACTTCACTGCACACACTGCACATGCATCTCTCCATGGGGAGAGGAAAGAGAGCCTGAACCCCCACAGCAGATGTCAGGCATTCTGTTTTGGGTACTCCTGGAAGCTGCTCAGGCTCTGTACTGAGAAGAAACCACAGAGAACTTACCACAACAATCCTGGTGGGGACAGAGAGAGAAAGCAAGATGGATTTTCAGGGAAGAGGGCTTTTTTCAGGGAAGATTCTTTAGTATGAAAGTCACTCTAATGATCAAACACCAGGTAGCTGAGTTTCTCACAGCTGCTCATAAAAGGAGTTCATGGGTTGAGGGTGTCCTAGTATTTCTGTTTTTTCCCCTTCCCTACTCTATCAAAGACTGACTTCCACAGAGCTACAAACCTGATTATCTTACATACCACTCCACCACACAGCAACCTCCATTAGTTAATTTCACAGATGCTTTGGGTACTTCCAGTGAAGAAAGAGACAGGGTCTGCTTTACATGACAAGGCTCTTAAATATCACCACCTCCTGATGCAACTGTCAGTAAACACGCATTCCCTCCACAGCCCTTTGCAAGTTTTAATTGCACACTGATACAGAACCACGGGTGCTTTAGGCAGATGAATAACTAGGTCTTTATGTTCATAAACCCGTGTCTGTATTTTATTCACAGTCTTTGCAGTGTAGCATCCTCCTGAACACAGCACTCTGAAATACACCTCCCTTTTCCCATTCCTTCTTCATAAACATGGGCCAGGAGAAACAGCTGGACTCTGACACAGCTGTGAGCAGGATGCAAATCCAGGCCATACCTTCCACCAACATGCCCAAATACATTTTCTCAACTAAGGTCAGACTGAGAACAGATCTCAGTTCCAGACAATGAACTGTCTTTTCTGGAAAACTCAGAGCAAGCCGAATTCTTCCACAGCATCAGATTCCAAGAGTGCCAAAAGGAGTCCTCGGGCACCTCCTACCTCTTTGCTTGCCACAAACATATGAAAAGCCATGTCTTCCTCTCAAAAAAAATGAAACTGGGAGGTGTTTCACCGGGTATTTTGAAAGCAAAGGCTGAAGCAGGGAGGCAGAGCCATCCCAGGAGTGCCAGCACTGCCTCGATGCGCAGTGATGCAGGTTGGCGAGAAGCGGCAGTGGCGGGATGAGAGCCCAGGCCAGGGCTCGGGATCTCTGCCATCGGCCAGGCCCAGCAAGAGCCTCCGGAGCCGGGAGGTCAGCCCGCTGCGGGCTGATAGCACAGTGCCAGGCTGACACCTGGAGGGAGCCTCAAAAATCAGCACCAAGATTAGTTTCACTCTTAGTTTCAAAACTGAAAATTGTTTGTTCCTTTCTGGGGTTTTTTTGCTCCCATTTTGTATTGAGCATTTGAGATCTTTTGTTTGGATAATTCTTCCTCCAAGTCATTTAGTCATTTGCTCCCTGAAAAAAACACAGCAGAATGGAGCAGGATATAAAAAAAACCTGTTAGTACTACAGAACCTACACCCCACAGTACAAATAAACTTGCTGTTCTCTCCCAGGATTTCCTCAAACATCAAGGCAGGTAACTGCTGACAACAGGAGAACAGGGCACGGCTGGGGTTATCAGAAATCAGTCCAGCTCCTGCGATCCCCTCAGCCACCTCCTCGATAGCCTTCCCTACCTTTTTCTGCAGGGATGATGAGTTCCAACAGAAAAGCATGGAATCTTCAGGCACGGTCATCTTTACTCTCAATTAATCTTATCTGCCAGCAAAATTAGGGAGACAGTATAGGAATCAGGGCAAGCTACTTACCCATGAGGTCGATTCAGGTCTAAGCTATCACGCACGGATGGCTAACTTCAATCATTTACGCATACAACACAATTGTTCAATAAGCTCAAAATAAATAGTAAGTAATTAATTTAAAGCTGCCCTAATTGTTTCTCAACTTTCCGTAGTAATTAAACCTATAACACTTTTCCTATCAAAGCTTCAAAGCTTTAATTTAAGAGCCAATTAAAGCTTCTTTTAAAAAAACAAAACACCAAACAACAAAAATCAAACAAACAAAAAACAAAACAAACAAACAAATAAAGAAAAACAAACAAACAAACAAAAAAACCCAACCAAAACCCGTTCTGTCAGCTCCCGTTCCTTTTGACTGAACTCTGAAGAACTCGGGATTTCGTTTAAATTGCACGGGGCTTAGCAACAAAGTAGTTTTTCCCAGGTATAATGTTCTTAGCAACAAAGTAGTTTTTCCCAGGTATAATGTTCTTAGTGAGCTAACGAGTCAATGGACGCTTAAGACTAATTAAGGTTTTAACTTGTTAGCACTTTGTAATCAGTAGGTGGCTGGAGTAAAGTGAGCCAGGGCTGGATCACACGGTGCATGTCCTCAGGACAGCCGCAGCTCCCTCCCCTCAGCTAAGGTGCCAGCTGCACTCCTGTGCCCTTAAACGCCTGTCTGCAGAAACCTGCCTCATCTCCCTCACTCAAGACAACACTGCAGAGAGAAAAGCCCGTGGGACACCTGTTAGGATAAAGATTGCCACCATGTAGACACACTGTTAGCTTGGTCACACTAGGCTTCTTCAGAGATTTCAGCTCCCTAGGGCACCAGGTTAACCAAAACAGGACAGTTTCCTGCTCTGAGCACAGCTGGCACAGCTCAGCCCGAAGTGGAGCTGTTCTTTCACCAGAGCAGCAACATCGATCGACAGCCTGTGAATTATTTCCCTTTTGGACAAGCGATCAGGTAACACCTTCGTGGCCTCTGAAGACTTGGCTGCCAGGAAACATTTCCAGCCGAATTCCCAGCCCTCCTGTGACCCCGCCAGGTGGGAAACTCACCGAGCCACCTCCAGAGCTCCGCCCGGCTTAACTTTTCTCAGCATCGCACCCCGCCACAGAAATGTCTTCTTCCAAAAGTTTCTAAGGGATGCACAGCATTTCTTTTTGGACAAAATTACCCGTTGTGATAATAACCTAATATTTTCTTGTACATCTTAGGCCATGAGAGCTCTACCTGGAGAACCAAGTTACACTCACACTGACAATTTCCAAGCAGAGACGCATTTTTCCCCACATCCTCTCAGCCTGGGACATCTCAAACGCAGCCCCTCCCCGCAGAGCTGAAATCCCCACTTTTCCAGCCTGGTTTGCTCCCCAAAAGCCCCAGGAACACCGCACTTTCCTCCCGCCCTCCCCGCCGCCCGCCTGAGGGGACGAACGGCGCCCCCGCGCGCCCAACCGCCACTCCCGCCAGCAGCGCGCGGGCGCCGCGGTGACGCCATCGCCCTGCGACGCGGCCGCTGCCGCTCAGGGCCGGGCGGCGGGAGGGAGCGGGTCGGGCCGGGCCGGGGCGGAGGTGGGAAAGATGCGGGAGATGCGGGTTATCCCCGCGGGCGGCGGCCCGTGAGGGGGACGGCGGCGGGGCGGCGGTCAGGATGCACCAGAAGCTGCTGCGCAGCGCGCACTACATCGAGCTGGGCAGCTACCAGTACTGGCCCGTGCTGGTGCCCCGCGGCATCCGCCTCTACACCTACGAGCAGATCCCCGGCTTCCTGAAGGACAACCCCTACATCACCGACGGCTACCGGGCCTACCTGCCCTCCCGCCTCTGCCTCAAGAGGTGAGGGCAGCCCCGCACCGCACCGCACCGGCCCTGCCCCGCCTCGCCCCTCACCCCCCCCCCCCCCGCTCTGTCTCCTCCCAGCCTCTTCATCCTCTCCAACGAGACCGTCAACATCTGGAGCCATCTGCTCGGCTTCATCCTCTTCTTCACGCTGGGCATCTACGACCTGACGGCCGTCCTGCCCGCCGCCGGCGCCTCCCGGGAGGACTTTGTCATCTGCTCCGTCTGCCTCTTCTGCTTCCAGGTGGGGGCTGGCGGCACGGGCATGGGCTGGGGGCTTGCTCAGGGGAACTGCTTTGAGAAGGAGAGCTTTAAAACACACCAGCAGTGCTTTCACACACTGTGTGTGTGGGACTGCACAGCAAGATGGACTCGGGTCACACCTAAAATCACAGCAGCATGGAATGGTACAGGTTGGAAGGGGCCTTTAAAGCTCATCTAGTGCACTGGACATCTCTGGGCAACATGAGCCTACACTTATTGTGAAAAATGTCTTCCTTACATCTAGTCTAACTTCACCCTCTTAGTTTAAAACCATCACCCCTTGTCATGTTACTACAGGGCCTGCTAAAAACTCTGTCCCCATCTTTCTTACAGGCCCCCTCTAGCTGTTGAAAGGCCATTTGAAGGACCTGGGAAGGCATGTTTGACATGGCTGTGCTTTTTACAGCAGACTTGCAAGCTCACTGGTTGAGCTGATTTTGACCTACTCAGTATATGGAATAAACCAGGGAGGAGTCAGCAGAGCTGGTGTAGGAAAAAGGCTCTGAAGGAGAACTAAATTGTGCAGGGCTGCGTTTCACAGCTTCACCAGGGTTGCTGGGGTTCAGGGGTGGCTGACGTGGTTCCCAGACAGCAGCAGCTGCTACTGGGAAGGGCCATTTCTCAGTGAAAAAATGAGAACCTAAGCAGTCTGTGCCACTTTTCTTGTGCATTCCCTCAGTCAAGTCACATGAGTGCCAGCAGATCTGGGCTTTGGGTTCTGCTCAAGGTAGCTCCTGGTCCCACTGTGCTCATGCAGACCCAGCCCTGCTCCCTCACCTGCTGGCTCCTTGCTGTGCTCAGACCTGGCCTCAGGAGCCCCCTTGCTCACCTGTGCAGCCTGGGGTCCTCACATCTTGCCAAGTTCTCTGTCCCTCCTCCCCTCTGCCAGAGGTGGTGATGTTCCCTTCTGCCCCGTCAGAACAGAACACGGCACAGATGAACAGACGCCCTGGGGGCTTCAGAGCTTGAGTTTGCCCTGCTCGCTGCCGCTTCCCCCGCCACTGATGGGTCCTCCTCCCACCCCGTCCCAGGTCTGCATGCTGTGCTCGGTGGGCTATCACCTCTTCTGCTGCCACCGCTCGGAGAAGACGAGCCGGCGCTGGATGGCGCTGGACTACGCGGGCATCTCCATCGGCATCCTGGGCTGCTACGTCTCGGGCGTCTTCTATGCCTTCTACTGTAACAACGTGAGTCGGGAGCAGTCCTGGAGGGGGCCGTTCAGTTCCTGGGGTCAGTCTCCACGGCCCAGGAAGGGGGGGTCCTGGCAGGGTGTCGCAGCACAAGAGGAGTCAGGGTAAACTTCACAGGTCCTGCTGCTGCCAGAGGGATGAGGCTGATCAGGGCTGATCATATCCCCATCACAGGGAAATCAAACCCCTCACAGGAGGCAGAAAGAAGAAGCTTATTGTCTGTTCCTCTGCTGCAGGACAAGTACAATCAGTTCTGTCCATTCTAGCCCCACCACTTGTGCTCCCAGCAGTGATCTGAGATCTCAGCACATTCAGCAACACAAACCCCCCCAGAGCTCACCGTGGCACCCACCAACTTCCTGCTGTTTCTCTCCCCCCAGTACTGGCGCCAGGTGTACCTGATCACCGTGCTGGCACTGATCCTGGCAGTGTTCTTTGCCCAGATCCACCCCAGTTACCTCACCCAGCAGTGGCACAGGCTGCGCTCCATCATCTTCTGCTCCATCTCTGGCTATGGAGTTGTCCCCACCCTCCACTGGGTCTGGCTCAACGGCGGCGTCGCAGCCTCCATTGTACAGGTACCATCAGAAAGGGAAGGGGTGAGAGTCCCCTTTGCTCTTCGTTTGCCATCCTCCTCCAGACACAGAATCAGAGCTGGAAGGGACCCGTAGGGATCATCTAGCCCAACTCTCCCACTGAAGCAGTCCTCTTGCACTGGGGGCAATGAGGGGAATTAAAATTTCTCCAAGCACAGAATTCTTACAGACAATCTGATCCAAATGCAAATACTTTAAAAAAAACCTTACTGAGAAGCACTACGGGGGTTGAGTGCATTAAATCTGCTTTGCTGATGGAAAACTGCACCATGAGCAGGAAAACTGGACACAAGGGTGCAGAGCAGCCTGTGTGGGTGGGATGCACCCTTGCTTCCTGGGGGGCAGGGAAGCAGGCTGTCAGGCTGCACCAGTGCTGGAGGAAGGGGAACCAGAAGACATTGATGGGATGAAGGTTTGCTTCCTCTTCAGTTCCCTGGGTTAGCAGCAAAAATCAGAATTTGTCTGCTTAGCCCTTTGTCTCTCAGGCAGCTCCTCAATGAACAGCAGCAGGAGGTTGCTGAACTGTTCTGCCCCCATGTTGCTCCACCTGGGATAGCAGAGTGGTAAGATATGGTACACATTTCGTGTCCAAACGTAAGAAAAATGCTCTGCTTCTGGTAACAAAACTTGCTGTTAAGGAAAACAACCAGCAACTCATGACTGGGTTGCTTGATGGTTTCCCATCCAGTATGCAGCACTCTGTGGCTGGGTTGTAGTGACTGCAGTCCCAACCAGTTGATGAGATTTTGTACCACAGTCACCCTTCTCACTTACCCTGCTGGTTCTGCCCAAGATCAGTGTGTTGGAGAACATCCTTTTATTGACAAGTCTCAGGCCTGCTCCAGGCTGCACAGAAACACTCAGGGGCTGGTGTGCTGAAGCAGGGAGGCCATGATAAACAAGCTTATTCCCACTCAGAGTTTCCCAAACTTTGGCATTTGCTTCCCTGTTGGATTTTGTCTGTAGATAATACAGGCAGTGAAGTAAGATTCAGTTTTACCACACCTTTTTCTTACCTTAAGGGGCTTTTTTTTTTATTCTTCTTTTCCCTTCTAACAGAATAGGAGAGCTTCCTTTTCTTTTGCAGGAGTTTGCTCCACGTGTAGTTGTCATGTACTTCATCGCTGCTGTAGCTTTTCTCTTCTATATTTCCAAAGTTCCAGAAAGATACTTCCCAGGTAGGAAATTCTCTTTTGGGTGGTTTTTTTTCCTGCAGCTTAGCTTCCTGCAATGTGACAGTCCCTTCTGCCAGTCCTGAACTCCCTGTCAGAACAGGTTGACCATGAACTATTCTGACACAGAGTAAAACATTGCATGTTCATGCATCACCAGAAGGCAGACAACTCCTGGTGGAGTTTGTTAAAGAACTCACACTGGCTCCCAGCAAGGGCATCATGTAGTTGAGCTTTGGATGAGGCTAATTAAAAAAAAAAAAAAAAGAGTTACTGCAGAAACTAACAGCTTAACCACTCTCCCTCTTTCTTCCTGGCAGGACAGTTGAACTACCTCGGCTCGAGTCACCAGGTGTGGCACATCCTTGCAGTGGTGATGCTGTACTGGTGGCACCAGTCCATGGTCTACATCATGCAGTACCGTCACAGCCAGCCCTGTCCTGAGTACACCACCCACCTGTGAGCCAAGGTACAGCAGCTTGTGTGCTCCCTAGCAAGTAGAGTTAAATCATCTCGGTTTTACCTTGTCACATGCTTCAGCCAACCTTCCTCATTAGCTGTCCCAAAGAAAATGCTCATTGGTGTATAACTTGTGACTGAAAAAGCAGTGAGCTTGGTGCCAGGCACTCTGCTGGGCCACACATAATGTGGGGCTCTGTAAGGTAGTGTTAGAACAGGATGGACAGAGCCTGCCACATCCCTTTCATCTATTCCACAATTCTAATAGTCTGGAGCAGGCATTAGTACTTGTTCTTAAACTGCCTTTTCCTCAGGCTTTTGTCACGTTTTCAGCCTATTAAATACTGATCTGGTTTTTTTTTTTTTTTTTTTTGGAAACCAGGTCAAGAGCTGATAGTTCCATGTGCACAGTCAGTGACTAAACCTTTTTCCCCACTCTATTCCAGAGGCACAACAATGGAATTTCTGACTTTGAGGGTCTGGACTTTGCCTGAAGAGCTGAGCTATGAAGTGAAGCACTGACCCAGTTGCTTTTCTGACTCCTGGACTGTTACCTGCTTGCTGGGTGCTACACAATGAGTTTTGAAAACACCAACAGCAGTGCCCGCAGCCTGATGTTCATTTCCCACCTGCAATCAGGTACAAAAACAGGACTTCTGGAGAGGGACAGAGGAGAGGTGGGCTGCAAAACTCGGTGTTTGGATCACAGCAGTGTTTGTTTTGCTTGGTAAACAAAACCAACAGAGGTAAGTACCCTTGCTGAGCCCACAGACCTCTGTCCCGCTTTTCAGGCTTTTTTTCAAGTGCATAATTAAGAAACCACTCCTGGCAGCAGGCTTGTAAAGACACAGGGACTCTGAGGCCTGTTTCTGAAGCTGAACCACAGCAGGACTGCATGTTGGATCCTTCACAACCTGTGCCTGGACGATGTACTGTCCCCTCCCAATCAATAGCTGACATCCCTGGTGTTCAATGGACTCTTGTACTATTCTGGATGAACTCTTTCTCCTGGAAGATAAAACCACATCATCCACCATATCTATATCTTCATGTCAGATCTTGAAAATTAAGCCTCCCTCCCAATATGGGTAGTGCCACTACTTCAAGGACTGCATCTAGCTCCCTTTGGTAACTTGGAATTAGAATGCTGATGTATTTCAGGAATAGCACTAAGCCTGTGCATTCAGTCTGTTTCTTTCCTGCCATCAGTGGAGTAGCTAAGATTTTTTTTTCAATGACTTTTGTTCAGCAGGACAAACTAACACAGCACACCCAGAGCAGTGAATCTGCCATGGATTCAACTTACTGACCTTTCTTGGCCTTTTCCCATGCCATATCCCACTCTATCCTGGCTGTTGCTGCCCTCCTGGGGGTGCAGAGGGCAGGGTGCTGAGTCCATCCTGCTGGAGAGGCATGATGACAGTTTGTAAGTTCAGTGGCTGGGTTGCAGTTTGTTGTTGGGTTTGTTGTTTTGTTTTTTTTTTTTTTCCAATTCCAGAAATGAGCAGTGGCAAGAACTGACTTTGCATTTAAGATTCAGCTCCCAAACCTTTGAGCCTTTCAGTGTACAAAGGTGGGGTTTTTTGTGTTTTTTGTTTTGTTTTTTTTTTTTTTTTTAACTTGACAGCCAAGCAAGTTTCAAGTGCACTAATTACTACTACTGAAGCCTGACAAGGAAACTACAAGTATAGAAAATGTTTCCAGTGTTGTGTGAACAATAATATTTGAAGAATGTGACTATGTATTGAAAAAGCATACTGACTTTCTAGTTTGCTAATGTAATTTTTTAATGTAAACTAACTACTGTAGCAGTTTTCACTGAACAAGGAAACTGGCGACAAAGCTGTACATTTTTAATACCTTGACAAAATTTATCAAGCTGCATGATGGTCTTCTGTGTACATACTGAACCTGTAAATAAATATCAGTTCCTTGGATGCTTTCCTGGAGTAACACCGTTCTTGCATCTCACACAGGGAAGTGACAGATGTGAACTGTTTGACTGTACACCTTGTCACCTTCCTGGGTTTTATATACAGCAGGAGCTCTGCAGTTACCAAAGCACAGCACAGAGGGGACCTGCACTGCTCCAGCCCATGGTGTGTGTCATGATTCTCCTCCTGCCTGTGGTTTTGGAGGAGCAGTGCTCACTGGAGCTGAGCTCAGCTGTGCAACCTCCCTCCCCCCCCAGAGCCAGCCTGACTCCAAGTTGGAAGACCTCCTTATCCATGAAAAACTGTTTAAAGCACAAATGTAACAGCCACGGTTACTCATTTGCATTTAAGCTGAAAGCTCCAGTTAATCTATTGCCTCATGGATTTGCTCCTATGAAATTTAGGCTGAAAGGGGGCAATGTGCAGCAGACAGACCAACCAGGACACGAGCTGCTCTTCAGTAACTGAGTCTGCTGTTGCTCCATCTTTCCTTCACCCTTTTCATTCTCACTTCAGCTTACCCAATAGTGAAATCAGAACATGCAGCATCCAAAAATGCTTTGGTAAACAGTTCCTAGAAAATCATATTAAAATTATGTCCCAAAGGTAAGGGACAGAACCAAGTCCACAGAGGTGGCACTAGGACCCCAACATAACATTTTGGCTACAGAAAAGGGACCAAGATTCAGTGACTGCCTCAGAATTGGGACACATCCTTTTGAAACCATTCTTCAAGAAGGCTTTAAAGAGTAATACTGCCCCTAAAGAATTTAAACCACTACATGATCTGCAGGCTTTTAACAAGCTGAACAAAGAGACAATTGGGCAGCAAATACAAATATTAAAAAAAAATAAAATTAAAAGGAGTGAGAGGAGCCTACAGCCACAAAAAGCAATCAGGAGAAGCAGCATTACTTAGAGTGAGTAAAGCCTAAGTGTGAATACTCAATAATGCAAAGTTTAAGGAGAGCTGCAAAGTCACTGTTACCACATTTGTTTATTTAACAACTGCAGGTTTTTTATGACATACATCAGTTTCACAAGGAAGTTAACGTTCTTTCTGTAGTGGTACACAAAAGGAGCTTTAGAAACTTGAAGTCCTAACAAGAAATGGAAGTGTAGTTCAGCAAAGTGCACTTAGAAGCTGAATGCCAGCAATTTTAAAGTAGTTTTTACACTCTTTAATGTTAAGTGATGGCATAGTCACAAATTAAGCTATACACACAAATGTCCTTGATTTTCCTTTTGAAATAAGCCCTATGGAAAACTAATGCAGCAACTGCCCTTTGCACTCTTTTCTTTTACAGCTTTTACTCATATTCACTTCCTTAAGTCATGGAAAAGTGATTGTGGCTGCTGTTAGTAAAAACACAGCAACTCCAGGAGATCCATGATGTGTGCGAGCATGTGTATATTTTATATATACTTTTCATATATAAAAATACACAATTTAGTATAAAAAAAACCCACCAGATAAACTCTCATTCTCACAGTAGCAAATATAACAACTTATTTTCACAGTACTTGGTTTTACTAACTGAACACCCAGAGGGATTACAAGTTGTTTCCCCCAAGGCTGGTGCTCATGGGCCCCGTGTCCCACGGGCCAACCAAAGCCACCATGAGAGGAACCCCCCCATCTCATTGTCCTTTCCCTGACCACAACCACTGAGGGCTTCTTTGTACCTTTAGACAGAATCTCTCTTGAGCAGCTGACTCTCAAAAGGCCTGTGGTTGAGTTCTTCAACACACTGGAAGGAAAGCTGCCAAAACCCACGGATGATTTGGGTTGGAAGTGCCAGCTCCCGACCTCACCACTGCTGCTGTCATGGGATGAGGATCTGACACATTCCCTTCATGACACAGAGATGGGCACACACAGCAAATAAAGGCAAAAGGGCATCTATCAGCTTCCCCAACAGCACCACATTTTGTCTCTGCTGAGTAGTGGATCTCAGCTGACGTTAAGCCCAGCAGGGGTTTAGTTGTGTGTGAGCAGCCCCATGCTGCACACAGACAGCTGAGCAAGGTGTACTGACCTCACCCACAAAGATAAAACCAAAAATGTTACATGGCTGCAAACCCACGTGTTCTGTAACTAGAATACAAAGCAGAAAGTTTATCAAGGCCATTAGAAAGTAGACATCACCAGGCACGACTCCATTGCAGCCAGAGGCATCCTGCCACTGTGGGAGAGAAGTGGGTTCCACTCTGCTTCTCCCTCACCCCAGTTCCTGTGCCCAGGCCCCCCTCAGCCCTCCTGCCCTGTGCTGGAGCCACTGACAGACCCTCTGCCAAACCCCAGCCCTTCCACCCCAGGGAAATCCTCTGGCACCCTTCAGCCTCAAGGTGAGCAAATGAAAAGCAAACACACTTCCTTCTGTTCTTCACTCACATTTAGGCCCATAGGCCCTGTCTGCACAGGACAGGACAGCTGCCCCCCTGGCAGGCCCTGGAGCTAAGCCCCCTCCCATGGCCTTGGTAACCCTTCCCTCTAGCACCAAACAGCTGAGCAAGCCCTGAAGTTGCTTTTCCAGGAGCTGAAGCAGCAGCTGATGGCTTTGGTGAGGACCAACCCCACTGAGGACAAGGGGGCTGCTGCCTCTTGTTTTATTCTCCTTTTATTTCCACCCCCTGCCCCACTGGCCATGTCACTCTCCTGGGGCAGGCAAGGACCTGTGCAGAAGGCAAAGGCAGGAAGGCAGCTTGTGAGCAGGCAGAGAAACAAAACCAGAAAAAGGAAACAAGAGTTAACCTGAGTACCAGAAAATGCTACAAAACTTGGCAAGCACTTCTTACAGCCTTTGGCACAAAACCCCAGGTGAGAACAGTAGTAATAAAGCCTAGGAAACACCTGTGCAAAGAGAGCTGAAACATTTCTACTCATAACCTCATAAGAGCTTAATTTCTAAGCCTGATGAAGGCATTCTGAATCAAGCACATCTATAACAGTTCACTTCCACCCTGTGAGAAAAATGAAAACGAGGAAGATAAAGGCAATGAAGGTTTATAGATATTGCATGAGCTACTTTCAAACTCCAGGACCAGAGGAAGCAATCTCATACATCCAAGGGAGAGTTTTATGAAATCAAACCCCAGAGAAGTCAAGTAACTTGCTTTTGATGCATCGTTTTCAGCAAATGAAAGGGAACCACCCACAACCCCCTCACAGACTTCTGGGTGGCTGTATAGCTATCAGGAGACTTGGAACAAAAATGCACAGCCCTAAATATTTCACTTCACCTCCTGTGAGGGGGATGAACACACACAGGGACACGGAATCACAAACGCTTATGCCCTCCATAGATAAACATCCAACTATCTACTCATCAGCACTCCGCCGAGCAGGACAGAAGGTTGAGACAAGCAGAGGAGCCTCCTGCTCTTTCAGATTGCCACAGCAGAAGGCAGAAGAATGGCCCCACCCCGAGGTGACCCTGCTCTGCAGGGGGGTGCAGGGCTTGGCAGGGACAGCAGAGGAGCAGTGCTGCATACACACAGCACCTCTGCAGCCCAGGAAGGAAATCTTGTCCTTGAGGAGCCTGTTCATGTCCCCTCCCCAGCACCACTCCAGCCACGTCCCGGGTGCTGGTGTCTCCCAGGGGTGGGTGGGCAGGAGTCCCTAAGGCATCGTGGTGGGAAATGCAGCTCACTGGTGCAGGAGTGATCAGCTCCTGCACACTGCTTGCTGCTCACTGCTTCTGTTCCCAAACAGATCCAGGTTCAGGGAAAGCTCAGTGCATGGAGCAAAACTTTCGTATAAAATAGGCTAAAGTACAAGAGATTCATCAGAACTGAAGAGAACATTAG
The DNA here is from genome assembly GCA_023637945.1 of Phaethornis superciliosus. Classification (NCBI taxonomy): domain Eukaryota; kingdom Metazoa; phylum Chordata; class Aves; order Apodiformes; family Trochilidae; genus Phaethornis; species Phaethornis superciliosus. Next base: position 773,828 of record JAJQWJ010000005.1, read on the forward strand.
GTTACAGGCAGTTCATAAAATTATTCTTGTTTTAAAAAAACGAGGTTTCAAAGAATACGAGTTTTCTTTGCAATAAAAATCTAGAAAGAAAAAAAGAAAAGGTATTTTCAGACACAAATCCCAATCAAATAAATCTGATGGCTGCATCTCACAGTCAACTGTAGAAGTCATCTCAAATACTCCTTATGTGCCAAATGATTTCCTTGTGTAAACCAGCCTCTCCCCAGTGCACTGAGTAGTTTTCAAAGTGCTGCAAACACTGGCCACATCCCTGCTGGCTTACCCCCTCATTTTTTTGTCTCACAAACCACTGTTTTCTCTATATCTTTAGTTTTAACTCTAAAATTCCAGTTTGCTATTTTACATTAATGGCACTTATTGTAAAAAAAAAAAAGAAAAAAAAAAAGAAATAAAATTGAATGTTTAGGCACACAAAAAAATAATCTTTCATCTCTGCAGCTGCATAGATGTCTACCAGGTCCCAAGTCACAGATGTGCTTTGAAATTCTGGGCCACAGCCCCTGAAGGACTTGGCTTCTCAGTTTTTGTGATTAATACAGGTAGTTTGCACCTAGGAAGCAAAGGCTTGGCTATTTCCAGAATACCAATCTGGATATTAGTACATTTTGGTTCTTAAGTGTATGGTGACTGAGACACAAAGAACCACCACAGTTCCACCAGGCCACCTCTACCTGTGGCAAATGTTTTTCATGTGACCTCTGCCTGTCGCCCCTCCCTCCTTCTCAGCACATCACACGAGGCTGAAAAGGCAAAGCAAAAGTGCAGAATGACAATCTCTTCCAGGGCACAGAGTCAGTGACAAGACAATGATTCATTTCTGATTTTTCTTTTCACTCTGGGAGCCATCTGTCATAAGAAAATCATGCTCCTGGTTTGGTTCTTTTTCTATTTTTCAAAAAAAAAACCCCAAACCAACCACACAAACAAACAGAAAAAAACCCCCACCAATCACCACAACAAAAACAAACAAACAAACCCCACAAAAAACTAATCCCTAAACAACCCAGAAGAAATCTAAATTTCATGGTGCAAGCTGGCCATGCCTTCTTGAACAATCTGGACAACCCGGGTCCCTGTCAATTCAACCAGGTAAATTACTCCACTAATTAAAACCTCTGTGAAGTCACTGGGAGAGGTGGTGTGGGGGAACCCACTGGAAGCATTTACTGTTTGGAAGGAAAGGGAGCTGCTCCAAAGGGATCTAACTCAAGCAGCTGCTGCTGGCCCTGGGCACTCTGCACAACCAGTTCCGTGAAGGGCACTGCCCCGAAGTCATCTGTTTTCAGCCCCTCTCCTGCGTGCAGGGTGCTCTGCCTGGCTCTGGCAGCCCCCACCCCCGGGCCGTGGTCCCCCCGGGGCTCAGCGCAGCCCTGGTGCTGGGGATGCCGCATCCCGTCCGGCGGGTGGAAGGGTTTGGCTCCGAAAGGATCCAGCAGGCTCTCGTCGGGCTGCAGGGGGTTGGTTCGGTCCTTGGCGTCAGTCAGGGAAAGGCTGATGTTCTCTTTGGAGTCGGAGATGGTCAGGAACTCGTTGCTGCTCTGGGAGTCCCTGCGGGCGGCCCGGCGGTGCCGGCGGGCTCTCTCCGGGGTGCGGTAGTTGGGCTTCAGCGGCTTCTTGGTGGCGGTGCCGGTGCCGGTGCCGTGGTGCCGCTTCCCGGTGCTCTTGGAGACCTCCTGCTTGATGCGCCTCTGCCGGGAGGAAAGCTTCTGCAGGTTCCGCTGCTGCTTCACCTTCTGCTGCTGACTCCCCGTGATCTCTTCGAAAGGAACCAGCCCAAACGGGTCCTCTCTGCTCCCACCGCTCCTGGGGAGAAGGGAGGGCTGAAAGCGGGTGCAGCCAAAGATGTCTACGCTCCGAGGGGAGGTGGGGGAGAGCAGAGGCTCGGTTCCCACCACCTGGGCATCTTGCTGAGACACCTTTTTGCTGAAGGGGGCTTTTGTGAAAACATCGAAGTCATCCTGGTCTTGGTTCAGGCTGGGAAAAGCCATCTGAGAAGAAACATCTTTGTCCATCCTCTCTCTCTGCTGAGGCTGCAGAGTGAAAAAGGGCACTGCCCCAAACACATCGAATTCTTGGCCAGGGATTGTTTTGCTGACAGTACCTGGCACCTCAGACAGGGGCATAGGCAGTGAACCGAGTTCAGTGACTTCACTGCTACCCACATCATCTCTGAACCTACTGCTCAGGAGCCCTTCCACAGAGTTTTGTTTGGTACGATCAGAATCAGAGTCAGAACTTTGCTTCTCTTCCTCCTCTTCCTCCACCTCTTCCTCAGAGTCCATGAGGAGAGGTCGGTGGCCTAAATTCTCAAGTTCTGTATCATTATCATCATTGAAGTCTCCATTCTCTCCTTGCAAGACTTCTTCATCCTCCTGTTCTTCCTCTTCCTCACTGCTCTTGGGAGAGGGAGGATCAGATTCAAAATCACTCTCCGATTCATCACCTTTCATCACTTGTCCCTCCCCAGGTTTCTTCCCAGGCCGGGGATCTCTAAAAGCATGGCTCAGTTTTCCACCTTTGGTTGGGGTCCCCAAGTTACTTCCTTGATTGCTGGCTGAGTTATCCACTTGTTTTCCAGGGGAACCTGCAGGTCCAAAGAAAAATGCAAAACAAAACTTGAAATACAGTCAAAGTCAACACTTATTCCACACACACCAAGAGCTGATGCAAACATACAGACTGTGCTGGTGGAAGTGAGCTAAAATCAGACCTAATATTTCAAACAGCACTCATAAAATGGATTCAGTCAGGCCTTCTAGCTTTACTTCTCAAGCACAAGATGTCTGGAAATAGAGTAGTAGTATTCTGGGGGGATGGAGGATCTCTAGAGCCAGCTTTCCAAACACACTCGTTATGCAGCCACTCCTCTCCAAGGGAACAGCAGCCAGCACAATTGCAAGATTTTATTTTTTAAAGAGCAGACTGTTTCTTGAAGTGCTTGTGCTCTGAAAAGCCTACTGCTCTAGTTATGCACAGTCAGCATAGATAAAAAAAGTATTCAGTGCTTTCAAACAACACCCTTCAGGGCCCAGGTACCATTTTACAGCCTCACACAGAGCTCAGAGGGTCTGGGACTGCTGTGAAGATCCTGTACCCCAGAGAGCAAATGAACCTTGGACAAACTCATCCCGTAAGGTGCCTTTTGAAGAGGTTCTTCAGGACTAATACAAAGGTTTTTACCACACAGGCAGGCACACAGGTGGCAATAGTACATACTCAGTGTGGTTTCACAAGGCAAATAAGTGCATGACACCCTGTTAGTCTCCAGTCTTTCCTTCCAAAGCTTTCAGAGCAGAAGATAATCCTGGGCAGCATCTCCAAGGTAACTAGGTTTCTCTAGGGTCTATGGAAAGTAGGGAGTGGGTGATGGAAGTTTGGTCCTGCCCAAGCTGCAGGGCAGGTTACAGGAGGTCAATATCTCTCTGTCCTGCCCTCATGGCCACCAACTCCTTACAGGAGCTGAAGAGGTGAGACCTGGAGGCTGCCAAAAGCCACAACAGAGACATGCGCTCAGGGTTTTTGTCTCCCTAGAGTGTTGATGGGGAGATCACAAGCTCATAGATACAGAGGTGCAAGCACAAGGATGATTCCCAGTTACTTTGGAAAACTCTGTCCCTGCCTGCAGCCAGGACCAAAACCATAACCTGGACTCATAAATCCCACTGAGAATTACTTTTGATGGTCACTGCCATGTGGGCATTTGAAAAGGTCTCCCCAGGTGTCCCCCTTGGCTTTGGAAGAAACCACCTCTCCCCATCACAGCCTTCCCCATGAGTAACACCAACAAAGCACACATGGGGGAGCAGAACAGCAACACAGGAGAGCTTTTACCTCTGAGAGCAATACTTGCCCTGGCAAGTCAAACCTATGCTTGGAGAAAATCTGTTTATCTAGTGACCCTAAGGCTCCACCTCTAGCCCCTTCTAGTGTAGAAATTCAGGCAAAAAACCAAAACCCAATAAAACCAAAAATCCCCAAACCCTATTCCTCTTTTGCTTTAACTTAGAGTTTTCTTGTTTGCTTCTAAACACAATCTGTCAGTTCTTTTTCTCTATGGAAAAAAAATTATCTTCATTTTACTCCTCCATCTTTATGCCGACTATTTACTATCTGACAAGTAAAGTTAAGAGAACAGCTCACTGATGACTCTTTCATGGGTTGGTTGCCTTAGAAATACTGGGAGCAGAAAAAAAATGCATCAGTAAACAAAACTGACAGGAAGAGCAGTCAGAGCAAAGGGTGCGGGGTGCCAGCGGCACAGCACTCCTCAGGCGTCTGGAAATGAGTTTCTCCCCATGCTGGAGACCTGCTGCTGCACAGAGATGTTTTCAGGAGTACCACTGACTGCCACATTTCTATCTGAGGAGAACAAGTAGGAGGAAAATCAGAACACTTGGTCTCAGCTGGGGAAAGCCTGGTTGCTCTCAAGATGTCCTTTTCTCTAGGAAAGTACAGACCACAGCACAGCCACGTTCTTTTCAGCTGTGATTGAGCAGGCAACTCTAACAGCAGCAAGGTTAAACCAGCTCCTGGCAATCCGCGTGCAATGCTTCCACCTGTGGCTACAGCTGGATGGATGGTGTGTGGACCAGGCTGCAGATGTGGATGGCAGCAGTGTCACCACCAGCCACATCTACACCTGCACCAGCCAGGGCTGGGACTGACACCTGATGGCCACCTGAGCCCCCTGTCCCTGCCACACAGCCACCACAGCTCGGGGGTTGCAAGGGGCTCTCAGCTCTAGTACCCACCACAGGGCTTCTCCTTCAACCCATCCTCAACCTGCTGCAGGCACAGCACACTGCTGCGTCCCCATCCTCTCACCTAACCCACACTGACACCTTCCAGACATGGCTTGCTTAGACAACTGCTGACATTTCATCAACTCTGTGTGTCCAGAGGACTGAAAGAGCTGGGGAGGGATGTGTGCACCACTTATTTCACCAAAATAAACCTGCAGCCAGGATCCAGCGGGTGGCTCTGGTTCTTACACCATATAAAATAGTTTCTCAGGTGGTGTCTTCTTTCACAAGGAATTTACAAACTTCCAGGCCAAATAACATTCTTTTTTCCTTTCCAGTCCAGTTCAGACCAGAATATTAAGTTTTAAAAGAACAGTTTCTTCCTTTTTTAAACAGGAATCACTAACAGATTCCTTCACCCAGCACCTCTTTTGCTCTTCTGCAATTACAATTAAAGTAACAATAAAATGATAAAAATTCTGCAGCAATGTATTTTATGCATGGATTTAAAACCAAGAGGACCAGAATGACTAAAACCATCAAGTGATTATGGCTTTGAGCTGTTTCTTCTTAGCTTCTGGTGTCAGATTGCTTCTTATGTACTGCAATTTTAAATATTACATATTTGTTTTACCCACTAAATTAGAAACTGGATTATTTGACTGCTTACTTTAGATTTCCCAAAGGTACAGCCTCACATTGCTCTATATAACCCTGTCTTCCAAATCCTGCTGTTTCTAGTATTTACTGAAATACTAATGTTAACACAAATGCAATTAGATTTAAAAAGAGAAGAAAAAAGGTAATATTTCTAGCATAGATGTTAACATCACTTACATAAAAGGTTTGGGGGTTTTGTTGTATATGTCAATAACCACAAGTTTACACTCCCAAGGCATAATTATACCATTGTTCATGATTTCCAGATGCAGAAAACAATTTATAATTTTTTCCTAAGACAAGAACTGAACCACAGTGTATCTAATATACCTGACTTCCCAGAAGGTTTTAATATTTTTTAAATTGTTGTCACACTTGTTGGAAAACAAACTGCAAAAGACAGTGACACTGACTAATCTATCCCTCCAGCTGCTGACCTGATGAAGCAGGAACTGAAGCCACACAATGTTCAGGTCTCAGTAGCAGACCTGTCTGGACAGAACAGTCATCAGACAGGACTTAGCAACACACAGCAAAACACTTACAGCAGTTTCCCACCAACCTGACTGTGTCAGTGCTGGCACATCAGCCATCCTAGTATTTCTTCACAGACCCACCTGGTGCTGGCTTTCTTGCTGAGAAGACACAGCAAATGAGGTGGGGGTTCTGGCATCCAGACACCTCATTTTAAGGAATCTAAACATCCTAATTTCCTTTCTTGAGTCTACCTACCACCAGAAAAACTGGGATGAAGTCAAGGACAGTTCCTTGAGCAATCCCACTCACTGGAGAGAAGTGTTCTACAGCAAGTAGAGACCTCCTGCTCACTGTGGATGAATGTATGGAAATGTATGTACCTGTATGTATTTGGTACAGACTCAATAATCAAAAAGGCAATAAATTTTGAAGTGCTTATACACTCCTAAGCTAGAGTACCAGCTCAGTATCATTCCAACCTCAGCCCCCATGTGTATGACCCTATGTGCACAACTGGTCAGCAAAGCCAGTGGCACAGGTCAGGCAGTGCCAGGAGCAGCAGCTGCCCCTGCTGCAGAGCTTTGAAGCATGCTCTATTTCTGAAGTGTTTCAGCAGTGATGACCTCAGTGCTCCCACATTTGTGTTCTTCAGGAAAGAAGAAGCATCCTGCTTTATTCTTTGGTTTGTGCTGAGGTGTTGTGAACAGAGGCATTTGCTCCAAGCAGACATTATTCTAAGATATTTAAAACTTTACAGTCTGAAAAAGCCAAAATCTGTGGAAAAATGTCTCTCTCACTGCAGTGTTTGTGGTTTCATCTCGACAACAAGGAGAAAACTGCAGCAGACTGCTGTCAAAAGCAAACTAAAAAATGTATTAGCTCCGTTAAGCTACCAGTTTTAAACCCACAAAAGGAATAGTTTGGGTTTTTGCACTTACAGTTCCCTCTCTTTCATCCCTAAAGAAGTCAGTGAGTTAAACAAATACACACAGCACTACAAATCTGTAGTGTAAGGAAACTTATGGCCCCAAAAAGGAAAATTCCCTGGTTAATGACAATTTAATGCTCTGGCCAAATAGATTTCAAACTGAAGTGTTCTGTCATGTTGATTTCACGCCATCTCCTCAACCTACACTGCTGCAGAGACTGTTCAGATACGTACTTATAAAAAATGCTGCACAATGTTGAGTAACATCTGTTTGTAATGTACTGTTCAGATTACTACACTTCTAATCAGGTTTGCATCTTGCAGGAGACAATTGTTCTTTGCTCAAATGCGAGCCAGGTGGAACATCTTTAATCGCATAAGAAGATCCCAATCTTCAAGAAAATTTTCTGTTTTGATGTTCTTTTTCAAGACATCCGATTATAAGAGGATGAATTCCCCCTAACAACTGCAGTAATTACATGCCTTCTGCTAGTTCATCAGTTCAGGGCATTGTGGGGGTGGCAAAAGAGCAGGGCATAAGGGCTTTAAGCTCTCTTTGAATTGGTAACATACTGCCACCATCACTGCAGAACAATTTGCCACATGTCAGGCCCAAGGATTACTGGCACACTGCAACTAAATCTGCACTAGTTCTTTGACAAAAGCAAGGGCAGCAGCTGCTGAGTGCTGTAATGGGGATTTATGCTGCTTACCACCTTTATTTTCAAAGAGAACAAAAATGGCAGATTAAAACACTCCTGTCTGACATATATTGCTTAGATATTCTTTCAAATAATTAGTCTACAAGTTGAAGTGTGTTAAAAAAAAAAGTGAAAGGTGATCATGATTGCCCTAATATTTGACACACAAGAAAATAATCACCGAATCCTGTCAGAGAGAAAAGGCACAGCACTGGCACAGCCCACACATACCATTTATTCTTGTGATGTGTGAATAAGTTCAAGTTATTTTGGAAATGTTCTCCAAAAAAGCTGAAGATCATTTTGAGACACGGAAAGATCCTGAACCTGCATTCAACAATACCTGAAACCACAGCCAAGGAAAGGATAGTAACACAAGTAGTATTTTCACTGAGTACAAACATTAATATGAACTTATTTTGATTGTTAATTTACCTAATCTGGAACACGGTACAACAGCCATATCAAGTTGTGGGTCTGGGCACCACTTCACCAACACCTCAGGAAGATCAGTTGCCAAAGAAACGTGAACTGAGGGCATGAGCTGTTCAGGGATGTAGAGTCTTTTTGTTTCTCCTGTTCTCATGTTTTGTAGTTTCTTGTGAAACTGTAGTGAGTTGCTTCACTTAAAGCTCCAGACTGTGCAGCAAGGACTCCAAAGCTGTGCTACAGAAACTTGTGGTGGTTAGAAACCCCGCTAGAAGTGGTGTACAACAAAAAGTAATCAAATGCTTAATGGTCCCTCACATTTCTTCATGCCAGAACAACACATTTTTCTGCTTTAACACAGTGAATGCTATGAATTGGCTATTGCAGCAGAGTCCTTTCAGGGACATCTTGTGTCCAAGTCTCCAGAGGGTTTCCATTGTCCTGCTCTCTGGCATGCAGCTGGCTGGTTTGCTGCCAGAGCCACACAGCCATGATTAATGAGCTATGTACCACACCACAGAACTGCTCTTCTTCCAAGACAGACACCTATAACGATCATTTACAGACACTGCCAAGTCTTTAAGTGCAGGAAGTCTGGAAGGCAAAAGGAAGCCACTACAGAACTAAACTTGCTTTTATCCCCAGTTTCTTCACAGTGAACATGCCTGTAGGGATTACCCACGTATGTTAGAAAAAACAACAGTGACTTGCTCAAGCAGGACCATGTCTGCAGTGCAGAAGATGGGCTTTACAAACATTCAGTAGAGCACATAAACACATGGCCTTACCCCAAGCCAGAAGAGAACTCACATGAGCAAAGCACCCAGAGGACAGCTTCAGGTCAGCACTTGCCAAGAAACTCCAGTCCAGGTTTCCCAACCTCTCCACTTCTCACAGTCATTCTGCATCATTTTGGAGATATATCAAATCTTTTATTACATCTCTAAATTCCAGTACTAAGCTGAGGGAAGCAAAAGGCAATCCAGCCCATTTTAATTCCAGAGAGAATCTACGTAAACAAACATAAGATGGCAAAAGGCTGAGTAAAACTCAACAGCAAACTGTACAGAAGGAAAATGCATCTCTCCAGAGTCTGCAATACTCCACGTTAACAAAGGATGTTACAACGCAAGTGGGTTAACAAACACATTTGAAGCAAAAGCTTCCATTCCAAAACACTGCCTCCCAGAGCCAATTCTTCCACTGGCACTATCCAGTGTTCAGGCATTTAAGAACCAGAATGTGTTCTCCACATGTTGAGTGCCTGTCCTAAGTGTTCCATTACTGGCTAGTCAACTGTGCTTTCTTCTCTCTTTTTCATAAAATGTTTGCAATGTTACTTTTGTTTCTGAACACTGCAATTCTTTCTTAAGCCAACTCTGTTTTCCATCCATCTCAACTTCTAAGCCATTATTATATTCCACAGACACTCAAGCATACAATCACATGTATAGTGAGCTTACATGTGTAGTCTTTGTGAGAACACTTCTAATAGGATACACACCAAGTGCTTCTACACTGTTTTCCTATCGGCTACAGTAAGAGGAACCCAGGAACACATCAGCTGACTTCACACAGCATTCACCCTCTGCATCACAGACATCACAACATCAGTGACATACATGTTACTGGCTCTCCATTCCCACTGAGAAGAACAAGTATAGAAGCTCTGGTGGGTAAGCAGCCTTAGTTCACCCAGCTCCAGGTTCTCCTTCCTGATGATCCACCAGCCCTGAAAGGCACTCTCACACCCACAGGGAAAACCCCAAGGGCTCTCAACTCCCAGCACCCCCAGGGTCCTTTCCAGCAATTATATAATTTTAAATGTCACCCAGCCCTCTGCCTCTCCCTTGTGCCACCTTCCTTAACACATGTAAACATACCTGACAACAGTTGTTTTGCTGGACTGCCAGCACATTCTGTTGACTGGTAAGTCAAAAGATGATCCTCCATCTTCAGCTTCTTGCTGCTACCTCACATCAGATGATAGAAATCAGTTCACTCTTTAGTCAAGTGTTGCTTTCAGCAGAGAACCCATAAGCCCCCAAAAGAAATACTCTGGGTTATTCTACTGAGCCACACTCCATATACAACATTTATGAACCTGACATATATATTACACAGCTAAAAACCCAAGGTGACTGCAGTTCTAAATCTCAGGCTGTTACTACAGTAGAACCCATCTTCAACAGGAACTCTCCACTTTTAAGAAAGTAAAAGTTTCTTTTTTTGTTTTAAATACTCTGTATTGGTTACATCATTTCATTACATCCTAATTCAGGAAGTCAAAAAGCAGTCAGAAACCAGGCTGAACAGTGATACCCCACTCCATGTTTGCACTCAGTCAGGAAGTGACACTTCTGCTCCAAGGAGATCCAGGCAGCTGCTCACCCCAGCACTGCAGCTCTGCTCAAGGCATTAAACCTCTGCTACCTCTGATGCCCTGAGTAAGGCACATGTGTGGTTTACTTAGTTAAGCATTTCACAGTCATATGGAACAAACCAGAAAGAACGTACTATACAGAAAGGTTGAGTACAAGGGGAAATAAATATATTACAGACATCCCCTCAAGTTGGTCCTCAAAAGCCCTCAACTAGAAATACAATTTGTCCAAGGCAGCTCCGTTCTCCTTTTCTTAATTGCCTGACAACACCACATTTCAAGACATTTCCAAGAACAATTCCATGGGGAAAGCAAACCGGTTTTTAAAAGATGTAGCTTCAGAAGTAAAGATTCATCATATTAGATTTGTCTGCTCAGTGTAATTCACTGTTAACACACAATTAAAAATACCTTCCTTGAATCTAGCCAGTACGTATGCTTGTTTAAATCCCAGTTACCAGTCAGTAGAAAAAGTCTATTGAAAAACACCCTTATTTTTTTTCAATGAAACAGGTAACAGTGTACGACCAACTCAGTGTTTCTCAAGCAGTCTGTTTCTTCAGCCATGACTCAATTTGATTTTTTTTTTTTTAATAGGAGGCACCTCCCCCTTGGTTTTGTGGTACTTCAAGAATTAAAGCTTGGATTCAAAGTAACAAAAATAAAATGACATAACACAGTGAGGCCATTCATGACAATCTAAGCTATAACTATCTGAAGAACAGTAAAAAGAAAATACATTTCCAAGACCTAGGGTGAAGTAAATAAATAATAATAATTTAAAAAATCACTGGACACATGGGTATGACGAGGACTCTAGAGAAGGGATGAAGCAGTTGATAGTCACCATCCCAGATGAAGTGTAACTATTACTGCTCATTTTGCATGGGAATTTAGGCTCTGCTATGAAAACAACACAACCTCTTTAACCAAGACTCCAGGGTGAATCCTCCCCAGCTGCCACTTGTAGACTGCACTTCTAGAGCTCACAATTCACTGAACAATTGCTTCCACGTTGTAGTGAACTCCTGACTGCTAACAGGATGAGGGCAAGTAAACTTGTCCTTTCTGAATGAGCAGAACAAAACGAGAAACTAAGAGCTCAGTAACAGCCCAAGCAGAATTAATTTGAGTCTTTCTGACAGCAGGAGCAGAGAGAGATGCAGAGGTGTGGTTACAAATGGCCTCGCAGATACAGGAGGTTACCCTGATCACTCCTGGTTAAGTGGCCCCAGCAGAGGATCTTCAGGAATAAAGATGACAGCAAAAGGAAACAGGGATGCTGAGGTTAACCCCAACTGGTTTATTTTAAGGTATGTTACCTGAGCTTTGGAACTTCTGTAGGAATGGTTTTTAAAATTTATATTAAAGCACATTTATCACACAAGTACACTCCACAAAACTTAGGTAGGCAGTTAAGGGGCTCAGGAAGACACTGAAGGACTTCTTACCATTCAACTGTCATCTAGGACTTACTTTGCCAGTGATACAAAAAATATGATTAAAGTGCTGATCAAATGTTCAAACTGGCAGTTAAGTTGGAGGATGATGCAGTCTCACCATCAATGCTCAACAAGGCAAAAATAGTCAAAGTTTAACTGAAGCACAACAAATTCTTCCCCCCCCCAAAAATGTACAAATAATATATATCTGGTTTCTTTTGACTTAGATTGTACCAGAACTACACAGTAAATGCAGCAGAAGTTTACAGTCTTAACTTGGCTGGGGAACTGGTCAAGAGACAGGTTGGAAGCAGACAAGAGGGAAGTAGCAAAATTTGGTTTTAGCAACTAATTTGCATTTAACAAAAGTTCTTCTGGTTCTGTGCAAGTGATTCAAACTGCTCTGGTCCAAGATGCTCACACTGCAAAGTGATTTTTAATTAGAGATGTTTCAACATATTGGAAAAAAACTCTCTTTAACCCACCTACTGTCATGAGATAGCCAACTCCTTTGTCATTCTTTGGTAATTTAACTGGATGTACATACTTCAACAGATACAGAGATCTATACATATATGTACATATGTATATGTATATATATATATATATATGAGGTAGTGATGCTACAGATGTAACTTGCCTGGGTGAGAAATGAAAGGAACAGAACCAAAGGGATCTTCAGGAGGATTTTTCTGTGGAGCAGAATGTGGCTCCACATTCTTATCTGAAGATGCTCTCCTGTCCACCAGCCTGTCTGTAAAAAACAAAATGAAACAGAACAAAAAATAAAATAAAATAAAAATGGCAGGTCTTATGCCTACAAAGATATCTACTGTACAGAGTGAGAGAGAAACAGATTCCTAATTAGAGGCTGATGTTTTAAAGATGTTGTACACCTTGAATATATACTTCTAGATCATTCAGGATCATTCACCTGCACCATCCTCTTGATAACCCCCCTTCTCTCCCCAAGAGCAGCACATATTTGATGAAGAAATGCTTCCACTTAAGATCTCTTACATGCTATACAGAGCCTAAGGGCTCTAACAGGAACTACTAGTCCTTTGTGCTCTTGAGGTTTTAAAGTCATAATTACTATGCTTATCTAAAGTACAAAATTATTCCTCTTACGCAGCTTCTGGACAGGACAGCCTTAGCCACAAAATAAGCTGACAATCACAAACAAAATAGACAGGAGTACTTTTTATTAAACATGTAATTAAAACCAATCTGAGCCTAATCTAACAGAGAAATGTAGTGTTTATTTTGTATGCTCTTCAATGCTTAGGAAAACAATTTTTTTCTTCTTCTTAAGAGACATACAGATGGTTTTTAACAGAGTCAAAATTTTGAAGCACTAGGAACAATAAATACAAGCTTTTCTGCCTAAGCTCTTGTTCTACCACTGCTGCCAAGTTGAGATCCAGCCCAACCACCATACTGCACTGAAGGGTCCAGCAGCCCTGAACCATTCCCTTGTGAGAAGGCAGAACACCTGCAGGCAACATCCTACAGCAGAAGACACAGCATTTTGCTGCCCCCCATTTTCACACCAAGCAGCTGCTTTTCCAAACAGCCCGCAGCACAACCTTCTTGACCATGTGCCACTGCAGAGATACCACTGAACTGTGCTCTATGTATCAAGCTACCTGCACGTTTTCCATTCAGTCCCTCAATGCAGCAAGCAGGAGGCTTTACAAAACACCCAGGGACCAGCCAGCCAGCTCACCTGCCTCGGGTGACATATTAACCCTCTATGCAAAGCCCAGGAATTTTGAAATGACACACCAGTTTTCACAGAAAAGTGTCCTGCTCACATGATGGTGTCTGTAACAGAACTCTTACTCTTGCCTACTGCCAGGCTCTCCACAGAAACACGAGTGGGAGTTGTTCCACTGCAGACAACCCCTACTTCACATATATTCCCAGCTGAGGGCTCCTACTGCAGACTAGGTAGTTCTCACCTCAAAATACACATATCAGCAGAGCCTAACCAAATCAAACCAAGTTATCCTACAGTGGCAGCCATGCAGAAAAGGATACCAGCCAGGATGCACAAAAAAGCAGCAGCTAGAGGTTTTATACCACCAGTGCTGAGCCTTGCACACAACTGCCAAGAATCACACCCAACAGCAGTACTTATTTTTGAGTCTGAACAGTCAGACTCACATTGCTCTCTCTCCTCAGTAGGCAGGCTTTTGTTTTGGAGGTTGGTTTTGTTTGTTTGTTTTTTGGGGGTGGGTGTTACTTTGTTGTTTTTGGTTTTGGGTTTTTTTGGTCCTTGTTTTTGTTTTTTAGTTTTGTCTTAGAAGAAATGTATGTGACCTTCAACTTGCATCTTTACAAATGCAGGCAGACTGAGGGATGCTTTTGTTCTGCTGTCCCTAGTGTCTTGCCTCCAGAGGAAAACCAGTTGACTGATGCAAAGTTTGCAGGCAATCACATTCTATGGAAACTCTCAGAGTTTTTTACTCTCTTTTAAGAGTGCAACCAACTTAAAGTCCCTGCCAATTTCTGGCACATAAGACTATGTAACTGCATGCCCCCAGGTGATGATCCAATCTTCCAGCTTGAGCAGCAGGGCTAGGGATAATAGCAGAAAATAAACCAGATCAAAATGATAAAGATGAAAAAAAATTAGGTGAAATGAGTAAATACAAGGTTTCAAGTCTTCCTTGGCAGCTAGGAACATATGTAATGGGGATACACTTTGCTGTGAAACAACATTTAAAGTTTCTTAATTTACCAAATGTAAGGCTATTAGAAGAGGATGAGGCAAATTTCCAGTTCTCTGAAGCACAAACATAATCTCTTCACCTTGCAACAAGATCCAGCTCTCTTTATCAAAGTGTTTGACATAGAAGAGACAGTGAAGGTTTCTCCAGCTTCAGGCAAGCAGAAGTAGATTCAGCAGAACTGGCAGTATTACAGATCTTTTTGCTTCAGATGTAACTTCCTTAAAATAGAGATCCAAGGATTTTTTACCCTCAGTGAGCAATCACACAACCAGACTGCTGCTGGAGATGTGCCAGGGGGCACAGCAGACCCTTCTGTAGAAAAGCACACTTATTGCAAACCACAAACAAGGAATCCAGCAGTTTCCATCCAAGTGACAGGCCCAAGATTCCTTAGGAGAACAGCACTCAGGACTTCTGAAGTATGAGAAGCACTTGCACACAAAGAAAGCCTGGTAAGAACCACAGCTCTTGCCAGCCCAGGTGACCCTGGCTGCCTTCTTCATTCTGTACATGCTGCAAAAGAGATGGGCAGGAGAGCTCTGCAGGTTTGGCAGCCACAGGTCCCTCTGCTGAAGCACCAAGATGATTCTGGGCCTATGAAGAATCCCTCTTACAGTCACTAGGAAAGCTGTGGTGGTGTATTTTCCTGGTGAGAAAGCCAACTCATTTCCTTGGCTCCCAGTTCTGCATACATTAAATGGTTACAGGGGCTCTTTGTAAGAAATACATTGCTTCTCAGCTTTGTCAGAATCTCAGCATCATGTCTTGCCTCTGGACTGTCATTTACTCCAATGATGACAACAACAACAAGAGTAAACAAGAGTGTGCACAACAACCAGGAATTCAGCAGCCATGTTCTCCACAAGGTGCTCAGCTCAGAAATGTTCCTTCCATCCCACATCACATTTTACTGCAACTGCTGTTCCCCAGGAAAACCTTCCCCAGGTGCAAGCAAGGTGTTCTGCTTGTCAGGTAGCTCCCTTTCTACAGGAAGGGGGATCAATCATCACAGCAACACCCATCACTACACAATGACATCCAGCTTTGAACACTACTCAGCACCACGTAACATGGCAAAAAGACAAATTATGTAATGCTGAGTACCAGCTGTAAGGACAGGACAGCAGCTGGATTTAGTAACAGAAAATATCAAACCTATATCTTCAATTCTCCTCCCTCTAGATGGCAAAATGAATACAGCAAACTCAAACATTGAACAAGAAAATTACTTGGTACTGAACAGTGGTTCTCTCTCGTGAGAAATAACCTACATCAAAAGAGAATTAAGTCTTGCTCCTTAATACATTTCTGAGGAAATTCCAGGCAGAATTATAAAGTTAGACAGTTTTGTAGGTATAGACCTTAGCTGTACAATAAATCTCCCAGATTTCTCACTAATCCAACTAAGTTTGAGAATGTACCAATAGACAGAATTAAGTATATTTATTTCTTTTCTGACTGCAGTAAAGGCATTAACACTTCAAGGGAAGTTTATACCATCTTTGGCACAACATCTTTAATAACAAAAAATAAAGCTCTAAGGGATCTGAAGTCTTTGATGAGCATACCTGTGTACACAAAAATACACACGGGCTGAGGTTAAAACCAGCAATGCTCCTTCTACCAGGCCTCTACCCTAACTCATGCCAAAGCCCTGAGCCAATCTGTCTCTGCATCTCCTACCCATGTGCCCAAGCCTCCCACTAGATGTGCCACTGGACAAGAATAGAATATTTTTTTTAATAATTACATTTTTTGTATTCTCGTGACTAAAAAACCCTAATGCTGGTTGTTACTAAGCAAAACTATGCTATTGTATTTCCTTTACTGATACAGCTCCTTAGCGCATTGAGTTATATTTACTAAGAAGTGAGCCAAAGCCCATGCCTAAGTAAATTTAGTCTTTAAAAACTTCAGACTATTTTCAAAAATGTAGTACAAAAACTGGATACTGGGAGTTACCGTAGTAGTGAACCATTCATTCTGCTGGAGATTTAAAGATGGCAGTTAGCAGCATTTAGCTCCAAGTTATTGTAGCCTTTACTAAGTCTGTTTCCACACAGTTCAGCATTTCTTGTATAGCATTTTCCAGCTTTTTTGTAAAGCCACTTGTAAAGCCAGATATTAAGCTCTGGTTAATATCTTCTTCTGCACTCTTATTTGTTCAAAACATGTGGCTTAACCAAATCCATCACATAGAACTTACCATAGCTACAGTCAGCAGTTCAACAGTCAGTTTACCCATTTCCAGACTCTTTATGTTGTGCTGACCTTTTGGTTCAAGTCAGCTTGCTCCAGATTGAAGAATAACATTTCAAGAGATCTATGGCTTCGACTGGAAGCAGCACACCAAAAGAGATTAAATTCTATTGTTAAGTAATTTCAAATTCTAAACTTGGATTCAGAAAATACGACTATTTTTCATCAGGCACATTATCCATATTGCCCAGCTAGTAGGAAGAAATTTTACTGTAAAGTCTGTGCAGGCTACAACCACATCTCAAAACAGGAGTCTTATGTGATCAACACAAGATAGAAGTGAAAAAAATCTACTGGACTTTCACAGAATAACCCAGTCAACTTTCCTTGGGGTTTAGCAGGTAGTGTGCACATCTTGTTCAGCTAGACTCAGGAACACAGAAATAAAAGATGAAAAAGATTCAACTGAAGGCA
Organism: Phaethornis superciliosus; assembly: GCA_023637945.1. Taxonomy (NCBI): domain Eukaryota; kingdom Metazoa; phylum Chordata; class Aves; order Apodiformes; family Trochilidae; genus Phaethornis; species Phaethornis superciliosus. The sequence continues at coordinate 791,022 of JAJQWJ010000005.1, forward strand.
CAGGGTTTCGGTTTTTTGTTTGGTTGTTTTGTTTTTTTTAATTATTTGAAATTCAGCTTTACTGCACTTCTAATTGCAAGGAACTTGCTGATAGACAGACAAATATACACAGCCTGTTTTTTGACACACCTCTACAAGTCTCACTAATAATCCTCATCTTGACAAAAACAGTTTTAGGAAGAGCATCTAATGAGCATGTGTTAAGCAATTAAGAAAAGGAAGTAACTCCAAGTAAAAACCATTGAGATAACTGACTTCAAGAAGAAAAAGTTTATTCAGCTATTGTAACATCAGAACAACAAAGCAGCCCTTACATGTAGCCACTTATCAAGAAGGACATTACAGAACATTAACATAATGCAATAGATCAATTTTCTTTCAGGCATTTTCAAAGGACATATCAGACCCGCAGATTCTTCTGTTCTGGTGTGCAAGAAAAAAAGCTGGAAAGGAATAAAGCAAGCAGCCCAACTTATCTTCCTATCTGACAACATACTTCTGCTGTTCAGAGCTTCTTTGCAATCAAAGTGACACAAACAGTATTGAAGAGCTAAGATATAACCATTTCTGCAGTATTTCAGCCAGTAGCTACCAGGCAGGGCGTTCCTATTGCACACAATTTCAGGAAAGGAAAGGAGAGAAAGAAGACAAGCCCAAGTGTGCCCTCAAATGCTCAGAAAGAATTTTCTGTACAGACTGCATGGCCCTTTGACATGTCAGGTGCTGGAACTGCTGAGCAACTACACAGCCCTTATTTACTGTGAAGCAAAATAAGCCTTCAAGCGTCCCTTACTTGATCTTAGCAGGTCAAATTCTCTGTCCAGCAGCTCCTCCTCTGTCAACTTGGAAAAATTGTCATCTCCAAATGGGTTCCAGCCTGACATATCAGGTGGGTTATTGATGCTCTGCTTTGGGTAACTGGCAACTGTTTCAGCATCAAGAATGCCTGACCTGCAAGTCAGATAAAGAGAAACATGACCAAATTGTTTATCAGGTGGAAATCTATGACATAATTCATTGTGCCAAAATACTACATACAATATCACAAGTACATAAGGCAGCTTATGTAAGACCTGAAAGCTAATTTAAGGAAAAAACTTAACACTTAAAATGTTTATTTTATTTGGCTCTACAGGCCACCACTGCAGCACAGCTCCAAGCAGAACCCTCTCTTCAAGGGAAGAGAAAGGGTAAGGGGCTACTTCCTGCCCACTCAGGAACAGCTCCCAGACAACTGGCTCTTCCTTCTGAGAGAATGACAAACTTGCCACACAATGCAATGCATTTAGGATGCCAAGGGAAAAAGAAACTTATCACCACTTCCTTTAATACCTGAAGTCACACTTGTTGTTTACAAGATCAAAAGAACCCTGTGATTTTGTTTTTAAATCAGGAAAAGAAGGGTTCTTATTATTCCACACACTGTTTTTCGAAACAATTCACAGAAAAGTAATTACTTGTTATAATTTATTCAGCAAGGACAAACCCACAGACCCCAAAGGGCCCATAAAGGTGCACTTTATTCTCTAGAATACTTAAACAGAACCATTGATCCAAAGAAATGAAAGGTAGAAGCCCTAGCAAAAAATGTTAGCTGTAAAGTCTCTCAAAATTGTCTTTGAGACGACTTTCACATGCCCACAAACTCATTCAACATAGGCTACAGACCATCCTAATTGAAGTGGTTAGCTCCTGGAATAAGTCCATGAACAAGAAAAAGTGGAAGACAGGTTCCTTAACAAGTTGTACTAGGCTCATATGCTAACAAGTATCCCACTCACCTCCCAAAATATCCTTTGCCACTAAACAGCAGCTACCCAACAGCTTTAAGTACACTAATATTTTAATATTTTAAATATTAAACAAATAATATTTTAATAATTTAATACCCTGATATTGAAGCAAGTAATTTCTGAGGAAAGGCTTCGGCAGTGCTCATCACAATTGGAAAGGTAAGCAGCAAGCAACCCTTGGGCACAGCTGTGCCAGAATACTTGCCTGCTGGCAGGGTAGGGAGAGTCTGCCACTATTGCAGTATGCACTGGAAGAGACCTAGGGTAGGAGATTAAGGCTGGTGAGAAGTCTTGAGGAGAAGTGATATATTCAGGAGACTGTGCCTGTTGTGACCGCTGCTGCTGCTGAGCAAGCATCTGCTGCTGTAGGAGAGCCTGGTGATATTGCTGCATCTAAGTAAGATAATGATCACGTTACTAAAAAAGCCCTGGTCCAGGAGGAGTCTCTTCTGCAAAGCAGCCTTGCAGCCAAATGCACTAACCACCACCACACCAGAACGGCTCATTAGCTTCAGCAGAAGCTGCAAGCCAGACCCACCCCTTACACCGGTGAAAAGCAAGTGCCCTAACAGGGCAGTGATACCCTTTTTCTCTTCCAACACGTTACCATTTACCTTTTTGTAAATTATTGCAACCTAGGTATATACTACTGAAGCACTAAGTTGTTAGTTTTCATCATAACCTATTCCTAAATATTAATATTCAAGATTTCATGACAATTTCTCTTGACTTTTGAAAAACAAATTATGCCAGTTATCCCTCTTGCTTTTAAAGTAGGAATTTGATGCCACTTTGTAGCATACCATACATTCATTACTGTGGTTACTACTGGAAACCTTAAGCATCAAGTATGCTTCAAATTAGTATACACCTCCTTAAGGAAGTTTAGGATACATACCATACAATTCATACATAAGTGCAACTCTATATAAGCTTCTACACCCAAGTCTGGGTTACCATTTTTCCCCACCTGAATATCATTTTAGATGCCGAACTTCACAGTATTTATCACAGCCATAACTCATTGCAGCTTCCCACAAACTTCTCCTACAGAACCCACCCAGCAGACTAACAAATAGCAGGTGTTTCAAGACTGTACCATCTACACTCTACTGTTGACATACCACAGCAGGATACGGAGATTGGGAAGGTTGCTGCTGGTATGCAGATTGCATCAACAGCTGCCGCTGGACTGTCTGCTGGTGCATTGCTTGTTGATACTGTAGTTGAGAAAAAAAAACAACAACAAAACAGCTTTAGATTTAGGAATTCACTGTTTGGAAATATCCAGATATTTAGAAGCATCATCAATTAAAATACCACTTCCATGACTCAACACCACTTTCCAGTTAAGATGTGACATAACCAAGAATCAACTTGCAATTCAGTCACTGAATTCTTATAACTGTGTTGAAAGCTTTTCCTTTTTTTTTTTTTTTTTGTCCTTTTTCCTCCCAATACCAGCCTGTTTAACAAAAAATTAGATGACCTATTCAGCACTGCCTTTTTTAAGGCAGGACGATTAATATCCCAAGCTTTGTGATTTTCATCAGCGCTGAGCCCCTTTGGAAAATAATTCAGGTACACACAGCTATCTTTATGTTTTGTTTACAGTTATTTATATTATATAGCTTAGACAATTATACTTGACAGTGTTAGAATACAAGTTATCCATGAAAAATCTGGGCAGACCCTAAGAAAGCTCTTCACTGACCAAGAAAAACTGAAGAAAGCAAAAGCTGCAAAAATCCTAATCAGATGATGTATGTGCAACCACGTACTGCCAGCACAGCATCACCACCTAGATTACTCTTAACATTTGTCTCAAGCACGTTTGCACATGCACAAAACCTTTATTTGGGCCACACAGTGAGGATTCAAAGCAAGCAGGGATTCAGGGTCAAACTGCAAAGACACGACAGCACAAAGAAAGCCCCTGCCTAGAATATGCATTACAGTGCCTATGAAGAGACAAATCCAGGTTAACAAGAAGGGGCAGAAGCCCCTTCTCTCTCTCCTAGGAGGAAAAAAATCCACACCACGACAGCAGGGAGGCTGAGCTAGCATGTGATTCTAAGTGTTATTAACAAGAGCAACACGTCTGGTAGCAACTTGCCAAGCAGACTTGACTGGTACCTGCTGGAGGTAAGTGTCCTGCAGTGCAGGCTGGTGCTGCTGGTGCTGCAGCTGCTGCAGTCTCCAGTCCCCCTGCTGCAGCTGCTGCAGCACCCGGTTCTGCTGCGGGGGGTGCTGGCTGGTCCCTGCTGCCGGGAGCACTTCTTGCCCGTTCCCTGGTCGCGGGGCTCCTGTGATGTTCAGACAACACTGGTGACACGCTGGTCGCTACAGTTTAGCTAGAGAGGGCCCTGGCAATCAACCTTTACACACTACTAGGTGAAACAGCTGATGAACCTCCCTTCCCAGCCTGACAACTAGTACAGACAGCAGATACCAGGTCCACTTCTCCCAAAACACTTCCCAAACAACTGTCAATGCACTATTTCTACTTATGAGATGCAGGAAACTTCCTTTGGGCTCACACAGAGTAAGCTGGGGTCAAGACTTCTGCATCACCAAAACCCAAGTTGCACCTTCTACTATTTCAAACCCCAATCCTCAAAGCATCTGATTCTGTATTGGGATTTTGTATATACACATTTATTTATTTTTAAGGGAACCATTGGCTCACTTGTCAAATTCCCCTCTAAACACCAATTATTTTTGCCAATTGTTCTTATAGCCTTTTAAGTTAGCAGTTAAGTCCATCTCTCTCTCTCTCTCACCCCATTGCTATTCAAGTGCTCAGTAAGGATCTGTTCTTTGTGATAACAGGAAAAGCTTTCCAACTTGGATCTTATTTTTATCATGTCTAGTAAAACTTGTTTACACCTGGGACATGAACATTCTCAGTGGCCTTTTGATTGGAGGCTTTTCTCAATGCCACCCCTGAAGCTACTCTTCCTGTAATGCAATAGACATGCAGAAGTGCATCCAGGAAAGTATTCAAGATTCAAATGAAAACTGAGTATTTATCAGAGCCATATCTCTTTTGAAATGAGATAAAAAAACTCAGAAAGGATTTACTGAAAACCCAATTGACTCGATGGTGTCTCCCTCCATTATTGTCACCCCTCTATTGCACCCACGGTGCAGGGTGAAATGCACCTGTCAGTCACTTGAGAAGTGAAGCTTTGACATGGGTACAGCCTATATATAAGGCCAACAGATGATGGTTATCGCACAACTCAGACACAGGAAAAATATTTTTCCTACTAAAATGAAGTTAGTTTGTTACACAAGTACTTTTTATGAATTATTTTAAGTCTAAACAGAACTTCTCTCGCAGTAAACAGTGGGCAAGTTAGTTCAAAATCAGTGATAAACACAACAAAAAAAATAATCTCCAGTTCAACAGTTCAGATTCAGTTTTTGTGACATGTGACCGAATTTATTACCTGCACATTTGAAGCCTTAGAAAAAGGATGAAGATTTGGGTTTTGGCACATCTAAAAAAGCAGATGCACTTGGAGTTTACATGTTATCTCTTCTAAAGCAAGCAGGAAAAGAAATACAAAATTCATTCCCCCTATATTTTGGTCCATCCTTAGACTCAGTCAAGTTACCTTTTTGCCCATGATTACCAAATTCACCAGGAACTTGTACTTTGACTGGAGTAGCTGAGTTCTGGATCGCCAGCACACTGGAAGCAGCAGTGCTTGAGTTGGCCTTTGGTCTTTGTCGTGGCGCAATTGAGGTTTCTGTTGGTCCAACAGTATCTGTTATTCTGAAATGGCAAGTTTTCCCATAAAAAGACATAAGAACTTCTTCAAGTTTGACATAGTGAATCTCTGAATAGCTCTAATGTGTTTTAACCAAGCACTGTGCTAATTATGAACTGGATTGTACACCTTAACATTTGCTTCCCAAAATTTCCCTCCCCACCCACTGCAGTCACAGGATACCTAAGTGCTGCAGAACACCACAAAGAAGTAGCTGTGGAACAGCTTTTTTCCCCAGGACACCACGGCACAGGATGAAATTTCCCAGAAAAAGCTTTCCTCAGGTCACAGAAGTCAACGTTATGGTATGTCCAACAATTGAGTCACGGATTATCAATAGATGAAAAAAGCAATGGAGCAGAATCCCTAGAAAGACTTGAAGCTCTTGGAACTGCAGTTTATCTGCTCTGATGACCTCTGCTACTAAGATAATTTTTTATTTATTCACAAGCATATGAAAACAAGTTTCAGACAAAACTATAGCTTAACAATATCAGAAAGAAAAAAAAATTACAGCCACATTGCTGCTCACCTTGCTTTTATTTGGCTTTTTCTAGCAGCTGCCTCACTAGCTGTCATAGGTTCAGGAAGAGTTGAAGGGACACGAGAATTCTTGGGAAAAATAAATTTGAATAAATTAAAAAAACAAAATCCTGAAAGAAAAAAATCATTATATATTGAAGAGGAATACTTCAATTCTTGTTTTTCATGTTACAAGGCTTCATTCAGAGCTCACTCACATGTCTGTGAATTAAAAGTATTTTAATTTAACTGTATCTCTATGTTCTCTGATCTGTTGCAAAAGTAAAACAAAACATCACTGGTCTGTTTTGTCAACTACTTTGCTTCATGTACACACTACCAACTATCAACAACCAAATAAAACATTCTTCCAATACAGAAAACATTATTTAAAGACTACTTACATTAATGTTAGACACTGGACAATCCTTTTTGGCAAGTTTAAAGGCAAAGTAAGACACTTGATAAATATCAGGTCTCTGTTCTTGATCTGGTTCAAGCATATATCCTGCAAAAATTGATAAGACCAAAATATCACTGTTGGATACCATAAAGCCTGCTGAGATGGTGTGCTCTCAGCAAGAAGAAATTCAGCTTACCCCTGAAAGAGTAATTTTTATTGTTATGTTACTAGCTTCAGACAGAAGCAACATAAAACCAGCTCGTGTAACTAGAACTTCTAAGGGCTAATACCCTAAGGGGTTCTACATCATCTTTTGTCTTGCAGGTCTAGTTAGCTATGCACACTTTTGTATATGAAAAAAAAAAATCTAATTCCATGGATAAAAGGACTTTTCCTGACAAGACATAGAATTTCTGATGTCTCTTTCAAACATTAGCTTCCCAAATTAAAAGTTTTGGCATTTCTGAATCAAATAAAGCTTAGTTTATATTTTTTACAGTATGATAAAGAGTACACCATCAGGAAATCTTGCTTAAGTGACTGGAGAACCTAAATTAGCAGTGAAATATACTTTCTAAACAAGCATCTAAAAACAAGTTCAGATAAAAAGAAAAAGAACCTGTTGAAATTTAAGTTCCTGGTGCTGATGAAAAAAACTGAGCTACATTTCCAAAACTGCTCAGTAATACAGCCAACCTTCACTAAGATTTTGTTAGAAAAATCAAGTAATAATAATAATAAAAAATAATTGTAGCCAGATCTTACAATTTTACTCAAAACCATTATTTCACAGCCAATGTAGTCCACAGCAATTTTTATTTTTAACAAGTTTTATAAAATAAACAGATTTGAACTTGAAGTGACAGCACCATTAAGTGGAAAAAGAACACTTACAATGACACATGGTCTGCCACTTGATGATGATACAGATTTGAGGCAGAGAATGTTCAACTTGTCCCCCCCACACCTTGCCTTATAAAAGAGCTGAGATGAAGGAGTCCCCGAAATACCTTTTATAACTGCAGGGTTTTTTAGCTTCTATTCCAAATAGAAAAAAAAGGGAAGTTTACATTATGAGCTTCTTTGCCACCCACATATATTCCATGCCACTAATACTCATCTTGGCACAGCAGTTCATTGAATCTTAATAAATCAGCATTCATACTTCTATGGAGACAGGAATAAATCCAGTACTCTTCTAAAAGCAGCACTGTGACAGGGAAGTGTATTTAATAACTAGAAAATTCTTCTCATTTTGTCATCTATTAAGTATTTTCAGAAGGTAAAGGCTTAGCATAGTTAGCTACTATTTCTCATTATGAATGTGTGCTCAAGGAAGTGGCTGAGATTTGGTATTTCTTATTATATAGAAGCATAAGCTATGTGGTAAACACATTTTATAACAAATTTATTATAAGAGCTCCTATTCAACTCCTATGAGTTTAATTTTCTGTTAGTTTCTTTCTTCCAAGTAAACCTGCTCAAAGTTGGAAACAAAGACAACTGGAAGGACTCACTATTACTGTGAATATTAGACCCCGAATCTCTGTACTCAGGTAACAGACTCATCAACAAGCCTCTGATCTTGTTGTTGTCCCAGACTTTCCTTCAAACTTTTCAAATTTCAAACTTTTGCAAGAGTTCACATGTGACACTTGGGGTTGCACAAACTTTCAGATTTTGCTTCTGTTTTAAATTTCATACATACTATAAAATTGCCCCCAGTGCAGTTCATATCAGTTCATCTGTTTTTCTAAACTAAATTTGAACTTAAGACTCATCTAAGCACAACAGCACAGCTTGGACATAAAAATACTATTAATAGCTGACATTCCATAGAGAAAATACCCTTTAGAACAAACAAGAACTATGAATAAATTAAGAGCTACTCTTAATTCCTCCTATCCCTTTGTGGTTTATGGCCATCTAAAAAAACCAACACCTCCCAAAGAAAACAGGAAGGTCTTTCAACTCCACCAAAGCTGCTTCTGAATTGTGAGGTCTTTGCACTGTTTTATTCTGTTTCAATTCTGAAGTTACCATCAACTCATCCATTAAATGCTCAGAATACAGTATCTGATTCTAATACATCAGCTGTCCAGGAGAAATCCTTGGTCATACTTTATTCACCTGTCTTACCTTTAGCGCAGTTTGAAATAAGTTTTCTTGAGGCTTCTGAAACTCCTCTGCAGGCTGGCACCTGGGTTCTGTACCCTGTGGCACAGCCCTCCATCAAGCCATGGGATAAGCAAGCCTCCCTTCAATGGCAAGTGCAGGCCTTGCAGGATGGATGGTAGCCAGGAGCAACACCCAGTGGTCACTCCAGAACCCAGCCAGTCTGCACCACCCATCCAAGTCACTGCATGCATCTTCCGGTTGCTATTTGATTTATGAGGCAAAAGAATTGCTGTGCTGCCCAGATACTTACTTATCAAACAGTGTATACTAGGCGAGTATCTGGAATTGTCTGGAATGGTGAAGCTTCCATCACAAATAGCAACTTGACTTTCTCCAAAGGGAAGTGAAAAGAAACAAAGTTTATACAGCAAGCAGCCAAGTGCCTGTGAATAAAAGCAAATACAAGCACTGTAAAGGGATGAGAGTCAGCCTACACACAAAAGCAGCACCAACAAGAAACAAACTGCACCAAAGTTACAGCTGATGCTTACAGTGTTATGTACAAACTGGTGTATGATTAAACACCTTGTGGATGTGACAAACTGGTACAAAAAGCAGCCCTAAGAAGGCTTCCCTTCCCACCAGCTCCAGGTTAGACAACAAACTACCAAAACCAGAGCATACTCCAAGAGTTGCATTCACACTGTCATATCCCCCAAAGACACCACTAGTGTTTCTGCCCAATTCAACCTTTATTTACTTCACTGCACATCACCTATTAAAACCAATTTTCTGTACCACACTGCCAAGAGTCTTCCATGAAGAACCACTGGTGACTATCAGGCAGCAACTTGAGCTGATAAAAAGGAAAAAAATTCTAAACCATGCCCCCTTAACTCAAAATAGCCACCACACATGTAATTCATTTTATTTACAGAAGCCCTAATTACTGAAAACCCTTCTGTCACATTCTACATTGTACAGATGCACAATAGACTTTCCTTTCAAATCATGGTTTTTCAGTTAGACAATGCTGATTTAATTCGCTCCCAACACCTCTTAATTAGTTCCACACTCATAGCACCCAATTTCATGCTTACCCATATATCTGCCTTGGTAGTAACTGGTTTTCCTCCATAAAGATTGATCATTTCAGGAGCTCTGTATGATAGTGTTGTATACCTAGCAGCATATCATTAAGAGGACATAGATGAGAAGTGTCCCTCAGAACCGAAAGATGTTTTCTTATATCTGCTATGCACACACCACCTCCAGATATGCACTTGGAACTGTTTTACACAATTCAAGTCACGTATTGCATTTGCAGCACCACAGAGTGTACTTGGAGTAGCATCGTAATACTATCATACACAAGAATAAATAGAAATTCAGCAAAAATCCACTTTTAAAATTCTCCAGGATCTTGCACTTTTGCAAGAGCCATTTTGCTTAGATACTGCAGTAATCAGTCATTTGAAAGATATATTTAAGAGTCCTACAAGAGTATTCCCTATAACATATTGAAAGATACAGAATGTAGACTTCAAAAAACAACTAGTATCTCAAAAATAATTACGAAACTAGTAGTAAAAGTATTTTGCAGAGTTGGAAAAAAACCCTGTATCACTTTATAACTTGAGAACAATAGTCTATGTTTATTCCTCTGAAGTGCTTAGCCTGAAGGAGTAAAACCTAATAAATGTTTTCAAGAGTGTGCTTAGAATCAACACAAATATTTTTCTCATCAGCCCTCGGAGCATGAACATGGACTTTGATCTATAAATATGACTATGTAAATACTTGCAGTTATTTTTCCCTCATACCACTAAGATGTATTAAAATAGCACACATTTAAAATATTAAACTTAAAATTGCCAGTAACCAGACATTTTTTAACAATTTCAAAACAGCTGTATTCTGAAGAATCAGTTTTGCAAAAGCAATTTGTGAATAAAAAGCAGAATCTGTTACCAAATGTTTCTACTGTTTCACTGTATGTCAATTATTAGTTGAAATTCAACCATTAAGTTCAATTAGTTCAATTTTTATTAATAAGATATAAGCACACTGCCCAATGACAAAACAATCCTTGCTTATAATAGATAGGCTACTTTAAAAAGAACTTACTTTTTAATTTCTTCTTCAACCACATTTACACCATCTTTTTGAGGATTAAGGTACTTGTTAGTGGCACTGCCAAAATCACAGAGAACATAGTTCCCACTATCATTTAACAATATATTCTCCACCTTGAAAGGAAATCGACACACAAACATTAGATGAAAATAATTGCATCCATTTCCAAGCTCACTGGTATGATGTATTCTCACACAGAACCAACCAAAAAATCATCTACCAGCCCTGGCACAGGCAACAAATGATGTCTTATAGTTCAGTCCCTCTACTTACATCTCCACCAAGAGCATGTACCTCCCTAACTAGGAGTCAGCCTCTGTGACATGCTTCCTGTGTTCACAATCCTTTTGAAGTAGATAACTGATTTTAATCTAGATGTTCCTTTTGATTAAGTTCATACCTTGAGGTCCCGGTGAACTATGGGCGTTTTGCACTGATGGAGCCTGGCAACAGCTTCACAGGTATCACAAAATATTCTCATCACTTCTGACTCAGTAAAACCTGTCTGCAGACGCTGGTTCATCTGATTCACAACTTGCCCAGCTGAAGAAACAACAAGTGGGTTTCATTTTTACTTTTTGTTAGTAACTGCTGCCATGCACATAAGTGAACACTTATTAATACACAAAAAAAATTCACGAATAAGATGCAAGAAAGATTTCCATAGTTCCTGTGGAAATTACTGTCTCAAATAAAAAGAGTCCCTGTGACCGAAACCTGCCTGGGACAAACTGTCACAAAGCAGCACCCATAACACAAAGGTGTTACCTAAGAAATGCCTCTTGTGCTTAGATCCATAGCCAAAGCCCTCTTTGTCTTTCTGGGAGACAAAAAAAGGAGAAAAACCGAACAAACAAAACCTTAACCTAGCCTTCAAGAAAGACCTCAGTTAACCACTTCATAGGTTTCCTCCTAAACTGGGGAATCCATTCTTTCCCTGTTTCCTGAAATATTTTTACAAGATAATACCAGGCTCTTCCTACCACAAAGTTCACTAACAGATGAAGCAAGGCTCATGCAGGGCCTTGGTGCGCATTCTGTTGGAACAAGGATGCTTTGAAAAAGAGATCATAACACTCTCTCACTGACAGAGATCATAACACTGTCAATTGAAATCCATGTGGCTATATATAAAATATTTATACCTTATAGCTAAGTACTACCAATTTGGAATCAGAAATGAATTCCCACAAGAGTACAGAAATTCACCCATACAAGCTGGATAGAGGGCCAAAACTGCGGCCAGTTTTCAAGTTCTCCTTATTCCCTTCCCAAACTGTATATCAAGGCTGTCCTTGATGCCTCATGGCACTACGTGTCAAGTTTGCTGCTTCTACTGCAAATAGAAGGCATACGAATCTCAACTCAGAGTGTACTTGGAGTATTCATTACAGACAACAGGGTGGCTTTTTGTTCTAGTCTAGAAAAATTTACTTTGTACTTCCAGCACTTGTTCTAACATCACCACCTATTCGGGTTAGCCACCATCCTGCATTACAAGGTCAGTGCCCAGTTACCCCAAGTTCCAGAGAAACTTCAGAAGTTAAGCCCAATGGGAAGTTTATTCCAATGCTTATGTGAGATGAGGGAAAAAATAATCCAGAAAGTACCTGTGTTAACATATGGTTTGAAACAAAGCTACACTCTAAAGCAGAACCACAGGACTTTTTTTTTTTTTTTTGGCCAGGATTACCAACACTAACTGCACCACGCTTCTTTATAGCAAGTCACCTGTCAGGTAAGAGTAAGGCATCTTTAATATTGCTATCTAAACCAAAAACAGCAGAGAAAGCACAGCAGTGAAAAGCAACACATTGATCAGCACAAATAGCAGAACAATTTTGTTTTATCGTTACACAATTTCCCTGTTTCTAATCAACTACAAAACAGTGAGAAACTGACCTTGACATTTTCTCAGTGTCCAACAGCTCAGTGCCAACAGCAACAATGCAAACAGAAAAGTAAAAAGAACTAATTGGATTCCAGCTGTCAGATGTGAAAATCTTTTATATTAAAGGAACAATTCTACATAAAAATCCCAGTTAATCACTACAGTTTCCCTGCATTTACTCTGAAATCCTCAGAGGTGTCTCTTACCTCGGCAGTACTCCATGAGAATGAGCACCTCCCAAACATTATCACTGATTGAGTTAACAGCACAATCCAAATAGCACACAATATTCTTGTGCCCAGATAACTCTTTCTGAAAAAGAACACATTACACTTCAGCACAGAAAAATTAAAGTCAGTACAAGCTAGCAGACAACTGTTTATGATTACAAGTTAAGTTAGTCCTTGTCCCACATCCACTGTTCTTTACAGAGTTCCACACACAGAACATAAGCTCATGTCTGCCAGCAATGTCAGGGCAGCTGCTGCATATCAACCACAATGCAATCACTGCTTAGGAAAGAACATTTACTGGCTGCTTATTGAACAGTGCAAACACATCCAAACTGTTGCATTCTAGAATAACATTGTGAAGCAGTCATAGCTAGATATGTAGGAGATAAAGCTATTTGTGCCCATCTGGAGCTAAGATGAAAGCCAGTCTCTAACAGTTATTAAAAAGGTACCTGGAAAAAGTCAAGTGTTGTAGTGTGAACTTTTACAGTTTTATGAAGTTATACACACAAGCAAGTTAAGGTGTCCCCAAGGAACAGAAAAAAAGCAAGTTTAAAAGCCATGTTACATGCAGAATTAAGCAATGGTTATTTCACATCTGGCTACACAAGTGCTGTCAGCTGTACTGCAGAGGTGGTGTCTATGAGATACCTTGAGGCTAACATAAAAGCACCTCTTATCAGATAATGGAATAGGTGCTGCTATCATTAGAACATGTCTAAGCTATAAGTATAGGGAGATGAGAGATAGTCTTCACAGTATCTGTTGGAAGACATTAACAGATGCCCAGTCAGCAACTAATTTATTTTTCTTTTAATTACATTTCACTTCACCATAAACCCCAGAGTGTTTGACTAAGCGTTCTAGTTTCTCCTTCCTTTCTTCTCATCTGTTGGAAAACAATAGAAACTCTGATGATGCAGGGGAGTTCAGCTACACCCACATCAATTACCTCTGCAACAGACTGCAACTTCAAGACTGTGCTTTTGCCTACTCAGGATGACAACGGTTGTGGAAGCCACCAGCAGCATCATGCTGTGGCACACAGAGGCCTTGAGAATAACTTACCACTGGGGAACTGGAAGAAATGACTTTCAGTTGGGAACCAGATGCATTGACCAAACTGACTGTGGTATTAAATATTTTTTTTCTAATTGCTTTAGGAGTTAATCATGCACCAACCCTAAACTCAGACTGAGTTCCTGAAACAAAGAGTGCAAGATGAGGACCACAAGAGCAAAAGTAAAGGTGGTCTAGATGTGATTATCAGCGAAGTAGTATTTGATGTACATATGTTACAAATTAATACATTACATACTTACAAATGATGGTCTTCTTACCATAATTGTAATTTCTCTCTTGCATATGTTGAGGTCTGGCACATTATTAACACACATTCGTTTCAGAGCACAACGTATCCCACCATGGGTACGCACGAGAAACACAGTTGAGAAGCCACCTGGAAAAAAAAAATTACAAACAATGAAGTTACTTGAGTTTGTTCCTCCTCTAGCTCCCATCCCTATGTGCTAAGAAATGAATAAGGCATGTGAAAGGAGGCATTACCCACGAAGTGAAACAGCCTACCTAGCAAATGCTGAGGGCAGCCCAAAGGGAAAACAACTCTCTCCTGCTTTAGCTGCCTTTTGTGAGCCTTAGCCAATGATGAAGGGCTCCAGCAGATGACATTAGCATCACCCCTAGGTTCACTGGCACAGCCTTCCCACCTCCTGCCATCTATGCTCTCCTCCACTGCCTGCTGTCTGATGGGAAGCAGCTATTACCATGGGGGCTTTCAACCAGTGCCAACACTCAGGTATCAAACAGGACAGAAATATATAAATTCAAATGATTAACTACCTTGATAACCAGGCAGCCAATTGAAAGGCACATCTCATGTTTCCAGACACAACCTGCAAGCAGTGTGTATGAAGTGAAATGTACCTCATCTGACACAGGACTCACATGCTGGAAGAAATGTGCACCGAGTAATCTACAACTAGAGCTAAGTTTCATTAGGCAACTGTATTGAAGATTAGATATCTATTAGTTTTCTTCCAACTTAATTTAGCCAAATGAGATGCTAGCCTGTTAAAACAGAATTACTGCCATTTTTGATACAACACCCAAAGTTCAGCAAAATGATTATACTGATCCTAGTCTACACAGGGCCCTCCCAACACATGAACAGGACAATTACTCTTAAGTTACTCAGATTCTAATGCCAAACTCTGCCTAGGGCTGGAATGATCCCATAATGCTCCTCCAATGCCAGTCTGGGGAATTGTGTTAAGAATGATGTGCAAACCCTCATTAGGGTGGATTTTTTTGTATTAACCTCTCAAGAAAGGGACTGCATTTTAATGCACCAATACTCAACCAAAAATGTAAAGCAACACTCAGGTAAAGCACAAAAATCTAACCATTAGAAGACAGAAATCACTTCTTGACTTTTTATAGCCTTAAATTCTCTGCGACTAGATGGAAGACAGAGAACAAAATGACAGCTTTCAGTTTTCCCTGGCAATTGTTCTTATGTAACCTGAGCAGACATGACAGGGTAAAAACCATCCCTAGGCAAGTAGAGAAAAAAAATCTAAATAATCGACAACTGCTCTTCTTGCCATTAGGTGGCAATATTACCTAATGCTTGAGCCCAGGCAGAGCCGCTAAACCAGACCTATTCCCCAATCTGCCAAAGAGCAGATCCGAGACCTGGAATAGTTTTCCATTAGTAAATACCACTGCTATAAAAGTCCGCTCAAAGAGCCAAGTGGCATAACTCTGAACAAACCCTGAATAAGTATATTACTATTTA
This sequence comes from Phaethornis superciliosus, assembly GCA_023637945.1. NCBI lineage: Eukaryota > Metazoa > Chordata > Aves > Apodiformes > Trochilidae > Phaethornis > Phaethornis superciliosus. Next base: position 806,715 of record JAJQWJ010000005.1, read on the forward strand.
CAGAAAAGATTCTGGGAATCTTCATCCAGCAAAACTCTGAACCACTAAACTTTAAACCTTTGGAATAATTTTTGATGTCAAACTTCTCACTGAATGCACTAAAGCAAGCAACAATCAGTACTATAAACATCCATAAAAACTCTTATTTAACACTGCTGAGGAGAGAAAGAAGTGGGTACATACATGGTCTTGTCCCATCCAGAAACACAACTAGAAATTATGAGTAGTTGCTTGCCTAGAGACCTCCACATTGCAGGATGACCACAACTACACCTGTATGTCCATCAGCATAGGAGCTGGCATCTCACCACATTTGCAGAAGCTGAAATTTTTTTCTTTTATCTCATGTCACCGAAGACAGAAAATACATTTATCTTTCCAGAACAATGCATAAAAAAAAACTTGTCATAAGCTATGGCACATAGAAAGATGACAGGAAGTCCCAGACATTAAGTCACCATCTTGACACATTTCTGTTATTTACCACCCCTCATGGCAATTCTGGTTGCCTTCTTTAATTCCTGACACAGTCAAGTCTCAAGTCCCCCCACAGCATCCTACATCCCCATCTTCCCATGGGCAAGAAATGCCACAGCAGGGCACAAGATAGGACTGCTGGCACTCATTCACCAGCACCTGCTCCTCAGACACTGGGCAGGGACACACAGCTTTGCCGATTTTGAGGATTTTCTATGAAAAGGCAGCATAACTTTAAGTGGTCTTATTTATGACAGCACCAAAATGTACAGTACCTTTGTTAAAAATAGACAGAAAGGGCACAGTGACCAAGTGTAAAAGCCTAGCAAAGTGCTAGAGTGCTCAGGTTGCTGACAAGTTTGGCAATTCAGTTATGTGAACCTCACCACCCTTAGCCCCTCTAACACTTCAGGTAGCAGGCCCTTTAGTTTACTTGTCTGGAAATAGCTTTAGATACCATCAAAAAATTGCCACTAATGTATTCAAGACAACATACAAAGGGCTACCAGGCACAGGCATGGAGCATAAAGTCACAATCTGTTCTTTTTTCTCCTTGGTTCCACAAGAACCAACTCTTGAGAGGCCACAGAGAAAGTGACTACAGAAACTCTAAGGCCAGTAACACAGTTTGCACTCAAAAGCTACCTATGGGACTGCAATTCTGAGGAGACTCATATGCAAAGCAAAAAAAAGCATCACCCTGTATGATGGCAGCAGCAGGGTGCTCAGCCAGCCTGCACTGGCCCACATCACTTTTGCAACATCCCCCAGCCTTGCTACTAAGTGTGAACCAAGGAGGCACTGCAGCTGTGGGCCTCACAACCACAGCTCATCTCTTATTACTCACAGACCCTGTCACAAACAGCTAAGATGCTGTCTTTCCTCTCAAAACACACACGTCCTTCTCACTGTGTGCTGCACTCCTGGCATCAAGTGCTCTCTGCCCCCTTCCCCAGAGCTGAGAATCTGTACTGGTTTTGGCTGGGACAGAGCTGAACTTCTTCCCAGCAGTCTGTGTGTGGCTGTGTGCTGGGTTTGTGCTGGAAGCAGTGCTGATAAGACACTGATGTTTCAGTCCCTGCTGAGCAGTGCTCACCCAGCACCAGGGCCTCTGCTGCTCCCAGGGAGCAGGGGGACACAGCCAGGACAGCTGACCCCAGAGATCCCCAAAGGGACATTCCAGATCATACAACACTGCTCAGCAATAAAAGCTGGAGGAAGAAGGAGGAAGGGGGAGGATGTTTGTAGCGATGGTGTCTGTCTTCCCAAGTCACTGATCTGCAAGACACAGCCCTGTTTCCCAGCAGGTGGCTGCAGACCTGCCTGCCGATGGCTAGTGATGAGTAAATTCCCTCTTGTGCTTTGCCTGCATTGCACACACAGCTTCTGCAATACCTATTAAACTGTCCTGATCTCAACCCATGACTTCAGTTTTGCCCTTTCATTTCTCTATCCCACTAGAGGTGACTCCCAGGGGCTTCATGGGGCTCAGTTGCCATCTGGGGTTAAAGCACAGAAGACTTGCAGGATCCAAAGTCTCTTCAGCTCTTACTGCTATGGAACTCAGAGCCTTAAATACTCAAAAGTTACACAGGAAAGTCATATTGCACAAGTCCTTTTCCTTGAATCCTTGCTAAAAAGCCTTTCTTTAACATCTACAGTTACGCAAGTCTGTAGATATTTAACAAAACTAAAACCCTGAAGATTTGACAAGTAAAAACATTAAAAAGCTCAGCAAGCTGAAATGTAATTCACACCTCTTTCTTAGGTCATTTCATTCATCTTCAACATTCATTTTTGGGATGTTATTAACAAGCCACCTAGCAATGTTTCGGGTTTTTGTGGACTTTTTTTTTTGCGTTGTTTTTTTGGAGATTAGTTAAACTGAATTATACATCAGCCACGTGCTCTAGTCTATTTTCTTCCCTATGCATATTAAGGTCAACCTTGAAAAATTTCATGAGCCTCAGTTTTCTATTTATGCTTTACCACATTACATTCCTGAAACTCCAACCTGGAAACAGCATAGCTGTCACAATGCAAAATATCCTATTTGCTTACTCAGGTGGAAGAAAATAAGAATCTTCCAGTACCTATACCATCTTTCAGATGGCTGACAACTGTTTTGGGAAGACAGATTATAAGATTACCAGAGATACTTTGAGAAAAGTTATGCATATTTCACATATAGAGACAGTAAGATATATATATAATTAAAATACATAGAAGCACCAAATGTTTCTTCAGCTGGTAAACCACTTGACTATAACTCAAACCCTAGCCACACAATAGAACCTCATGAGCAGAAGGATTTTAGCTGTATAGTAATGTGCAATGCCCACTATCCCTCACCTGTAAATGCTGAACCAGGAACAGGAGCTACTACAGTCACTCACAGAACCAGCAAGGTATAAAACCCTCCCTACAAATGCAGGAAAACCTGGCTGCCAACCAAAGCCACAAGACCCCAGCATGCTCACTGGCCAGAAGGCACTGCATGGAGAGCTGCCTGCTGAATCAAGGCAGGACAAAATGACACTAACCATATATACACACATTTACATTTTTATATATGCTTGTGTGTGTGTATGTTTACAGTGAAGTCTCTTCCACGAGTCTTGGTCATGAACACAAGGCTCAGACACAGCTCCAGCTGGAAGAGCAGTTGACAGATGCTGCCTGCAAGCTCAAGAGTTCACTGTTTCCAAAACCAAGAAAGCGGAAATAGCTCACTTACTCCTAAAACAATCCACTTCTTTGCACACACATTTTGGAGTTCAGTATTTATCCACTTGAAGAGTGAAGACAACACATTCCAAGGGACATACCACTGTTCCTTTCCCACTGCCCACACAAATTCCCACTGTGGAACAGTCTGACTACCAAGGCTGGCTTAGACAAGAAGCACTGCTCACTTCAAACCAGCATCTGCTCTTAAGGCAGTGCTGGGAATCACACCCCAAGAGGCCTGAAGCACACCCATCCAAAGCAGCTCTGCCCTGCAGACCTCCACCTGCTGACCCTTAGCCCTGCCATCAGCAGGCACTCTCACCTTCCATTTGGTCCAACTCGGCAAAAAGCTTTGACAGAAGCACCTGAAACTACCTGGGGCATACAAGGACACTTGAAGTTACTAAGGTGCTCTGAATAGATTATTCAGGTCTGATACAAATTTTTGTGAAATGTTTTCTAATTTAGTAACGCCTATGCACCAGAGATGCCCAGGTGCCCAGCCAGAAAACAGTTAACTTGGTGCTCGTTACATTGCAAAGCAGAGCATACAAACGCCAAATGTACAAATCACTGCATTTTTTAGCCTTTTAAAAATAATTAACCCAACTGATACACTGTAAAGTCACAACCAAAACCCACCAGCACCAGTCATGAAATTAGGTACAAGTATTCTCATCATGAAGCAATAGTGAAGCTTTAACCCCAGCAGACTTCACATCCTTAAGACACTCCAGTATGTCCACTATATTTTCTCTTAAATACCACACATCTCAAATGCTTGCTACAATTAAAAAAAAAAAAAAGTTCACTCATGCAAATTTAATTGCTACACAACCTGCTACAGGAAGCTGCCCAGAAATGGGAGGAAATCCCCTCACAGCAACACAGGCAATAGGTAGGACAGATGAGGAGGCAGAATACAAAGAAAAATTTTAAATATCAGTCCCAAATCAGCATGTTCTTTCAAATCCCAAGAAGTATTCCTGTGGTATTGACCTCAACAATTTTTCTTCACAGTAGTGATGCTATTATTCATCAAAAAGCCTTAGCAGGAATTCCTAGCCATCACTTCTGCAATGCTGTCATTCCCTTCTGGTCTATAAGGAGCAGGAAAACAGCCCGAAATAGTCAATGCAGAGACATTTCAGCTGTTTCAGGGAATACTCTTTTATTTTGAGAACCCTATCCTCTCTAATGCTCCGCTTTCCTCCCTTCCATCAAGCAACATCCCTCTCCCAAGGAAAAAATATCCAGGGTGAGCAAGCCTAAAGCAGGCGTGTGTATGTTTGTATGAGCAACAATCTCAGATACTATTAATGGGTCTCTTAACAGGCAAGTTTCCATGGAGTCCAGGAGATGTCATTTTTCTTGCTACAGCTAGCACTGTGACTTCTTTGTAAGAACCTCCCAGAGAGAAACTTGGATCAAGCCCACCCATGCACTAAAGGACTTAATTCAGACATCTATTCTGACAACCCCAGTATTGAGCACATTTTTTTACAAATTATAACTGAATGAGGTGATACAGACTTCAGAAAATTCTTGTTCTCTAAGCAAGAAACCTGTTCCAGTCAGCTAAGAGTCCTACAGTTCTATGAAGGACTGTCAAGTACATCTACTACAGACAACTTCAAATTTCAGTACTAGCATTGTAGCTGCAGATGTAAGCAAATTTTGTCTAACAGCTGGCTGAGTGAGATGCTCAAACTTCGAACTAGCCAACAGCAAAAGGAACAAAACTCAGCCTCTTGTAGTAAAACAATCATGCTACTCACCCTACATGCTTCTCAGAGTATCCAGGTGAGTTCCTATCCACACTTGAATACTACAATGACAGCACTGCTCCTGTGCCCCCTCCTGACTTTCTGCCTCAGCTAGTTTGCTTCTAGAGAAACAAAAAGAACCAGTTTCCTGGTGCAGGGAAATTAGCAAACTATTCAATGGGAACACAGCTATGGAAAAACCCACATTTGCAACTCCTGCAATATTCTACGAAGTTTAAGGAAGGTGAAACCACATTTACGGAATAGCTCGTTTAATGGATTTTGTTTTCTGAAAAAAAGCTATTTGATACACCCTGTAATACATCTCATGCATTCAAGACAAAACATTGTATTTCCTACTGTAAAACTGATCCTTTCGCTACCCCATATTCTTGTTATAAGAAATATGAAAAACCCCTACATTTCCATTAGTCACAAGGGATACTTTCATAATACTATGTTATCACCTCCTCTTCCTCTTCACTGAAAATAAATTTAATGCATTTATCTGTAAAACTGTATTTAGCAGATTCTTCTATTTAAGTCAGTTAGCTACCTTCTCTTAATAGGGAAGAGAGTACAGAGCACGACTTAGTTGATCACCATCAGTTCAGTTGATTGTGAAGAAGAAAATGTTAACCTCTTTCCACCTACAGATTCCAAAATCATGTTGTAAGAGAAATTACTTGAGAGTATTAAACAGGTGCATTATCTATACTAACAGAAACTCAAAGTAGAAAATTATGGTAAAACCTGGCAACAAGTTACAATGCACTGGCCTTCATTCACAAAGCCAGCTCTTAAACCTCTGGGGCTACACTGGCATGTAGACACTTGCTACTCGATTTATTAGAAACAGAATATAAGACAGGGGGAGGGCTATGGATGGTTTATCTCACAAAAAAGAACAAGAGCTTTCTTCTCACAGAAACAGGACAAGTATTTATGTTTGAAGAGACTAATGCAGCCTGCTCCCAGCACTGGTGGGGACCAGGAAACACTTCAGCACAATGCAGCTATCAGATTTATTTTATGAAGATTACAGTACAGAAACAGGAGAACCATTTGTTTACAGACACCTCGGTGACAAAAGCTAAACAGCATTCAGCCCAGCACCTTCTAGCTCACTGCACATGAAGCCTCTTCCAGCCTGAAAACAACCACGGATCTTCAAGTTTAACTGAAAAGTAGTAATGCAACCAATTCATTTATTTTCTTCATACTCTTTCCTCCTTTTTTGCACAAGTACTTCTTGTACACCCCAGTAATACTTCAGTAAACATGCTCTCTTTATAGGTTAGCATATTTAAAGCACACTTCCTTTGTACAAGCCTGCAAATTCTGTCAAGTCTTGATGCCGAGTTTACAATCCACAGTGCGTTACAGCGAGAACTGTACCCCGTACTAACTTGGCATTTTCCAAACCTCTCTAGCTGTCATAAACCAGTTCTAGAATTAAAAGTGAAAAAAATAGTTAAAGAAAGAAAATCCACATTTCTGAAGTCAGCAGTGACAGCTGTTTGCAGAAGCAAGCAGGATTTTTCAACAAGATACAGAGCTTTGCATTCCAACTGTAAGCTTCAAGAACAAATAGAAACCCACAAAACAGAATTCCACCAACCAGCCTGAACGCTGCACTTCTTTTTGGTCTTGAACAAGACTGTTGAATAAACATTTATATAAGTGATTATAGTGTGTAATCTAGGCCAGATCAGTTAATTCAATTCCCTTTCATTGTGCCACTAAACCTCTAGTCTCTCAAACTTCAACAAGCCAGACATACCATGTTACTCAAGGTGTAACCAAGGTGATGCCCTTAGGCAGGATATGCTTCCTGCCCAACTTCTCGTAAGAAAGCTTATCAACTTGTCCAAGACATTGCTAAGACATGTATAATGAGCATCCACTAGCACATTGTGGAGGAAAAAAAGAAAAATTAAAAAGAGAAAAAGGTCAAAAAACCAAAAACCAAACCATCAACAACAACAACAAAAAAACCCAAAACAAAACCAACTGCTGTTTCAAGTTTTTTGGTATCTTCAACAAGTGGGAAATGTTCCCCCCATCTTTGAGTTTGTTTGTTCAATGAATTCAGCTCCATCTGTAGTTTACTCTGAACTGACAACAGAAGGAGTGTGACAAGCAGAACGATGGCATTATCTGTGAATATAGACTAGACAAGAAAATGAAGTTAGTCATTCTACAGCACTGAGGCTATGATCAATAGAACCCATGAATAAATTCATTTTATGGACTGATGCTAGATGTCATTTGCTACAGCATTTTTAAAGCACTCAGTTTGTTTTTAAGAACTTGGTTTGAACTCCAGTATAATAAACAAACATCTAAATAAAATACAGTTACAGAATGGTCAAATCAGTGGGTGCAGATACATTATATACCTAACATGGAAGCATTGCTACTTTTTTGGATCTAAACTCCATTTCCATACTAAACGGCTACCACACAATTAAAAAATAACACCACTTCTTTAACTAAGCCTTATTTGCTCTGCACTTTGCTTTTCATTTTCCTTGAAATCACTATTTTAATTGTGGTTTAAATATGCAAGCATAAGAATCCAAAGCAGAGAAAGTCAGAGAATGGATTTATAACCTCACACATGAATAACTCAAGCACTGAATACCACAAAGCACAGAAACAAGGCAAAGCATAAGGTTCCCAGCCTCAGCAAAATGGCTGGTTCTACAGCATCTTGGAGAAGTGCCATGTTTCATTGCAACAGAAACAAAAGAGTCACCAGGCCATGCAGAGATAAACCAAGCAATTCATAATGCTAGAAGCATTTCAGACTAGGGCAGATGTCACAGGAAGATTCTCTGGTTTAGTGTTTCTCTAAGGAATCATACACCTAATAAATTCACAAGATGAAACCAAAAGGTCCAAGATGCAAGAAACCTGCAGACATCTACATGACTAAACTAAAGTATTTGCAGCACGGTGGTTTCTTGTGATGAGCTCCTATGTGATTACACTGCTTTTAGCACTACCATAACAAGGTAAGCTCTCTTCTGAGTAGTTAAGGACTCTCCAAATAGGTCATTCTGGGACCAAATAATCCTCCTGCTCCTTTCATGAGCTCTCATTCAGTAAAAGACAAATGAGATCACACAATTGACAGCTCTAGACTTTAAACTGAACTCTAGGTGAAGGTCTCAACTCTACATATACCGACCACTCTACTGAGCTACTGGGGACAGACAGCTGGGCTCCAGTTACTTCATTTCAGGGTGTTTCATTTTTTGTTTTGTTCTCAGCAAGTTTGCTGTCCTGCACATCAGGCACACAACGAACCGATCCTGTATCTAGAACTAGCATGACAAACTTCATTCATGCTTCCTCTTACGGTCTCATGGAACATTTGCTATATTCAAGTCAGGTCCTTATTTCACGTCTGAGTAATCACAATCTTTATGATCATATAACCTTTAGTCCTCTATTTGCTCTACATCTGAGACAAAGTTCAAAACCAAAGTACTAAGAGCAATCACACCGCTGCAATCCAAAAGCACACCTGGTTCTGCCAGAATTCTTAAATAACACAAATCAACTCCTTGCACATTTTGCAGCATGACAAAGATTAGCTCCAAGTTTTCTTCCTCCAAAGAAACAACTGCTTTCATAGACTTTCGTTAAAGTCATTTAGTAATACCCCAAAACGAAAAAGGAAAAAATGTTTAGCAACACTCTTACTAAATAAAAGCACATTCAGTTTTTCAGCCTACAGGAATTGCTGAAGAATATCAGAATACATCATATTAATCACAGATTTTGAAAATTATATATCTTATTTTATTTTATAGGAAAAGTGGCAAAATGCTGACAGGAAAACTCATTAAAATTGCTACTGAAAAGATGCACAGACAGATATAACAAACCAAACAAACAAACAAAACCCAAACAAACAAACAAAAAAGAGGTAAAATGAATCAGTAAACAGAACAAGAACTAAACCAAGACTTGGACCACAGAAGTATTTATCTCTTGAAAACTTGTTTCAAGGCACCACAAGAACATGCTCATCCATTAAAAGTGCTAGTTTTGAAGGAAGCCAAACATATACATTATTCTTAATAAAATAATCTCTAATCCCTGAGTATCAGAATTCCTTTAATAGCTTTGTATATGGCAATCAAGGCATAATGTATTACAGAAGCCACGAGAAAGAAATCATCCCAGAGTCAGGATGCTGTGACCAGCTTCCTTACCCCTTGAGGGTGTCCAGGAGTTTCATAATAAAAACACCTGCACTCACTCACACCCGTTTAATTACTGCTGCAATATTAACATGCTTTATCAAAATGTCTCCACAAGAAAAAAAACCAGTAGATGGCACATATTTGTTACATCTGTCTTTTGTCAAAATTTGGCAAAAGAAAGATGAGTTGAGTTTGTGCATCATATTAACTTGATACTGCTACAAATCAAGTTGCTTCTCCTATATAACCACCTGACTCTTGGCCTTGCTCCCAAAATCTTTGCCTCAGAATTACTAGATTCCAAAGTACTTGCTCAGTATTTAACTATTTCTGGGCACAGAAAAGTTAAATTGATAAAGCTCTTGAAAAAGAATGGAATGATTATGTGCAGATAAGAGAGGGATAGTATTACATGTTCATGTACCTTGCAATGCAGAGGAGAGTCCTTACCTGATACAAAGGCTAATAACTCAACAATCAGAGAGCATTAGACCACATGTCCGTATGAGCTGAACTTGATCTCAGCTGTACAATAGACACCTTTGTCAGCCTACAGATGTTATTTTCTAACCTAGCCTAACCTGTTATTTTCTCCATCTACAAAGAGGCAGCACACAGCTCTCTGGAGAGTACAGTGAGAATGGCTGTTCTCCCAGAGCACCACCAAGGTTCAGTTAGTACTCCAGTTATCTAACAGAAAGCACTCAGTTTGTGCACTACATTACATAAAAAACCATAATTTTACCTGCATATTCATGCAAGCCTAGGATCACATGCAAATACCCAAACTGTTTCCTGGTTTGTTTTCTTTTTCATTACACAGAATATAGCTACATCCTGTAACAAGCAAAACAATGCTCTTGTTTCAAGTTACTAGGTGCCTTTGTTAGACTTGAAAAGCCTGGAGCTAAATCACTACTGCACTACAGCATAAGCTCCCCATCTTTCATTACCCAGAGATCAAACTTGGTTCAGCATCTCACCACCTGCCACTCTGAAACGACACCTGAAGTAAGGCCTGTTACTGGGACTGCACAAGAACTTCACATGCATTATTTTACACACATAGCCAAAACAAAAATCAGGGAGTTTCAAGTATTCACACTGCTTTCCCCCCACGCTTTATCTTTTAAATTTGAACAAACCATTTCTGCTGCTCAAATATTAGCAAAGCAGAACTGTTTGAGAATAACGGGTTTGACCTTTACAGTCATGTGTGAACAAAGATTCAGTAATGTTACACTCTGGAAAAAAAAGAGAAAAAAAACCAAAACCCAACACGATCAATCACAACTCTAATCCCACAATGTACCTTTCCAGACAACCTTCCAGCTCACAATCCACCTGAAGAACTGAGCTGGATTCCAACTGGAAATAAAACAGTGACTACTGCAGAGTGACAAGTCACATGCCACATAACCACTGGAGCAGCTAAGAGAAGCAATCCTGGGCATGTCAGCTTGCCACGTATGAGGAGACTGCCATGCCAGACAGAGATGGCAGATATGAGCCTGTCACCAAAATAAGCTCTCCCACTGTACGATCAGAACCTCAGAGTTAAAGTGCTGGCTCCCACCGCATTTAACACTGAAGTACTGAAGTTACCAAGATCCCTTACAACAGCACTTCTCTTTATTTGCCTCTTCATAACAAAGCAACAGCAATCAAGCCACTTCACAAGAGCCTGCTCTGCAGCAGCATGGTTAAAAATTTATACAAGCTGCCAGAGTTGCAAATCCCCAGTATAACTTAATCTAAAGACCTAAAAATCAGGTTATGAAAGGTTAATTGAAACGAGGCTTAACAGAGCACCCTCGAAGTACAAGAACCACCTTATGCACATCAGAAAGTTCTTCTGTTTGGATTACTAACTGAGGTGCTATTGCTAGAGATACATAAGGTAGAAAAAACCACCCACAACACAAGACTATACTAATTTTAGGATTGATTTTGAAAAAAAGCTCTTTACTGAACAATAGGCAATTCAAGCTGTACCATGGCTGTGATGCTGATCAAATGTTAGAACACTCCTTCCCCTAGAAAATTAATTGAAGAAGAACCTCCAGGAAAAGACATTTGCACTAAAAATTAAACAGCATGACAGCCTACAAACACAGAGCACAAGACCTAACAAAACAGGACTTGGATTTCTCTGCATTATGGTGCTCATTTTATTAGGCCCCAACTGGAACAATATAAAAATAAAAGAGCAACTGAATAATAAATGTCACAAAGTGTTTGAGAAGACTGCTTTAAGTAGGACGACAGAGCTTGCAAGAAGCTCGTTCTTTCCACTAGTGTGCCAGTAATGAATCCAAGAGGTTACAGTGCAAGACAGACTGTAAAAAAAAGGAGAATCAATTTCCAATTTTATACAGGGAAGATTTAAGGTTTTCGCTTGTCCTTCCTTTCGAGAAAGTCCCTCTTCACACAGAACTACATTTAAAGCAAACAAAACAAATACTCTGTATTATAAAAGCACTAGCCAATTAACTTAAAAGCAATCACCACTTGAGTGGCTTACAACAGCTTCCTTAGATACAGCACCAGAGGGCTCAACACCACACAGCTTCAAACTCACCATTTTATCAGCTGGAACAATAAAAAACAACAGTGTAACCACTATCGCACTTCTTTCCACATATACTAGGGCAGAGGAAATAGAGCAAGTTAAAGCACAAGAGCAGCAATGTGTCATGTTCAACCTCTCCTATCCAAAGTCTCCAGACACAGAGAAACACAGAGAAGCACAGGAGCAGCCTATTGCCTGTCCTAAGCACAGTGACACTACATACCAGTCCTTCACATCCCCTTTGGGTGCTTCTGGGAGCAACCTGCACAGGGTATCACCCAGCTCCTTCCTTGTAAGCCACCAGCATCTCACCTCCACTTTCACAAGCAATGCACTTGCTCGTGGGAGCGTTAAAATGGAAAAAAATATCCTTAATTAATGACACAAGAGTTCTGTTTCCTCTAAATACAGGCAGACTAGTCCTTCCCCAAAGGCCAAGTTTTTCAGATCATCTCCTTGTGACATATTTACAGCACAATACAACATTCCTCATCTGTAACCAGGGCTAAAATGTGTATCACAGGCAAACTAATTATTGGTTAATCCTGTGAAATCCAGTTCAGTAAAGTTCACTCACAGCTAGATTAGCATTCCCAGTGTGTGACAAAAAATAAGACCCCACCAAAACAGAACACACACAGACAAAAAAACCCCAAAACCCAAACAAAAAACCCCCAACCCTCATGCTTGTTTCTAAGACACTGCTTCTTTTACTTCAAGTCTCTTTGGTGAAGATGACTCCAAGTCCAGTGGCACTGGCCCAGTATATAAGTTTACCTGACAGGTACCTGCTAGGCACATCATGCTTTTATCATGCAGAGTACCCCATCAGAACATGCAGCTCCAACCCTCTCTCTTACAAGTAAAAACGCCAGGTGCACTCAGCTTTGCTTCCAACCATCTCCCTTCTTTCAATAAGGGAAAAAGTCCCAGCTCATTTCTTTGTAAGCACTTCTAGCTTAATGAACCAGGAGAGGCACAGATTTCTGCCTCTCTGATGGAGAACTTATGGTGGGACAAACATTTAGGCTGTGCCCTAAAACTCAGGTGGAGAGTCAGGGCAGGGACCCACAGTGGGATACCACTGCCTGACACAGAGTTATCCCATTTCTCTATTGGGCTATAAATACTACAGTTAAGAAATCAAGAAGCACCCAGATAGGGTACTAATTGTCCTGGACAACAGGAGAACAACCGGCCTGAAGGAGTCCTTGAAACTGTGGTATTTTCAACACCAGATCTAGACATGCAGGACACTGGATGACAGCTTATTTGCCATACCAAAGGGGGGGAAAACACTACATAGTATTACTTTTTTTTTTTTTTTTACCCTTTTTTAGGTAAAAAGATGCAACAGCACATGTCCCACAGCTCCATTAATCAATTCCACGTAGGAAACAATGAAAGGAGTATGATGAAAGAGTCCAGTGCACATTTCATGTACAGCCTCCTTCTATTCTTGTTTTTAAACATCCATAACTGTCTCTGCCTGCTTTATCTGCACACATTAAAAACATATCCACACACTACACTTCAACTAAATATTTAGCATGCCCACTCTGGTCTGCTCATGGCACAAAGACAACTTCCAACCTGGAAGTCTTCATTCAACCTAAACACCAAGTCCTGCCAAGCAATCAAGACAATAGGACAACTGAGTACCTTCTGACTCCCACTTAGGAGCCTCCAGAAAAATTAGTTTCACTGCAGTTCTTACACTTCAACAACTCCTTTCAGTTTAACTCAATGCAAACAATGAAGCAGTATTACCCCCATGCCAAGCCACAGCTTTTACCTCCTCCTTATCTAAACCAAAAATGTTTTGGCAAATTGCTAATTTTCACTTTCCTTTTCACTCCTTATATCACAAACTGCTTTGCACTAACATTCTACATCTGCATTTAAAAGGATGTACTTTGTCATGTCCAGTTTGTTGCAGCCTCTGAACTAGAAAGTCTTTTTTCAATCCTGGAGTCACCATAACCAAAGTTCCCTGCACAACATCTGTAACTCTGAACAAAGAATCTTCTACACAAAACCCCATCCAACAGCCTAATGGCTACAGCACTCCAACCTTTATACCTACTTCACTACAAAAGGAGGCAGCATTACATGAATTCATGCAAAAAACCCTCGACCAGAATGTGACATACTTCTGCCTTTAAAATACTGCAAGAAGAGATCATTGCCAAAAACTGCAGAAAATCACTTTGAGGTCAACATGGGGAATCTACCAAGAATCTACTGCAACCTAACAATATAGTTAGAATTTCAGACTTCTGGCATCACTACTGCCCATCACTCTGACTACTGGTGGCCTGAGTCCTCTGCAAAACCAAGAGCCAGCTTCCTAAGAGGAGGTAGATGCAGAACTTGGAAGGGGTGTATGTGGAGGGATAGTAGTGGTGTTTAAACAGTTTGCACCCAAAATACATATAATGCTGTTAATTCTAATAAAAAAGCTAAAAAGGCCATCTGTACCACACCATTGCTAGCAGAACATTACACATTCAGTCTGAAATAGGCTTAAGTTCATTCCATTCATTAATTTATCAGCAATGCTTTGTGTTACACAACCTAAAACTCTGCTATGAGCCTCTTAAAGTAACTTGTACATGGTATTTCATCAGCACTGAGTAACAGGACCTACCTGACAATCCTAAGACCCTCTGTAAAACTGTGTTTTAAAACATGAAAGAAGACATTCCTTATGTAAACAGACTAGAAAGAAAAGAAGACTGTTCCTCCCCACACCCACAAGGAAGAGAATTATCAAGCAGGGGATTTATAAAGTGTTAAATATTAATAATAGATTGCAATATGGCTAATATCAGTATCATGCAACTACCCAGTATTAATTGTTACTAAGTCAAGGGAAATCCTGACAGTCAGTAAGTAATTCGTAGATAAAAAGCAACCTTCTCATTCATAAACTGTTGTGGTCAGTAAGAAGCCCTGGCATGCCACTTGAACCCTTGTCACCCATCACCACGGGGCACACAACTGCTCCCCACACAGCCCCTGTGAGCCCAGCTGCTTCCTGACAGCCAGGGGGTTGTAAGAGTATCCTTCCCCAGCTCCCTCACTTCTTCCCTGCTACCTCAACCACACCAAGTTACACCACCTGTTATTTTCTTCTCCAAGCCTTTTTGGGTCCTCCCTACTGAACAGCTGTGGTGTTGGGTTAGAAGACTTTTCCCAAGATGCAGCAGATTTACATTTCCCTGACTCTTAACAGTTCTAGGCCACATAAAGGCTGTAAAAGACTTTCTGTTTCAGTCTCAAAAGTAAGGAAGCCAATTTGCACTGCTAAAATTTGTACCCCCACTGCCTCCGAGGGCTATGAATTTGTTTCTGCAAGCTACGAAAAGGAGGGAAAAAAAGCTATCTGTAGTGGCTATTAAAAGAGCACACAATGAAAAAATGTCATATAAGATACTAAACTCAACTAAGCGCCATTTTTCCCCTTTGCACTATGTGTATGGTTTGTGTTACTAGCCCAATTTGTTCAGGAGGCTATTTCCCTAAATTTTTAGGAAGTCTCTACCCTGCAACCAGCCCTGCAGAGAAAGCACCTTCTGTCAGATCACAATGACTTTGTGGAGCTCTCAACAAGGACCTCTCATATTTTAAATGCAAACAGATATGCAGTTGGCTAGGCCCTGACCTCATTTTCATCAGCCAAAGACACAACATTGCCTTCTAAATATTAAGTACCAATTCTACTACACTATTAAAACTTTTCCAGACAGCAATAATAATTAGTACCACCTATATGCTTCTATTTTAAATAGTAACTGAATGTGCTTGTTAAAACCGCATCTTAAATCTTCATCAAGTAATGAAAGAAGTACCTCTATGCATAAACTAGCCTACGCAATACTCAGACAAAAAAAGACAAAAACAAAGATATATTATTTCACCCACAACACCCCAAGCAGTGTGCTGTAACGCTGTGAAATTCAGTAACTATGCAGTATGCAGGACGGGTCCTGGGCTCAGTGGCCTAGGAAGTGAATGAAACTTCATACAGCACCGGCTTGATACCAACTGCGAGGGAGAACCCGGCACTGGTTGGTTCCCCCGCCGGTCCCAGTACCAGGGGGGGTGTCAGCACCGTGCCCCGGGCAGGGGCTGTGCCAATGCCATGGCCACCCCAATGCATGCAGCCCTTCCACAAGAGCCAGTGGAGCGAGAACCGCACCAAGCCCAACTCAGAGACCAGAGGAGAAGCCAAGCGCCCTGCAACAAGGGGAGGACAGCGGCTCCCGACAGCAGAAGTTGAGAGTTCTGCAACTTCACTCGTGACCCTGAAATCCACGGCGTTCCACCAAGGAAGATCAGGGCTTTTATTCTGGGTGCGAGTGTTCCGGTTTGGGTTTTGTTGTTTTGTTTTACGGGGCAAAAGCCCACCACGGGCTGACAGCGCCCTGTTCGGCGGCACCGGCCGCACCAGCCCCAGCCCCAGCCGAGGTGACCCGGTGATCCCCATCCCCACCAGCAGCCCGGGCTGGCTCGGACACCAAGTATCGGTTTACTCACGGTATGCCGGGAGACTCCGAAACACCTAGCGAGCCCCGGGCACCGGCCGAAACATTAACAAAAAACAAAAAATCCCAAACCAGAAACCCCAACCCCAAAGCCCCTCAGCCGGCTGACGGCGGGGAAGCAGCTGCTGGGGGGCGGGCGGTGGCGGGGGGCCCGTCCGGGCAGGGAGCGGGGCAGCGGGCCCCCGCCTCGCCCCGCGGCCGCGCTCGGCCTCCGCCGCTCCTTCCCCTGTCCCAGGGGCACCCGGCACGGCCCGGAGCGTTCCCTCACCCCCCGGTACCTTCCGCCAGCAGCTCCTCGGGAGTGACTTGGTACCGCCCCACGGCCAGCACCTTGCCCAAGGCGACGCCGCTCCCCCCGCCGCTGCCGGAGCCCACGCTCGCCGTCCCGCCGCCGCCGCTCCCCTCGGACTTGGGCATCCGAGAAAACTTCTTCATGGCGAGCGGTGGCCCCGCCGAACCGGGTACCGGGCGGCCGAGGAAGAAGCCACCGGGGTCACGGCGAAGCCTGAGCGAGGGGCGGCCGCTGACCCAACAGCTGCCGGCGCGGGGATGGGGATGCCCCGCTTCACATGCCGGCCGCGGCCCCCGCCCCGCTGCTCCTCGCCAGCCGCCACCGCCGGCTCCCTGAGCTCCGTGAGGAGGAGGAGGGGGAGGACGAGGAGGAGGAGAAGGAGGGGAAGGAGGGAAAAGGAGGAAGGGGGCGGGCACAGCCCGGCCGCAGCCCCGCGGCGGCGGGACGGGGGATGAGGGGGGGCGGAGAACCCGCCTGGCCCCTGCGCCGCGGCACTGCGCCTGCGCGGCCTCGCGGCCACACCCCTCCCTCAGGCGGCGCGCGGCGGGGCGGGCGGGGTCCTTCACGGCACCCACCGACCCGGGTATAGCACCCACAGCCCCGGGTACGGCACCCACCGACCCGGGTACAGCACCCACAGCCCCGGGTTCGGCACCCACCGACCCGGGTACGGCACCCACAGCCCCGGGTACGGCACCCACCGACCCGGGTACGGCACCCACAGCCCCGGGTACGGCACCCACCGACCCGGGTACGGCACCCACAGCCCCGGGTACGGCACCCACCGACCCGGGTACGGCACCCACAGCCCCGGGTACGGCACCCACCGACCCGGGTACGGCACCCACAGCCCCGGGTATAGCACCCACCGACCCGGGTACGGCACCCACAGCCCCGGGTATAGCACCCACCGACCCGGGTACGGCACCCACCGACCCGGGTATAGCACCCACAGCCCCGGGTACGGCACCCACCGACCCGGGTATAGCACCCAGCACCCTGGCTAAGGCACCCACCGACCCGCCCCGCGGCAGCCAGGAGAGGGATGTACCCTCAGGATGGGGCCTGTGGAGGGGCACAGCCCGGCCCTGGTAAAGCACCGTGGGGGCACAACGGGCTCTGCACACCCTGGTCAGGCCTGTAGCACATCCGAGGTCCTGAGTGTGTCCAGAGGGAGAAATAAGTGTAAAACTGTAGGGGAAATAACTGTAGGAAACACAGAGGACAAGTCGCATTCCCAGTGGTGGTCTCCACGCAGGCACTGAGCTGAGTGCTGACTGAACACCTGAGGTAAAAGGATGGAAGCGGGGCAGGACATGGGGTGAGCGCCTCCTGCTCTCTGCACGTGTCCCCCCTGCAGAGGAATGTTCCGGCACAAGCTTCATTTCACCTGTGAAATCTTCAGAAGAACAAGAACTGTGTTTGAAAAATACACGATTTTTCCCAAATTCAGGTTTCTGAACCCGGAGAAGCCCTGTGTCCCACAGGCCCTCCCTGAAGTTTGCCAGCCTGACTGAAGGGCACGGAGCCGCAGCAGCCAGGAGCTGCTGACTGTAGGTGAGGCTGTTACCACTGTACTGCTCGGTGACACATGTGGCTATTTGAGGCAGTACTTGTCACAGTTCCCTAGAAGCAACACTTGGGAAACACCCTACCCTGCCAAATAATTCATCTCAAATTTCCAATTCAAATTCACATTCAGACTGAAACCGCATTCCAAGCTGTCAGAAACACCAGTGACATCCAGGTTTTGTACTTAAACAGTGATTCTAGTCATCAAAAATGGTAGGAGATTAGTAACTGAAAAGGTAAGTTCATTCCAAACATGTTCTCCGTGGGTAGTCCCCACACTGAGGTACTTGTGCTCTTTTTTTTTTTTGTTCCCCCTTTCCAAATGAAATCTCACAATACAACCAAAATGCTATGGCATCTCCTGTCAATCTCTCATACAAATTAATGTAGCTGCATTTTTGGCATCCATAGCAGGAATTTGACAATGCAGCCCTTCACACCAAACACCTAGGTTTTGGATTGATGTCAGTTGCAGCTGTCAGCTCAATAAAACCTGAAGAAGCCAGAAGCTTAAATCTTTGGGATAACGTTTCAATAATCAAATTAGTTTTGACTCAGTCATATTGCCATACTCTGAGTCAGTAACAAAACAACAATATTTCTGTATCGAAGTGACAACTTGTCACACATTGAAAGGATGGATACAGCTATTTGCATGAGTAGTCCCCTTTCTATTGTCATTGCTCTCCTTTCAGTAACAGATCAATTTTTCAGCAGCACATAGAGACCGTAATTCACAGTTTTTCTTAGAAAATAAAGGTATTCTGACTGCAGATGAAAGAAAGAGTGTACTGCGAGAGGAACAGCATGATCAGCAGCATTTCTTTATTAAGGATGTACATACAGTCCTTAGATTTATGCTTTTAATTATGTCTTTGAGAAAAAATGCAGCTGGGTTAAAAGCACATAAGTTTTATGCCAGTGAGTAATACAATTTTGCTTATCATCAGTTAAAAGTATTTTCTACATGTCACTGTGAGAGGGTAGGATTGGCCTTTAGGTTAACTGGTAAGTTTTTCCTTGTTTTGGGGGGTCCCTATCCCTGCTCATGTTTTCCTTTTTTTTACAGTAAGAGGTTGAATTATTGAGTTATTTATAGGCTGGACAAAATGAGCACTCCTGTTATGCTGGGATTAACACTACTAATCTCTGTCTCAACATATTGGAGGACATAGAGGTCAATTACTAGGCACAGCCAGCAAATAAGTGTATCAGTGTCGACACAGAGTGGTGGTGATGAACATGTAGATGGCCACAGAACTGGCTGCTCTCTTGTGAGCGAGACTTACAATTACAAACCTGGGACATGCAGTTTTTTCCTGTAAAATGCCAGCATGCTGTGAGGAGGCTTTGTGTTATGGATTCCCTTTTATTAAGTATTGGTCAATGAGGTTGAAAAAAAACACGCCAGTAAACAAATTTTAAAACCTTGAGAGGACCCACAGGCATGGTTATTTTCTTGTTGATGTGCCACAGTAGATGGTCTGAAGAAAAATCTAGTGACAAAGAAAACAAAATCAGACGTATGAACTCTAAAGTGTGGACACATCAGCTACAGAGGTGGAGGAGGATCAGGGCTCTTTGTGCAGAGGCTGCACCAAAACCAGAGTATCAGTTATCAGTTTTGGGGCATTGGGGATAGATTGCTATCAAAGTTCTTTCTTAAACCTCCAACTTGACGAATCATTAAGTCAAAGGAGTTATTCATCTTTCATTATTTTTTTAAAAAGCAAAGTGCAATAAGGGTCATCTTCTGCTTTTTACAAATGTGGAGTCAACAGTGAACTTTCTCTGTATGAAAACAGAAAAGTCCCAGCCACATGCTGTGTATGTCTCCATCTCAACATTGGTATGCCTTGCTTCTTCCTTCCTTTTATTGCCTGAAGTCTAAAACGTTAATACACTTAAACCTTTTAAAATAATTTCATAATGGAAAATCTATAATGGCATGTGAATTATTCCATTTATTGTCTTTATTCAGCAGAAAATACACATTTTGGATCTCCCCTCACAGCTAGTTACACAAAAGCAAAAGAAAAAAAAGGAAAATTCTAATTTTCTAGAAACATGCTCTTTACATATTAAATTATTTTTTTAAAGTGTCTCTTCATTAGTTTCCCTCTTCATTTAAAACACAGAGATCTGTGTCTTTGTAATACAGACTCACAAGCATTCAGCAATTATTGCAGTAATTTTTTTTGTCCTTATTCAGGTATGTTAAGTTTATTTTCTATTTTGTAATAATTCAGAGTCAGTGTGAACAGACCACTACCAGAAAGGAGGTTTTCCCAATAAACACACTTCCTTTTTTTCCCCCCTTCTTGTCACCTCATTGTTGTATGTTTGTTTTTCCCCGGGTCCCCTAGGAGCTGTGAGAAGCATCATTTTTCACAGAGAAGCAGCTATACAATCTTCCTATCTTAATAAATACTGTTACTTAGTTTCATACTACTGAGCCTGATGGAGTCTGTTCCCCACACAGTTACTAAAACAGAGAAAATGTTTATGATGAGCTAAAAGCTAAGAAACCCCAGGAGACAAGTGGTTTGAGTTTGGTTTTGTTTTTTTCTAGGACCAAATAATATCCCAGCTCCACATCTCAGAGACAGTAGCAGTAATTAAAGGCTTTTTTTGTTTGCTTAATTATATAAAGGAACAAGCAGAAAGATTTTGGTATGTTGTGAAACACACTGGCATGGAAAATACGTTGGTATGAGGGAAAAAAGAAAACAAAAACAAAGTAGAAGTCTTTGTGCAGAGGGGTGGCACAAATCAGCTAGAAAGTTAGTGTGACATCTCCTGTTCAGGAGATCTGAGCAGAGGTGCAGGCTTTGCACTGACCTTGTGAACAGAGACAAATTGTCATTGGTTTCAGTTTCTATCAGCTATTCTAACCTGGAAAGAAACAAAGGAGCTGTGGAAAACAACTAAGTCACTGGTTTCTGATGTTAAAATGGAAACAAACCGAGGAGTGAGCTGATGAAAAAAGCTAAGGTACAAATAGCTGACATCAGCTTTGGTGGCACCCAGCACAACTCTCACTGATACTGAGGTCAAGAGTCTTATATTGCAACACAAGATTTGGTCATTTGTACCACAGCTGGCCTTGGGACCAAGCAAAATATGAATTGCTTGATGATACAACCCTTGGCAGGTTCAAAACAGTGGAAAGCAGCTGAAAACTGCTGTCTTTGTGAGAATCTAGGTAGAAATTCTAGAGGAAGGAAGAGTAAAAAAGTTACTATGGGCTCAGAATTGTTTGCATCTTGATCTGGTAAATTGCTTTGTAACAATCCATTTCCTTTCTGGAGAAGAACAGTCTCCTCTGTTTGTCCTGATGTCCAGGACTCTTGCATCTTTTGATAGAGCAACATATTCCTGTAATGCTAACAATAAACTCTCACTTTGTAAGAATGTTCTTAGATCCCCAATTGACCTCTTGCTGTTGAATTTCTCCCTGCCTTCTCTTGTCCAGGTGCCTGGCTGTTTCCAGCTCACTGGCAGCCTGCATGACTTCAGTCTCTCTTATAAACAAAACCCAAACTTTACCAACTTACTTTTGCAGTCCTAAAGAAACCTTAGAAGTTTCTTAGTTTCGCTCCTATGGGAATGAAGTATGCTCTGTTCAGCCTTGTGAAGGAAAGCCTCTATCCTAACTTATCATAAGTCTTAGAAAGTTACTTTCTTCCTTGAAAAGGATATGTGTGTGACTGAAGCACGTGGCTTTTCTCAGCAGTTCTTAACCCCTGGTATACAGTTTATGTCAGGCCTGCTGATAGATCACAGAGATATGGCTGGTGGCACAACATTCTCCCTTCCTGAAAGCTAAACTTTGTTACACTAAAACTAAAATACCCCAGTTCCAACACTCTTCTGTTCCTACAATTGCTATTGAGATAGAAAGGCCAAAAGGTGAAGGTCAAGCACAAATGGCAAGTATGAAATATCTTAATTTCAACAGCACAAAGTTAGAATATAGCATCTGACATTTAAGTAAACATAGGTACATTATTTTATAGCACTAAAAAAGCCCAGACACATTGGCATGACCAAAAATCACTTGGAGCAGTAAGAAGTCATGGAAAAAATAAATCTGACGTTCAAAACTAATAATTTTATTTCCAATCTTTTTCTATTTACCCTATTTGCAGAGATAGGTTTTAATGTTATAGGTGTTCTATAAAATGAGTGATGGCAAGTCTTTTTGTCCCACATATTTTTTGAGTCTTAGATGAGTGTAAAAATATCCCTGGTCATCAGTCCTTATGCTAAAAATACTTACTTCTTTATATAGTCTTCTGTGCTTGAAGGGAGGGGAAAAATCCTTGGAACTGAGAGCCTGGAAAGAAATAATGTCTTCTGGGTCACAAATGAACAGTCTTTGTGCTGGTGTATATTTAAACATCAAAATGGTGTAACTGCAGTGACTACAGCTGTCATTGCTGGCTGACCTGTACTTTTAAAAGACCACTTATGAGTACGGTTATGTTGCTTATAAATTGCTTAGTATTGCAGACAGGTTATTTTCCCTCACAAACTGTTAGATGAAAATACATTTCAAATACCACAGAGGTGTGAACTCTAGTTTGGTTAGTTTTTTAGCCACTAGCACATGCATCCAGGCTAAGGAGAGATAAGATTTTATCTGCCACTAGGGTTACCTGCCAAAACATTACTAGTGGGAAAAATGGAGAAAAGAGAATTGCTGCAGGTTTATGCCACATATAAACACATACAGGAAGATGGTAATGATTGTTCATAATTTTGCAAAAGATCATACTCCTTAGTGCATGGCAATAGGAGAGCTGAGTATGTTTTTCTCAACTCCATTTCTACATATGCATTTAGGACAAGGGGACACTAACTGAATCCAATTTAATGTGACATGTAAAAAAGATATCACAGGCCTTAAGAATCAATGGTTCCAGCCTGCAATGTGCTGGCTGCTTTCATCTACTCTGCTGTTCTTCAGTGACCTGCTTCCAGCTGGGATAGACTTTTCTTCCTTGTAGCTGGCATCATACTGGACATTAGAATGAGTTGAATTATTGGCAAACTGATGCACAAGGAATAGATTTGGTCACTGAGATAGCTCTAGAGGAAACCAGAGGGACAACACCAGGGTGCAGGGAGGCTGAGGGAAATGGGAGAGACTGTAAGTTAACATTGGGGAAATGTAGGAGAGGAAGAAATAACTTAAACCCATGGGTTCTCTCACTTTTACCCTTTCAGTTCTCTCCCCCATCCCATTGCAGGGTAGTGACTGAGTGGCTGTGTGGTGCTTACTTACCCACTGGGCCTAAACCGTAACACTTGGTTGGAATGGGCCTTCAAACTGCTGTAATCTTAATTTTCCAGAGAGAATTATTCCAATTTTTATTGATAAGTCACTGAAACAGTATAGGTTAGCTTTCAAAGCACATGAAAACTAGCTTTAACAGTAGAAGGAAAAATTAGTCGTGTGGCAAAAATACCAACAGAGGCCCATAAATAAGGATTTGTGACAGGGATATGTTTGGAAGGAGGGACTGTAAACTAAACCCAGAAAAAGCATAAAATGTTTTTCAAGTTCACTTTTTAAGCTGGCTAGAAAGTTGGAAGATTATTAAAACAGCCTGACAAGCTCTTAGGACATACATTCTTTTCAGAGCATGCATCAGCTTTTCAATGCCAATAAAATTGTGTAATCCATTTAAAAGACCCTTTTTGCATTTTTCCCTTGCTTTTTCTCAGCTTACAATTGCAATAACAATTTCTCTGCAGGATCTTGGCCCATTGCTTCCTTCCAGCCTTTTATTAGGTCTCTAGGAAATGCCTACACCTAGTCATTACTGCTTAATTGGAGCATCCCCAAATAATGGTAATACTTTGGATCTTTACAAAGAGTGATGAATCATGTTTTGCAGTGTCCTTGAGAGAAGATTAGCAAAAGCAATCCAAAGAGCCATGAACAAAGCCTGGGCACTGCCCATGTAAACACAGTTATTGCTGACAAGAGCAGAAAGAAGAAAAAAGGCATAAGCACTTTAGACTGCAACCACCAGAGCCCAGCTCTCCAGCAGCAAGTGATTCATCATTCATGAGCTTCTCCTCTAGATCTTCAGCCAGGCCAGGCCAGGCACAGGTTTTAGCATTTGAATTCTACACATTTTTCCCCCCTAAATCTTACAAGGTAGAATTGTCTAATTATTAACATCTCTGTGATTGCACTATTCCCAGCCTCCTCCCTCATGAGGCTGCTCCATCTTCACTAGTTCATTTTGTCCACAGCTGACAGGCAGTGAGCTTGCTGCCTGTGAGAAGTAGGTATACCTGGCGAGTAGCATGTTTATTTGTTGCTATCCTGCCCTATATAAAACTCAAATGTCTAAAAAATAAATCAGCAAACTGCCACATCCAAATCCCAGGAAAACAGTATGTGAGGGAAGAACAGACTGGGCAATGCTGATAAGGCTAGCATTCATATAGAAAACTATGAATAAGCTTATTTATTTAGTATGCTCTGTATTTGCATTAATATATAATATTAATATGTTTTGTATTTGTATTAATATAACCAATTAAGCCCAAAAGCTGCTGGTTTAAACTGTTTCTGAACAAAAATATAAATATACAACAGCAGATAAATATACATGGAAATACTATGTTTGTGTATAATATTGAATTAACCTCTCAAACTCTTTGCCACTAAGGGTATGGATATTAAGGTATACCTTAATAGGTATGTGCAAAGGAGACATCTGTTTTGATAATGAGAAGACTCACAATTACCTCAAGCAGCTTGATAAATTATTGTCATTAATGAGCACTAACTTTAGTGCTTCATTCCAGATAATGAGAAGAGTCTTTATTATTTCCATACATATAGTTTACTGTCTCCTGATTTATCTAGACTTTGAAAGTGAAGCACACTACATAAATCAGCATCAGTTACCAAGCTGTACTTCATAAAATATATTCTAATATTGTTTTTAAAATATTCTGGTTTACCTAAACAGCTCACCTATCTTCAGAACACACCTGTACGCTAGAATTTTTAAACAATAGTAAACATCTTCCAAAAAATACTGCATTTACTTAAAAGCAAAATCTGTTGAGGGATTTGCCTTCTTCTGAAAGTATTATTGTTTTCTTAGCTTTTCTTACATTACATATAGTTTGAGAAATGAGAAAGACACTACAGTTGGTTTGTACTCACTGACTCACTAAGTGCCATTTCCAAAAGCATTTTCAAGCCCCACTGTCCTTATGCAGCCAGACACTTTTCAGTTTGTAACTCCAACTTATCTGGAAATGAAAAGCTTGGGCTGTGACCTGGGAAGGCAGAACCTTCTACATACACTCCTGCTTTTCTGTCACCAAGAGGTGCTTACTGACAGCTGCATTGATGCTTAAATATCTAAGGTGAAGTATGGGCTGTGAGAAACTTATGGTTACAGTGCCTGTTATGGTCTAGATCCACCAAAGAGCTTGAGAAACTGTGCTGGTCTTTAAGCAATCAAAAGCTAGGGAAAGTTCAGTAGTTAAGATCATAAAGGAGACAACAGTAAGCACAAAGGGCAGGTGCACATTTTCCCTCCTGTGCCATCAACACCTCCTTTTTTCAAATAGACAGCTGTCCAGAGCTAAGATACGTATGACTTTTAAGCCTTAATAGTGGTTCTTCTTCAAGTCAGCTAAGGTGGTTCAGCTGGAATGATCTTTTTGCATGGAACACATGCAGTCACATGGCTTATAAGCACAGGCAACAGTATAGGCAATCTACAGCTATGGTCATCTTCAGTTACTGTTTGGACCAGAGCAAGACTAGACACTCAAAAGTAATATTTGGTACATTACATTGCAGAGGTTCCCTTTTTCTAACCTATTAAACTGGCCATGTATTAGTCCTTAGAGAAAGTATGGAAATCTATACTTGGGCTTCTGTCCACCTTGGCTGCTTTTGTGAAGATGACCACTGCTTCAATTTCTGAATGTGAGACTCTCATATATAAAATACTTTAGGATATGGAATTAAAACCAGCCCAGACTGTCTTGGCATAGGCTTGCTACTGCAGGCACCCGTGTCTGCCAGAAAAGCACATTATGATGTACTTTTGACAGCTGTGTGGCAGAAGCCACGGCGTCACAACCAGACTTCTGACTCATTTACAAAAATGGCATTCAGGCCTTTATTCCTGCACAACCCACTCATGAAGCCTAGGTGAATGAAGTGGGATGTTTTGTACATTTCAGATACTGCTACAGAGATCTGGAACTTGCCTCTTTTCCTGAAGAATAAATTGTCTTTTAGAGCAATGGAATTGTTACAATAGGAAATAACGTGTATGGAGCTAACTTGCCATTTATTCAATGATACAAACTCAGCTTCTTGATGAAGGGGAGAGCATAGTACAAGTCATCAGCTTAAACATTTCCATATTCCTGGTGAACACATGTACATGGTTAGGACAGAAGTCAATATCAGCATACACTAAAAACCTGCATGGTCCAAAACCATCAAGGACTGCTAACCACAGCACAGGTTTTCTTCTTCTTTGCAATTATGTCTGAGGCTTAAAGCTATAGCCTACTATCAAACTAAATAATTGCTCATCTGAAATAACTTTGAGACAAGCCAACCCATAAATGTGGTTTTGCTGTTCAGAAAGACTAACGCTGCTAACCAGTAACAGAAGGCAGAGGGGTTGCATTGTTTCCCACAAAAGCACAGAGAGAAGCGTTTGCCCACAAGTTTCATCATAGGCTCTTACCACAGCACCAAGCTGGTGGTGTTGTTCAACAGCATCACTTAGGCACAGAAAGGACAGTGAGGGCATGCTTGTGTGTAAACCCCAGTTTACACCCTGTCTGGGATGCAGCTTATCCCCTGATGTCTCATCAGCTCTGATCATCACATACAGCTGAAGGTATTGAAATATTCCCAGACAACAATGCTAAACCTGGGCATTCTGAAAGGCACCAGAGGAGATGAAACCCCCATGATGACTGAGAAACAAACAACACTGGGAGCCCTTCCCACCTCAAGGGCCAGAGTACCTACTACACCCTCCATCCCAATGAGGCAGGTGGGGCATAGTCATTCCATCCTGCCCGTGTCCCTGCAACAGAAGAGGGAGAGCTCAGCATCTAACAGAATTAGCAGCAAACAGTCTTTATATTAGCATCCTAGAGCTAAAGCCTATATGAAGGTAGAAATCATGCTATTGAGAGTATCAGCCTGATAAAGTCACCACAACACCCTAAATCTTGATGGCAGCATGAGTCTTGTGCTGAGCTGTGTTCTACAGTTCTTCCCCAAACGTGCTTTGTCTCTGGAAAAACGCATGTGCGGCATCATGAAAAGCAGGATGCAAGCTTGCCTGTCATTGATGAAGTAGATAAAGAATAGCTTGATGTTCTTTGAAGTACAGAACACACAGCATATCTAAGAGTGCAGAATAAATTGCCCAGTATATTCCAGATGAAAAACAATGTCACATTATTGAAGACACACTAATGCACCAGAGAAGGAGGTGCGTGTATTTCTACTAGGAGGTGTGTGTATTTCTACTAATGCTGCAGGATTCACTGGGAATTTCACTGTTGACTGCTGTAATACTCAGAGTAAATACCCATAATAAATCAATTCCTTCTTTTTTGTTTTTTAGGAGAGTCTGATCTGAAGCCATCCTTACCCTGAAACTCGGTGACCTTTATTCCATCATTTAGCTCAACAATAGCTTGTCTAAGTGTCTGCTTTTAATTGGCAGAAAGTTAAAAGAAAGTTTTGAGTCTGCATAAGGCAGGCAAATGTGCAGCATTATTTTAAGACAGAAATCACTACTTGACCTCCTGTGAACCATTTATACTTTGAACAATGAAGATTAATAGCTCTGGTGTCTGTCTTGGCTAGTATCAAGCTAGCTTCTGTTGTACTGTTTTTTGTTTCCATGATTGTTATCCTAGTAACAAGGAAAGCTCCCTTTGCCCAGCCAAGCTTACAATGATTACACTAGGCAGCTCATCTGAAACTTCTCTTGCACTGCCTGCTCAAGTGGAGCATTAAGCCACATTCACAAATGTAATTCCAGCCTTTCATTTTGTATCCTCATACACCAGTCAATGTTAGGCAACTACAGGGAAAAAAAGCACAAATGATAAAACAAAAGTACAAGGGACAGCTTAATACAGCAGGAAGCAATTCAAACAGCTGTCTTGGTTTATCCTTCCCACAGCACAGTGTTTTCTTCATTCCTTAGCCAGCATATCTCTTCCAAAACGAAAAATCAAACCTTTGTTAGTGCCTACTAATTGGGAAGAGATGGATAAAGCTGCCAAAGAGTTTCTTCATTTGTTTCCCATTTAAAATATAAGGCTTTGCCTTTACGCTACTGTGAGGGTTGTGTCTATACAAGTTCATGCTTTCAATTTGCAGAAATTAACTTGGCACAGACACTACATGTATGGAGGCTTGCTACTATTTGCAGACTTAAGGATTCCTAGTATACTCAAAGCCAGTTTTTCCCTACAGCATAAATGGCAAAGAAAATAAACACACTCCATAACAGAAACACGGAAGTTGAAAAATTTAGGTGCCCTTTCTCTCCTCATTCCCCAAATATAGGAAACAAAGCACTCAGCTTTTCACAGATATTACATTAGCTAGAAGTCATTCAAATAGCAGTCCCTCTAACAAGTGAAAAGGAATTAAATAAGCTCTATGTGCACATAAGAACTCTACCTGTTGCATATTTAAGTCAGTCTGCTGTTAACTTGGCCAACATTCTGCAGTTAGTTTTCCCTCTCCTCCAGCTTCTATCTTGCAATGCTTGTCCTTGTTAGGTAAATTCTTTTGAAGAAGGAGCATAATCCCACATTCTGGAGAAGTACATAGCTCATGAGTCATTCTGTCAATAAATCTATGAAGACAGCAGCCCTCAAGTTGAAACTAAAGAAAATCACAGGGTTATCAGAACTAATAATTACCCAACTCCATCTTAGTTCTTCTAAGAATTTTGTGCAAATTACTTGCACTAAAAATGTTGGAATAAAATGAGTAAATGAGGAGAAGGGCAATCATACCACCCTGTCTCAAAGGGATGGTGCAGCTGCTGGCTGGGTAGCATTTGGAGGAAATCAGTGTTGAGGGTAAGATAGGAAGAGCAGCCCCTGAGCATTTAGGGGGAGTGGTAGGGACGAAGGCAGACAGAGGAGCCACCTCCCAGCCAGAGTAAGCTCCACTGAGCATGAGGCCTGGATCCTTCCTCAGGGCTGATACTGCATTTTGACACAAGCAATAAATCCAGCTGGTCTCTTCCTGGGAGGACAGTGTCAGGTCAGCCAGAGATAAAACCTGAGTACCTCCCCTGCAGCAGGGCTGTTCCCTCCTGGTGAAGGCACACTGTCACTGCACACCCAAACCCACCACTGGCACGGGTTTCACAGGCTCTTCTCATGCTGTAGAACACAGCCATGTGTGTTTGCACCAACAATGTATCCACCTGCTTATTTCCAAATTTAACATTAACATACAGGTCCTGCTTCCAGTTCTGACTCAAGGCACTTCTTGCTGCCTGACTTGTCAGTGAACTCCATCTGGGAAAGCAGTACTCTAGTCATTCTTCTGAGATACTCTGCATGCTGATGCAAGCCTGAACATGATTCCCTAGACTCTGGTTGGGCAGAGAGGAAGCAAACATGTTACAAAACATACCTGGAGATAAAGTCTTGAAGTATGTTAATTTTCATGTACCAGTTCACTTTAAAAAGTTAGCAGGACAGAAGTAGTGAGTTTCAAACTAACCTCCCCCCAACCCTGTGTTCACCTGCTGTGCCCAAAAGCACAGTTGGTACAGTTGCCTCTGGAAGACCCCACAGGTCTGAAATGAAGAAAGCCTTCAGCAAGGCACATAAGCAGGGACAGAACTGATAGCTGTCTCAGTCCCTGTGCAGATGAAACATGTAACAGGACATAATGCAGGCCAAGAGGAGACAGAAGACCAAATCTCTCCAGTTTAACCTCTACCTTCCAGTGAGTCACAGTGCCCCACAAATTTCTGGATCCTCAGTTTCTTTAGAAACTTACCACGCATATTTTGCACCACACCATCAAGTCCCAAGGAAGCTTTTAAAAAATTATTGAGGAGTTACTTGCCTTACACAGATCTCTAACTAGATACTTCTCAAAATAACCCAATTTCTGTGGCTTAAAAAACCAACCAAACAAACTCCCCAAAAAACCACAACCAAACAAACCATCAAAACCAACCAGCCAACCAAAACACACATAGAAATTGTTTATTCTCAAAAAAACAACCACTCTGAAGTCCTTTCCAGAACTGAATTCCTTCCATGCCACCTTTTCATCTAAACACATTTCTTTGTTTTTAAGTGGTGTGTTTAAACCGTACGTCTCTTGAACAACACCTATCTCAGACTCAGGAAGAACACCAGTATTCCTTGTGGGACAGTATCATGAAATATTTGTATATGCTAGGACAATTTTGTAATATTCTGTAATATTTTTGTCCAACATTTCCTGGGTTATTTAGTCTCAGCTTTTTAAAAATGGAGAGTCCTGTAAAAGGAAACTGCATTAGAGGGGAATCAATAAATGCTTCATTTGCTATGCTCAGCCAAAATAGCTCACTGAATCCTGGAATGAAAAGACCCTTGTCCATAACAACACAGACATAATTACAAGCAAAGCCAGGATGGTGTTGCCTAGAACGGGAAAGTGTCTTGTAGCATTAAGGAGAAGGGGTCAAAGATCTCAGTGGGAAGGGCAATTGGTTTGATAATTAGGATGCTTATATTGGACAGTGGGGAAGAGATGAGAGGTCAGGAGTGCATGAAGAGGACAGCAAAGCGAACCTCACATCTTCCTAAGGAAGCCCTCTTGTTCCCTTCCTGCCTCCCTTAAGAAAATATTTAGGCTAACTCATCACAGAAGCTTTCCACAGGAAAAAACCCAATTATCACTCTCTCCTCTTCCATTGTTCTTTAGCTGAAGTATTTTCTTGAATATTACACTTGACTGAACTCTTTTCAGTGTCATTCTTCCATCCCTTCATCTTGACTGTCCCTTTAGCTTCTCTGGTATTAATCTGCAGTTCCCCTCTAACTCCTCATATCTCTTCTCTCCCAAGGGATCCACGCTGCAGATGGCAGCAGCCAAAGCAAATTGAGGTGCACCTTAGAAGCCAAACACACAGAACCTGGACAGTGATTTGCCACAGTATCAGATCCCACAGTTGTGCTAAAAAAGATCTGACAAAGACTTAGTCTGTAAAAAAAAGGCACCATACTTGACCAATCCCTTTTTATTTGCCATCAGTTAATGGCTCCCCAGGCTAATTGAAATGACCCCAAAAGTTTCAAATCAGAAACTTGCAGAACTGAGGCAGCACTACACATCCCAGAAAGGAAGGTTGACTGAGGCTCAGAACTTCATCATTTTCCCTTCTTGCTTCCCTGAAACTCTGAATTTGGTCTCAACAAGAAGGGCCAAAGCAACAGTTGTAATGTCTAAAATAAGCATTTTATTCTGATAACAAAGTTACAAAAAAGTTCGTCTTTTGGTTGGGCTATAAATGCAGAGTAGTGTCAAATACTGCTCTGCAGTGCTACAATGTGGCAACTGTTCTGAAAGGATCTTTCTGGTATCACAGCATTTCTCTCCCTTCAAGGGAGTGCTGCTTTCAGAACGTCCCTTGATCACAAGTTCTCTGACAGGACTGCATGGGAAAAAAAATTGTTATTTTCAAGCTCTATTTAGGCTGCACTCTTTTCATAATCACAATTGCTAGAGTTCTATTCCATGAAAAATTCAGACTACAAAGACAGACATTCCCCCCACTTTGAAGTACACAGGAAATTTAAGCTAGAGAAATAGAGTAGGGAGCAGCTCATGGGATGCACAGTGAGGAGCCCCAGGTGCTCTTCCTGCTACTGTAGCCAACCTGAAGTGACACAGGAATAACAGGGCTGTGATCCACCTGCCTACACTGAAAAAAATTATAAAATTATGCATCAATTTACTTCGCCATGATGAAACCTGCAAATACAAAGAGTCATGTTTTGAGTAGGAGATGATCATTTTCCATCTCCCACAACGTGAGCAGAATCTCTAAAGACAGTGTGCCCTCATGGAACTCCACTTTTTGAGAGCAAAAGGATGTGATTTGTTCCAAGGCAAAGTGCTTTCTGAAGAGGCTGCTGCATGTTTTCCAGATGGGCTTTGCATTAGCTCTCCATACTGTTAGGATACACTTCAACAGCACTGCCAGCAGCAGCAGGAAGTTGCTGATGTGCTTGCTTGCATGTTTTAAGATGCCTTAAGGTGAGCTGCCAGATTTTTAAACAGAGGTTTTTCTGTTTTGCATGCCAAATATTTCTTAAAGAAAACATACTGTTTTCTCTTGTCTGTGATATCACTCAGTTGCCCATGCCTGGCACAGAAATTACCTTCTAGTCACATCACAGTAAGAAAAAATACTTTGTTTTTTTTCTCCCTGGAAGGGGTACCAAACCAAATAAATAGCTGATTAAATTACATCTTCATCTTGAACACACCACATGTAAAAAAATGTGTCTTTCAATACTGCTGTCAACTTTCAGGGGGATAATCATCTGTAGCAATACCAGAAGCACTCACTGACCTTGCTTTCAG
The DNA here is from genome assembly GCA_023637945.1 of Phaethornis superciliosus. Classification (NCBI taxonomy): domain Eukaryota; kingdom Metazoa; phylum Chordata; class Aves; order Apodiformes; family Trochilidae; genus Phaethornis; species Phaethornis superciliosus. The sequence goes on from JAJQWJ010000005.1 coordinate 839,547, forward strand.
ATGGAAGGTTGTCACAGCACATGCCAACATTATGTCTTACACCACTGTCTAGACATGGCCACAATTACTCTCATCCTTTGCTGACACTGTTATGGGGACAGAGGTAAGTCCATCATAGAGTTTTTCAACCCAAACAACACAGTGCAAAGGAATTTTTTCAACTTGAACTAAAAATGAAACCAGACAAATGTATTCCTATCTTGGCTTACTAATGCAAAGCAGAATTATTTTTGCACTCGCATGTCAAAATGAAAAATGTGCAGCTTAGTTATTATTTTAATATTGTAAATAAGAAATTAGCTCAAGACTGGGAAAAGAAAATGAACTAAGGTTCATTTTGCTGAAAACTGCAAAAAGCCACAGACAGTTCCTCAGGGAAAGTGCCAAAACCATCGTAAATTTACTCAATTAAGTAAATGCACACCAACTCATATGCATCTGCTCAGCCCAAAAAGAAAGCTCCAAAGCTTTTTTTGCCTCTCATTCCTTTTTAATTATCACCATGTGTATTCTCCCTTCTCAGTACTGTGAGGCATAGTGTACAACAAGTGGGTACACCAAGCTCTGATATCCCAGCTTAGTATGTGCTTAAAACTACAGGGTCAAGGAGGCATTGCCAAACCAGGGCTTAAGCTTAACAGTACAAAAACTGCCAAAGACAATACCATTTTAAGATACAGCTGTTTCTGGTCTTCACATCATGGATTTAATTCTCACATTACGGAATACCATCTTTACCTAAGCTACTTCACCTGTCCAGGTAATTGCACAGTGAACTGAGCTGAACATAGCTGAAGCTAGTCCTAACCCAAGAGCTTCTACCTGAGAAGCTGCAGTCACTTAACTGCCCCCAGAGTAGCCTAACACACATGCCTGCTGCTTACACAGCACAAAGCAAAACTCTTCTCTTCCTTGATAGGACCAGATTTTCCTCCCATGGAACCACACAGCTCCTAATCTGGTCAACAAGCCACATTTTCTTTAAAATTCTAGTGCAAATGCTGGGAAACAAGAGATCATAGATTTTTTTTTTTTTTTCAATAATAGCTCATTTATCTTTCTTCTAATATAAATAACCTAGTAATGATGAACAACATAATTATCCTCTGCCTTTTCCATCCTACTTGCTTCCCTTCAGCTGACATCTCCCAGGTAGCAAAGCCTCTTCTCAATCAAGCCATATCCCACCTGATTGTGGAGTTTTCTGCAACTGGGACAGAATGTGTTGCTACCTTCCTGGTTTAACTTATGTTTTAGAACCCCTCTTTTCCCTGCAGTTTTTGGTTTCTTCAGGCTAAAGCTCCCCACTTTTTTGTACGCCACTTAGCACAAGGCCCATTTTGTAGCTGGTGCAGCTGCATTTTTGTAAAAAAGACAGTTAAGGGGAGGAGAAACCCCTTAGTTTCTTCATGCTGGAGATGAGCAAAGCAATTAACCACTGGAAAGCACAGTTTGCCTGTTAGTGGTTGGTCTCTGCCACACTGGTTCCCACCTACTTGCCAAAGCAGCCATGCTGAAAACCATGCTGTGATTATACAGCCCAGGCTTCAGCACACTTCCCAGCACCTGGGAACAAGCTATGAACATGGCTCTGTTCCCTGTAAGATGCAAAATTAAAACAAGATTGTTTTTTTTCTCTTTTTAAGTATGACATACAGCATTGTCACCACAGTTCTATCACCCCATATCACTTAGCACTAGACAGGGGGGGGAAAAAAAAAATCCCATTAAAGCCCAAAGAATCTTGAGTGGCTTTAAGACTCACGAGTATTTGATATTTTAAAACATGCACTGCATAGTTGAACTAAATTTGATTCTACTTTCATTTGTCTTTAATTGCCTTTGGGGTTTTCCTTTCCTTAGGTGCTCAGGTTACTTGTGTGTACACAAACAGAAAAGCTACATTTCTTACCTAACAATGTGACAACAGGAGCTGAAACAAACCAATACTGCAAACCACACAATGTCATAGGCTGAGACTGCACATCTGTAAGCAGTGTGTGCTGTACTGAGACCACTGAGGCACAGGACTGTGGTTACCTTGTCTCTGCAGCCAGTTCACTAGATGGCACTGGGAAAAAATGCCTTGCACAAAGGCACTGATGCCTGGGTACAATGAACACAGTACATCTCTCCCAAGTCCCAGGTACTGACAGGAGGAGCTGTGCTTGAGAACAAGTTGAATAAATATAGGATCCTTCTCTGTATTAGGTGACTTGTGTATCACAGGTGTTACTTGGAGTCACCAGCTACTCAAAACAGCTCTTTTGAAACCTTGGAGTTTCCCTTTAAGATGAGATGTGATCTAAGTCATTCAACAGCTCATTTTACTTCCTCAGCATTTCCACTTCCGCATTGTATGTCCTGGCAGTCATGAGCTGATCATTTCAGAACAGCACCCTTCTGCACACGGGCAGCTTTGAAGCACCAGCTCTCATTTCACACCAGCACCAAGCCAGCAAAACATCACTAGGTCCTGATTGCTTCATGAGGTGAAAACCTAATCCAAACTCATTCACAAAACTACAAACACAGTTCTGCAAAGTATCGAAGTCTCTTACTTTTCCAGACAAGAAACCCTGGTATCAAGAGGACTGAATCACATTAATCTGTGTCTCCACCAGAAATCAAGCTTGCTGCAGATCATGGAGTTTCAGTGTAGTGTAAGGAGCATGCACCTTAAGCTCAAATCAATCTCAAAAAAGCTGTAAGGGATGTAAGGTTTTGTTTTCCAGCATTCTCCCCTCCTGCCCAGTGAAGCAGTAGATGTTTGTGTCTTACAGAATTGCCATTTCACTTTTGCTAAAGCATACAGTGAGTGCAAGAGCTCATTTCTCTCCGCCTGCAGTTCTCAATTTCAGAGGAGTTGTGCCTGCTTGAAATGAGAAGAGAATCAGACATTCCATCTCCAGTGTTTTTGTTCCAAAGATAAATGGCTGTGTTTTGCTGCTTTCCCCATGGCTTATTCCAGAGATCTGCTGCCAGTTCAGACTGGCTCAGTGTCAAGACTTGACACACAGCGAAAACAGTTGAAAAATAGCAACATTCCATCTGATCAGCTAATTTGGCAGCTCTGTGCACTCAGAGCAGTAACAGTTGGGAAGGTAGCAGACCCACAGCACTTTTAGATACCTGTTTCTACCAGAGTGCTTGCAAAAGTTTACTCTGAGCTTTGGACAGGAAGCAGAGGAGTTGAGAAGCTTAAACATAAAAGGGAAGAGAGGAGGAAGGGGGAGAGAGAAAAGAGAAACTGCTAATTGCTATAGAACATGTGCAAATGTAAATGTGCAGCCAAGCAGGACACACCAATGTGTCACACATTTGGACTGAAAATAAACTGGAGATCAGCTAGGACAGTGCTGCAAAGACAAACTGATGACATACAACTGAAGTATCTTTTTAAAAGAATGATCTAGTTCCAGTACTTTATTCCCTGCAAGCATTCACAATTTTTTAATAAATTTTCACAAGAAAAAAAATATTTGCTCCCTTCCTTAAAGACACTGAAAGAAGCAGGGCCAGATTCATTTCCTTTGAGGCTTTTTGTAGAGATCTGTCAGAAAGAAACATTTCCATAAAGACTTAACACATTTCAGCTCCATCTATCATCAAGTCCACACTGGTGAAAATAAAAGTCTTAAAACACAAACAACAACAACATGTCCATAGGGAAATTTTACTTTTCATCTGCTCCAGAGCAGACAATCACATTCCCATCTTCAAGTAGTTTGCACATAGTGTACTCTTTTGAAGCAAGTTTTAAGTTAGAGCAACTGCTTTATCAGAAGTAACTCCTAGAACAACAACATGTGGGAGACAAGAGTTCAGCCCCAGTCAGAGAGACGTCAGCTGTTCATGTCATGCTGTAATGTGCAGAACTCGTTAAAAAACTATTTGGGCCACAGACTTTAGCTTCAGTCTAACACCTGCTTCCATACAAAACCATTCCAGAAGTTCCTCATGCAATTTGGAAAGGAAGCTTCACCCTGCAGGGTGAGTCTCTATATGAAGCTGTTTATTTTTCTTTCTTTTCTGAGTGCCCAGAGCTGCTGACTAATCAAAAGGAGAATCTCCTGCTTTTCTACTCCTCTTGGAACTGAAGAGCAAAGATAGTAATAGAAGAGAGATTTCTTTATTCTCACGCTGTCAAGGATAGGGTTTCAGTACTGTTATTTACAGCATACAGAATTTTAGTCCACTGACATCTCACCTGTGAGAGCTGCTAATTAATTCAGGGTTTTCTCTTCAGGATGTGTGCAAGAAAACCTAGCTGAAATGTCAGCATCCATATTTCAACATTAACAGATAAAACAACAAAAGGAAACTTCCTGCTTTTCAGCTTCTGGGGTTAACTTGGGAGAGACACACAGGGAACTGCTCAAGATTTTGATTCTACATGGGGTGTCATCCCCCACCTTTTTTTTTTTTTTTTTTAACATCCACTTTTAGGACTAGGACTTCATTTTCAAATCTTCCAACATAAGGGCCTGACTAAAAATAGGCTTTTTGAAAAAAACCTGTTCAGTACAGCACAGTGCAAAACTCCCATTTGTGAATAAGAAAATGAAGATGATAGAGTCTTGGGCTTGTTTTAGAGAGACCACGCCAGCTGCCCATCAGCTTATAAATGGCATCAAAATCCTTCTCTTTCAGGGACGGCTGGAAGCAACTCTCGGAGAGAGAAAGCACAGTAACTCAGCTCTGAGCCCAGCCTCAGCCAAATAATTTAGGATGCTCAAGTGTTCCTAAGGGATGAAACAACATTTTCTGCACTGATGGCTGCAGCAGAGCAGAAATGTTACAACCAACAGATGGTTAAATTCACTATACTCTGGTGACTGTTTAAGCAAGCTTTATGTAAATACTTCAGGAGCTTTTAATTCAAAATAAAATTCCATTATCCTATTTCAAAAGCCTTGATGCTACTATCTTAACTAGGTTGTTATCTCTGCTTTAAAGCTTAGATTTCTACATCTTCACTGCTACCTGCAAGAGGTGACTCTTGGCATAAAGATCTCTGGTCTGTTCTGAATGCCATAACCCTTGAATGTAAAGAGTAGATGTTGGCTGGACTGCATGCTGATGGACTGATCCAAAGGCAAATGGCAGTTGAGTTAAGAGGACTTCCTAGCATTACACCATTATTGGCCTATTTCTCCAGTTCCAAGATGCCTACAAACTCACGGTAATGATTCAAGGGTGCTTTAAGAAGGCAGACCATATATTCAATTAACTTAAGCCAGGGAGTCCCGACTCCCACCCAAATTGTAGTGTTTGGTTTTGGGTTTTTTTTCAGTCAGGAATATTTGTTTGCTGTGTTTTATGCTTCTAGTATTCACTTTTCAGTTTCTTCTCACCATCATAAAAGAGGCTCATTTAAAATTCCCCAGAAAATTCTCCCTTAATTATAAGGTTTCCAGAGCTGCTATTTCAAACAAGGAACAGCTCACATGAGATTTGTGGTTTATAGTGATAGAGTCAATACCACCAACCTGCCACACCTCTCAGCAGCTTCACATTCTTTAACTGACATAACAAAGGATATTTTTGCCTCTATAAAGCACAAAATCCTGCACAAATTGAAATGAGAACTGCATGAGATCATATACTGCCAGAAAGAGAAGGCAGAATCACTCACTCAAGGTAACATAGCTGACTGCCTTCCAATTAAAGAGGCATTCCCTGGGATGGAGATCCCTTTTATCTTGGACATGGAAACCTGGTGGCCTCTCTCCTCACAGACAACAAGACTGTATAATCCTTACAGTAGAAAGCTCCAATACCATCACATAGACAAGACTAAACAGGCATAACAAATCCTCCACTTTCTTACCAGACTGAAAGTAACATGCAATGGTGCAGAAATAGCTATTTGGATTTTTGGGTTCTGTACTTTAGAAGATCATAAAGCAATTTCCAAACCACAGCCCTCATTCTGCAGAGGCTTAAGGTCAACCATAACCTTACTCACTGGAGCTGGAAATGAACAAAAGCAAACAGAGCAAGAACTGTGCAGGGTGCAAAAGATCAGGAGCTCGTAGCTATCTTCTGTCCTTTATGGCTTATTTTGAAGTTAATTTGACTGAACAAGCACACACTTTTGTATAGAGGAGGGAAAGCAGGGGAAAGAGGGAGGATACACCCTGCCCTGAGCTCCAGAGCACACATTTCCTCCCCAGTGTTACAGAGGAAGGTCAAAAGCATTCCCTCACCAGCCAGGTCTCAGTTGTGCTGCTTTTTAAATACACACTCAGAATTATCACTGCATGCATCACACACCTTTCCGCCACCTTTATTGGCACAAGGGCCAATCTACATTGCTTTTGGGGTCAGGTTGAACAAAGGTTTCTAGAACTGTGTAGCATGTAAAGGAAAATTTCCGGAGTTATGTTCCATAAATTCAATAAAAACAGCTAAGGCAAAGTCTTCTGAAAACCTTGTACTGCTTCACTGCCTACAAGAGGATTTTAAAATATTTCTAAGTAAAATAGTCAGTCAAGGACAAAACTATCTTTTACTTCTCCTGGACCTGGACAGGGTCCTAGTGTCTCACAGAAGCTAGAGATGCCTGTCACACCAACAGCATCTGGCAAGACTTCACAAGAGACAGCACTTCAATTCTGTACCACAACTCTGCACCAGTGTTAGGGGAAGGGAGAGGAGAGAAACCCAGGACAGATTAGCTTTGTTATACATTTCTCCTCACCCAGCCCAGAGCATCCATGATCAAAGCATTGGGGAGCTCCAGAGGAGGAGTGCCTCCCGGCTGGTTTGTAGATACAGGTGTGAGTATCACTCCTACTACACAAGATAATACAAGCATAAAAAAATCCCTCCCTACTGCTCCATGGGTGTGGGTAAAACAATAAATAAATAATGTAACTCCTTCCCCATCTTTCTGTGATAAATGAGGTGTATGAGGCAGAGAATTTCTTCTGGACCCTACACGTCCCATTGTCGTACCCAGGGCTACTCCAGAGACAAAGGGGACTGGCATGGGGCTCTTTACTTCACTAGTCACATAAAGTCTCTTCAGTGATAAACTGCTGGGAGAGAGAAACTTGTTTTTAGAGAAGCCTGAAACACTGGCTAAGAAAAACTCCAAGGATTCTGTGAAATGCTGAACCCATTACTCACCAACCACATAAAAGAAACTGGTCTCAGATCCAACTGCTGAGAAATTCTGCAAAGTGACATCTTTTCATTTAGTTTGGCCAGTCACATAGTATTTTTGTTTCAAGCTTAGGAGAAATACTAATGTAGTGCCACAGCCCAGCAAGAAATGCCTTAACATCTGTACCTAGCTTGCATCTCTAGAGAAGGAAGAGCAGGCTGGCTTGGTACACGGCATGATAAACCCACCTCTAAAGGTGACCTCACACCTCAATTGCACAACAGCATTTCCAATTGTTTGCCAGGGTATGTGCTTTGTGGCCCAAGAGGTACCTTCTTCTAACCTCAAAAAATACCCATCCGCTTTAGTTGGGATATGAATAGCTGAGAAAGCCACAACTTGCCAAACAACTGCTTTCCTGCTTTTGAATCTCAGGAAAATCGTTTCGGGTTGAAGTCTGTAGGCACATAAGGGTCAGGCACTGCTGCCTGGAAAGCATCAGCATTTGGGACCTGGCTGCTGTCTTCTGACCAAGCAAAAGAAACAGTATGCAGGAAAATATTCTAGTGGAAGCGTGAAAAGTGCTAGAAAACGCTAGTTATTAATAATCCACTGTCCAGATGGAAAAATTTTTTTTGCAAGTTTCCAGAGTGGTATTTTCCTACCTCAGTGCTGTTAAGTGTTTTCACAGAAAATCTGGGTGATACTTATAGTAAAAAACATTAGAGATCATTCCTCTAAAACGTGATACTGAGCCAGAAGTTCTACACATTCCACAGAGGAACAGAACTAGATTTAAGTGTAACTTGAAAAACCAAGAGGGCAGCTAGGTACAGGCAAAGGAAGTCACTGCACTGCAGCAGGAGAACGGAGGCAACCATCCACTCTACCATTCTGCTGAGAGGGCTGAAGGGGTTACAGCAGACCACAGGCTGGACCCAAGTTAGCTGTGTTGCATTGTGGCTTTGCCAAGAGACAGACACTAAGCAGGGCTGCATTAAACAAGAACAGAGGATGCCAGAGGTGTGAAGTAACTCCTCCCTACTATTTCATATCCACAGGAGTGCTGTGTCTAAGTAGCTTCAGAACAAGGCATGGACAAACAGCATCAGCTCCAGAGGGTGTCAGTGACAACCATCAGAAGTCCATGAGCCATATGGCCTGTGAGTAAATATTAAGTGGAAGGAGTGGTTTAGCCCAGAAAAAGAGAAAATGAGTCAGTACATAGCCTGTTCTTTACAAAAACAGCAAACGGAAAAGGGGCAGTCTGCACAGCCATGTTCTTTTTAATCAGGGCAGATAAAGGTGTACCTAAATTATACCAAATGAAATTTAGGTTAAACAAATTTTGTAACTGTAAGGAGAAATAAGTATTGAATGAGTTCCTTGGGGAGATGAGGATTCCAGGACAGGGAGGTTTTTGTTCTGGGTTAGACAAACAGGTGTAGTTAATCCTGCTCTAGGGTAGGAGAAGAAACAGGGTGAGCTTGTGAGATCCCTATGAGACTCATCCTGTAGTCTAGAGGAAACACTAAGAATGATGAGCAGCCTCAGAGTTCCTCCTTTCTTCTACATGTGAAAAAAACAGTGCAAGTATGTTTTCAGAATACAGTTCTTGACCAGGCCCATACTCCTCCTTTACCTGGTTGGTCCAACCTTTTCCTTCCTCCTCCTTTCCCCTATCTCAAACCCAAGCATATTAGTTTTAGGGTATTTGAAATTCTCCAGGGCAGTCCCTTTTACCTGTGTTCCCTCTCTCCTTCCCTGAGGATTATCTACTTGATCACCACTCCACCCATCTCATGAGCACCAGCTAACAGCCAAGGGTGACAGGTTATATATCCCATACAAACCTTGGCAGCTTGCTTGGTTTTGTAATTTACTGCTTCTGTGTCAGGCTAGAATAAAGCCTTGTGTGCCTTACTGTTGTATCTGTTCACTGATACTAGTTTACACAACAAAGATGCAACTTCTCCGTGCCATGTGGCTCAGATAGAACCCAGACCAGCACCACTACCAGGTCTATATGCTGTCCTGCTCCCACCTGAATCCATCAGGTCGATTGTCATGCAAGGTTCTGCAAGGGCTGAAAAGTAGACATCTCCTGGGTTGGCTGACAGGACCAGAGCCCAGAGCCTTGCCGACTGATAGCTTCCTCTTTGCGGAGAGAGTATCATTGAGAATCCATTGGTGGTTTCCAGTGTGTCTGTTCCAGCTCTGGAAGTTACCCCTCTTTAGCATTCTGTGGTCAGGCTGTCTCTGGTGTCTGCTAACAGCTTTACAGACAGCTGCTACAGGCAGCAAGCAGCACGTATCAACAAAATGAATGCACATTTTAAACAGCTGCTTTCCAAAAAAGATTTCTGGGGCTTAGTGTACAATGAGCACTTTGCACCCAGCTAAAGACAGTCCTTCATCCAGGTTGCCTGGCAAAACAAAAATCATCCCATCTCCAACTCTTTCATAGCAGGTACTCTGCAGCAAAACCCACATCCCTCCAGCTGGTAGTGTACCACCTCCATAGTAGAAGGCTTAGCATTGCTGCTAGCTCCTAGAGACAGTTTGATCAAGACCTTTCCACCCATTTCAGGATGGGTGGCAAACCAGTTTCAGTCATCTCCTCCACCCACTAAGATACTAGCTGACAAGTAGTTATCCATGATTCCTTATTTACATGGCATTTCTGCTCACACTCTGATTTACACACTGAGGATTATGAGAATTTCTTTTAGCTAAAGCTTGTAGCAATTCTGCCTAGCTCTACTCCCAGCAAGATGAGGGAGTTTGTCTTCAATCATTGGTCATTGGAAGTCTGTCACTAAAGCTAGCTTCAAATAACCCAGTCCCGCATGATAGTTCTGCCTCCTGGAGCCTCTTATTTATCTTCTTGTTTCTCCTGAAGGTCCCATGTCCAGGAGCCCTAATCTTTCAGGAAAATTTATATAAAGTTGTCACTGTAATCATGTGTATAACCTTAAAGGCAGACACCACACTCCACAGGCAAAGAAAGCACTTGCATTTACAGTGTGAAGCTTGCAAGACAAGTTTTCCTTTAACCTCCCACCTGATAAGTAGAGAGCCTTAGCACTGCTGTCAGAGTTCCCTGAAGCAAAGGCTATAAAGAAGTAGGATTTGGCAAGAGCTGCTGTCATCTGCAAGACTGCCTCTTTGATCCTCCTTACACTTCTGTAATCATGCCAACATCTCTGCAAAACAGAGCAGCAGAGCTGCTGCATAAAGGCAGTCTCCTTCTCACTTCCTCTTTTTCTCTGATAGAATTTCAATTGGTGACATTTTTTATTTTGTGCAGTAAGAAAAACCCCACACCTACCCCTCCAGTCTCTACCTCTTTATTATAGCACTTCTGACTCAAAGAAGTAGCACTGAGCAGGAGGCAGGGCATTGGTCTGCAAGGAAGGAGACCTTCACACTGCCAGCTGTGCCTCTCACCAGTCATGAAAGCAAGTAATTGAGCATTTTCCTTGTGCTGCTTGAGCTCTACAGAATCACAGCTGGTCACTGAATAATTCCCTTGCACATTGCCTGGAAATGGCCCCCGATGCAAATCAGGGTTGAGTAACCCAGACTGCTTCCTGGCTTCACAAGCCATCTCCTGGGCACCATGAAAACAAAAAGTGCAGATGAACCATGATATATGATCCTTGATGTACACATACCAGTCCAGACAGTGGCTACTCCATGTCATGTTATGGGTATTTTCTCTAACTTCTCACATATTTTTTGTAGCATATGTTGCACAACAGCTGAAGAGTAATTAACAAAGTCAAGTGTGAAACCTTGTCCTGAAGAGTCAGCCATCACTAAGGCCTGACTCTGCTATGCCAGAAGCGGTGGCAAAACTCCAAGCAGTCTGTTCTAGGGGCTGGCATTCACATGCTGCCAGTATCAGCCTTTCAGAACACAGTCAATGAAGACACCAGTCATAAATAAAAATTAAGGTAGTTTTTCTTTCCCCTTCTAGTACTCTTGATTCCTGAGCCCTGAAAGTAAGCATCAGCCATGTCTCTGAACCTTTTTGCCTTCTTGTTTTTAATACAAGAGGGAGATTTTTCTTCTCAGTGCACTAACACAGAAGGTTAGTCTACAAGACAAGAACCAAACAGTGGAGGACTACATAGTGACATGGAAGGGCTGGCAATCATCACTTAAAGCATTTGAAGATCCCCATAACTCCTGCAATAAGCTGCATCCTTCATTAAAGTACATCCATGTCTACATTTAGCCTGTATCCAGGGCTAAACCTTAGGACTTGCTCTTTCACCTGATTACCCATCCCCAGCCAAGAAAGGGAACTAGGAAAAGGAGAGAACACTTGTGGGTTGAAATGAAAACAGATTTAACAAAAACAGCAAAACTTATACAACACCTATACAAAGTCTACAGAGTTATACTCAGCCAAGTTCTCAGGAGCAGGTGAAGCAGACAGAGAAAGAAAAACTCCAGGAAAAGAAGGTCCCTGCCTTTAACAAGCCTTCCCTTTTATAATGTGTGATGTTTATGGTATGGGATACACCTGTTAGCTTGAGTCAGCTGCCCTGGCTTAAGTTCCTGACTGACTCAACAACTGTTAGCACAGCCTGCCTGCCCTGCCCGTCAGTCAATAACAGCAAATCCAGGATAGCAGTATAAATGTACAGGTGAAATACAGAGTCAAACAGAAATTATGATTTTGCTTGATACTCCTTTGTACATCACAGATGAAAGGTGAGGGAGATAAAACTCTGTGTACAACTAGCATGCAAGCTTTCACTTGCAGTTATGATCAAAACATCAAATCCTTTTCCTACTTATGCTTCACCAGACTGTTTTTGAAAGGAACTAACCATGCTCAGGCTACTGAACTATACTTATTTAGAAAGCATGAAACCAGAGCTTCCCAACATGTGCCTTTACAGTTAACATCTACCACATAATTAGTACTTTCTTTAAGAACATATGTTTTTAAGTGGGAGCATGTTTGGAACCTTTGAATAGGTATTTTTAGCTTCAAAACCAAACAGAATTTGGATGCCCAAAAGACTGTCTTTATTCTGTTTTGTTATATCAGCCAGTACAATCGGTTCACAACCAGAGCTCCTATAAAGCTCCAGAATTTTTTTTTAAAAAACCTTTCCTCAGTGTGGGAATTATGTCCTTTAAGGTATCTTGAATTTTGCATGATTCCTGATTATTTCCTGTTTAGAGGCAAACAGCAACCTTTCTTTAACCATTACTTAAAATAAAAGGTACCATTTAGAAAAGATGCAATAAGGCTCCCTCTCACTTGATACCTGCAGTACAGCTTAGTATTTCAGTGCAGCAGCTGCTAGCATATTGAACAGAATTGGAGAGTGAGTGCAAGTTAAGTACAGTATTCATCATAAACATGGCATGGATTCACAGACCCAAGGCATCAGGCCTGGTCCAGAAGTTATCAGCTTGCATTTGACCTTAAATATTAGGCTTCTCTTAGTATCTGCATTCAATCATGTATCTAATCACGTATCTTAGTCTTTGTATAGTCATTTGTACCAATGCAGAGACATGAAAATTTATCTGAATGAGAGCAGTAACATATGCCATGCACTCACTGAACCTTTCTGTCCTAGATATTCACCAGTCTGTTTCTTTCCCTCAGTCTCTATTTACATCTAAGATGACATTTCAGACCACAGAGCTGTTCTCTGCAGCACAAGGGCCAGATTCTCCATTGCTTTCCACCATGCCAAATCAACTAAATCAGTGTCTTTTGGCTCTGCTGTAGCTCCCAAGTGCAAGCATGTGCTTTGTACCCTCTTTGAGCAGGTGGAAGGGGCAGTGTAAGGTGTAGTGGAAGGGCAGGGAATGGCACATGGTCTGTCAGCCTGTAAGGTGAGCAGACAGCCTCTTGTATGCCAGCACAGCAGCTGCTCTTTCTTGCACAGGCATTACCCAACACTGTCTTTAGTTCTGAATACAGTTTTAGCAAACGAATTTAAGTGGAAAATCAGATAAAATTTAGGGCAGATTGGTGTGGAGATCATGTTGATCATTATTTAACTAAATTACAGTAAACAGGAAAATAGCAGCCAGAGCTGCTCTGCTTTCAGCCCACACTGCGGGCAAAAAACAGCCCGAGCCATATTTGGCTGGAAGGAATCTCTACAGCATGATTAAAAACCTAATGTAATGTATTGCTGGGATGCTCTTCACATGAGTATTGTAATGCCAGGAGGAGGCAAAGAGAAATCCTCCATTTGCTTTTGAAATACCAAAGACCCCCACCAAAATTAAGGGTCAGATTGGAAGTATTAAAAAAAAACAACAGGCAGCGTTCCCTTGTGATGCCTGACACTCAGATGGAAATCCAAAGGCTCAGACAGGCACAGTCAAATTGTTTCTGCTGACAAAGTTTGTCTAAAAATCCTATTCTGCTTTTTAACCTGTGTTTTGAGGGACCTGATAATTTCCAAGATGCAGGGTAATCAGTTTCATGAAAGGAACAAGCAGAAAGCTTTCTCTTTCTGCTGCAAATACTTTTTTAAAAGTAGTTGGGAGGGAGAACTCAGGTTCCATGTCTTCTCTGCCAAACACAGCGTTCCTTTAACCACATGCTTTTTCATCAGAGTTGCTCTGATTCCACTCACTGATTTACCCCTCGTTTATTAACTAGCCTGCTCTTACAAGCTGAGAGTTATATTAAGAGATAAGTTCAGCTGCCTTCACACAAGAGGAATGACATTAAATCCTTTCTGGCCAAACTAGAGCTCCTGGGGTTTCTAACCATTCTTTCAGTTCTTTCATCCCAGAGCAGAGCCTTCATTTTGGGCCATTTCAGCATTACTGTGTGTCTCTTTGTTGACCCATTATGGAAGGAAAATACATGACCTGTGCACTCAACATATTTCAACATTTTGATGATCTAATACATGTTGTTACCAATGGAGTTTCAAGACCTTGATCCTGATAATCTGAGGTATGTCTTTAGCAGTCCAGAAACAGTATCACTGTGAGGGGCCCTAGGCTGTATGTTTCATGAAAGCAGTGAACCTGGCTCACCTGCTCCCCAGCAGGCTTTGAGCACCAGAGCTGCCCTGGCACTCTGCAGCACCTTGTGTTAGTGGATGGAGCACTCAATGACAGAGCGTGCTTGGTTTCAGACAGGTGGCAGAGCTGGGAAGCCAGAAATCTTCCAGGCAGAGCTCCCATTAACTTCTGGTACACATTTCCAAAGGGAACTGTCATTTCCCTGCGGGTAAGTTTTCATCTGGGTGGTTGCTGACAAGTGTCCAGCCAATCCTGCCCACACAACCAGTTGTCTGATCAACAGGGAGAGAACAGGAGCTAGACCTGAAAAGGCTTTTGGCCTCCTGCTGTGCTTAGATTATGATTTAATGCTGAAAAGTTGGCATGGCAACCAAGTGCTTGGCAACAAAATGTCACGGCCAAGGAACAGGTCCAGAAGAACACCAAGCAAAAGCGCTGCCCAACTCTTCCACGGGCAGATCTGTGCCCTATATACACTTCTTGTCAGTGCTTCTGCAGCACAGAGACTTGCATCAGAAGGAAGCATTATTAATAAACCAGGCAGGTCTGCAATAAGTGAACAGCAAATTTCTCCAAAACACTTGAAATTGACCCTGGCACCTTGTTCAGGCTCCTTTTGCTCCATCCACCACCGATTGCCACACGTTGCCAGGAGACAGTCTTGCTCCACACGAGGATTCATCACTAAATGCCATTGTGCTCCCCCCTCCTCCTTGTCCTGCCCTTGATTCCCCTCAATGACAGGAGCCTGGCAATCCCCTGTTTCTGACACAATTACCTCTTCTAATTTGGAAGTTTTTAAAAGCTTTTTGCTTTTTGTACAATGATCAATTGAGCAAAATCCCCAGCCTGCACAACTCCAGACTTGCAACACACAGGCTGGAAGAGGGATAAGGATAGGGCTGACCTAAGGGAAAGTTAGTGAAGTATGCTGTGAAGGACTTGTGTCAGAAGGCTCAAAGACTACTCATTCACTGCATGAGCACTGTGGCTGCATCTGCTGCAGTCTAAGAGATTAATCTTGGCTGCCTGGCTAGTGCACACAAGGTTTGCTAGCCTCATTTGTGCTGGGAACTTTTAATAACTCATTAAAGCATACCCTTGATTATTTAAATGCTCTCAGGTTTTTGTTTCACCATATAAAGCCTCCAAAACCTCCCTTGCTTTTGGATATTGGCAAGGTCAGTCCCATGCACATCAGAAAACAAGCCATTCATCCTTCAGCCTTCATGAAATGCTTTCCTCGTACCCCTGAAGGGAAACCTTTTGGATGTAGCTTGGTATGAGCCAATACAGCATCACCTTCTCCAGCCTGCTGGCGCCAGTGCCAATCTCTTACTTCAGAGAGCTGGGCTGCTAAGCAGATAAGTGAAGTTAAAGGCTAATCACTTCCAGAGCTGGTTTGCCAAGAGATGTGAGCCAAGGATCGGTTTACGCTGCCATTTGGCATCATCTTCCATGGTCAGAACAAACTGAAAGGTGGCAGCTGAGGAGGAGCCCACTGTTGTAGCAGAGACCTCAGCACTGAAAGGCTCCAAGAGCATAGTGTAGCTAAGGCATAACTGGGCTTCAGTTTCCTCAAGGATCTTGGAAAGCAGACAGAAAATGAGCGAGGATTTTAATGCTCCATTTGCAGGAACTGAATCACACAGCTTGTCCCTCCACCTATGGGGAAAGCTATTCCTTTGCATGTTATTCTCAGTGCTGTGTCTAGACTGAAGCATCAAGTCATCTTGTCTTACCTTGGATGAGAAATCCTTCACTGCCTGCAAGTAAACTAAAGTGAACATCCAATCTCCATCATTCCCAATACTTCTTTTTCTGATTCCAGCATTCCTGTTCCCCGTCCTACACTTCACTGCTCTCCAACTTTTTCCCCACCCTAATGTCACAGTTTTTTGAGATGCTTGTAGAGATACATCAACTCTTCCCCTCACATGTCATTTAACCTGGACAAACTGACACAAAGAAAAGAATTCTAATTAAATGAACAGGTTAATTGGACTACTTTATCTCATTTCACCAGAAGTTCACTGCTCTGTTTCCAGTTCACTCTGGCACTATGGGACACATTCCCCTCATTCTTCCTTCCATCACTAGGAGCAGTGAGAAACTACTTAGATATTGTTACTGTTCTGAGACTACACTGTTGAAAATAATGTTGGAAAATAAAGCATCAGCCTCACTGTTTCCAGCTTTCACAATCAGAACAGGGCTGCTGAGTTGTGAACCAGGAGCGATGCAACAGAGGAGTGGGTTCTCTAACAGCAGTCCTGGCTCTGTGCCTTACTAGCTGACAATAAATGGTTGATGTTCCCTGGTAGGAAATTGAAGGGGAAGGTCAGAACTGGCATGCTGGGCAGCACCTGGGGCAGCTGAACAGTGTAGAATAAAGGCACATGGGTAACACCACACTGCTGATTGCACCTTCTCCCACCGTGCACTCCTAATGACCATGTTAGTAACCAAATTAGCCATGTTCATAAGCCTCTCCAGGATAGCTGTTTTGTTTATAGAGCTCCATGAGGTAATTGTAGATGGTCCTAATTAATCTAAATTTACTTGCCAACTCCACTTTTACTAACATTTGGAACTACAGAAACCTTTCAGACACACCAGAGGCATACCACAGGCCCAGCACAGACAAACTGGAGGTCTCCCAGTGCATAGAAGGGCTGTGTTTGCCTGTCGCTGCCTGCCCATCCCTCTCCTTTTGTCTTTGATTAAAGATACAGGCCAAACACTGACCAGCACGTGGACAGCCAGTAAAGTAAGTGCAAGGAGGTTCACAAGTACACACACACACAGCTAAGGCTTTGTTCCAGTCATGTTTACTTGCAAAGCAAACAGATAGGCATTGTTTCTGTTTGACAAATTGTAACTGTCCAGCTAGGAGAGATCTAGTTCCAGCTGGTTAGAGCTGTTTTCATTTCTTCTCTCCTCCCTCTCCCTTTTCAATAACTTACAAATCCAGTTTACTCAGGGACAAAAAGAACAAGAACAAGCTGTCTGTTTGCTTCCTTCCCACTTTGGATTGACACTGACCCAGCCAAAATCCCTACCTCGACTGCCAGTAGAGGTAAGTCCTTATGAAGCATGGCTTAAAAGTGAACTTACTCTTGACAGATGTCTCAAAGACATTCAGATCCTGCACTTTTATTATTACTGGGAGCAGTGAAGAGAGAGACCTTTTCATAGTCCCCCACTTAAGGACTTTCAGCTTGCCAGACACTGGAGGGCAATGGACATCTGATAGTGTGAGAACCTCAGAGCTATTTAGTACCTAATCTCTTTTTTTTGTCTTGTATAAGTACCTGGTGCAGCAGTTACTGATCATACCCTGTGCATCAGATGTCATGCACAACTCTCAACACCAGTTTAGGGAAATGAGTATGAGAGCTCTCTGTCATCACAATGAAGCCACTTATTTGCTGTTAGACAGACACAGAAAAGCAATACCAGAATGCCACTGTTTGATTTACACCCTCTTTCCATCAAGTAAATTGCATTACTTTTTTAAAGACAACTTACTGCTTTAGAAGGACATTAGGCTCTATCACAGCAGAATACCCTAAGAGCTGGCCCTCCTAAACACCTGGCCCTAAGAGCTGGGAGTCTTCACAAAGAGGTGGCAAAGTCAGATTGATGTTAAGTGACATAACATTTGTTATAGATCTGCAAAGAGAAGCCAGTGGTCCTAAGAGTACAGAACCAAAATGCACTGGCTTACTGAGGGAGTCTTGTTCATACAGACATCAGCATGAAGTCTGTCCAAACAGGTGATTGTAAGCTTCACCTTTCTGTCAAGAAACCTCTTCCCCATCCTGGGCACCTTTCCTATGAACCACAGTGTGTCTGTAGAGAATGGGACTGCAGTGAGGACAGAGTTAATCCAGGTAAACCACAATTCTGACCTGAGCTAAGCAGCTGACCTCTTCCCATTGCCCTCTGTGGGGCTTGGGCCTGCAACTGCAGTGAAAACAAAAGCATTGGGAAAAGTGTGAAGAACCTCACCAGAGACGATGATTTCTTTTTGTGTGGGAGACCTAAGTGTAGAGAACTGGGGATTGGTTCCACATATCTGGATCACCAAAGGCAGATCCAGGGTCTGGAGCGTTCAGACAGCCCCAGCCACTACCAGAGCAAAGCAACTCTAAATTTGTTTTCCAAATAACCTTACTTATGTTATAAAGTGTTTTGAAACTGTTTTCCTTTTCAGTTTCTTCCCTTCTGTAATTAAAAGCTGATGTTCTTGACCCAGTGCTGAAATGCCTCCAAATAGCCACAAACACATAGTGAAGTCTTTCAGAGCATAATTTAAAGCTGAACTTGTACCATCATCCAGAACCCTAACTGTTTACTCCTGACCAAACAGTAGGATTAGAAGCTAAGTGCACAGTACATGTACATATAATTTGTGCTTATAGATGTGGTTAAAGCAGTGCATTTTAAGGACATAAAACATGTCACAAAATCCAACTGTGAAAAGCAGAACATGAGCTTCAAAATTCTTAATTTACCAACCCTACCATCACCAAGTCTGAGACAGCAGTGTTAACATTTCTACTGCACTACATTTACCATGCTTCTTTAAAATGCTTTGCTTGACAGCCTTGTGTGTGAGAACTCAATACCTGCATGAGCCAGACATCAGTTTCCCCTTTGGCAGCAAAAATTGTTCTTGTGGGCACTGGTGGGGGGAGGCATGCTTAGCTTCAGTTTTGTAAGGCTAGCTCAATGCAGCATATCTCATGACTGCACCTCTCACTTGTTCCTCCAGTTACCGAGAATTCTACAGATAAGCTTCAATGTCTCTGAAGGGAGGAAGTCCCCTCCGGATGCAGCCAGGAAGGACAGCAGCCCATTGCACAGAGCAGTAGCTTTAGAGGAACAGTCATTTTCCCATGCAGATGGGAAAACAAGGCTGTTAACCACTTGAGTGCCATGCCACTAATTCATCCTGTGCTGAGCTCACTGCTTCAGTAAACTGTCAGGGAAGGCCTTTGAAAGGGATAAAAGAAAACTATGGGAGCTCTTTGACACCCTGAGCTGACAAAAATTGAAGTCTTAAAATTAAGAGACCCTGATGCAGGGATTCTATGCCTTGCACTGCAGCAGCTATCAAGCCTTCCCTTCTACTCTCGTCTCCTCATCTAATTTTGGCTGCTTGGGCTAAGTGATTAGCCAAGAACACAGCACCCAGGAGAACTGATAGTGCCAGCCCAGTTTGGCTGTCAAAGGTCAAGGCAGCTGGAGAGGGCACAGCTTGCTCAGGTCAACCACACAATTGTTTCAAGAGTCATTTCTTTGGAGGGCACTTAGAAAAATCAAGCTGATCTGAAAGAACATAGATAACTAGGGCAGTCTCTTTGCAGAAGTGCTCTGCTCAACTGTCCTTTTTTGCACAAGTATAAGTCTGAAGGCAAGTGATAGCACCTTGCATATTAGCACTTCCAAGTCCTCAGTGATGTCTGTCAAACTGTACTTCTGACAGACAGCTGTGCTTCTGTGGCAATGAAGCATACCATACCCAGCCCTCAGCTCAGAGGCACCAGATCAGAATGTGCTTCAGATGCTCAGAAGAAGCTTCAAATGTATGCCATGGCTCTTCCTGAGAAGTGTCTTCACCTAGATGAGGTACCTTTTTGTGGGCTTTTGGCATCAAGGTAGACAGAACCAACCTTGGTTCAGCTGCTAGGCAGATAACATAGCAGGGAGGAAAAAAAGAATTAAAATAAATAAATCAAATTAAAGCTTCAAGCCTTCAAGGATAACTTGGGTGGTTATTCCCCATTAATCACTTCATCTCTGGAGGACTGAAACAAGCAAACAGATTCAAGGACAAGTACCTCTTGAAGCCTAAAGGTGAGTCTCCCTGTACTGAAAATTAGAGTCGTTTGCTCTCTTTCAGCACAGTGTAACCCAGGCTCTTGGCTAGCAGTCACCCCCAGTGCTGGCTCTTCTCTAATGACTAAGGCAAGTTAATCTGGATCTTGTTTACAAAAAGCAGCCACCTGAGTTTGGTGATAGTGACCTTGAACCTCATCAGCTTGGAGGGCTTAAAACATCCTCAGGGGTGCAACATGCTGCATGTGTCCCAGGCCTTTGCCCCATCTTCTCACATCTGCTGTATTATGGGGGAGAGTTAGGGTTTGCATTGTCACTTTAGTTGTTTAATGCTCGAGGATTAAAGTTCTCCAGGACTTGCTCACTTAAGAAGCCAAGGCCTATCCACTCAGTCTTTACTCAACCAACAACTTGCCACTTGGCCAGCCTCTACTGAGGCCTTATATCTGCATATCCTGATATGAGAAGGTTACATCAAAGGTGTGACTAAGTCTCCGGCTGCCTCTCTGAGCTCCTTTAGCTCTGCTCCTGCAACATTATGACTTTGAAGTACAAGTCATTTGCTTCCTACTTACATAAGTCCTTGAGGGAAATCTCTCCCTGGCATGGAGCACAGCCTAGCTGTCCCTCTGCCAGAGACAGGTTACAGCACAAGCTCTGTGGAGCACCCAGGGAGGTTATCAGCACTTACCAGCACTGACAGCCACCCTGCTCTGAGGCACAAGTCATCCCATATGCCTTGGGTGTCACCTCACTCATCTCTTGGTGCAGTGCTCCCCCAGTAGAGTGACTGCCTAATTCAAGGTAAAGCCTGAGCCAAGTCCTCCTTTAGTACACGTGCTCTCCAAAGGTTTTCTGTTCATTAGTTTATTTTATTACCTCTGCTGAAGGCTGCCTTCCTCATCCCTTCATGAAAAGCAGAACACTGTACACAAACAACCTCCAGCACCAAGCCCAGCTGTTCCCCAGCACTCGGTGCCGGTCAGTTAAGCAAAACCTCTCCAGATTAGGATTAAACACAGGTGCCTCCTGCAGGCTCTGCTGAAGGGATGGCTGGCACCAGCTACCAGCAGTAATGAGACCAGTAGCCCTAATTGGATCAGCCCCTATGATGAACACAGGATCTTTAGAATTGTGGTACCAAGGATTTTTTGCTTACAAAATTTAAGGTTTCAATGGAGTAATTTTCAGGTACAAATACACTATGATGCACAGTATAAGGGCACTGCACAAACTTACATCTATATACAAGAAGGGTTTACACAAATACCTTACAGGAGAAGAGGATAAAGTAGATGTTAACACCCATGAGCAGACTCACCACAACGTAATGAGCAAGAAAGCTGCTCACTTTCCTTTTTCCCTTTCTGTTGTTCACAGATCCAAGGTCCTGACTGATCCTTGCTCTGGAGGAAGACAGGCATTTAAAGAGGCATTCACACAGTTAGGCTGCTCATTTGGCATGCCAGGTGAAACAGAGCAGAAACCCTTACACATCCTATTTGAATTTTAAAACCAAGTATCCATAATCTGTTCCTCATAGGCTCTCTCACTGGTGAAAAGCATTTTTTAAATAATGTAAACCAGATCAGAGCTGCATCACATTGCTGACCTCCCCTGGGCAGCACACCTGTAACTGGTAGTCCTGGCTTTACCCCGCCCTGAACCTTTTGGCTCTTGGCACAAAATCACTTTTTTTCATCCCTTTGTACAAGCTGTCAGATGTCCCACATGCTGCGTCATGCAGATTACAAAGTTTTGGCAAGGTGCTTAGCCTAAAGCACAAGCAGCTGTAGCCAAAATTAAGATTCCTCCCCAAATCTCGGGCTCGATCCCACAGGCAGCCACCACTGGTCAGTCAGTGACAGCAGTTGAGTCGCTTTGTAACATAATCTTCCCTTGCTGAGTCTTGATCTGCTTTCTGGACAGGACATAGATAAACCAAGAGCTCTGCACAACCTCAGATGGCAGAGGTGGTGGCAGTCTCCTGGCCACACAGGTTGGCATGATATGTGTCACCCAGTGATGGGTACACTTCATTATTCTCAAAGCAAAGTCACCCAATTAAGAACAATGCCTAAAGCAAGGGTGAAGGATGTTTCATGCTTTCTGAACTCAGTCTCCCTGTACACCTGCACCTGAGGCACAAACACCTGGTAGTCACAGTGAGCCCTCTATGTAACTATACATTTATTTTATCTAGTAAAACATCTGGAAAATATGGCTTGGCAATGAAATTATAAAGTCTACTGTAAGGTACAGAAAAAAAATTTCTTCCTTTGAAGATATTCAACTGTGCAGATAATTCAGTGTTTGCCAGGGTTACTTCTGGGCGATGGGAGAGGAGTTGCACCTCTTTTCATGCACTGAGCACATTAACACTAGAGGTGTGAAAGACAAGAGCCAGTCCAGGCTGGGAAGGAAAGGGAAAGGAGGGGGCAGTGCAAAGAATGGAGACAGACCTTGTAGACTACACAGGAAGCTCCGGCCAAAGCGGAAATGCTGTCTTACAAACATTCTTTCATGCAACTCCAGTCAGCTAGCGTGAGGTGAAAGCAATCAGCTTTCTGCTGATTCAGCAGCTTAAAGCTCCTGTTTTGCAGGATTCGGAGGGCTGTGCCTTTCCCTGTAGGAAGGGATGCAGCTTGCAGCAGCTTGTGCTACCACTGTGCAAGCAGCAAGGAACCAGCCTCCTGACAAGCTTCAAGCACACGTTCCAATTCACGTGCACAGACTCCAAGCACTATTTCAGATGGTTTCTAGAAGCAGCTGGGACATGGTCATGATCCTTCAGTAGCATAGGTTCCTCCACGTATTTTAAGCAGCTTGTCCAGTGATGAGACCAGCTACATCACTCAGCATCACCTCCAGTCTGTCTGGCTGTCAGGACAGTGTGCAGGGGGATGCTGTACAGCAGAAGCCTTGAAAGGCTCCACTGACATGTCACTTCACCCCTAGGACACTCAGAAAGAGTCTTCTGGTGTGAAAGTGCTAAGATAAAATGGATTAATTAAATGGCAATGACCCAGTGTGGACATTCCCATTTAGAAATAAAGTACTGTTCATTTGTCTTACCTTATTTTGTGCATGAGTGGGTAGAGAGGAAGCTGGGCCATTTCTAAGTGTTAGGAGCAATAAGTAGTGTGTGAGCAGTAAGGAAAGAAGTTGCAAGTGCAAGAGCCATCATTGTAAATCAGGCTGTCATGGCTGATAAGTCCCAGATATCACTGTTGCCTTGGCATGGTTACTGCCACACAGCTCCTTCCTTCTGTGAGCTGAAATCATTACAGATACTTGGCCTTTCTGACCCAGCCTTTCTCCAAGCATTCATGGCTACTTCCCATGAATGAATGAATGAATGACAGGATGACAATCAATATGCACTGTTCTTCCTAACTCAGACATCTCAAGAAAGAATTGAAACTTCATGGGCCTCAGTTACAACTGTCCGTTTAGTTTGTTAAATGCCAGGAGATCTCTTGAGCAAAAGCAAGTCAGCTTCTTAAAGCCAGTTTAGATAATCCCATGATCCCTGGGACAACAAACAGGCAGAATACCCAAGTACAAAGATAGCCCTGTAGTCAACATCTCTGGAGTTGAAAGACTCTTTGTTTCATGCAATCAGCATCATCTCCAAGTTTTCTCAGAGGCCAGTGCAAAGAGGACCTCACTCCATTCTCCATTTTACAGAGGGTGAACATCTTTTCCCTAATGTGCAGGGCTCCTCCAGCACAGAGGGTAGTTGTTGTGAGACACACAAAAAACCCAAACACACATACACATCCACCCAACCTCCTATTGTTGCTCTGGGGGTTCAGCAAAATCTATTAGTCATTTTGCTGAGTAGTCTTTTCTTTTCCTACAGATGATGAAAGGCAGTTTTCAGTTCACCATCAATGGTGATGTCTAGCTGATGGGCCAGTGAAACATTGCATAAACCACAAAAGAGTTTTCTTTCCTTGGCAGCACACCCAATTCTGTCATATTAATGCTTTGCCAACAGCTATTGTCCTTGACAAGTGACTCTGCACTGGCAGAACAGGATATACTGAAAAAAAAATTCTTCTCATGCACTATGTTGCTAGCATCTTCTGAGTCCTTAGGAAGGCTAAAATATCTGCCAAGGCTGGAAAATTCATATCCCCTAGAAAAAACAGCTATTTTACAAAGCTTGGGGACCGTCACTTGGCACTGGAAGAAACAAACACCATCCAGGAGAAATTAACTACAAAGCAGCACAAAATGCTACCAGAAGACACCTAGGCAGACTCCACAGAGCCAAGCAAGACACAAGAAATTGATGGATGAGGCTGTGTTGTATTTGTGCTCCCTTCATTTTTTGTTTGCTTTTTTCAATGTAAAAATCATTTTTGGAGAAGAGGAAGAGATACCTTCACACCCAGGGACTTGTCCCCTCGTCTGAAAGAGTCTTTACTTTTGTCTCATCACTTGGAAGAGAGCACAGTGGTGACAAGGAAGGGGAAGTCTCAGGGTGCAAGGGTAGGCGTACAGGTAGCAGACCAGTCAGTACATCACTGGCTTCTTCAGAGACAGGCTTAGGGCAAAGGGTAAAGAGCACTTCGGTCACCACTATGTGGTTTGCTAATATTGAAACATATTGTTTGGGTTTTACTTTGTTAATATCCTCTCATTTGCGATGAAACAAAGTGCAGAAGATTTTCAAAACATGAGATCAAAACACTTTCTTTTAGTGAAGAGCAAACTCTTCTTCCTCCCATTGCAGAACCCTCTGGCAGGAAGTTTTCATTCTGTTTAGATAAATTTTCCAAGAAACAAAATGCTCTGTTGCAAAGCTGTCAGCCCACCTGAGCCAAGCAGGACACTATCAAATGGCTTAAATACTGACAGGAAGAATATTGCTTTTTTAAAAAGGGAAATGAAAGAACATTGTATGAGTCACAGAAAATTTCCCCCATGTAAAATCAGAGCTGAAGGGGGGATTTCTGGAAGCCAGTGAGACCAGAAAGTACAGAACTGGCATGTTGAGCCATCCGTTGACACCAGTACAGGGCACTCTAACCTTCAGATAGCTATTACCCCCTGTAGAGGGACTGCACCTCAAGCAGGCCTTGAGGAAGCCTGAAAGTACAAATTCTCACCAGGGAACAGAATTACTTGAGTGACTTGAGTGTGCCCAGATCACAGCTGGGCACTTTCTACTTTCTGCAACTGACACAACTTTGTACTGCAAGAGCAACCTTGGTTACAGCTGTTAAACCAAAAAGAGAGGTGCCCCCAGCCAGCTGGGTGCCCCAGGGCAGAACTGCCTCAGAGGGGCCCAGCAGGCAGTTTACTGACCTCTCTGGAAGGTTCTCCTGTGCTCAAGGGGACATTCATGCTTCTTACTTACCAGTAAATCAGAATGTGTTAAGCCTGAGGACATGACACGTGTTACAGGCAGATAAACCTAGGAGTTAAAAGGACACCCAGCTCTGTCAGCTGCTTCTGAGGGCAGAGATCTCATTGTGTGAAAAGTCAAATGGCTCAAAGCTCCATCTGCTCACCTTCCAGCTAGAAAAACTTTATGGCACTTGGTCTCATGTCATTGCCAGAGGTTGGACTGGGTGATCTTGAGTGTCTCTTCCAACCAAAGACAGTCTGTGATTTTGTGATCTGCAGAGGAATCTCACCCCCATCACTTTTGTTCTGCTTTTAAGACAGAGGAAAGGACACATGTTCCTTTCAAAGCACTTGCAAGTCTTGCAACAGAACATTTTGTGTCTGTTTTACTTAACTGTTGATCCCATTCTTCCTTTGGGATATTGGGCAAACCTTCCTTTCTCTGGTGAAAGAGCAAAAACGGTCCCTGCATATCTAAATCATGAAGTTAGATGCCCCCATAGAACCACATTATGGTTGCAGACTTTAAACAAAAATCCATAGCTGTTGTGCTCTGACACTTGTAGCTTTTGCTAGTCTTTAGATACACCTTTCCACTTTTCATACTTACACAAGGTTGTACTTCCTCCTCCACCCCGGGGGAATGCCCATGAGTTTTGAATAGAACCACATCTTAAAATAAATTGAGAAAGTGTTACCAGTTTTATAGATGAGGGTCACCTATGCATGAACAAAGCTTTAAAGACACAGTTTTCAGAGGTGGCTGGGGATTCGACTACACAATTAAACCAAGAGAAATTGAGTGTCCCAACCCTCTGAGGTGCTTTGGAAAAATCTCTTGCTAAATGTCACATCTTAATGAAGATCTAAAGATACAGAAAGACATTTTAATCTTTTTTTCTTCTGAAAAACCAAGTCACTTCCACATGGTAGAAACGTGACAGCATTAAATAATATCACTAATTTTGACAGAGGCAAATCTCATTTCATTCCTTTGGGCTACAATCCAGTCAGCAGCCCTGTTGTTTCTTTCCTGAAGTGTAGGTAAATTACATGGCTAGGGCAGTATTTTGGGGCTGCTTTTCCACAGGCAACACAGCAAATGGCACATCAGCATTTGGCAGCATACTGTTTGGGTCATGGTGACTGCAGATATAGGATATTTGTATGGGTCAGGTGGCTTGGTCCAAGCTCACACCACCCTATTTCCATTCCTATACATAACAGTAAGAAGAATTATCATGAGATAACTGACATGGAAGCTGTCAGGGTGCTGAGGCCACCTGGTGACCCTCTGTCTCCACCACCCAGCCTGTGTCTATTGGCCCAGCAGCCTTGTTTAAGCTCAGGCTCAGGCATTTGCTTCTGTAGTTATGCTATGCTGGTTCCCTGGTTTGTGTTTTAGCCTGTGCCTTGCTGTCCTGCTGCTTTGGATGCATTTCAGGGTTCTCTTACTGCTGTGGGGTGGTCTCTTAAAGCTTAGGTTGTGGCTTGCTGAGGTTGTCTTCCCTAGACCTGTTGCTCCTGCTTCATTTAATTATTGTGGGGCTGTGCCCTGTGCTGCTGGGGCACAGCCCTGCCTGTTGGCTGCAGACCCTGCCTTACCTTCTTCCACGCTGGCTGCTTTTGCTGCTCCTTTGTGTAGGTATGTGAAGCTTCAACCTATCCCTTGCAGTGGGTAGCAACAAAAGGGCTTCAATAAAAGGCTTGAGAACCAAATCTCTGCTTGCTGTGAAGTGCAAGGTACCACTGCACTATAAACATACTTAAAGCTTAAGTGCAGCTGTAAGTGGGGATTTGATTGCTCTGTAAATTGTCATCACTTTTTTTTTTTTTTTTTGGCTGGTAAATCCAACACAAGTCTATAATCACTTTAGAGGGCTTTGCTTTCCCATTAGTTTTATATGTTGAAAGCTTTTTAATTTACTGTTTTGTTTGATGCAATACAATTTTTTTCAGCTGGTCCCTTGGTTTACTTCCTTTTAGAGCTGTGTACATGAGCTTGGTGAGTCATCTGAGAAACAGGGTGAGAATCAGAGAAATGATATGGGTGCTGATAGGTTGTTCTGGTTATTGATAGGCTATATTTTCCATAGCTGGATGTATAAACTTATTGAAAGAAAATTTGAGAAAGATGACTGATACTATCTAGGCAAAGGTTGTTATGATCTTTAGAAAAGAATTATTTGCACAAATTCTACAGCTCATACAGTAGCTGAGGGTTCCAAAACACATCAATCCGGTTAACTTCCTTGATGTTTGTCTAGGCAGAACCTGTGAAGTGGTTTGGCTTAAGTGCTAATTCAATCCAGATGTTGGCCTACCATAAGAAAAAGTATTTACTAAGCAGAATAATTCCCTGGTTTTCTTGGTGATAAATTCACCAGATCCCCATCTTGTGTGAAGGAAACACAGCAGTCTGAACAGCAGCAGCTTTGCAGGAAGCTCTACATCTTATCAAATGTCTCACTTAAACAAGCTGCTGACACCCACCCAATAATGACATCAAGCTTTGTTTTTGCCAAGTATTCATGGTGTGGGAAAGGGGGAATCAGGACTGGATTTACCTTACAGACTGAAGTTTCCTGCATTCTGGTGCATTCACTAAGCAGGATGCAGGTTGGGGTGATTTACTATGAAAGGTCACGCAGTCTGTCAGCAGTCAAATGCTTAAGGGAGAGAAGCTTTGAGATTTATTTACTTGGAGGGGATCAATTCTAGTTGTTAAGGAAAACTTTTCTCCTTGAGGTTTGCTAGCTAGCATGATTTTGCACCTGCAAGCTCCCTATGGGAGTTCTAGGTTGTTCCATGAGTGCACTCTGGGGATGTTTTCACACAGGTGTCAAATGCTGTGACACTCACCAAGGCAAATCAGGGATGAGCTGTGTCCTGTTGCCATGAGAATTCAGGCAACTGCTTCCCTGACACTGCTTTGCAAACAGCTGCAAATAAAGTTTGCTGTAGAAAGTATGGAAGTATAGCTACCCATATTGATAGAAAAACATTGCTAAAGCTGTTACTGAACATGTGGGGGGACTGGAGATAAGGAAGAAGGAAGAGAAGATTTTTAAAGTAGTTTGAAGCTTGCTGTGCTATCTTTTTAAAGTGACCTCTTCTGTTCTGTGCAGCTCCCCTTCCTGGCACTGAGTTATCTTGTCTTCAGTGCTGTAAGTTAAAGTTAATTGATGATACTGATATCCAAAGCTGTTGTTCTGAGAGCTTGTAGGGAGAAATACAAACCACACTCCACTCAACTCATAGGGAGGGTTTGTCTGCTGAAGTAACAATTCTTAAGTTGCTGCAGGAAGATGCAGGGAGTGTTAACATTACCTTCCTCACCTGCTATGGAGACTTTAGCCAATTTCTTGTCAGTTGTTTCTTTTAATCTCTACCTTGCATGGGAGGATTTTTGCCACATTGGAGGACAGACACATAAAGAGAAACCTAGCACTGATTTTTCAAGTGTTTTATTTTGATGGTCTATAGGGAACTTAGTGGAGATAGTTTTTATCCTGCAAAGATTCCATGATTTAATCTAGAGGCCACGATACATTGGAATCAGACATTGGAAGTAGTGGATTCTCCGTCCCTGGAGATATTTAAAAAGAGACTGGATGTGGCACTCAGTGCCATGGGCTGGGAACCACAGCGGTAGTGGATCAAGGTTTGGACTTGATGATCTCAGAGGTCCCTTCCAACCCAGCTGATTCTATGATTCTATGATACTGAGCAAGGTATCACTCCCTGGCTTTCTGACCAAGATTCCTGGGGCTACAAAATGTTCTTCCAACCAAGGGTTAAGGAAGCAGCAGAGGTGAGCTGGACTGTCCACGGTTTGGCTTCTCCCTCTCTTCTCCTGTTGCATAAATTCAATAGTCAAACTACTTCTAATTTTAAAAATAATTTTTGGCTTGAGGTGACAGAAATTCCTTAAGCAGTTTTTTTATTGAGGTAGTGGAGAGAAGCTTCTCCTGCCCTGGTTTCCAGTTGCTTTGCTTTTATGACTTTGGGAATCGTAACAGTGCTGATCCCCTTACTTCTGTGACATGCATGGGCTCTGGCTTGCTACAGCCAAGGGTGGGCACATATTCTGGGAAGCAGCTCTCTTAGGAGAGAAGCTGGAAAAAGCAAGTATTCGTCTTGACTGTTCCTGATGGAGTATTTTGATCACTGGCAAATAGGAGATGACTGTTTCTCCAAACCCTCCTGCAGAGAGATAAAATAATGCCAGGGAGAAAGTGGGAAGATGTGAAAGACTTCATGACTTTATTACAGCTGTGGTAGTAAAAAAAAAAAGAAAGACGAGTATGACTTTTCCCATCACAGTAACAAGTGTTTCCCTTCTGAGACAGCCTGTTAGATTTAGGGGGTTTCTAGAGCAGACTATTGATAACAGCTCCTTCATCCTTAATTGCCCAAGCTAATGACCAGATTAGCAGCATCTGAAATGAGATCAGAAAGACACTTGTGCAATAACAACAAAGCAGCTTCCATAAAAGATTATTATTTCTCTAGACTTTCTGTGAGCAGAAATACCCAAGCTGAACTGAAAGTGACCATGCAGAAATTGAGAAGTCTGGCTTTGCAACTTGGCCCACATGTGAGGAACAAAAAACTCCACCTGCATCATCAGATGACAGCTGAAAAAGTGTGCTGTGTGGCTGGAGCAGCACTGCAGGCCATTGTCCCTCAACCTCCATATTCTCTGATTTATGCTGGACAGAGCCATCCTTTCCCTTGCCATGCACTTGCCAGTTTGTTATCATTTCTACCTTCAGTTTCAGAATTGCAGCCAAAAATCTCTTTTGTAAGGGTTGCTGTCTCTTTTCACTGTGATGATACAAGGACAATCCTGAAACTTGTCTTTAAAGCTAACTGCTTCCTGCAGGATTGGTAAAATCTGTGGCTGGGACTTACCAAAATGAAGGTGGTCTCTGACTCGAAATGTCACACTCAGGTTTGAGTGGATTTATTGGAAAAGAATCCAGGGTTTAGGCAGTTAGCTGCCTAACATAGTTAGGAAAAAACAAACAAACAAAAAAAAGGGATTGGAGGATGTTTTACTGCTGTCTCTTTTCCGAAGTTAAATCACATTTTCTTGTTGCTGTACAGCTGTTGAAGGGCTGCTAGTACTTTCAAACGTGGTTACCTTGCAGGCAGCCACAGTCTTTGTATTTGATGGATTCAGCCTCTGATAATTTTTAAGCACAGTTCACCCAGACCACACCATGTGGCAAGATAACAATCAGCCATTGCCTGAAGAAATGTGTTAAAATAAGCATATGTTCACTCTGATGCTTCACGAGAAAGCAGATAGCCCATTGCAATTTTACTTAACACATTTAAGAACTTTGAAAAGTAAATGACAGTAAATAGGAAAAAAATTACTAGCATTATGCTCATGTAGATTTTACCTTTGGTTGCCTCCTCTGCAGCCGGTCTCCTCTGGGGAATTGCTGTCTGGTGGTGGGAAAACAGCTGTGTTCCTAAAAAGTCAGCTTCTGCTATTGTTAGCCTGTGTTCACCAGGGAGAAGGGCACTTGGGAGATCCCAAAGGGTACTTTACCAGGCTCTGAAGTGGGTCAGCAGCCTCTGTGCATACTTGATGTTCCTGAAGAACTGAGTCACTCTGCCACTGCTTACACCAGTCAGTGAGCCAAGACTAGAAACCTGCACCATCCTGCACAGGTAACATCTGATGTGAACAGGAAAAGGAGTGTGGGACACTGCAAATACCTACCCTGGCATCCCCCCCAGCAGGGCTCTGGGGTCTGTAGGAGTGCAGGGCATGCAGCTGTTAGCCCCCTCCAAAACCTCTGTCCTTCTGGCTGGTTTTCTGGATGGTCAAAGGGCACCGGTAACTGCTGGGTATAGGTACAGGTGAGAAAACAAGCAGACTCAGCATTAATGTGGAGTCAAATCCAAAGGTGCTGAAAGCTAAAGGTTTTTGTGTCTGTGCCTGGCACATCCTGGGCAAGATTGGCAGATTCATGCTGTGGTATTTCTGCAGAAGCACCACTTCTGGGTGCCCTGCACAGTGTGTGGGACAACAGCTAACATTCTGCTTCCAGGAACATGCTGATACCTGCAAGTTACTGCCCGAGGTTGAAAATACTACCTGTAGTAATTACCTTAACAAAAGTATCAGTAAGAAACACAAACTCAGAAATAATAACTACCGTGCCAGGTTTTTGTTGTTTTAAAGGCTCTGTCTTTCCCTCCAGAGTTCTCCTACCTGTGTAGGGCCAACCCAGGCCCTGTGATGATTGTGTTTAATAGCAGAGTAACTGCAGCTCACTGTTCCCTCCCACCTTGCTCAGAGGAGCAGCACACCCGAACGCAGCTTGGAACATACATATGCACAGAATAATTTTTCTATCACATTAACAAGCTTTGACACCAATGCTAATTCTTCATTAGGAAAAAAAAAGTCAAGTAGGCTGGTTTAGTATGCATTTAGCACTGAAAGGCTTCTAGCACACACACTGGGGTTTTTATTACAGTTTGACAGCTTTGGGGAACTAAATGCTCTGCTTAGTCACAGAGGAGATGCAGACAGCAGCACATCTTTTCCCTCCTTGGTCTGAACTGTGGTCTGATGCAGGGACCATGTCCTTGAGTAAGGGCACAGGTATTTCATGTTCATGCCTGGTCTGTTTGCCCTCTCTCCGCACACAGCTGCAAAGGTTACAAAGAATTTGGAAGGAAGGGGAAGTTGTTGCTGTCTAATAAGTGACAACCTGTCCTTTATCAAAAAAACTTAAACATCACAAAGAAGCAGAGGTGACAGAAATTTTAATAACAGGGAAAACCCCGAAACCAAACAACTAAGAAAGGGTGAATATGCACAGCTTCTGCCAGGCACAGTGTTTTCAGAGCTTGGAGGAGGTGATGCAGACCTGGCTGGCAGGTTACAGCCAGCCCTGCTCTCCAGCACTCTGAGAGGGACACACACAGAGGGATGAACGGGCTGTAATGAGGGTGCCCGGCACCACCTTGGTGCTCACAAAACCAGCAGGTACTTACCTGACCAGTCTCTCAGGTGAGCCTGTGACAGCTGATCTGTCATTCACAGGCAATCGATCACCGGCCTGCAGAATCCAAGGGGCTCCCTTCCTCCTCATTGTCTCCCCGGACACCCCCGGGTTCGCTGGGTTGGGCAGTGGGGTGGGCAGTGGGGTGGGCAGTGGGGTGGGCAGTGGGGTGGGCAGTGGGGTGGGGGCCCGGGCAGTCCTGCAGCCCGCGGGG
The DNA here is from genome assembly GCA_023637945.1 of Phaethornis superciliosus. NCBI lineage: Eukaryota > Metazoa > Chordata > Aves > Apodiformes > Trochilidae > Phaethornis > Phaethornis superciliosus. The sequence continues at coordinate 872,143 of JAJQWJ010000005.1, forward strand.
CTGGGATGTGTCCCCTCCGAGGGACCGTGCGGGTTCCCGGGGTCCAGGACACGGCCTCCGCTGAACGCCTCATCAGCAGATCGTCACCCTTTGGTTCCTTGGGGTTTTTTTCTCTCCCCAGGGTCTCCAGTGAGACCGGGCGGTGGTGCTGGTGACTCCACGGGTGCCGGCGGCTGCTGAGGACAGGGGAGCGGGGGCTGCCCCAGAGACCTCCGCACCGCCCCGCAGCGCTGGGTAAGACCCCGGGGAGGAGGGGTCCGGCGGGGGCGGCTCCGGAGCGGCCCAGCGGGGCGGTACCGGTACTTTCTCCCGCCCTGCCCTGGCTGCAGGCAGCTCCCCAGCCCCGGCCCAGCCACACCTCCACTCGGGTCGCTATACCGGGCGGTGCGAATACTGATGCTGAGCATCCCCCGGTGCTCGCCGGGGCACTCTGCCGTCAGGAAGCCCCTCCCCAGGTTCTCGTAGCGCTCCAGTTGGGTCCGGGTTCGCCCGTGGGCTCTCGGTTCGGTTCCCCTGCGTTCGAGTCTGAGCGAACAGGAAAACGTTTTGAAAAAAAAGCCCCACAAAAACTCGTGCGGGCGCAGCCCCAGCCCTGGGTCACCCACCGCCAGCCCCCTTCCCTGCTGGGTGATACCGGTTGGGCCCGGCCCAGGGGTCCGGCCCGCTCCCTCACCCCGCTGGAGCCCGCCGGGGACACACCCGTGCTGCGGGCCACTGGGTCTCACCGCTCGGCCTCACCGGTTCTGCGCAGGGTTCTGAGGTGGTTCCGCGTGCACGGTTCTGCTCTGATCCGACCCCGGTCCGGGCTGCCCCCCCGGTACCGCCCCCCCGGTACCGCCCCCCCCGGTACCGCCCCCCCGGTACCGCCCCCCCGGTACCGCCCCCCCGGTACCGCCCCCCCGGTACCGCCCCCCCGGTACCGCCCCTCGCTATGCGCAGCGCCCCCTAGCGGTAGATGCCGGCCTTGTGATGAGCGCCCCCTGGCGGTGCGAGGCGGCGCTGTGTGTGGCTGTCGCCCCCCGGTGGCCGCGGGCGGAGCTGCAGCGCCCCGTGTGCGCTCACCCCGTGAGGGTCCGGGGGAGCCCCGGGACGCACACACACGCCCGGCCAGGGCACCCCTGCACCCCCGGATGGTGCGCGGCCAAGCCGGGTGAGGAATGACCCCCCCTCCCATTAGTAGCACTGATGGATACCCACCACCACTCCCCACTGGCGAGGGAGGGGGTGTATTGCACAGGAGCCCCCCCGTTGCTGTAGGGAACCCCCCTCCGCCAGCCTTCACCCCCGGCAGACCCCCTGGGCTGAAGGTGCTGGGTTTGTCGTCACACTGTTACACAGTACAAGAACGTCAGCCCAGACGTGCTTTACAGTCAGAGTTTTCCTGTATTTTTGTGCTCACATGAGCAGCTGGGGGGTCAGGGTCCCCTGCAGCATTGTGTGCCCAGCCTGCTGTGCACCCCACAGCCTCCTCCCACCTGATGCCCACTCATTAATTTCTTCCCACAACACAGGAAACTCAGATTTTACTCCATTTCTGGGGCCCGGAGATCTCCTCATCAGGCTCCTGGGAGATTCCCAGGGTCTCATTTCTTCTCTTTGCTGAGGAGGCAACCGAGCCAGAGGGGACTTGGTCCTGATCACCCAAATATTCACTGACCCCACACCCCAGATGGATGCTCAAACAACCCCCACCTCCCTCTGTCCCATCAGGCACAACAGCTCCTGCAAGTTTGTGTGTCCATAGAATCACAGAATGTCAGGGGCTAGAAGGGACCTCTGGAGATCATCCTGTCCAACCCCCCTTCACCCAGGGCATCCCACACAGGAACACATCCAGGTGGGTTTGGAAAGTCTCCAACAGGACAAACTGCGTGACAACACCTTGACCAGAGTAGCATTTCAGCATCCGCACTCTGGGAGTCACTCACCATGGAGCCCGCGGGGCCTGACAGTTTTTAAGGTGTCAAACGGGACATAATACCCACCAACACATGATACCTTGTTTGACCAACTGTGGTTGAATTCCTGTACCTTACTTCTCAGGGGGCTTCTGGGGGTCTTAAAGTCACGGAAAGGTCTGCAATTAAAACCACTTTGAACCAAGGCAGCTGAGAAGAGCATTGTGTCAGCATCTGCAAAAGCTGTTCTATTTCACACGCGTACAAACACACACACACAGGCTGTACTTCACACTGTCCCCACTTGCCAGGGCAGAAAGTGCTGCAGAGGCACCATTACTGAGATGTCTCATTTCAGCTCAAGGCTGGGAGACACCAGTAGGAACATTAACCAGGTACATCTCCTCCCCCAGCGCCAGGGAAACCCGAGCCTGCAGTTTACCCACAGTTTACCTCGTAAAGCAAGGTGAAGGTCTGAACACTGCAGGAGACAGCATGGAGGGGCTGGCATTTCCACATCTTGGAGCTGCTGGGGCTGCTCCTCAGAGGGGGTTTTGGTGACTCGAGCTTCAGGGTCTTGTACTGGATCTGTTTTATTTATCTCAGTATTTCAACCCACACAGCCAAGACACTTTCCACACTCCCCAGCTGCCATTTAGCAGAAAATATTCCAGCCAAGACACACAGAGGGCTTTGGGACACAGCAAAGAGCAGCTACCAGGAACTTCCCCCCTGCTACAGCTCCATAGATTCTGTGACTCAAGCACAATTTATCTCCAAGCAGTACAAGAGTAATCCTTTCAGCAATCCTTTGGGGTAAATGCTGGCAACTGGCAATGCCACTGAACACAGGAAAGGAAAAGACAGGGATTATTTTGCAGTACAACCACCAATTCCCCAGCATCAAGAAAAGTGACACTACAGTTGACAGTAACTCTGGTTGGTTTATTTAAGGCAGGTCACATTGCTCCCAGCTCTGTCAGTGTGGTGGTTTCAGCTGTGTCCCCAAAGCCACAGCCCCGACAGCCTGGGGGAAGGCAGAGGAATGCCACCCGGGACTCATTCCAGAGGAGCTCCTGTTCTCCTTGGGCTACGTGCACCCCAAGGTGAGGGGCTGCCAGACAGAGGGGACTGACCTGCACCAAGGACCAGGACCAAGGCCTGGCCGGCCTTTGAATTTTCTTAAAAGAGCATTTTCTGTGTAGCAAGGGTTGGAGCAGTGCTCTCCAGAGACCTGCATTCAAGAGAATTAGGGACATGGATAAATGCTGCAGACATCAGTAGTTTATTGGTATGTTTAGTCAAAACACATTTAGAATGGAAACTGAAAAAGTAAAAATACTTTCCACCTGCAACAATTAAACTAGAATCTACTAGCATATAATGCTTGACACGTTACAGCAATAAAGATGGTGATCCACTGTCTGGTATACCTACTCAAGCCAAGATGGGCAGCCAAGTTTGTTGAAATAGAACTGTAATGACAAAACACTCCCACCATCCACAAATCAGCAATGAACAGTAATGGTCAGTGAATCCCTTCCTTTGCTCCAAGAGGTACTATTGAGAAGGTTGAAAACACATTGAGTCCAGAGTACAGCAGGTGAGCTGTCACCATGTAAACTTCTCCAGATGATGTTCCAAGGGTTGGTCATCTCACTTCAACAAGAAGCAAGACAGAAAACAGAATGGCTCAGTAGCTCTTGTGAATATTCCATTTGTTGTGGAAATTATTCCCACTGCTATTTGCAGTGAGGTGGTGGCAAAACACCACAGCACAAAATGGAAAAAAAAAAACCCAACAAACCAAACAAAATACAGGCTACAGCAAGCACACTGGTGGCAAACTGCTGCCAGCAATTTGTCCAAAGGCTTCAAACCCAAGTGGTGGTGGTGTGTGGCGAGCAGTTCAAGTACTACAGATTTCTGAGTAACAGCTGAAAATGCAAGACCTTCAATGAAAACCTGGAATCTTAAAGTGGAAACTCCTAGAAATGTGCCCCAGAAAAAAAACCTAAGTGTATGAATGTAGTGCAAGACTTACCACGGAACAGAGAAGACCTGGAGTCTGGGAGAACACAGATGCCACTTCCCTGGGCCTAATGGGTCAGAAAAATGGACACCATCTCACTGGGTCCCAGCGAATGATTGCATAATCCAGAAACAGACTCCTACAGTGCCCTCTTTGCTTCTGCCTGAAATTGCCATTATTTTGTTTGAGGTCTTCCACACTCAGGAGCAGCTTTAGGTAGGTGGCTGTGCTTTACCAAAGATGCACCCACAAACTCCCCCCACTGTGAGCCTGGCGGCCCAGCACACCCCGGTATCGGGCTGAGCTGCACTGCCTGCTGCAGAGACAGCTCCTGGGGATGCACTCCAGAGCATCGCCTGGAATCACCTCTGTCCTGGGAAAGCCACCTCTGAGCCCCAGGGAGAGGATGTCTCCTTTCTATTCTTCAGTCCGAAGCCACACAAGTGCCAACTTGAGCTGAGGGTCACGTGCAAAGTGAGTTTTTCAAAAAGTGCAACTGGAAAATGCGAATACGTGGGAGCTGTTGCTTTTATTCTCTGAAAATTGCAGTATCCTCGTTTGATCAGCTCACCCCTCACACAGGATGCTCAGTTCTACCCATTGCCAGATGGCCAGAAGTGTTCACCATTCTTGACTGGCTTCTGAAATTCACACCCAAGAGAGATTTCAGCTCCGTTTCCTGTAACTTTGACACTGATCAAAGAGAAGAGACAACCTGGAGACTACTTGGATGCCTTCTTCCTCCCTTCCCCCCTCTGCAAAAAAACAGGCGAACTTGTTAATTAAAGAGCAAGGAGGATGACAATTTGAGCAATGTTTACTGATTGAAAGATACTGCAATTTTTTTTTGTTGTGTTTTTTTTTTTTTAATACAATTTTTCAATTATTTCCTTTAAATGCTTTGCAGCCAGTTGGCTCTGCGGCACAGTAATTCATACACTATACTGTACAAAATCACCAGCAAGACTGGAATGATGTATTCATAGAAGGCACCATCATGCTTATTACATTACCAGAGAACTCAAATACAGTCAAGACAAATTCCACTGTACAATGCTGACCGAGGGGGAGGGGAAGGAGCAGTGTGTTGAGCAGCCATCCCTGGACTGAAATGGGGCAGATAGAAAAACCTGATGTGAGCTATCAAACTTCTTGTGTACTTGTTTGCTATGAATTTGAAACCCTGGGTTCTGTTTACAGCTAAATGGATTCCTCCTGCAGTCAAGGTGTAGTCTCGTTAAGGTTTGTGTGTGTACATGTTGGTCACAGCAAGCAGATCAGATGCCCGCATCATTTCATAAGCTATTCTGTCTGAGTAAGAGGATGAAGGATTTTCCCTCCGAAGCCTCCTGCAGATGTCAATACAAATGAGTTCAGAGTACCCATTAGTGCATTTTGATGAGTGCGTAAACACGAGTTTGTTTGGAGCAGAGTGTTCTAAGAAGGAAAAAAAAAAAAAGGCAAGCTTCTCCAATTGCACAAATTGCACAATTTGTGTTTCCATCAGGAATAGGCAGGAACTGTAACACACAAAATGTGCAGCAGAGGGTTTTTGACTGAAAGGACCTGAATTCTACTGGGCATGTCCTTTAGTTCACTTCTGTTGCAGATAGTTAACCGGTCTTTTTTTGTTGTTGTTGTTGTTTTTGGTTTTGTTTGGTTTTTTTCTTTTCTTTTTTTTTTTTTTTTTTTTTTTTTTGTTTCTCAGTCCTCAATTCTCCAAGTCTACATTTATAAATTAACAGCGTAACTCCTGTTGTGAAACTGGGGAAAGAACGTCCACCTCAATTTAAACCGGAAACCAAAGGATGCTTTCACATCAAAGAAATGATCAGAAGGGCTGTGTCACATTCCAAAGCCAAAAAAAATTAACAAGAATGCAAACACGATGGATAGTGTACCACTGCCCAGGCCGTCTGCCTGCAGCGGAGGTTCAGCGACGCTGTCCGGTGAAGCGGCCTTCCATCTGCCCAGTTCCTCGTCCAGAGCCCAACTTCTGTGCCATGCCACCTCTGGGAGGGGGTCCTCTTCCATCACGGTCTCGCATCATGCCACCACCCACTATTCCACGGGGACCCCCGGGGCCTCTATCATTGCGACGAATATCCCTACGATCCTCGCCTCCTCCGCCTCGGGTCTCACGCTCACGAGCGGCTCTCGTTTTTTTCTCTTCTACGTTCAAGCGCACCTCACCCCGGAACATAATGGGCTTACAGGGAAAAGTGTTCAGGGCACAGGTTAGTACCAGCACACGAGGGCACGGATAACATGAAACACCCCCTTCTCCACACGCCTTCACTCACATGCAAAGGACAAAAACTGAGGGTTAAGGAGCAGACAACCCCCGCCCTGGGTGAAGGGACAGCATTTTGACATTTCTTTGGCATGCAAGGAATTCAAATTGTCTTTCTCAAGTGCAGGCAGGGTTGACTTTAGCCTCTTCACTGCTGGCTTTAGCCTTTTTGCTTCAGGGGCAAAGCTCCTGAAGAATTGCTCTAGCAGATCTACTAGACATGAAAACTGCTGCCTTCTCCTCTCCAGTTCCTCAAGTCACAACCATGAATAACCTTGCTCCTTTTCCTCTGCCCCAGAAAGCTGAATGCAGAGATCCATGTGATGTCCTTCAAAACATTATGTACTCGACTTTCAGCTTAAAGGATCTCTTAAAGTAACGGTCGTGCTCCCAGTGATGTCTATGTGCAGAGGTAAAGAAACCCTGAATTTGGTGTGACGTGGTTTGAGGAGGGCTGGCACAGCTTCCACAAGCTACAGAGCACTCCTGGGGGAGTTAGTGTGCCAAAACTACAGTTGTCTTACAGCTGCTTTTCATAAATGACTGTTAGAAACAACAGCAATGCAGACAGGGATGGCCCACACTGCTTGGGGCCTAAGCACTCAGCACATCCTTTGCAGGCTACTCCAGGCCAATACTTACTTTTGCAACTAAAATTCGCTGGACCGGCTCAGAATCGTCAAACACCACGAAACCAAAATTAGGCAGTTTTCCTCCCACTCCCTTAGTATTTATGCGAAGTTCTACCACGTTTCCAAAGCCTAGGAAAACACAAGGGAAAAGGCACGTTATCCCAAACACCAGTGCCAGCTTGTTCCAGACAGCTGTGCTACACCACCTACAAGCTGCCCTGGGTGGCTCTAAGTGAACACGCTAGGACTCTGCAACACAGTGTTTCTTCTCAGCCCCAGAGCTGGCACTGTACTTACTCATGAAGAACTCCTTCAGCTCACTCTCGTCGATGTCATGTGGCAAGTTCCCCACAAAGAGCTGGTGGCTGTCTGGGTAGCGGATTATCCGGCGGTTATCCGACTCATTCTGCTCCATGTCCCCTCTCCCTGTCGTTGACAGACAGAAGGCAGAGACACTGTGGTTAGCAGACACACCAGGGAGGATACAGTCTTCCTCTTTACAAAGTCCTGACAAGTTTGTGATGACACCACCAAGTATTTGTTTTCTTTTTGTCTGGTTGCCTTGGCTAGGTTAAGTAAACCAAACAATTCCTGGACCCAGCAGCAGGTTACTTACTTAGGTGCCTATATAAACACAATGTTTGCCAGTCACCTCTTCTGGCTTCCATCTGCCACCATTTTGACCCAAACACAGGTGAGAGCTCCCCAAGTCCTCCCCAGCTCAACTGGAGCACCAGCACACTTAGCACAATAACCTCTTCCCCAGGATCTCCCTCCTAAATCATTACCTGCCTCTTGGTGTGATGGCACTGTCACCCCTTTTGTTCCTGAAGTACCACAGAAGAGGTGTGAACCCCTCTCTCTCCTCTGCTCCCCCCTCAAGCCCATTTACACCAAGCTGACTGAAAACCTTCACTAGAACTGATCGTAGCTTTTTTTTTTCTTTACTCTGTATGAGTATGAAAACAGAAAGCTGGATGCTTACAAACTAATACAAGCAAGAGGGAGCCAAAATGAGAATGGTATTTTACACAATTACACAAGATGGAAAAATATGCATAAAATTATTCACTGACTGGGGGTGACACAGTGGGAAGGTTTTCTTCCAAAACAAAGAGCAACAACAGGTATTTGAAGAGCTCTGGCTTCCAAGGTTCAGCAAAATTAAGAAGACACGGAAAAAACCATTCAGATTTCCAGGCCAGCTTTTCAGAACTGCATTGATCCACACGAAAAGTACTCAAGCATGTAAACAAGTGGTCTACTAAAACAATATTTCAGCAAAACAGAAGCTTGGAAATAACGCCCAATTTATGTTTGCAACAACTCATCACCTGCTTGCACTCCAAATCCTACTCCCCCATTTCGAGCTGAATGCAGTAGGGACAGAGTTCATCATCAGCTAAACACAGTCCCAGGTACAGACAAGACCCATCACCAGACACTTCTCATGACCCAGTGCTGAGCAGCCCCAGCAGCTGATCCACCTTACCTGGGCGAGGTCCTCGGGGGGGGAATCCTGGTCTTTCCCTGGGACGCTGCTCACGTACACGGGGAGGCTGAGACTGAGCTTCAGGTTTAGTTTCAACTCTTGGCTAAAACAGGAGGAGAATGTGCATTGTTAAATATTGGTCTGGTAAAAAGTAAAACCAAAATATCAAAACTCAGCAAACCAAAAAAAGCCCATAACACAAGACATAGCTAAGTGGCATGCACAAAACTAACTCCAGAAGATGTATATCCATGTCAGTGTGTTTGGGAATACATTTTTTTCACCTCTATAAATTCCTCTGTACCAATCCAGGACTGCAGTGTTCAGTTATCTCTGCTAAGGGTGCAAAGCAGAGCTAAGGTGAATTCCCCATGTTTGACCAGGCACTGAGACCCCAATTAGTCAAGAATCCCTCAGCCTGACTGAAAGCCCCACAGCCATCAAGTACAGCTCCCTCATCCCAAGCTCACACCTCATGGATTAGAAGGCAGTTTGAGATGAACAAAGCACCTTTCCTGAGCCCCTCAGGGATTCTTTTCCCTGAGTGCAGAACAACAATAAGGAAACTCTCAAAAAGAGAAAAACCAGAAGTCCTCGGAAGTGTAGTAAATATTTCTGCTACAATAAAGCCACACAAAATGACTGTTTCTACAGACTGAGTATATTCTCCAGCTTTCCTGATGTCAAGACTATGATGCCAGAAGTGCACCCTTCCTATTCTCAGGAATTAAATCCCTATTCCACTTTTTGCAAGCAAAAACCACCCTTAAAGATAATTTGAGAAAATGAGACAATAATAAAAAGTATTTCTAAGTAGCCTCTTGGTTACTGAAGCAATTTCCAATATTTTTAGAATTCCATTATCTGCTGTTACTGTGCAGGTTTCTTATCTTAGAAGATCAAAATTATCCTTGGGAGCATAAAGAATAACACGAGCCTCTGGGAAAGGACACAGCTCTAGGCCCAGACTGCTACTGAGGAGTTTATGTTACATGGCCCTTATTTTCCTCTAAGGACTCAAGACAGATGATGGCTCCACTAGCCAGAGTACTTGACAGAGGCAAGCAGACTGTATTTTACATGGACCACACCAAAAAATGCTTCAGTCCTCTTGTCACTTGTGCTCTACTCAGCTAGGCACTAGCTTGTCCTTCCAGCTCTTCTAGGACCACTTTTTCAGTTCCAAGAATAAGCTAGTATCAGTTCTCATGTTAAATCTCTTTTCATTATACCTCCTGATAGGTCACTGGGGCTCCCCTGCCATCTTTTACTCACACATCTTTACTGCAGCATAAATTATACCTCAAAAGCAATACACCATGCATTCAGACCCCTGTTTCATAGACACTTCTGGCTTAAACACTCAGTCCTTCTGTCACCCACAGCAAAGTTTCACTGGGTTTCACTGGTGTCCTTCTATAAAATCCCAAATAACACTTAACTTTGCCCTGCTTGCTTTGAACTTCACTGGACTTCTCACCTATCACACAAATACCACAGAATCACAAAATATTAGGGGTTGGAAGGGATCTCAATAGATCATTGAGTTCAACTGTCTACCCAAACAACATCTGAACTCTTTCATTGCTTTCCAATCAGTACCACCCCTTTTTGCAGAGGGAGACTGCTTCCATGCTCTCTGGCACTGCCACAAGAGGAAAGGGAGGAAAAGAGAGAGCAAAAGAGAAAAAAGCTGTACCAAGGCTGATACAAGTTTTGATATATTACAAGGCTTAAAGGTTCTTCTACATCTGCCACAATCGAAGAGCATGCAAAGAACCAGTGGCCAAGCAACCAAAGAAGAAAAGAAACCATACCTGACATGAAAAACAAGAAAAACCCCACATCATCTCACCAGAACTCCAGAGGCTAGCTTGGATGCACATCTCAGGGAGCTACTGCACAGTCTCTGAGGTCAATGTGGATCACACAGTTTCCTAAAGGCACTCATCAATCACTTCCACAGAGGTGCTTTACATTATGGAAGAGCCTATCTGGAGTTAAAACTGATTTAGAGTGGTGAGAGAATGCCTATGAGGAGATCTTTCCCTGAACTCACCATTTCCAAGCCAGGAGAGAAGGTTGAGGGAGCACCTTGCCTACCTCCCTGACACACCTGGCCTGAAAATGCAAATGGAAGGTCAGAAGAGCTGAAAATGCTATGAAGAGAATGCTTGATTTATCAGCAGGGGCAGGCTGGTTGGGCATCACACACAAGAAGAGGAGCAATAAGTGCTGACCTGCTTAACTCCACAGCTGTAAATACACAGAGACTGAAGTGCTTTGTATGCAGAACAGTAAGTGTACAGGTCTTTGAGGGGTTCTGAGGTAACAGTACAGAGCCTTTAGCTTGATCAAAGATGGGGGGAAAACTGGAGAGATGCAGACGAAGAGAGGAAGGAGGGAAGGAAGTTACCTGTTGCTTTGCAACATCACTGCTGCTGGCTACATCAGCATCCCAACAGAGCCATCTACCACCCACTTGTGCAGTCTGCTGTCCTAATTTACACACAGAGCATCTGGTACTAATGGATCCAAAGAAACAGGAAAAAGCTGCTCCTGATCTGTAACCCCTTAGATATTGTTTAGGTGTCTTTTCTCCAGCTTTCTGTGTCCTAGGTCTGAAAAGTAGACAAGGAAAGGAGCCAAGAACTGACTAATTCTGTCTCCAGAAGAGTGAAGAGTTGAAATTCTCACCACTTCAGTATTGCTCAGGAACTTCCACAGAGAATTATCCAAACACAACTTCACAGCAAAAACACCATAAGAGGCAGAAAGCACGACAAGCTGTGTGCAGTCATATTATGAAAAAACACCCTCTCTACTCCAAATAACTCAAAACCAATTCTGGTTTTGCATAAGGAAAAACTATTCTGTACTAGAAAAGCCAGTTTTTACAGCTCAAATCCCAACTAAATGCTGAGAGCCATGTTGAAGCTGATAGAGACAGACAGGCTTCCCAACTCATTACATAGCCAGGATCTGATTTCCCTGACAGCCCTGTCAGACCAGAAGCAACACCACACAACATGGTGGTTTTCTGTTGCTGGTTTGTTTTAGGTTTTTTTCTGTTTTCTTTTCAACAGGCAAATGGCTGAAGGGCAATCCTAGACAGGTTCCTCTCCAGCAGCAAAACAACAGAAAATAAAACCCCAGTGCTAACAGCTGCAGTAGCCCAACTGCTCTGCTGAAAACTGCTGTGGTTTTAAAGGCTGGAAATGAGCTACCAGAACACACAGCACACTGGTACACAGCTTCAGCAGGAGGGGTTAAACACACGTTTTCTGTTGTGAGAAACTGAGAGCCTCAGATTGCCTGACACCAGCTTGGCACGTGCAGGACATGAGCTATCACCCAGTCAAACCTTCTTCCCCCTTCCCACACAGTCAGCCTAGGAATGGGAAAACAGCACTGCCCTGGCAAGGAAATGTGAATCCTTCCATTCCTCACACAGTCATAAGTTGGTACAGGGTTCTGTGACAAATGGCTATTGAAATTCAGCATGCATTTGTAGATGTTATCCTTATAAGGCCATCTTTCACCTTCTCAGAAATAGTGCTTTCCCTTTTCACTTCTGCCAGTGAAATACTCCTTTCAGGCACACTTTAGAAAACTAACATTTTGGGGGGAGTTGGCATTTTCTTTTCTTTTTTTTTTTTTTCCCCTTGTAAATCAAACCATATCCCATTAAAGATAGGTCAAAAATTTCAGTAGTGATTTTATTTCCACATGAACAGGTTTTAACATCACCATCACCCAAATTTACACCTGTTGTGTGTATGTGCCTTTGCTTGCCACAAGAAGGTGAGTGCATTCACATTTAAGACACAATTGATTTGTGCAATTTAAGCCAAACAAATCGATCTGTTAACTTAAAAAAACTGAAGCAGTTTGCAGAAGTAATGAGACAATCCAAGGCGTTCACAGATGGGTTACCTGTGAGACTGGTGCTTTAACATGGGGTGGAATTCCAGAGGAAGAAACAGTACCACTAGGAGGCAGGTTTTTACTGGTCACTGAAGCCCAAGAGAAAGCCTGCAGGAAATGCAACAAACCTAGGCTACTAATCATGGCAAACCACTGACATTCCTACAGGGAAACTTGGCTGCTGAAAATACACTTTTGGTTCATATCTCTTAAATAATTGTTGTGCAAGCATTACAACGAGGATACAGCAGGAGTTGCAGTTCTAGCCCTGTGTGGACTCCAGCACTGTGGAGTGTGTGTCTTTTGCACAAAGAAAGGAAGCGGATGCCAGAAGGTAGAAGTAAAAAAACAAAAGCGAGAAAAATAATTGGAAAAAAAAAAAGATACATGAGGCAGACTGGAGCTAGAAAACGACCTCTCTCCAGCTTTCACCAGTTCCCATCCCCATTTCTAGGGACCTGAGTGTCCCAGATGACACCGTAGCAGTGTGCTCTGTGGTTTTAAGGCATCCCGCCTCTAAAAGAGACAGGCAATGCCCCCACATTGATAAGGAACCTCTGCTGCCTGCCTTTTTGTAAGTGCCCATGCATTACAGCTTTTTTCAAGGAAGAGCAGTGGTCCCCGTGGTGTGAGATTTTTGTTGTTGGTAGCTTGAAGTGTTTTCTTACATGTTAACTCCACATTTAAAAAAGGTTTGCCCCTACACAAATCCTTACACACACACTTTACAAGCAGAGCATTAAATTAATGATAGGTGACTTGAGCATCACTTAAAAATAATACTCATTCCTTTTTTAACTAAAGTCCACATTTCTACAAGCTCTGGGTTCAAGCCTAGCTGTTTATAAGCATGACACTGAAAAGGGGTACCCACTCTGGCCACTCAAAAAAGTTCAAAACCAATTTTCTGGTTTATCACCTGCACCTCTAAGCACAGATACAACTTTTAACTGACCTTTGGAGGTTCTTGTGGTAGAGAAACAGGTTCTACAGGAGGTGGAGATGGAGACTTCTCTTCTAGCTCCTCAAGGGTCTTTTCTTCTGTTTCAGTTTTCAGCTCCTCATTTTTTGTTTCCGACTCCAGTTCAGGCTCAGGTTCATGAGATGATTCTTCTAATGCCTCCTCTATCCCATTGCTACAATAATCAAACACGTTTTATGCAGCTTGTCAAGTGCTTTGTATTTCATTCTTTTTATAAGCTATGCTATGGGAAGGGCTGGACTTAAACAGGCCACTGTGTTTTCAGTTGCTACCCTATGGAACCTCCAAGTACAATACTGTGAAGGGAAGCTGTACCCCCTGAGCTTCACACAAAGTCAGCTTTTACTGCTGCTGAAGCAATGACATGTTCTACAATTCTCTGCAGACAATCAGACATATAACCACTTGTCTTAATCACTTTAGGGATTAAAAACTTTCAAAAAAAAGACCAGGGTTTTGGTGTTTTGGTTCCTTTGTAAGGTTTTTGTTTGTTTGTTTGCTTTTTTAGCAAAATGTAGTTTTCTTAAACGTGGTAAAGAAACTTTTTCTTTAACCTTGATTATACCTTAAGACACTCACGACAGAGAACATTCACAGCAGCTTCTCACAAGACAGGCCTTCCTCTCAGTTTCAAGGACTTCCCAAATTTGAGTGAGGTACCACTAACCACCCCTTTGACATCTCATCTGCTCACACAGATTACAATCTATCAACTCACTGTTGTAAGTTTATAAAACATAAACCAAAGACTCCATTAAGTGTGTAGACAAACAGGGCTACTACCTTTTCACCTCACGTGTGAAACCAGAAGTAAAAATAGCACACAAAAGAACATCCCCCTACTTCTTCCCTTTATTCGGGAAGCAATGTTTCAAAGTAACACAAGGTTATGATTTCCTAAACTACCACATTCGGCACCCAAAGCCAAAGGAATTCTGTCATTTTTATGCAAAAACATTAAAAAAAGCAATTTCATACAATAAACTGGACTTCTTACGTGACAGGATGGTTTTCATAGTAAGTACTGCTTGCATTCTCTTGTGCTGGTTCAGGTGATGGCTGTCTTTCCTCCTGCTCCTCTTCCACCTCTTCTTCAGACTCTGACACACAAAACCCCTTCCTTAAATATTTCAGCAAGCTTATAAAAGCCACACTTAAAATAAAAGCATATTAAACTAGTAGTAGTCAAAAGAAAGCAAAATTAACTGCAAGATGACCCTTCTGCTCATCCAAGAGGTTTTTTTCCTTACTGTTTTCACAAAAAGGTGAAACTAGAGACGTATGGCTGCTAGGAAGTTCTGGGAGGAGGGTTCAAGGGTCTTTTAAAGCAGCAGATGCTTCTCATGTGGTGGTAGTAAAGGAGAAAGATTGCACTATTAGCTCATAGATCTCGGTATCCAAAACTAAGAAGAATAACCTCAAATACAAGGAGAGTTGCCTAAGATGCTCTGTTCCACAGAGCTGAGATGCAAAAAATTCCAGAAATGACCCAGTGAGCACTTGTACATACATTCTGGCTGTGATTTGCTCTGCTTCAGTCAACAAAGGGGGAAAGCAGAAACACCCAGGTTCAGTTCAGCCCCTGAACAGAAAATAACTACTGAATGATAGGACAGCCAATTACATCTCATATTCTAAAACCTAATTATATTTTTTCTTCAAATCACTAAAAATTCAACTTTAAAACAAATTCAGTTTACTGAAAAATTCAACTGCTCAGAAAATCAAGTCTTCCTGACAGAACTAGTGGCAGCAGCTGTACTATTGCTCATTATTTCCATTCTCTGCCAAGTCTCAGCTAGTTCAGCCCTTCAAGGAGTAAGGTTTTACTACCCAGCCTTCAATTTACAGAATGTTTGGGACCAGCAGACAGATTCAGCAATGTAACTTACAGTCCCTGCCTCAGGCCCCTCCCAAATCACTGCACTCCACACAAATACAATACAGTTCCTCCCTTTCCAGCTCTTTTAGATGCTTCTGAAAGCTCTGCACACATGCTAGGAGAACAAGACAAAGAAAAAATGTACAGTTCTTCTCACCTTCGTCAAGCTCTCCTTCTGAATCCCCAAATACTTCATCTTCATATCTGAAGATATCATTATGGACATAGAACTTGTTTGGAACAGAACCCTGTAACAAAAGCAGTAACAGGTTCTAAATGAACTTAAAAGTCCCTCAGTTTTACCAAGGAATTACAGTCTCTAATGAAGCAGGGGAGAGAAGGGGAAAGAACACAAGACACCCTTCACCCTTATACAGCTCTGCTCTCAGGAAGAGATAATTCTGAGCAGGAACTTGAGGAGCATCAACTCACACTCACATGTCCTAGCAGGCTTGGAGAGTACGGAACTACACTGGAGACTTGATCTGTAGAGCTCAACTTTAATTTTTAATTTATTTGTGCCAATGGCAGCTCCTAAACGCAAGCTTCAATTTGCTTTAGGTCACCTCCAATGCTTCAAGTCTAAGGAGATGGAAGAGCCCAGGATGGGTCCAGTACACTCACTCTAAAAAGCCGTATTTGTATCGTTTGCCCCCATCAGACATAGAGTAGCTCCAGGGCAGGTTTCCATTACCATTACTTGAAGTTAAACACAATCTTCCACATACTTACTTCTGGAGCAAGCACAAAAGTCTGCATGAACTTCCTCATGGGCTGCCCATTGTTGGACAGCTCCCCCATGACCTGCACCACCACCCCATCGCTCAGCGTGGCGTGCGCGTCCACGTGACGGATCTTGGTGTGGCACTCGCTGAACTGCAGGGACATCACCTTCTTGTGGATCTCCTGCAGAGACAGACACGTTCAGCCACACTGAGGTCTGGGACAACACCACAAAACACCCCACTGAAGCTCAGAAAGGGAATTACAGGAAGCAGGAAGTGCCTCCTGCTGAGAACAATCTACCTGTGCTCATTTTAACTTTTATTCTGCAGTTTTCCACCAGGATTCAAGTACTTCTCAGAGTAGCCAAATAGTGTACAACTTGCTATCCATTTTTTCCAGCTGTATTACAACATACAAAGCCTATTTTAAGGCTGTTTTTTTTTAAAGGGCCTGTGAGAGAGATAGGATTTACCTTGTGTTTAAACAAAAAACCCCAACCTTTTACACATCTGCCAAGTACCCAAGTGTCACAATTCCAAACACAGATTCCATGTAACTCACAAAGATCAAAGTCCCTTTAGCAAAGAATGACTTCTCACTGAACTAAGATGCATCAACTGGGCAAGTCTAACAGGTCCTCTTGGTTTTGTTTTCCCCTATGTATATTTTATACAGCCCAGACACAAAGTTGATGCATTAAACACAAGTCACAGTTAAAAGTAGCAACCATTAAAGTAATTCAAACAAATTCCTCTCTGCCTCTGAAGAGGAGACAGAATCACAACACATTATTTACCAGAAAAGAAAATCAAAGTAAGTGGTAAAGAACAAGAGTGATCTATCTGGCAAGTTCTGAACATGACTGAGGCCCACAGCCTGGTTGTGATACGCACAGCTTGGCCATACACTGCTTCCTGTGGTTTCCCACTGGCATCCAGTCCCCCGTGGACATAAGAAGAATTCCTGCCATAAAACCTGCAAGTTGAAGAGATGTAAAGGTCAGTGCCGGGAAAAAACAGAAACAAATCCAGCAAGTATTTTAGCCAGATGTTATAGAGCTGAGTGCATTAGCAAAGTGCTTTTGGACTGTGCAGTACCTCCTACAGAGCACTGAAGGTACCTCCCAGATGTACCAGGGACACCAGCTCCACAATGCTCCCACATCATCTTTGAGTATGGGTGCAGTGGCAGTAATGTTGCCATGCTAAGGGAAAGCAGGAGAGAGGGCAAACCTGGAGCAGCACTGAAGTAGTTAAGAAGGAAAAACGTATCAACAGAATTTTGCTTCTTAAATCAAAACACACACACACCCCAAAATCCAGCCAAGGTTACAGTCACTATCATTACATGCTAATGCTCTTAGGAACAAAATCAAGGGCTATTTTCAACAGCAAGTTTGATGCACTGCTGGCTTCCCCACTATACAATGTAACTGCCACTGAAAATCAGTGAGGAAAGAAAAAGTCAGTCTCACCATAGAACCAATACAATCCTCCCTCTGCCTTTGGTATTAACCTGTGAAGCATGGCCTAATCATCCCTTTTAAACTGTCTCTCTGTTCGTGCAGACAACTTCTAGTTTTCAGAGCAAAACGAAGAAGAAACTTGCCTCACTAACTTGAGCTCTTCCATCACTCAAAACCGACCCTGCTGGTCACAGGAGGAAATAGCAGGATCCCCACTTGCTCACAAGGTAATTGTTGCCTCGAAAAACTGGTACAGTCACACCCCTGTTTGAGTCTCTTCAAAGCATTTTAACTGCCTGACCTTCCCAGGCAATGGGTAAATGGATAAACAAAACTGCTGAGAGCTGTGCAGAAGGGGTGCCTCCAAAGTTCACCCCAAGGCAAGAGGTGCTGTCACAGGCTGGGGAAAGCACCTGGGCATGACAGGGACTAAGGACAGACTGGGGTTACATGGACAGACTTGTCCAGTTGCTGATCTGCTCTGACTCATCTGCTGAAGTTCCAGGGGCAGGAAAAATCCTGCAATTCCTGAAAATCCTGCTTTCCACTTCTGTGAGATTACTCAACAGGGACTAGGAAAACCTGGAATACATTGTCCAGAAACCTTAAAAACATTTTTAAACACAAAAACAACATGGTTCCACAGTGGTTCAGTGATTCAAGTAAAAATGACACCATTCATTTTCCCTACCTCAATGCTCTAGATGAAAAGAGGCATTATTCAAAGACTGAATTTTTAGGCAAGTCACCTGAGAGCTATAACTTCTGCTCAATCAAGCAGTCCAATTTTTCACCATTCACCTTATGTCAAGCTCTGAGACAAGAACAACCTAAGCAGGGATTGCTTTTATACACTGGCAAAGCTACTTTTGCCTTTATTTGTCACAAGTGCATGCTGCTCCAAGTTCAGATGTGGAAATGCAAAATCTTAAGTGGTGTGCTATATGCAGCCAATCAAAACCAGAAAAAAAAGGGGGGGGGGAGAATAAAACAAGAAGGAATGAACACATTCAGAGTACCATTTAAACAGTTGACACAAGTTTTTAAAAAACCCACAACCTACTATATTTAAGCCTAAAGAGTTTTCAGTAAGATGAAATAATTTTCCAAGAGCCAGAAGGTTAGCCAGGTCTGTTTCCAACCGTACAAAAAAATGAGTGTTTGTCTGATTTATAATGAACAGTACACACTGCTGCCCAACACCAGCCACCCTGTGTGTGAAAGAGTTACCTGTGCAAGAAGTCAGGAGCTTTATTTAGCAGAGTGTAGTACTGCCTCACGAACTCCCGCCCTACGAGCAGGGGACTAGGCTTCTCCATCACCATTTCTTTGGTACACAGTGTCAAGAGCTGTAATTAAAAACATTCAGGTTAGCTTGAAGAAACCCCTCATAGATCACAGCTTCCCCATAAAAGGATAACCACAATGATTTTAGAATTGAAACAATTATGTGAACAAGAACAAAGCCCAAAATACACATTTTGGACTTGAAAATAAGAAATCAGAAAATGTATTTTATAAAAAATTTTAAAATGAAATTTGATTATGGATATTTATTATCCAAAATTTTCATTATAACCTTCCAAGACTCCTAAACACAGTATTAGTTATGTCCCCTGGGAAGCCGGAGGGGAAGTAATTTTCATCATCAGACCCAACCCTTAATGTTGAGAATACAAATACTTAAGCCCTACGCATGTTCCCAGTGGGAACCTCCAAAGAAATGCAATCTGTACAATTTGGGGATCTTCCTAACATGACTCATACTAGAGCAATGTGGGATTTTTCCTTAGAAACCAACCCTAAAAGAACAAGGACCTCAGTTTCTACAGGTGAGACTTCTTTTTTTATCCCCTGCCCCACAAGTGGGCAATGAACACAAAACTGGTGGTACAATCTTTACCACAAGCACTTGTGAGAATGCACATGGACAGAGCATCACAATTTTGTTTTTCATGAATCTATTAAAAAGCAGATGATAGCCAGCACTCTTTCCTATGGATGAAGCAATAAGCAAAATACCTATGTTAACAAATTGCAGGCATACCACAAGGAACACTGGAAATGCCTCTGGGTACAAAACACGCTAATCTGTGACAAGTCATTGCACTACAGCAGATCTGTATCACACTGGATTTTTTCTTCACTGGGAGCAGTGCTGTTTCAGGAAAGGCTGCTGAAACCTTTCAGAAAACCTGAGGCAGGCAAGCAGGCAGTGATCCCACACTGCCAGTTCCTCCCTCATGACCTGAGGCAGACGTTGAGATGGTTTAGATGGTCAAAGAGATGAGTGCCTTCCACCTCTGTTCATATTCCAATGGGCAGCACTCCTGACCTACACCACAGCATCACTGTATTTTACAGACAGGATGTCTCAGTACAATTCTTCACCTGTCTCAACATCATTTCCTTCCACTATTCTCTTCAGAGATCTCAACAGAGACTTAATGACCTGTTCAGGTCTCCAACTCATTAAAAGGCAGTGAAATAGAAATGCAGGCCCTCCTTGCTATTAACCTGGGTGCCATGAAATCAGGTTTGAAAAAGATTACAATCTCCATGTGTCCCAATTATTACAGCACCTCCTTAAAGTCAAGGACCCAAGTCTTAGCAGGCCCAAGAGCTTTGGAGGTAAAGGCACCAGTCAAATTTCATCCAAATCCCAAGGCATTGGCATCAAGGATTTAAATGGTCCAAGCTCAGAAAGAGCAGTCTCTCTCCACATTTTACAGGCTCTAATGGAAGCCCCACATACTCTAAAAGCTATTTTTCCAGTTTTCATTGGTACATACTCAAGAGTCAAGGAACAGCTAAGAGAGAAGAATCTCTCTCACTTCTCACTTGAATAAAGTGAGCCACATTCCTAGACCAGCCTAACCAGCCACTGGGAAAGTGTCTTAGTGAGAACTGATTGCTGGAGGCACTCACATAC
This sequence comes from Phaethornis superciliosus, assembly GCA_023637945.1. Taxonomy (NCBI): domain Eukaryota; kingdom Metazoa; phylum Chordata; class Aves; order Apodiformes; family Trochilidae; genus Phaethornis; species Phaethornis superciliosus. Next base: position 892,404 of record JAJQWJ010000005.1, read on the forward strand.
ATACTAGCCAGGAACAAGATACTGAACCTGAGATGGCAAACACCAGGAACTAAATCCATTTATCTGCTAGTTCCTTTACAGTGCCACTGTACTGTTATAGAACCTCTCCAACACACAGAGATAAAAGCCATGAGCCTCACAACCAGGGCACCACAAACACCTGTGCAACTGGTGCTCATCCACAGCTACCCCTGCCTACCTCAAGCTGACTGCATCACCTACCCACAAATTCTCACTTCCACCCTATCCAGTCCATCCTGTGCCCATGCTGCCAGGGAGGCACACTGGATCTGCAGTGCATTCCTCAGCCACGGAAAACCAGCAGGCACAGGATGGGTTTCATAATGGACTCACAAGCTGAGGGACCCGAGGAAACATGGAATCCCTTTCACTGAGGAAAGACCCAATGGAAAAGGACCCAGAGGCACTTAACTGAGGGTACATGCACAGGCACCAGTGTAATACTTATTGCAACTTGGACTGGCATGATCCAAGTTCATAACAACTTCACATCAACTCCAGCCTACAGCTGGGACTGGATAATCTTGTCACCCCCACCTCAAACAACCCAGTTCCTATCTTGAGTTATCACCATATTTGCTTCCTTCAAGTCAACGAAGCCAGTGGGAGAGCTAGCCCAGGAAGGAACTACCTGTTTTTTGCATGCCAAGATAAGCAAACGAACAAAAGCAGAAGGGAGATTTCCCCCCAAGAGCAAACCCAAGTGCAGCTGCAGGGCAAGGTTGAAATAAAGAGCAACAATTAACTTTGTGACAACATCTCGGCCACACAGCGAGGTTCTGGTACAAGAGCACTGCAGATTTTCCTCAGGTCTGCAAAAGCAGCTTTCAATGGCCCAGGATAACAAATGCTAGCTGTGACAAAAAGCCAGAAGTCAGCCTTGGCAATGAGATGTAACTGTTAAGGGCTCACTGGATGAGATACAGCTCACATTAGGACAATTGCACTGAAGTACTTGGGAACCAACTGGTATAATAATTTCTCAAGTCCACACTGAATTAATAGCATGCAAGTTCATGCAGTCTGTAATGATCTTTATACATAAAACTTTATTATACTGTGTTTGTTGCTCCTTACACTAAATAAAAAGCAATACAAAAATAAAACCAACAAAACAAAGTTTCACCCACCACCCTGCACAGCAGCAAATTGTTCTGAAGAGGTATGTGAGGCCACTACGTGTTGAAGAGTCAGAATGTTCACTGCATTGATGGATAAGCAGGAAGTGTGAGCAGTCACCTATGACAAGGGGTTAAGTTACCTGAGGAGATGAGAAGGTACAGAATGGTGTTGTACATGCTCAAATTTAGGCATCCAGACAATAGATTTTGGCACAGTGTTTGATTCTGCTGAAAGAGGTACTTCAAAACAATGGTACATCTCCATCCTATTTCAAGACAGACCTCAGAGTCATGCCTGGATGCTTCACTAATTCTGCTTCAAAAACAGAAAATTCTTAAAGTGAGTTCTGAAAGCAGCTCAATAAAGTGTCATCTGCACTTGAAGGTAACCTCTTCAGGACAAAGTTTTCAGTATTGTGAGGGAAATTCAGGCCTCACTATTTGTTTTACTAGAAATTACAAGCAAGGAAAATACTTTGTCAGATTTGACAAGTGAGTTCCCTCCTCTGAACAATTCATCCATAGAACAACTTTGCTGTGACTAAGGACACACGGACACTGAGCTACAGTTTTGCATAAATCTGCAGCAGCATGGCTTGTTCTTAAATCCACAGGTCTGCAAATAGTGCCCAAGTCTCTGATAAGATTTGAATACATAACCTACACTGAAAAGAAAATTTGGAAAAATGCTCTTGTGAATCAGAAAGATGCTCCCCACACAGCAACAAGACAACCCAAAGTCATGGGGCACAAAACAGGAGCTGGGGGCAAACAGAAAAGGAGAGCAGCTTTCAGTCTTGGTCAGGTTTCTTCTGACTGCAGATTATCATTTTTACACTGTGTTTCCCACTGCAGACAAGGAAATGATGCCTCAAGGAGTGTGCCTGCTACAGCAGCCCATGACACTGAGATCCCCCACTACTGCAACACATTGTGTGAACAACCACACCTTGAATAAAGCTAGAAATCCCCACGGTGATGGGAGAGTCCAGCTGGCACAAGCCAGGGCATCTGTCCTACAGTCCTGCAAGGACTGGCAGGTCACTTACTCCATGGGAAAGTAAGGTACGCATGGAGTGAAAAAAAAATTTAAAACCTGCACGAGCAATTTCAAGTCCTAATACAGGCAGTTCAGTACCAAAACCATCTTCTCTCTGTGACCCTGGGCAAGGTAAGCACTCAGCTCATTCTCCATCCCACAGCAAGGGACAGCAAACCTGTGGAATCTACCTGAATCCTTTCACTTCATCATCTCCATCTGTTCTGCTACAACCCCAACTGGCTGAGCCCCAAGGCACAGCCTCAGTTTTTGCAGACTGGTGTTGTGATTTCTGAGAGGAACTTAGTAGCCCCCTGTACCTGAGGCATCCGACTGACCAGGGAACCATCAGCACCGCCCAGAAGGGCTACACCCAATGGACACCCTCCTGGGGAAGCCACTGCACCTCCCTCTGTCATCACCCAGGGACAGCTTCAGTGACTTTTTTTCTGGTATCTCAACAGATACACTTACTACTCTGACATATTAATCTTTCCACATGTTCCTTGAGTTGCAACACAGTGCTTCACTTGTCAAATCCTCTCAGAAGAAGTGACATGCAGTGTCACAACCACCGCAGTGAGCAGGAGGACTCAGACTCAATACTGTGTGTTAGGATACTTAGTTCCCTCAGCGCAGTTTCAGCACTGTAAAAAAATTATTTAGGTGTGAGAGTACACGTGCAATTTGAGCCCTCAGTCCCATAAAGGAAATCCTTTTATTTAGAGGAACACTGGTGGACAGGCAGGCTGGATGGTCAGCCCATTCTGACTCTTCTTCAGTTCAAGCTCACTATCACAAGATTTTATTCTGCTACCGATAAAATGGTATGATACAGATCACAGCTCCACACTCAGAGCCCACATCTGCCAACTGGAACGTTACCAGAACATTTAAAATGATAAAAGATTGTGTCTCTTACACCCCAGCTACACCAGGAAAGAATCCCTAGGAATGAAAAGGCTTTCCTGGGGCAGGCACAGCCCTGCAGGCATAGTTAAAATCACAATGAACCCAGAATGCCTCGTTAATGATAAATTAACCCCGGAGAAGAAAACAACACCGGTGTTAACACCTTCTCCGCACCAAGCCTGTGCCCACTGGCAGTTCTGATACCAGGGGCAAGTGCTCCTGGAGCCTGGATGCAGACAGCAGCCTGAGCTCCATCTCCCTGCAGGTGAAGCCCACACAGCACGGAGCTGTGCTGCACAGCAGCCATCTCTGGAACTTGTCACTGGTATTTATTCTGCTGCTTCTCTATTAAAAGTGTCCATCAGAGAAATTAAAAAAGAAAAACCCAACAAACCCACAAACAAACAAAAAGCCAAACCTGAGACATCTGAGACAGCAGAGAGTGCTTTATACAAAAAATAAATGCTTACTAAGAGGCTATCTTTGCGCTCATCCTCCTTCATCCTATTTTGGATCAGAGAACGCTGTGCTGGCTTTACACAAACAGGCTGTGTAGAAGTAATCTACCTGCACAAAACTGAGCAAGCAACAAAATAACTTAGCCTGTTTCTCAGCAGAGCAAAACCACCTTGTGTCTCCTTACACTTCTTTCTGTAACAAAGCAGAATACACGCAGGGAACCTGAACTGCTAGAACATAAGAGAGGGATCAGGAATTGCCAGACCCTTATGGAAGGCCACAATAACAAAAAATACATGACTGTTTTCAGCCTTTCTGGTGGAAATCAAGTAATTATCTCATATTCTCTCCCTCTGCACTGCCTTAGGTTTTTCTGGTAGTAGTGCTTGGCACAAAGCTCGAGATCCAGGGTCACCCAGCTCACCACGGGATTTAAAAGCTTTGTCTTGGGGATGCTGCTGTGCACTCGCACTGGACCTGCAATGCCCTCTACCTCAGCCCGCCGGGGTTAAGGGGAGCAGAAGCCTGAGAACACACCCGGCAGCTCAGAAGACAAAGCTCTGAGCAGCCCTGCTGAAGGCACCCAGCTCTGGAGCATAAAGCTTGCTTGCTTGCAAGAACCTCGGCCATATTCCCTGTGAAAACCGCTGAGCTCAGGCTGTGCCGAGGGAAAGCGGGAGCGGAGGAAGGCGAGGCCCGCAGAGCCGGGGGCGATCCCGCAGCACCACCAATTCCTGAGGGAACCGCAGGGCTCACCGGGCCCCGGAGGAGCCTCTGCAGCACCGGCGGGGCCCGGGGGGCCGCATCCTGCACACGCCCGATCCCGGGCACCTCCGGAGGCCTCTGGGAGGCGATGCCTGAGGCAGGGCCCGCGGCACGCCTGGAAGCAGCGGGTAAGGGGGCTCTGTCCCTCGGGCTCCCCCCGCCGCCCGGGGCGAGGCGGCAGAGCGATCGCAGCCAAGGTGACGCCGAACAAAAGCCCCCCCCTCCCCTCCCCCCGCACAACCCCCCCAGCTCCGCTCCCCCCACCCGGGAGAGGGCCGGGCCCGGGCGGACAAGGGCAAAGCGGGGTCCCGGGTCCGGGGCGATCCCCGCCGCGCGCCGCCGCCGTTAAGCGCCCCCCCCGCCCCCGCCCCCACCCCTCCCCTCCCCTCAGGGCGGCGGGGCCTTACCCCCCCCTCACACCGCTCACCTAGGGAAAGGAATCCGTGCGGCGGGGCCGGGGCCGGGGCCGTCCCCCCCAAGGTCTCGCTGCGGGGTGTCTGCGGGACGCGGGTCTGACACCGGCGCCTCGGTGTGTGCGGGGTCAGGGGGTGCGGGGAGCGGCGGTGTCCGGGCCGGGCGGGGGCGGGGCTGCCGTGCGCGTGTGCCTCAGCCTGCCTGCTGCGCGCGCCTGCGCGGGGGGCGGCGGCGGGGGGGAGGGAAGGGGCGGGGTACCGCGCGTGCGCCTGCGCCACCCGCATTGTCTCCGGAGGGCGCTCCGCCAATCACCGCCCCTCTCCGCGGTGACGTCTGCGGTGACGTCAGCACTCGGCGCGCTTTTCCCGCGGGCTGGGAGCGGAGCGGAGTTGCGGGGGCCGTACGGGGAGCGGTTTCGGTACCGGCACGCGGGGTCCCTCCCGCCCGCCCTGTCACACGTGCCGGGGCTGTGTCGTTCTCTCCTTGCTCCTCTGCACCGGAGCGGCGCGGTGACGGTGCCCGGGGGTGTCCCCGGTACCGAGCGCGGCCTCCTCTCCCGGCTCAGGGCTCCCGGCGGTGTCCGCAGCCTGGCTGAGCTCCCGCGTCATGACTGCCAGGCCGGTATCGAATGATCCCATCCGCCCCAACAAACCTGGGAGCCCATCGTGTCCCGGGGTCTGCTCCCTGACTTTGGGAATGAGCGGGATGCTGAGGAGCAGGGCACCGCACACACACCGCACACCCTTCTCGGGCTGTTCCCTGCCCGGGGCACCGCACACACACCGCACACCCTTCTCGGGCTGTTCCCTGCCCGGGGCACCGCACACACACCGCACACCCTTCTCGGGCTGTTCCCTGCCCGGGGCACCGCACACACACCGCACACCCTTCTCGGGCTGTTCCCTGCCCGGGGCACCGCACACACACCGCACACCCTTCTCGGGCTGTTCTCTGCCCTGCCCGCGGGCTGCAGCGCACGGGTCGAAAGCTTTGAAATAAAGAGCTCTTGTTTTGGGGGGAACAGCCGGGTTTGGTGTGTTTGCTCTCCTGATGCCCAGCCGCAGCGTTTGTGGGGAGCTCTGGTACCGGCCCAGGAAGGTAAGTGCCTTAAACCATCCCCTTGGGGATCCTTCCCCAAACCCTATAGAATCCAAAGCTATTTTTCGTCACGAGAAAAACTCCTTTTCCTCTCAAAAACCAAGCAAAATCAATAAAAATACCCAACCCCCAGAGGAGGGAGGGTGCAGGGCGGGTGAGGCACATGAGGGTGCTGCAGAGCCGGGGTGAGTTGTTCTGCGTCTCCTGGTGCTGAGGCTCTGGGACATTCACAACCCGACGGAGGCGCTCAGGGTGTAACTCCTGACGTTCCAAGAAATGCTGTTACAGACAAAAACCTCTGCCTGCTTCCTGTCCTTAGCATTGTGTCTTTGTAGGCTGAGGCACTGGTTTTTGGTGTGTGTCTTGAGATGAGGGGGACCAAGCTCTGAGTGTTGGAATGTGGGGAGACAAGCGTTCAGTCTGGGCTCCATGGGATTCCATCCTCTGCCTGCTGGGGAAGGGGAAGGGGGAAGGGGAAGGGGAAGTCTCTGCTGCTCTTTATTGGGAAGTTCAGCACCTGGCAGGGGCCAGCGCTCTGCTCCGGAGCAGCCTCAGCCGCGGCTTGAGCGGATTTGGGGGCGAGAGGGAAGCCTGCCCCTCATTAACACGGCTCTAATTACCTAATTACCGTGTTAGCGGGCGCTGGGAACCGGAGGGCGTGGCCGGGTAGGGGGCGTGGCTTCATGCTGGCCCCGCCCCCGCGCTCCCCGCGGCCACGTCTGTGCCACGTGGCGGCGCATGCGCGGCGGTCGCTTCCGTGTCGGCGGTGCCGGTGACCCGGGCCCTGCTCCTCGGGCCCCGCTCTCCCCGCCGACATGAACTTCTTACGGGGCGTCATGGGCGGCCCCAGCGCCGGCATGCAGCCCTCCGGCGCCGAGACGGTGAGCGGGGGGCCGGGCCGGGCGGCTCGGCGGGGCCTGGCGGGGCGGGGGGCAGCGGGGCCGGGGCGCTGCCCGCCGCCTCTGCGGGGACAGGCGCGGGAGCGGCCCCCGGTGCCGCCTCTCCGGGGTGCGGGTCCCTGCTGCGCGCTGGGGATGCGGGGTTCCCGCCCCCGGGATGAGCCCCGGGCTCGGGTAGGGCCCGCCGGCTGGGGCGGTTTCTCGGAGCCCCCGTGCCCGCTCCGTCCGGGGCTGCCGGGCGCTCCGGGACTCTCCTCTCCTGCCCGGCGGAGGGAGTTGCGGTGTGTGTGCGGGGCTGCCGGCTCCCGCCCTGCTGTCCCCTCACACGGGTCTCGTCCCTCCCCAGATCCAGAAGCTGTGCCACCGAGTGGCCTCTTCCACCTTGCTGGATGACCGGAGGGATGCTGTGCGCGCTCTGAAAGCCTTGTCCAAGGTGAGCACCCGCCCTTCCGAGGAGCCGCGGGGGCTTTGAATAGTCCTGGGATGCTTGAAAAGCTCTGCTTGGTCTCTGGGGCAAGGTCATTAAGTATTCAATTAATATTTTTCTAGAAATACCGTCTGGAGGTGGGTGTGCAGGCCATGGAACATCTCATCCACGTTCTGCAGACAGACCGGTAAGTGTGCTGCTGGCTCCTGTCCCACCCTCCCCTGCCCCCAAAACCAGCACGGGGGGAGGCATCCCCTGTCCTCAGGGAGCTGGGATTCTGACAGACAACTCTTAAATAACAAACTCCTAATTGGAACATATTCAGAGGTGAAAAGAACTGCAGGAACTCGGGTGAGAGGGACAGAAAGAGCAGCCCCAGAGTTAGGTGGTACCAAAGTGTATCTTGGTGCTTCTCAGTGTCCCTTGCTGGGGGTGGTAAATGCAAAATGGCGGTGTTAATTAAATACAGTATTTGAAATAACCCAAATCAACCTGTTGTGGGACACAGGGTGAAACAAACAGCATTAAGAGGAAGGGTGTGAAGTCAGCAAATGTGTGTTTTCTCAGCTGTGTGTCATCAGATGACTTGGCAGAATAATCCTGCCCTGGGAAGTAATACAGACTTGTATGTGGAAGGGTTCAGGTAAATAGAGCTGGACTCTGTGGCTGCTGGGAAGAGAGATGACACTAGTCCAAACAGCTTATGTGGACTGGAATGTAATTTTTATGCAATCTAGTATTTAAAGTATCTTTATCTGTCTCTCTGCAGTTGATTGCATTGCTGCATTTGATAGTACCTGCATGTTGTAACTTGGAACCTGTTTGCAGTGCTCTGATTTAAGCTGCAAACATTCAGTGGTTTTGATGCTTAGGTAAGCAAGTGCCTTGTGACAGTCCTTCAGGCTGGATGTGAACATGAAGCTGGTGAATATATCTAATAAAAACCAGCCCTAAGTATATGGCTGTATGGATGTATGTACATGGGCAGCCAGGTGAAGGAGAGTTAGGGAAGCAGTAGCTCAGTGTCTAGAAGGGGACATCTTGCTCTGCTTGTGCATATAGGACATGAAACCCTTGCCTGGCTGGTTCTGCTGGCTGGGAAGAAGGTCTGGTGGTGTCTGGGTCAGTCTGTGCTACTGACATTCCCTTGGCTGGGTAGGTAAAACGAGTGTCTGACCTGCCTGCAACTTGTGTGATGAGAACAGCAAAAGGGATGGATGGTGATAGTGACACAAGGAAGCCCTTGAAAAATGAGGTCAAGGAGGCTGCTTTCATCCACTTGTCTGCTCTTGGGGCCAGATCTCAGCCTGGAGAAGGGAGGTGGGGCACTACTGATCTCCTTTCCTTCTCAGTGCTAACCCATCTGTCTTACAGCTGCTTAAGATTGTTTTTAAGCAGCAGCATTGCAACTTCAAAGAAAACAGAAGGCAATGATTGAACCAAGATGCCTTCTTGTACATATTTGTGTGGCTCACCTGCTGGTGCTGAACATTGATGGATGTGTTGCTGTGAAATTTAAGATTGCAGAAGGACTAATTAGATGCAAAATGTGAAAGGATGAGGAAAACAGTGTGCTGAAGCCTAAACAGTGACTTCTGTTCCCCTCTCTAGCTTAGCTGTAAGTCTGCTTTTTCATCATTATTGGGTTGGCCTGAAGACAGGTGACTGAGGTCCTGAAGGTGGAGCTTTTCAGCCATGAAGCTGCAGGTGGTTGTTACCTCAGTGACTGGAGATGTCCCACAGCTGTCTGCCTGTTGTCTGGGATGTTTGCCTGTAGCTGCTGTGGTTTGTGTGCCTCAGGATGTGAATCTGATCTGTGGGATTCCCTTCTAAGTTCCCAGTTAAGTAGAAGCAGGGCTTGGTTGGGGAGGACTGTACTAGGGGAGGAATTATCTGCTCTCCAGCCTTGTTTGCCTGCATATGGGTGGGGCATTTGGGTGGAAAGAATGCCAGCAGCAGGCATGGGTCTCTGAATTCCCAGAGCCTGGGTGCATGTGTGGGATGGCTGACTGGTGTGTAGATACTGCAACCTGAGAACAGTGACGAGTGCAAACATGTTTTCCTGTTTGGTATTTACCCAAAATTAATGGAATAGTTCAAGGTGCACAGCTGTTTGATCTTCAGCATTTGTCTTGCTGGAATATGTAACAGCAATATGAAAAACTGAAGCAACATTGTTGGTAAGAGATGATAATTCCTAATGCAAATAAGCTCAACCTTAAGTTGATGTCTAATAAAATAAAAGTAATTTGGTTTTGTGACCTTCTCAGCCAAGGATGATAATAGCACACTTCTTAGCTTTTTTGAGAATTATATTAATTGTTGTTCATGTAGTCCTTGAGTGAAAAAGTAGTTGTATCTCTGGTCTATCTCCTGATTTTGGTGAATCAATGTGCTTATCACTTCAAATTCCAAGAAAAGGAACTGTAGGTGTTCTGTAGCTGTTCTTTCCTTCCTCCTATCTGCAGCCTCCTTGCTTTGCTAATCGTATACTTTCCTTGTAGTAAGTTAGGCTTTTCTTCAGCTCTTTGCTTTATATACAGCACACTGGTATTTTCTTAATTCTGTACTTGTTAGTATGAGAGGAGAGGCACTTAGAGCTTTATCTTCTAACTTTATGAAGAAAAGATCTGGTTTGCATGGCTGTGCTGAGGTGGTGAGTGCTGCTTCTGTCCTGGTCTTGTTTCTGTCCTCAGATCTTGCAGTGTTGCTTCCAATGACTGGCAGCCTTCATCCTGGAACAGAAATACTCTTCTGTCTCTGAACAGAACACATCACTCCAATCACCTGATTTCCTAGAAGTTTGCCTCAAGCTCTGTATCCTGCCTGAGCACTTAAAACTTGACTTCTTTCCCGAGTTTTCCAGCTCTGCAGATCAGCACCCTGGGGCCTGGTGACACTCCTGAGTCACCCTTCACATGCTGCAGACTCTTGAACACACCAGTGTGTTTATTTTGTAATATGAACAAGGAACTAATACCTACTAGAGGACTTCCCCTGACTTTGATGTTACCACATCCCACCAGGGATTGTTTTGAAACGAATTTGGCACAGATTGTAGAACACTTTAACTGTTGGTGTGGGAGGAGCCACCAGGGTGAGAAGTCAGCGTGGTCTTTAACTGCTTTGGTTCTGCTTGCATAACAAGGTTTTTAAATTTCAGCATGACAGGTCTAATAGCTTGAAATCTAATAGGGATCAGAGTGAGACTTTTTTTTTTTTCCCCTTAAGGCACAAACCACCATTATTTATGTGCTTTTAGTTCCTAATGTTTGAATTGTGATATGCTTCTCATTAAAACATCTATAAGGTAATATAAATGTCACCAATCCTGTGATAGCTTTTCCATGACTTGAGTTTTTAGAGATTAAAAAGTGCTGTCCCTTCCAGGCATGCTTTTCTTGATGACATGAGGATACTGCTTTTCCATGCTTTTCTTGATGGCATAGATACTGCTTTGTCTCTGCTGGGACAGCACAACACTGTAGTTCTAGAACGTGGTAGTTCTTCTCTTTTGCTGTGTGTACTAATGGAATGGTGCACTGACACTTCTGCATCTTCTGTGGATGTGAGAGACTGCAAGTCTATTCCCTGGCTGACTTTCACTACAGAGCAAAAGCTGCACAGCATTAGCTAAGCAGAATAATTAATAAAAAAATGAGGAGCAGATGATAGCAAGGCAATGAGCAGGGAGGATGGGATGCTGGTCTCCTCATTTTGTGATGTTGCTCTTTAGACAAGAGAAACAGGGCCTGCTTTTTACTACATCTACATAAAATTTGCTTATTCTTTTGTAGCTGCTCTGATGTCCCTAACAAGGGAAAGGAAAAGCAAGGCTGCAGTGTGTTCAAGTATCGAGGAAATAATTTTTGTGTGTTTTTCAGATGTGACATTGTTGCAGTTACATGAAGGGGAAAGCCACAGGCTTTGTACTGTTGTGTTTAAGAACTAAAATTAAAACAAAGGGAGAACTTAAGCAGGCTGGAAATATGAGTGTACCTGCTGCATGAGAGTGTTTATGTGGACTAAAAGCTTCTGTTCCTTATTTTGACTAGCAGTTTGACAGAGAAGGAGATAATTTTTTCCCCTTTTACTTCCATTACAGCCCATCTGAAAAGCAGCTGGTATCAGCTGAGTGACACACTGAGAAAAAATGCATGTGTCCTGGGTGGGCATCAGCAGGACCAGGATTCAATTACTAGCCCAACATGAAAGAATAAACTACCCTGATTATTTTGAGATTTGTAGAACAAGAGGTGTTACTCTGGCTCCTCACTCAGGTCCTTGATGTAGTGCTGCAAGAAATGTAGGTATGGATTACTCCATTCTGTCTTCTCTGAGATAGTGGCTCACCTGGAGGCATCCCTTGGTTGCAACAACTGCTGTGGGTCTGTTGTCTTTAATGAGTGGTCTGGCATAGAGAGCTGGCCTCACCTGAGGCTTAGTTGTTTTTTTTAGGTCTGTACTCTGAACTGGCCTAGTAGTTTCTTAAAATGCAAATTTATCTTTGGTATGGAGGCCTTGCTTTGTATGCCTTGGAGATGAGTGAAAGCAAACACAAGTTTGAAAGAGGTCTGGTTTGGTCAGCATTCTCTTGGTGCTTGGGCAAGACATGAAACCAGCTGTGAGCTGTGTCCTCCTGCACTCTGCAGTACCTTCCTTTATAATGTTAGGGTTTCTTCTCCTTTGTTGCTTGACCAGTTGTGCTTGAATAGTTTTCTGCTTTATGATCAGCAAAACAGAAGCATAAATGGTCACCCCCCAGAAGCATAAATTCCAACCCCCTAACTCTTCCCCTGTTCTTTGTTATGTACTGCAGGGTTTATAAATTGTTCTGGTGTTACAATGCAGAAGACACAGGTCTCCCCTAAAGCAGGGTTATCAAGAGAAAAGTCTTGATGAAAGCAAGTGAACTCATGCTTGGGTTAGATTGTCTGCCCAGTAGTTTCTCAGGGATGCTTGGAGTTCCAAAAACCCTTAATAACTGGGTGTTGTCTGAGCTGGGAGAGGGGCTGACCTGTTTGGGAGGATGTGTAGCTGCTGCCATCACTTTCTTGTGAAGGTTTTGTGCCCCAGTTCTCTGAGGGGGCAGTGGGGAGGGCCTTTCCTGAGATGGTGCTGAAGCTTGCCTGCAGCTTTTCTGGGAAGGGTTCCTAATCCCTCCTGGAGACATCTCCTGCTATACCTGAGGAGCAGGTTGGAAGGAGTGACTCAGGAAATGGAAGAGGTGCTCACAGTGAAGCTGCCTGTGGTCACCTTGTGTCACCAGACTTTCTGGATGTACCTGAGGGAATGGAACTGGGAAAAGGAGTTTGACTCTGTTAAGGGACAGCACAGCACATGGGTCCAGGGTGTTACAAAATGTCTGTCAACATCAGTCCTGCTCTCTTGGTCTAATGCTGCAAAGGGAACTGCCTCTGCAGAAAAACAATTTTGTAAGAGTCGTTGGAAATAAGTCATTAAAGAAAAGTGGTTCTCTCGTTTGCAGTTCAGATTCTGAAATAATTGGCTATGCCTTGGACACTCTCTACAATGTAATATCCAATGACGTAGAAGAGGAGGAGCAAGGTAAGCACTGGGTAGTAATAGCTGTATTAACTGTGGGGGTGCTTTCCTTGGTGGTTTTGCTGACATTATCAACTATAACACTGACTAACACTGAGCCTGATTTGTTTACTGTGGAGCTGCTACCACAAGGCTCAGGATCTTGTATGCAGCTTGCCTTGAAGTAATACTGGATCTCTTGCTTAATAATTTTAAAAACTGTTCTGGGACCAGCAGCCAGGCTGGAATGGGCTAATTCGTTGTTTTTTTCTAGTTTGTAAATAGAGTCAAGCCATTCTTTGCTACTGGGAAAGGGCAGTTCTGCTGTTACTGTCAAATGGGACACTGATGATTTGACAAGGGTATTGAGAGTTTGTCTCAGGTACCTATGATAAGCTGGCAAATATATAAACCTTCTTTTCCAGCCCTGCTGTGGCATTTTAGGAAGAAACTCTGGATGTCCTTCCCAAGATAGTGATAGTCAGATGTAGCAGTAGATGCTCTACAGCTGGGCTGTGAAACTCCCTGCTCCTTCTGCCTTTTTTTTATTTTTGAAGGCTCTTTAAGATAGGCCATCAAAACTGGTCTCACAGGCTGATGAATGATTGCAGCTCTTAAAAATAACCCCACGTTTCACAGAAACATCAGTACCCTGGAGAAAAAGAAAGCAATAACCCAGAGCAGGCTTGGGCAAGAAGAATGTTCTTAAAACTAAGTACCTGAATAGGTGTTGAAGAAGAGCCAGATGCTTTTGACAAGTAAACCAGGTGTTGATTATAACCACTTCAGGCTCTGGAAGGGTGCAGAGGGCAGGACAGGCTGAATTTCCTTGTGTTTGAACATCAAGGAGTTGCCTAGAGAGTAGGGCTGGGATCTGTCTGGGGGCTGTGCAAGTCCCAGCCTGGGGGGAGGCCTGGGTGGGAGAGCCCTGGCTGGGTGTGAGCCTGGGGTGCTCCCATCACTGGGGAGGATGGAGATGTCACCCAGGCAGCTACAAGTGACTGCCAGAAAGGTGACAGCTGTGACACTGAGGCAGGCTGTGTAGGAGAACCAGCTGCAGGATTCAGCTCACCAGGCTGACATGGCACTTGTGTCCTGCTGCACGTGTTCTTTGGAAAGCCCCTTCTGCCATCTTGGCTTGAGCACTGCTTAAAATATTAACTTAGCCAAATGGTTGTAGGCTTGCTACCTGAGGCTTTGAGAGGAAAACAAGAAATACAAAGGCTTGTTGGACATCCATTCTGCTTTTGGATGAACAAACATGAAAATCCATCAAGCCAGCTTCTCAAAAAACCCCACTCAGAAGTCCATGCCTACAGTGTGAGCAGAAGGCTGTGTTTAAGATGGCTGAATATCTGTGGGTTCATAACATCCTGCATTAGCCATTAACCTCAAGAGGCTTTCTTGTCCTTGACAGCCTTTGATTATTGTTTTTCAGTTTCCATTACATGCAATGGACTGCAAATGGTGCTGTAAATGGGCAAAATATGAGGTGATACTGCTACTTGAGTTCAAGTCTCTTTTCTGCAGCATTTACCCCAAGATATTTCCTCAAAGACTCCTTAGGTGATAACACTATGGAAAGTAGGTGAGGGTTCTCCAGTATGAATTAAATTCTGCCACTTTGCTGGCATTACTTTGTGCAGTATGTTCTTTTGTATTGCCTTCTACAATGAATTATCCTATATAGCTGCAGGAGACTTGCAAACTGAAATCCTTCTGTGATGTGTTATTCTTAACCATCTCTCTGAGTCTCTGCCTTTTCCTTGTTCATCCAGTTGTCTGCTCTTGATGAAAGGAGTTTTGAACAAGATCAGAGTGTTATGGTGTTGTGAATCCATATTCATGGTAGTGGCCTTGATGGATTTGGCAAGGATGTGTTCAGCAGTCTCTTACAGAGAGCAAAGAATTGAGGAGGCTGAGTGATGGTGTGTGAGCTGAGCTGGGTTGGAGGAGTGCAGGGCTGTTTATTTCAGCCACTCCCACCAGAGCTGCCTGACGGAGTAATTGCTGTGTAGAAAGCTAGGATGGCTGCTGTGAAAATCTGAGCTTATGCTGCTGTTGGTTGTGCTATTTGGAAAGCTATTCAATTTGTAAACCTGTCTCTTATTTCTTTTTCTCATATCTGCATTGACAGATGACTCTGAAGGTAAACAAATCTTTACTTGTATAAATGTGGCACTACTAGGCCTAGTTGCTACTCACACCCACAGCACGTGCTGCTGTTTAGAAAGGTTTAAAAAGGACACTGTCAAGACATGCATTGGAGCTTCCTGAGAGCTTTTTACATTCTGTCCTATGCTACTCCTTTGGAGCTGAAATGTCTGCCCAATTTTATGTCTCATGTCATTTGGGCATGTTGAATGCCAGCAGATCTCTGGAGATGGTAATAATGATAAAGTCTTGTTTAGGATGTCATGAAAGTGTGCAGCTTCATCACTGCTAGGATCTTAATGGACAAAAGGTTATGAGCAGAGTTTCTATTTTCAAGAAGCCCTTAAATTTCACATGAATGTAGGTGCTGCATATAAGCATCCTTCACAGTGTCTCTTTTAAGCAATGCATGTTAAAGTAGTGTTCACTGCTACCATTAAGTTACCACTAACACTTAGTGTATTCTCTTTTTTTTAACCTGATTGTACCAAAGTGCACTTCATCTGTTATATTAAGATGAAATTCTGGTTTGCAGTGCTGATTGGTAGAATCACTATAAGCACACCTTAACAGATTGAAGTCCTTCTCTTTGAGCCCTGTGAACGTGCAGATTTACAAAATAACTACAGGTGGAATTCTGGTTGCAAGATCTATGGTATATCCACATAGGTAGAACATGCAGTTTCACTTTCCCTGTTTCCTTCTGTCCAGCTCCTCTCTCCCCTTTTTAAAAATGTAGAAGAAATAGGGGAAGTAAAAAGCCAGAGGATGGTGTAGCATGACAACTTCAATTTGGCCCTTTTATGGAAGGATCCAGAGCATCCTGAACTAGAGTCATGCTTTTGGAATAAATAAAAACTACAGCAAACTTACAAGAGGCTCTAAGTTGTATATACTGCTCAGGTTTTCCCTGAGCACCAAGAACCTTGTGCAAGGACATGAGTAGGGATTAGGATGAATCTTTTTCTGCAAGTAAAATTACAGCAAACCAATGCTGCTTCTCGCTCTACCTGCTGGTAAGCCTGCTGCATGGGAGAAATACAGCTACACTCTGGTAGAGAAATCAGCTACTCTTTATCTGAAAAACCAAACAAAAACCTCTTTCCTGTGTTGGAAATCCTTGGAAATTGGATCTTATAAACTGATACCTTGCAGTAGATCACTGCGGCCAACAGTTTGAATTGTCTTGGTTGATAGAATTAAAATTTTCTCAGCACCAAATTTTCATGCTGGAGTCCTTTATCTCTGTTTTGCCATCACCTTGCTGAGGTATAGAGTTTGAACCCTGCGTGGTCTCTGACCCTTTTTATGGCTGGCTGCTCAATTGATAATGGTTTGTTAGTGCTCCTTGGCGAGACTCTAAGTCCTGCAGTTTAAGCAGGAGGAACAAAAGCTTTGGTTTGCCTTCACTTATCAAATCTAAAGGTCTGATTTAGGTGAGAAATCAAGTGGCTTCACCACCAATTTTCTGTGCTTCATGCTTCAGCCTGCTCCCATGCCCCTGGCTCCATCAAGTGCTGGGTGTGCAAGAAGCCTTGTGTAGACACAACCAGGCCAAAAATCCATGAGAGACTCTTCAGACGGAGTGGCTCTGGTGTCAGGTCCAGCTGAATTCCTGCTCCTGTTGTGTGGGGCTGGATCTGAACTACTGCAAAGCAGCTGAAGGGCTGAGGTCTCAAACTGCTCTGGACCTGAAGGAAATCTCCTCTTCCTGTCCAAAATGAAAGAAGCAGTCCCTTTGAATTAGAATTTCTGTTCCTTAAGTTTTCCACTGAAACTGTGCCAAGCAGTAGTACACAAGCTCAGTAGGCTTGTTTTGTGAACCAGCTTTGTAAATTGTCACTGGGAGTAGAAAAACAGTGCTGAGCCCCAGTTTGCATGATTTCTGTTGTTTTGTAGGACACACTTGCATTTGTTTTTTTGTGCAATAATCATGCATAAAACAACTGTAAAAGGAAATTTGGGTGCTACCCCAAGTACATGACTGGAGAGTAAGTAAGAGATCCCTCATTGCCCCTCTGAACACTAGTTTGGATTGGAGGACAGAGGTTTTGGTGCTCATTTCTTTCAAACTTAATCTCCTAATGTTTAGGTTGTATTTGTTGCTAAACCAAAACAAATAAGTGAGGTGTCTGAGCCGTTTAGCTTTAGATGGTTTTTATTCCCCACCACTCCAGTCCTGCTGGTATGGGATGTGCCTTGTGTTTGCACCCTGGGGAATGGTCCTCCTAAGGAACTTCCCTGCTGGATCCGTTCAGCTGCACAGGAACACAGTCCCTGTGGGGCTTTCTGCTGCTCCTCTGCTGGGAGGGTTCTCTTTGCTTTCTGAGTTCTCTGCTCACTCTGCTTTGTTATACTTGTAACTGGCAGCTGTGGGGCTGAGAACTGTGAGTCTGTCTGTATATGGTACATTAAAATATGATTTAATAAGATTGTCTTTTAATGCTGAAAACAGCGTGTTTAGTAGATTTTTTTTTTTGCTTTTAAAATAAAAATACCTTTCAATAAATTTAAGAATAATGTAGGCTTTCTTTTTTGTGCAAAGCTTGTGTCAGTGTCTGTAATGAAAATAATTCAATTAACATTAGAGTATTAGAGTCAATGCTGTAACAGGGAGTTGTTGTCCATGGCCCTATTTTAGTCAGACTAAAAATTACAACTACCTGAACTTCTTCCAGTCTTGTAATACGTTGTTTTTTACTGTTACAGAGGAAAACTTGCCAAAACAAGTTGATGACTTGGGAAGTCAGTTCACAGAGATTTTCATTAAACAGCAAGAAAATGTCACACTCTTGCTGACACTTGTGGAGGTGAGTAGCAGAATTGTACTCCGAATACTGAGGGATATGTATAGTGCTGTACAGGGAGGTTATCTTAATGGATACAGCTGTGGTTCTGTATGTCTAGTGAAGTCTGCCTCAACTGTGAGGTGTTCTTGGACAGACTAAATGGGAGGTGGGAGGTAGAAGCCCACAGATTTGTTGTGATTGGTCAAGTCTGTCCATGGACTCGTTAGTTCTGGAGTTTTCTCTTGCTGACAAGACCCTATTCTAACAGAGAAGCTGTTGTTACTGTCTGGGAATAGGAAATAGATACAAAAGAACTTGTTTTAATTTCCCACTTGGATTTCTGTCTTCTTTTAAAAAGAAGAAATAGCTGGGAAAGCTATCCCAGAGGAGAGGGAGCAAAGGGAACTGCTAGGAGTTCAGGGAGCTGATAAGGAACCAGACAGAACCACAGAACAGGAGAGCCTGCTGACTTGCTGGCCATGTGCTGTGGTAGGATAGATGAAAAAAGAAATTGACAGGAGATGAAATCCCTTATCCAGTTGATATCTTTTCATAAGTAGTGTCTAGAAGAGAAAGTTGAATTGAGGAGTGTATTACTTTGTCTTTGCAGGAATTTGATTTCCATGTCCGTTGGCCTGGAGTGAAGCTGCTTACATCTCTGCTCAAGCAGCAGGGACCTCAAGTGCAGCAGATAATTCTTGTCAGCCCCATGGGTAAGTGTTGGAGTTGATTGCTGATAAACTTGAAGCTGGAAGCTCAGCAAACATCATGGCAGAGGGCTGGAGAAGTGTTGATAGAAATGTTTTAAAGACTTCCAATATGAAAAAGCTGCATCTTTTCTATGCTGTTTTTTTAAATGTGTTTCTTGCAGGTGTTTCCAGACTCATGGATTTACTAGCAGACTCTAGGGAGGTTATACGAAATGATGTAAGTACAGAACAAAGGCAGTTTATCCTCTTAATAAATGGCCCAAATGATCTAATTACTACAGAAGAGATGAGATGCTTAACAAGTGCCCTCTTCTGGATAGTCACTGAGTATCCCTCTATTTTGAAGTGCAATGAGGCAAGAGGGAACTATTGCATGGTGTCCATTGTGGGTTTTGTTAGATGTGCTGAGTTGCAGGGCACACAGTTCTGTCCTGTGCTCATGGGCTAAGGGTTATGCTGCTGATTTAGCACCTTTCTAAGAGCTGTGAGTTGTGAAAAGCAATGTAAGTTCTAGTAAAATTTATTTCTTCTCTCCTTACCTGCCAAGGGAGTGTTGTTGTTACAGCAATTGACAAAAAGTAATGCAGCCATACAGAAGATTGTTGCCTTTGAGAATGCCTTTGAGAGACTTCTGGATATCATAACAGAGGAAGGAAACAGCGATGGAGGTACAGAAACAGTTAAAGACTTACAGCCACAAGCCACAAGGTGACAATGTTTACAGTGAGTAATTGGAGCTAGGTCAGAGCCAGGAGGGTCAAAACACAGCTGGCTGGTAACAAAACTAGCAAAAACAGTGAGCAAGTTGGCAGGTTGCAGCATCTGAAAAGTAGTCTTGAGCTACTCCGTTAAAAGATCAGGTATTTCCTCTGAGCATGTGTGAGTGTGTGTTCCTGCTGGGCTCATGTCTGTGAATGTGTGTACCATAAGTGGCAGTGTCAGGTGTGTGTGTGCTGTGGTTGTCACTTACAGAGTTAGGCAGCTGAATTCCTCCTGTCATATCCCTGGAGTGGCTAGAAGTAACAGCTTGAGTTTCTTCAGCCTCACTAGTAACTTCAGTTTTCTAGTTAGCTTCTTGCCAAATTATTTACCTGTTGGGGAGGAAAAACATTTTTAAAAATTAGCAAAAATGATGCAGTACTTTGCTCCCTTTTTATTAGCAACATATTACGAATTTATCATTAGTTGTAGTTTGCTACAGGATCTATTTCAGTAACATGACAGGTTGCTGTTCCATGACCTTTCTGTGGGCAGAAAGCAGTTACTGCTTCTCCTCCAGCTGAATTATTCCAGGTATGCTGGCATGGAAGGATTAAGCAAACCTTTGATTCAAAGCTGCTATTTTTAGGCAGCTAATAATTTTAGGAGACTTGGTATGTAAACTCCCAAGTGCTACAAATTTTCTGCTTCCCCTCTCCTGTCTGCAGCCTTGCCAAGGGCTGGGTTATCAGCTGTGGCTCTGCAGGAGGAGCAGGGAATATGACACTGGGAAGCAGGGAATGTGACAGCTGTCTTGCTCTGTTCTCCTGCTCTGGTGTCTGGCACTGCCTGTCTTGTGTTCAGAGTGCAAGGAGGGAGTCTCCACCCTTTCTGTCCAGTCCAGACTTGGAGGCATCCCAGCAGTACCAGAAGCAGTCTGCTTTGACTCCTACTGTCTTCTGGATGGACTTGTCTGAGGATTTTCTCTTCATAGAATACACGGCTGATTAGAAGCTATGGTGCTTTCTCAGGACAGAGAAAACCTGAGAGTAAAAAAAAAAAGAAAAATAAAGCTGTTGGAACTCCAAGGAATTGGGTTTGAATTGGCTCATTTTAGGGGCTATTTCTAAGAATTGCTTCTCCACCAAAATAACCCAAAAAATAGCTTTGAATTAAGTTGAAGATGTAACCAGTGATTAAAGATAAGAGACGTGTAATTCAGTAATAATTTGTACACTTGATCCATGATGCAGTTCAAGAGAAACTCCATTTTAGCTCTTACAGTACAAAGAGACAGCAGTGTTGCCTGATGCTGAAGGAGGTACACTTCAAGACAGAAAGTGCTTTTGAGGATTTTTGAAATCTTCCCATTCCTACCCAATTAACTCATACAAACTGCATATCCTTTGAAAATAACGGGTTTGGTTCAGTCTTGTGAATAAAACACAACGGTTTCCTTGGAAATACGCAGATTGTAAAACACAGATGTAATTAATTTAGGGTGACCTTTAACTATTCTTCCATATGTGAGGGTCACAGTTCTTAATCCCTGTCTAAGATTTGTTAACAAGGAAGAGTTGAGAAGTGTGTGCTCTGTTCCATCCAGAACATGTTTAGTGCCTGGACAGGGTAGTTACTTTGCTGTGTGTCAGTTTTTGATTAATCTTTTGGGGTATTTTGTCTCACCAGGAATAGTAGTAGAAGACTGTCTCCTCCTAATACAAAACTTGTTGAAGAATAATAATTCCAATCAGAATTTCTTCAAAGAAGGTTCATACATTCAGCGTATGAAGCCTTGGTTTGAAGTTGGAGATGACAACTGTGGGTGGTCTGCACAGAAAGTAACCAATCTTCACCTCATGCTGCAGGTAGAACACTCATCTAACTCCTCAGTCAACAGGTTTTCAGCTCTCTTGCAATGAAGAATAAGTGTAATGCAGCAGTTAACTGTGAAATCCATATGCTGTCTGCAGCTGGGAATTAGCTACTGACATTCCCAGGTGTGCTGCTTTCAGCACCAATACTGATGCCAAATGGTAAGTTGGTAATGGCTGTGACTTCATTTTGTGTGGCTTAAGATGGAACTGTGATTTGAGCTAAGTGCATGGAGCTGTTCTGTATACAGAATCCTCCTTATGAGTTCATGTATGGCCATGGAGCATTAACCAAGTCTCAGCAGCTGCTTTCATGGTGGACTCATAATTATTGATTGCTGGACTTATAATTATTGATTGTTGGGTTTCTTTCCTTCTGCTCACCCTTCCTCAATGCACTGAGGTTTCCCTGTCCTGTGGCACGTTGTGGGGAAGCTGAACATTAATGATGAAGGTTCTGACTTTATAAAATGTAATTCTGACAAATGGCCAACCAAATCAAAAAAATGTAGCTTGATGTTTCATCACTTCATTACAAAGTTTGCACTGGAGATTTGAAGATGTCAGAGAGTTTCCCTGAATGCAATATCAAACAGCCATATGTAGCAATGAGCTGAACATGTACTGTCTCTTATGCCCATTTTTAGTAGCAATTCTTTCTCATGGCTGACCTTCCAATGGATAATTTTTTGTTTTGCCTTTCAGAAGGTCTTAGGCTTTCTTCACACAGAAATGTTGTTTGCTTTTCTTTCTAGCTTGTGCGGGTACTCGTGTCTCCCACAAATCCTCCTGGTGCTACCAGCAGCTGCCAGAAGGCAATGTTTCAGTGTGGGTTGTTACAGCAGCTCTGCACCATCCTGATGGCAACTGGAGTTCCTGCTGATATCCTGACAGAAGTAAGAGGGAACAAATAGATTTAGGGATGGGAGCAACTCACTGGGTGAAAGCAGGAGTCAGCAGGGATAAATGATTTCTGCAGAGGCAAACTGGAATTACAGTATTTGCTCAGAATGTATTTCAGATGCCAGAGATGTCAGCTTCCTGTGTGGGCAACATAAATGTAAGGTAGTCTTTTACATTATGTCTGGTCTGGTCTACAACCAGAGAGTCTTTGGATTTGCTTATTTTTTCTGTTGGCTCCCAGTGTAGCCTAATGTGGCTAACCTGATTCATGTTTTTCCCTGGTTTGGAATTGTTTTTATTTTGAGAAAGTCTAGAAATATTCTGACTGAGCAGGTTTCCAGTGATGATTTTTAGTTCTAGAAAGCCTGACCAGCACTGTAGGATGAGGTGTGTTTTCCCTTGGTAACATGCTGTGCTTAGCTGGAGCTCAGGCTGGTTCCTTTGGCATGGCCTCTGTTCCAGTGCTTTCATCTCTAAAGAGTTTCTGAAGTTTCATCTTTTGATTTCTCAGAAGTGTCCAGTGTAGCTGGCTGTCATAGCAAAACTGGTCTGACAGAAAATGAAGATGGAGGTGTCTGTCTCCTACCCTTTGCTCAGCACACTTCACAGGTGTTAGTTGTTTGGGTTTCATTTGAAATTGTTTTATGGAATAAATATCTGATGTTTGGGATGTATTTTTCAATATGAAGCTGCGAGGATGATGTTGAATAATTTTGAGTGATCTGAGTAGTGTATTACGGCTCACATTTAACTATCCTTTTTTTCTGTTCTTTTTGTAGACCATTAACACTGTATCAGAGGTCATTCGAGGATGCCAGATGAATCAAGACTACTTTGCCTCTGTAAATGCACCCTCTAATCCACCAAGGTAGAGGAAGAAAAGTGTTTAACTGTGTTAGGTAATGATGCATTGGTACGGGCAATGGCAGGATTCTTTACATTCAGAGTTTGGGCTGATGATACACAGCAACAGCTTCAGGTGCACAGTGGAGTGTTAGCTACAGCATGAAGGTGTCAGATGTGTTCCATAGTAGCTAATACAAGTCTGGAACTGATTTTACTTGTTATGTGATACCTGAAAAGTGACTGAGTAATACTTGAGAAAGTGCTGGGTTGGGATAAGCTGCTCCTGTGAGGCAGAGAGTAGGCTACAGAGAATTCAGAGGATAAGAAAATAGACAGGTAATTGGTATTCACTCAGCCTAGGGAACAGCAAGTGTTAGCTTAATGAGGTCTTAAGCTCACCATTAGGATATGAGGGTGAGGGTACAGAAAGAACAAGTTGCTGCAGTGGCCTTTCCAGGCATCTTCAGTGTGCTGAAGCGAGCAGGGAAATGGGAAATGAAAACAGTGTCATGTGTGATGAATCTTTTCCTTTGTGTTTTAACTGGCTGAAAAACTTTGGTATTAAAGGCTTTAGTCAGATGTTTGAAATGGCAATAGATGGAATAGGCAAAAGTCTCTTTCCTTCCCTGGAGAATGCACTCAGCATTGTATCACCTGTCCTCCTTCACATCTTTGTCCTAATATTTTTTCTTTTTCCTTTCCAAACAGGCCTGCAATTGTAGTGCTTCTGATGTCCATGGTAAATGAAAGGCAGCCTTTTGTGCTGCGTTGTGCTGTTCTCTATTGCTTCCAGTGCTTTTTATACAAAAACCAAAAAGGACAAGGAGAAATTGTTTCAACACTACTGCCATCTACTATTGACGGTACGTGAAGCGAAGGGCTCTGCAGGGAGATCTGAATGAGCATCCAAAGCATCAACTGATGTCTCCTGCAGGATTAGTTACTTGCCATTGAGTGTCTGATCCAAGCAGGATTAACTGGCTTAGGGTGGATTTCTCTAAGATGTCAACCAGTTTAATTTACTTGGATTTTAACTGTTTGCTGATTTCTTATCTCTTGATGGTTTTGTGGTTTGTTTTAATCTCACTGGTACCCCTTGGTCCTTCTGGTAGCTACAGGTAACTCTGTCTCAGCTGGTCAGCTGCTGTGTGGGGGCCTCTTCTCCACGGACTCTCTGTCCAACTGGTGTGCTGCTGTGGCCCTGGCCCATGCCTTGCAGGAGAATGCCACTCTGAAGGAACAGCTCCTGAGAGTCCAGCTGGCCACCAGCATTGGCAACCCACCCGTCTCACTGCTGCAGCAGTGCACCAACATCCTCTCACAGGTACCACAGAGACTCTGGGCAGAAAGGGGGTCAGGAGGGATGCTGCTCTGGGGCAGGTGCACTGCTCCTGGTAGGCAGAGGGTCCTAAAGCATCAAGAACCTAAGCTTGCTTTAAAAGACAAGGCAAACCAGCAGGACCCTCACTCACAACTGCCTGGGTAGTACTTAACCTGTGGCTGCTAACTTGGAGCATTGTGAGAATACCCAGCTCTCACCTATTGATTGATGTTGGGTTTGCTGTTCAAAGCTAAAAGCTTCTCTGAACCTGTTCCACATGTTAACATCTGGCTTTCTGAGTGTCATGTTAAGGGAACTTCACCTCCAAGCCCACCTCCAATTCCCTGTGGCATGTGCTTCTTTTTCCACAAGTAGTTGTGATGATGAGCTAGGTAACTCTGGCAGCAATCAGACTCTCCTGTATTTGAGAATAATGGCAGAATATTGGAATTTTGACTTTGTTCAGGTGACTTTTTCATCTGCTCTAGCTGAAAATAGTGCTTCTTTTTATCCTTTTCCTGTTTTGTTTTTTTTCTTGGCTGAGGCAAATTTGAGTCTGTAAAACTGCCTGTGGCTCTGCCCTTAAATGATACAAGAGACTCAGCCTTTGGGGGGTTGTTTCTGAAATGTGTTCCACTTCAAGGTTCTCAAGTAATATGTGTGTAACTTGCAGGGTGATAAGATCGACAGACGGGTATGTATTTGCTGGCACAGCTTGGGCATTTCCTTGCCAAAAGCAGGCCTTTTCCTCTTGTCTTGGGTTTTGCTGGGGAGGTTTTCTTTAACTGCTTTCTGATGTGTTTCCACTCACAGCTTTGTGTTGCAGTTGGGTTTGGTTTTTTCCCTACATAACAAGCTCTTTCTGTGTCTCCAGGGGGCTCTCTGGGGGTGCTCCACAAAACTATGGGGTAGAGATCTTGGGCAGCACTGGTGCTTGCTTTCCCCTGGGCTGGACTTGGTTGCCATCTGCTCACCCAACACATGCACTTTCCTGTCAGGAAAACTGTTAGAAATGCTGTTTTCTCAGTCTGGGCTGTAGTAAACAGCTGGTATGATCTCAAGTGGTAATATGCTGCTGGCTTCCTGACTTCTCAAAGAAAAACTGTGTTTAGCCTGCCTTCCAGCCACTGGGTACCCTCTACTTACCATCAGAGGTTTGAACCTTGCAGCTGCTAGTTGTGACCAGCAGGAATCTGATGAGTGCCTGCAGATCCCTGAAGTGAGCTGTTTGACTTTCAGGCTGTTACCTGAAGTGCTGCCAAGCTGGCTGCCAGTGGTAGAAAAAAGAAATTGTAAAGTATCAGTGCTGCAGATTTATCTGCTTTATTTACTGCTTTTCTCAGCATTAGTGCTGAGGGGTGGGCTTGTATTGTTGCCAGCCCTGAGCTGCAGAACAATGTCTGGGGAAAGGTGTGATCTGTCACAGTAGGGGTTATGGTGTGTCTAGAAAGCAGTTCAGTGTGACTGTTAGAAGGGGGTGTTTCGGACCATGTGGAAATCCTTAGGCAGAATATGTTAATGTGACCTCTGAACAGCATGCAGTGCTGGAGAATAAATGTGGTTTGTGGCTGGTTCCAGCAGACAGTGTGTGCTGGAAGTGCCAGGTCCCACAGGGCAAAGAAGCTTTGTGTTTCTGACAAGCCAAGTGATGTTCTTACCAGAGATCTCTTCAGAAGCTCCAGGTGTGCCAGCAAGGCTGCTGAGTGCCCAGGGCATGTGAACTGGCTAATGGTGCTGGGACAGTAAGAGCCAGTGTTTGTAAACCAAGTGAGGGAAAGGTGTTTCTAGTGTTGCTGGCTAGTTCTGTTTGAAGCAAACATTTCCTTTTGTTCAGTTAGGAGAGAACTGACTC
The DNA here is from genome assembly GCA_023637945.1 of Phaethornis superciliosus. Lineage (NCBI taxonomy): Eukaryota > Metazoa > Chordata > Aves > Apodiformes > Trochilidae > Phaethornis > Phaethornis superciliosus. The sequence continues at coordinate 918,251 of JAJQWJ010000005.1, forward strand.
CATCTTTTGATGAACAGTAAGTTGTAACTTGTCTTTGTGCAGGTAATGTGTCATAGTTTGTCAGTAATTAGTCTGAATTTTCAGCTACTGGTTCTAGTCTCTCCAGGTAACTTTTCTATCCCAGAAGGGTGAAAGCAGGATTGTATGGTTGGTTACTGGAGGATTAAACACAGGCTGTCAGCAATTAAACTGGTTAAGTGTAGCAAAGTTTCCTACACCAGTGTGCTGTGGCAGATAATTTTCTGTAGGAGCTTGTAAGACCTATCATTTGTCACCTTGTGCCTTAATTGATTCTTCATCTGAAGATTGGAGTGTGGACACAGCTCTGAGTCTTACTCAGTGGGTAAAAAAAAGTGGTGAGATATCCTGTCTCACCTTTGGGTGTCCTGTCTGGCCTCTGTGGGTAGGTGCACTACATGCTAGGAAGTATCTCTGAAACACATCTTGTCTTTTAGGCCTAAGACAGGGTCACAGCAAAGCTGCAGACAAGCTTATAGCAAAGACCAGTCAATGACTGCTAGCAGGGCATGCAGTACTCACTGTGAAATGCAGCAGGCAGGTGCTGGCTGGCTGGCTGGTGGTGATGGCTGTGTTCTCTGCTGCTCCTGCACACTTCACTGGGGTCTCTGGAAGCAACGATGATGGAAAAGGGCCAGATGTTCCCTTTCCTGTCTGTGCAGCATTAGGGATGGCTGCACAGTCTCAATATCTGCAGTCTATGCTTCCTCCTTTAAGGAGAGTGTTTTGTCTTAGTGATGGTGATAAGAATGCAGCAAAACACAGTACGTCAGATGAAGTCCTTGAAGGCAGTCTCTTCAGGGCTTGGTGTTTTTTCCCACAGTTGCTGGATTCAGTTCCTGGCTAGCTCATGGTCTGCAGTGGCACTTGGGAGCCTCCTACAGAAGAGCTTCTTGCCAGCCTGCTGCTGGTTTGATGGGCAGAATGGGTGATTCACAGACCTTGGGGGCTCAGTTGAAGTTACCCTGCCTTAGAGCACAGGGGCCATCAGGGGAAGGATGGAAGTTCAAGGTCTCAAGCACAGACTCTGATGCTGATGAATACTTCTCTGTTCTGCCACTGCCTTGATCCCTGAAGCCATCTGTTACAGTGTATTTTCTCACCTCCTTTAGGAGATACCACAGCATCTCTGTATGCCCCACCTTGGAGTTCATCTTTCAGTCACTTTACCCCATGTCTAGGGTCCTTGTGTGAAGTTTAATTTTCCATGCAGGGAACATATTTCTTGGTTGCCTTCTGAATGCTGTGTGTCAGCAGAGATGTGCACCCATCTCAACATTGCTGTGCCCACAGCAATATCTGCAGCAAAGACAAAGGGGACAGAATTGAGAAGACACTCAAGTGGCAGATGAAATCTCCCCTAGATAACAAAAAAAAATTCTGGAGTTAGCTTTCTTCCTGCTGGCTTAATGTATATATTGTCTGAGCCAAAAGCCACTCCTCTGCTATTATTTTTTTTCACTTAAAATAATAACAAATGGCAATTTTTAGTCAGTGGGGGTAGTAGTCTTAGTGATGTTTTTTCATAGGGAATCCTTACCTGACTTAATCTACACTTGTTCCTTCTTTACAGGGCTTGTGTGTATGTTTCTTTGTATTACCCTAATTTTAATTATAAATGCAAAACTAATTTGTTATGGGTTTATATTAGTGCTAATTTGCATTGAGTCATATTTCACAACTGTGTTGCTTGTTGTTTTGCTCTGAAAAGAGTTAAAGATGAATGGTTTAATAATTGTTTCACCAAAGCACTAAAGCTGTGTTCAGTATAACTAACAATGGGGTATTTTGAAATACATGATTTGTCGTTTTTAAAATGCTGAGGTGAAAGTGGGTGAGTTTCTGAATCAGTACAGTTTTTCTTTATTTTAGCTGTCCTCTGTGGAAAGATAACAATGGGGTTTTTCTTTTTTTCAGGGCAGCAAGGTACAGACCAGGGTTGGACTACTGATGTTGCTTTGCACTTGGCTCAGCAACTGCTCAATTGCTGTCACCCACTTCCTCCACAACCCAGACAATATTCCTTTTGTATCCTTCACCTGCCTGCCCAGTAGCACTGCTTGCCTGGAAATGACTTGGATTAATAAGTTAAATGTTTATCTAGATGAGTTTGTGGGGATACTGCATGGCATAAAAGAAAATGCCTTAGGGCTAGAGATGTAACAGCCTGGTGCTGACAGTGTCAGTGTGCACTGACCTGTCTGGAAGATGGGCTTGTGAATGAAGGCAGAGCAGCTGTCCCTCTGCCAGCATTCTGTGTTTGTGTTGTGACAACCCCACTGCTAATGTGAGGGAGACTGACACACCCCAGAGTTGGGGAGAATTCTTCCTGCTGCTGGTGAAGCTTATTCATAGGCTTGCTTTTCAGGAAAAAACATCTGACTGAAGTATTCAAGGCTGAACTGTCACCAAAATTGAAATCTTTTTTGGAATAACTAAAACATTTTGGTTAAGCAGACAGAAATTTCAAGGAAAACACTGATAACCCAAATCCTTCAAAGGAAGAGCCAGCTTTGTGAGGGTTTCATCAGCTATTTTGCCTGCTTCCTAATCAAGCTTGGTTTTACATTTGAAAGAAATTAACTAGGAATGCATACAGGGGTAAGTATATCACGTGTACTGTGCTTACCAGATATCTCAAACATCCTTAACAAGAGCTGTAGCTCACAGGGCAGATAGCTGAAAACCTTGGAGAAGAGGAGCAGCTCGTCCAAGGCCTGTGTGCACTTTTGCTTGGCATTTCCATCTACTACAATGACAATTCCCTTGAAAATTACAGGAAGTAAGTATGATGTGTGGAGACAAGAGGGCTGCAGGGAAGGGTTCTGTGAATGGCAGGTGGTGGTTTAAGAGGTGATAAACTCAGGTGGTATAGTCAAGAATAATTTGAATGTTTTTATGCACATTCTGTACAGGATGCAAAGTAACTCCCCTACCTCTGGCCAGGCACAGTAGGTCACTGTTTAGCACAGGTCCTCCTGATGTCTCTTCATGGGCTGAGAACAGATGTCAGTGATGACTGCAGAATTGCATCTTGAATTCAAAGCATTGTGTGGTCAAGACTTGAGACAGAGCATTGGAGCTGTAGCTGCAAGAACCACTCTGAGGGGAGAATGGCTTGACTTATTTTTGTGTTGCACTGTGAATGATCTGTCTCTTCCTTTTAGAGAGAAGCTGAAACAGCTGATTGAGAAGAGGATTGGTAGGGAGAACTTCATTGAGAAGCTTGGCTTCATTAGCAAACATGAGCTTTATTCCAGAGCTGCTCAGAAACCACAGCCTAGTTTTTCTAGCCCAGACCACATGATGTTTGATCATGAATTTACCAAGCTTGTAAAGGAATTGGAAGGTGAGATGTTGTGCTCCTTTCTTGAGTTATCTTGAACTGATGACTGATCTGCCTAATGTAACCTTGTTTAAAACTGTGATAGTGCTAAATTGAAGTATTCTGAAAAATGTATTACAGTAAAAGCTGTAAGTAAAGAATAACCAAGCCTGCAGTTCAAGCAGTTAGGAAAAATACTCCCAGTACAAGCACATAGTCCAGCTTTAACTATTCTGTGATTCTGTGATAGTCAGGGCTTGGACTAACTGCATAAGCTTCCATCTTTGGTGAAATGGTTCTTACTGCTGTGAATTACCACACTGTGTCCAAGAAGTGTAGTGACCTGTGCTCTCATACAGACTGAAGCAAATAGAATGGTCACAGAAGCATGCAGTCTAGGTATTTGCTGGTTTTGACTGGTTCATTAAGAAAAATCATGGAAATTGAATGTTAGAAAATGATAGGGACTTTATTCGGTGCTTTCTGTCCTTCACAAAAGAAGTTGTCATCATCCTTACCATCTTACTAATATCCTCTTTATTAATATTGCTCAACTTAAATGATTCTAGAGAAGGAAAAAAAAAACCTTGAAGAAGCAACAGCAATGGGAAAACCCAATCACCTCTCATCTGCATCTTGCTCTTGTAGCCCCAAGTTTTGTAGCCCACAGCCACTTGGGCAGCAGTTATAATAGAGCTGTAATGCAAGTAAAACACCTTTTCTGATAGGGAGGACTCAAAAGGACCCATTTGCTTTTCTCAAAGTGTAAAACTAAGTGTTCAAACTATTCTATGAAAAAGTGCCATTTCCTACTTTCTTAAACCTGTCTGTGACAACTGTATTTTTTTTGAAGTGCAGAGTGAGTTTCTAATGCCATGAAGTCAGTTAAACTGGGTGAGACCGAGACTGTTTCAAGGACAAACAAGATGTGAACTGCACTTTAGTTGACAAAACTGTTTTTGACAGGTGTCATTAGTAAAGCTATTTACAAGTCCAGCGAGGAGGATAAAAAGGAGGAGGAGGTCAAGAAGACATTGGAACAGCATGACAACATTGTGACTCACTACAAAAAAGTAATCAGAGAACAGGTAAGAGGGAGTTGCACTGCACATGTGCCTCCAAGTTGTTTGATCTGGCTTCTGGAAGCACAGAAGTGTGGTTTGGTGCCCAGTGTTCTAAAACAAGGAATACAGCAGTGCGTAAACACTTCTAAAAACACTACAGAATTTCTGGCTCAACTGAAATGTCAGTGTTTAGAATACTAGTTAAGTTTAAGTCTTTACTTGGAGTATATCTGCTTTTTCCTGTGCTTGTGTTTCTTTCAAAATGCATAACTGCAGAACTTGCAAAGATCTAATTCCTGGTTCTGTGCTCTCACCTTTGAAAAGATGACAGGTGACATGTGGCTAAATGAAGAATGAAGTGTATTGCTGAAGTTGGGGTATACCTGCTGAAAAAAATTCTGTGGCAACAGTAGTTGTTGCTACAGGTTAGATGGAGAAGTAGAGGAGCAAAGCTAATTAACCTAAATAGCTAATGGACAACTGAAGCAGATGCTTTTAGTCCAGGGATCTGGAATGGATACAGAATATAATGGAATATGGGGCACTTTTGAACCTCCAGTGAGGCTTTATTGAACATGTGGTGACTGCAATTACTGTCACTTGTTTACAGACTCCTGAAGTGCACATAACATGTGCAGGCTTCAGTGCAAGGGAGGAAAATTAGAATCATCAGCTTCCTTTTTGATTCCCCTGTCCCTGGGGTGGCAGTGATGGAGGTTTCCTCCAAAAGATTTGGCAGACATTGGTCTGGTGGGACAGACAGCTTATGTCTCTCCAGGCATTTTCCTAGGAATATCTGTCTAGGTTTGCATGAGGCTTTCCTGCTCACCTGTAACAGGTAGTGCTGACAATGTCAGTAACAGGCCACACATACTGGTGGAATATTATTTGCCTTTCTGACAGTGTGGCACTGGAAAGTGTTACTGCTCTAAAAGCCTTTTTTTATTTTCACAGGACCAGGAGCTTGAGGAATTAAAACAACGAATCAGCACTTTAACATCTCAAAATGAACAGCTCCAAGCAACAGTTACACAGCAAGTGTCCCAGATCCAACAGCATAAGGACCAATATAATCTCCTTAAAGTACAGCTAGGTAGGCTTCCAAGGAATAACTAAAAGTAATCTTGTTAGTGCAGAGATCTTGTGGTGTATGGCAAGCTCCAGAAAAGCCCCAGTAGACAACCCTCTGTCACTTCAGCCATGATGTTGTATGTTCTGCAGTGTATGAAAACCTTGTTTTCAAATTGTTGAGTATTGCAAACTATTTTATTTAAGCATCACAATTGCTTCATTCTGTAAAAATATTTGGTTTAGCTTTAAGTGCCTTGAATTTTACAGAATACATCACAGTGAGAACAGAGAGGACAGCTTGTTCAGACTTATCATGTGAACAGATGGGCTGTGGTGTGTGCTGAAGTTTGGGATGAAAAAATTAGGGAAGAACTGGGGAATGGCAGATGTGCAGAGTGAGGCCCAGTACTGTCACTAGAGATAGCTGAGTACTTAGATCAGAACAGTAGAGTCAAGTTATTCCAAGGTCAAGATGCCTGATAAGCTGTATGTGACATGATTTCAAAATGCAATTCTGCCTTCAGGATTATTTACAATTAAAAATATGTAAGGAAACAATTGTCCTTCCTCTACAGAATAATTTGTCTATGAACTTGGGATGAACAAGTGACTGAAGCAACATGCAGGTGCAGCCACAAATACTTGGAGTAGTGGCAAATTAGAGCTCATTACTGAGCTTTTGATAGAATTCTCAAGCACTCTGCTTTGGTTCTTGAGTTTGAATGGCTTGGAAGTGTTCTGTGGGGGCAGGAGGAGGATTGATAATAAATGCTTTCATTGGTGTGTTTGAAGTAAACTTCAAAATTGTGTTGATGACCTCTGTTATAAACTCTGCCTTTTAGGAAAAGACAATCAGCACCATAATTCCCACAGTGACACATTTCAGATGAACGGCATTCAGACAGAAGAAGTGAGCAAACTGAAAGAGGAGTTGGAGGAATGGAAAAGCAAGCATGAAGCGCTGCAAGGGCAGTTAAGGGAAAAGGATTCTCTGATTGAAAAATTGGTAAGCATTAACTACCTCTGCAAAACTTGGTGTGGCTTTCAGGTCCTGTTTTCAAATAGAATTTACCTTGAGCTGTGCAAGCCCTGGCTATACTGCCAGTCACGCCATGGTAACTGATTGCATGCTGGTAATATAGCAAATGTGATGGGAGGTGGTTTTCTACTTCATATTGATCCCAAGAGTAATTTGTGTAGCTGACCTGTTGTACTGAAGAATCTGTGGTTTTTAACATGTTCTGTGTGGGGAAAAAATGGTAGGAGTCTCTCAGGAGCTTTGTGGGAGTAATGCCTAAGACATACTCCTGGTGGCCTGCTTGTCAAAATGCGGGATCACACATGCTGCTTTTATTTTGTGTGTGTTTTCTGTGTTTAAAATGGTGAAAGAAGCTTTTGCATCTACCTTAGATGAGACAAGCCAGCTGCTCTCAGGAAATCAAGAGTTACAATGCCACTCCTTACCCTGTTTGCACCTTCTCTGCTGGGAACTCTGATGGTGCAAGCACACAGTTTGCTGTGTGTTCTGACAATGTGACTATATTCTGTCTGGTTCTATGGCTGCTTTTCCTCTTGCTGTTACAGAAATCTTCACAGCTAGAAGTGGGAACAACAGAGCAGTCTTCACAGACCAGCAAATCTGGGGGCTTGGAGCTCAATAATGAACTACACAAGGTGAGCTGGTGGTATTTCACAAATGTGCAATGAACAGTGGTAGCTTGGGATGGCAAAGGAGCTTTGTCAGACTTGAGGGATGACCACCAATTGCTGAGGATGTTTTTTTTAATGGTGTACCTTACCTGTTGACAGTTCTAATCTTGAAGCATCAAAATTACACATCCAAAATGGAGTAATTTGTTTTTGCTAAGCCAGCAGAAGATGCTTCAACTGACTCTTCACACTTGTGAAATATGTTTATGCATTATAACATGTGTTGTAACTAATGGAGTGCTAGTGGTGTGGCCTTTATAAACACAACTGAGGCTGTGACAGGAGCCTTGAGTGGACCTGCCACAGAAAAGAGTTTGTTAGAGCAGGGTGGAAAATGGTGCATAATGCTGACTAGATTTGTTTTCTAGAGAAATGGTTCCTGTCCTCTCACTGAGAGGGAGATGCAGCTTTCCTCTTGTGTATGCTGGTATAAAGCAGTCACTCTGGTAGCATTTAACTTTAAAAAAAACACGGATGTGAATAACTACCTTGCTTTATCAAATTAAGTTACAGCGATGTTTTGGTTTTGTTTCCCAAAGGAATTAGAGATGCTCAGGAGTCAGATACAGCTGCAGTCTGCAGAAATCTCTAAGCTTCAGATGGAGAATCAAAAGCTCCAAGTAATGGTACCAGTAACAAAGTTCCATGTTTTCTTTTTGGGGAGTGCATCTTAAAGCCTTTTCTTTTTTCCTGCTTGGCCATGCATGCTCAGGAGGCAGAGGCACATCCCAGTGCTTGGTGCTGCCACCCCCTACCAGCCTCCTCATGGCCATCCTGCAGCCTGCCTGCCTGCCTCTCCTCAGCTTTCACTTCAACATGGGATCACTGCAGAAGCAATTGTCTCAATTTCATGCTATGATGCAGTTTGGGCTCAAAGACAGCTGCCACATTCTTGAAATAATAACTTTGGGTAGGGCTGGCTGAGACTAAACTAAACTATTGCTGGTTTTAGTAGCCACATAGAAAGATTTATATATTTAGTGTAATTTAAAAAAAATGTTTGGCACTTAAGCATCTGAGTGAAGGCTGGTAGCCTGTGATAGCCTAGAAAAAGCAATAAGTATCTTCAAAGTGCAACTTGTCTGAAGTAAGGGTTGTACCTTGTGTTCTCCTTTTTGTGTGCATGTGTGTTTGTTTGAGACCCCTGGAAGCACAGACTAGCACACCTTGGCTATGCCGCAAGAGGAAAATATGCTTTCAAAGTCTACAGCTGAGTGTATAATGCCTTACCTTAGCTGGATGTGAGGCATTTGGTGCTCTGATACCGAATTTCTTGTCCACAGAATACAGCTGCAGAGCCCGTGTTAGGAGACAGTGGTGCAACAGCAGCAAACAGCTTGGACCTTGAGCAAGAAATAAAAGAATTAAAGGTTGGTAGTGGATGGACACCAAACCACTTGTTTCTCAGCCTCCAGTTAGGAGGACTTCTACCATGGGAAAGGCTTTGGGTGGAACTGGTTTGTTTAATCAACATCTTAAGTGTTCCTGGATGCATCTCCTCCATTTTTCACCTGGGGAGCATAGGCCTTGTCTGCCTTTCAGTAAGGACAGTCCAGGAAATTGATTTACTCTGAAATGGGCAGCCCATCTTGGCTGGGAGGGGGGTAGCTATTTTTAATACCTCTACCTACCTACCTCACTCCTGGTTGGTAATAAGGGGAGTTTGGGGAAGGCAGTGTGTGGCAGTGAGGCCACAGGGCACTTGGTGGGGTTGGAGCTGTTAGAGGTAGTGCATCAAATGAGTTTGTAGGTAACAAGGCTTCAGCTGATCCTATGCTTGTGGTGTAACTTGGGGTGGGATTTTTCCTATTGCCAGAGTGAAGTCAAAGCCCTTTCTGAGGAAAAAGAATCATTGAAACAGCACCTGGATTCTTCCAGTAGTACTGTTGCTATCTTGCAAGATGAGAAAAGTAAACTTCAGCAAGAAGTTGCAGAATCAAAGAAAGAACAGGATGATCTTCTGGTGCTTTTGGCTGACCAGGATCAGAAACTATCTGCACTGAAGATCAAATTGAAGGATCTTGGTGTACCGGTAAGCAAGGCAAGGGTGCCAGTGAGCTCCCAGGTGCCAGTCTGAAGAGCCTGGGTATGGCAGTACTTGGTCCAGTAGGTCTGGTAGGCATCCTCTAATCAGAGGATCCCCCAGAGTTGCTTTCCCAACCTTTACTGGCAGCCACCAATAAAAGAGGATGTCTGCCTCTTGAAAGAAGGGTTCAGTTTAGGGGTGTTGAGAGGTGGCTGCCAAGCCTCTGGGAGGACAGCTGCTTGTCATGTGTCTGTCTGAAAGGATCCTGACCAAATGCTTGGCTCTGTTGCAGCTTATCCGGCCTCCCAGCTAGAGAGATGATGGCTGTGTTATAATCCTAAGGGAACTTCCCATGGATAATACAAGTGATAAGTAAAAGGTTTAGTTCTGCAAACTATCGCTCGATGGGACAGGGCAGAACTGATGGTGCTGAAGGGAGGCTGCTGTCCCCAGGAGTCTGCCATTCTTGGCAGAGACATTAAACTGTGGCATGGCAAAGTGACAGTTGCCTCTATAAAACACAGATTGATACAGCAGTATAATTCAGATTAGCTTTAAGCTTACTTTCACTCCTGCAGCATTTGTCTTGCCTTCAAAGGGACAGAGTAGGGGATGTTACTGCTCACAAATCTGTCTTCATTTCAGGTTGAAGATGAAGATGATATTGAATCTGGAGATCAGGGAGATGAAGATGAAGATGGAGATGAAGATGAACAAGACTAGAATGCGTTTGTGTGTTACCATGAAAAGCAGTTTGGACTGCTGGGAAAAATCTATTGTTGGTATACAAAGTGAAACATCTGCCTGTGAGGAGCAGATGGGAAAATGGCAAATGGGACTAGTTATAAGTTACTGAAGTGTTTGAAAACCCTTCATACTAGGTAAAGCAAACAAAATTCACTGTTTTAAGTTCTACATGAGTATCCCAAATTGTACTTGTTTAGAAGTTGCTTTAGACCCTGTTTAAAGCATGGGGATGACAATGTTGCTGCCTCAGATCATTGTCACTGACAGAAGTTCTGTGCATTTGTCTATGGTTTCAACCCTCTGGAACTCTTAACATAATTAAATACAAGAGTCTTTGGTTTAACATCTGTCAAAGGGTGTCATTGCCCCTGCCTTCAGTGTGGAGCATCAGTGTCATTGATGGCTTCCTGAAAAGAGCAGTGGTGTGGTGGAAGGGTTGGGGTGGCTGTGGTGTGTGGTGGCCACTCTGCCAGCTTCATGGGCTAGTTCTTCAGAGGTGAATGGTCCTGCACAGTGTCCCGTGCCTTGACACCTCCTATGGCTCCATGTGGAACCTCCCAGGGGAACCCCAACCCTACGCTGATAATGGGGAAGAGGTTTCATGGAAACCTTGGCAAGAAAGGGAGCCTTTGCAAGAAGAATCTCACTGGAAAAACAGACCAGTACATTCTTTCTTAAAGGTCTAATGTGCTACTGAGTCAGCATAAAAAAGAAGTAAAAATCTTGTTGACTACTTCAGTAAGGAAATGAAAACTGTTATGATTTATATAACTTATTGGCTCTTGACGAGTGAATAAAAGATGAACATTTTAAAAGAAAAGCCTGAATACAGTAAATGCATCTGTTTCATTTTTTGGTAATAAAATTAGGTATGTCTAATAAGCACCCCTTCATTTAATTCTCTTGTCCTGTTTAATAAAATATATTTTAATACACATGTAAAATTGTCTAAAAGGAGTCTAGAGTGGCAGATGAAATATGTGACACACCAAGTACTGAGGCTTTAAGAGCATACAGAGATGCTGGTTCATGTTTTGCATTTTTCAAAATAGTAGCTGCTTAACTTCCTTAGCTGGTTTTGTGTGGGTTTTTTTGCTTGTTTTGGGTTTTGTGGTGTTGTTTTTTTATTTGTTTTTCTTTTTTTAAGTAAATCATTCCTTGTTCATATGCCTGTTTTAAGAGACCAGGAAAATACTTTTTTGAAGTCACCTCCTGCCCTCTGTGTTTAACATGCAACTACTACAAGTAGTTTAAGCTCCATTCTTGCACTGTGTGCTGAGGCAGGTTTTTTTGGAATGAGGTGTGAAGAGCAAGGATGAGAAGCAGTGGGCTTGCTAGGTGTGTAATTGTATCTATGTGCCATTATGGATAGCACTTTAACAGAAGAGGGGAAAGGAATAGTCACTTTTTAAGGAGCTGAAATTTGCAGTGGGTGATGCAGTCCCTGAGGAAATGAGAGCTCCTTTCTGCATGTCTTGAAGTCAGTTTTAAAAATGCTTTTCTTGTTAACTCTGATGGAGGTGACAGCTTCAGTACCCAAGTGTCCTGTGAGCCTTGGCACTGCTGTCTGTGGCTGTCAGCAGTAGCAGCCCTGGGAGCTGGTGACAGAGAAGACAAGTCCATGTCTTTATATCTGCTTGCACCTCCTCCCCATTGCTGCCAGCTGTCCTGGGAAGCAGTGCTTTTCTATGGAATGGTTGCATCCTCTAGGAGAGAGGGAAGGTGGCAGTGGAGGAGTGATGTCAGAGTTGTCATGTATGGAGAGGCTGGAAAGCTGTGGTGTCCTGTCACAGGGGACCAGCAGGGAGATCTGTTCTTCCCTCCCTGTGTCCCCCCAGGTCATCTGTGACCTTGCAGGCTCTCTGCATATTCTACACACTTTTTACATTGTCCCAGATGTTTTTGCTTTATTGTCTTTTGGGTGCCTTTCTGTGAGGTCTCTAAAAATGCTGGAGGTGGAAATAAACAGGTATTTTTGTAAGCAGTTGTTCAGTATTTAAGCACAACCTAGGAGGCAAGTGTATCTCCAGAGAGAAGGGGAAGAGAGAAAAGGAGATAGGGAAATTAAGCAGACCTTGTCTTGACATGGATGAGATGGAATCACCTGAAAAATAAGCATAAACCCAGGCTCAGTATGTGATAGCACAAGGCACGTGATGGATGGTCTGGCCTGATCTCCATCAGGAGCTGTTAATCTCGCAACCTTGCTTGGACACCCCACACATGGTATGCTGCAACTTTTTTTTTTTTCTTTCTCTGCAGTGTTATGCTTGGGAAGATCTACATTTTGGATGAAACCTCAATGTTTGAAATTGCAAAAAAATGAAGGAAGAGATAACAAGGTGGGGTAGGAAGTTCCAGGAGACAGACAAACTGGTTACAAACAGGTTTTAAAGAAGCCTGTTCAAAGCTCTTCCCAGTTAGAAAACCTGCTTTGTTGATTATTTGATTGCACCATCCTAGTGGTAGATCTTCCTCCTGGTAGCAGATGTGTCTGGATTATAACTACTACTGTCAAATGGGTGGCCTTTGCCTAGAAGGTATTCACTTGACTCTGCATTCTTACCTGCATTGTGAAAATTAAATTAATTCTCAATTCATTGGGGTCTTTCCTTGTCCCACCAGGATTGAGACACCATGACTGCAGGGTGGCTTTCCCCACTCTGCAGTGTTTGCCTTGCTGTCTCTCTCAATTGCTACTTAAAGCAGCAATCTCAGACTTATTATTTCTCTCTGTTCCACCATTTGGCCCATTTGTAAGCCAACCCTCCTACTTGCAAGGCACTGCTGTGCTGCCTCCACAAACCAGCCTGCTCCCTAAGCCTCTGCAGGAAGGGGTGTGGGGAAGTGAGGTCCCCAGCTCCAAGTCCCACCAGGAGAGATGCTGCAGCTCACCTGCAATGCCCATCCAGCTACACTGATTTTTGACCCCCCCCCCCAGGCCCTCTCTGTGGAGGTGAAGCTAATGAAGTGGTGGATCTAAGACAGCAGATAGGCAGTTGCAGCTCTTAAAAAACACTGCTAGTTCTGTAGCCCTCTCCTGGAGGTTGGAAGTTTTCCCATACATTTCTGACTCCTTTGGTCTATGAATCAGGAGCAGAACATGATGTTTATTTGAAATGACATTTCAGAAATGGCTCTGGACAAGCCTGTGATCACTCTTACCACTTACATAAGACACCAATAACCTCACAACACTGTTCTTGCTAAAGGACATCCTACAGGGAGCAAACATGCAACATACTCAGATCCTCAGACTGATGGGAAGGTCAGGCCAAGGCTGAAAATACCATGGGAGGATAGTGCCCTGGAGCTGAAAATGTCACTGCTGGGCAAAGAGGGGCCAAGCAGTGGTCACGACCAGTGTGTGGCAGGCAGCACGTGTTCTGGTAGGAGCAGTGCAATAAATCACAGGGCAGACAGCCTGCTTGATGGGGGGGAGATACCAGTGCCCATCAGGAAGAGCTGCTGCTCTGCAGGCTCAGGAGCAGGTGACAAGTGAGCTCAGCATCAAGACAAATGTCTTGTCCCTGAGGTGGGGTGAGCCCTGAAGTGCAGGAGGGCTGAGACTGCCCCCAGCCATGCCAGCAGCCACAGCAGGGCCTCCTTGCTGACCCAGGGCTACGTGACAGGATGGGGGACAGAGGTGCTCCCCAGCTCATGGGGTGCAAAATTAGGCCCACATCACAGGAATGAACCTTTTCTGACCCTCCTGTTGCCGTGTCTCCATTCAGCAAGGGAAGAATAGCCTGAGTTGCCTCCAGTTGCTCTTCAGTCTCTTGGCTCTCCTTTTGGGTCATGCTGAGGCCAAAGACAAGAGCTGGTGCTTATGTGCTTCTCAGTTGTGCTGGACCCAGATCTCCAACAGAGCAGGAGCCAACTTGTGGAAGTGTACAAGTCCAAGGAGAAGCTTTGCCAGCACTTGCATGGCTCTAGATTTGCTTCCTGAAGTTCCATCACCTGCTCCTCCCCCTGTGCACAGATTCGTTGCCTGCGTCTTCACGTTTGCAGTGATGTTACCTGAAAGACTTTTCTTACTCATTCTGTATCTGCCTTACCCCAAGTTTCATCCTGTCCTGTCTGTTCACACCTCTGCTTCCAGAACAAAGTGCAGACTGGGACTAAGAGTCTGCAGAGTTGCTATTTGCAACTCCAGAGACAAAATAGGTGCAAAATGGTGGGATCTGTGCCACCTCAGGGGAGGAAGGGCCAGGTTGCTGCTTCCTGTCTCCAGCTCTACAGGCTCCCGCTGTGGTGTGTGCTTACACCAGTAAATCCAGATTGGATTTGGACATTTCACTGGGTAAAAAGCTTAGTTCCTGGATACATACCTGGTGCAATAGAAAGGACAGATGGGGCTTCCCCACTAATTAGGGGGTCCTGAGACATGCACTGGTTTAAGCTTTCAGTACAAGGCTTCTTGCACCTCCTTTTATGACATCTTCTCACTGCTGAACACTCACAACAAGATCCAGCCTCAACTGCAACCCAGATACCACCAAATGTTGTCTGTGTGCCATCTCCCACCATGGGGGGGGGGGTCAGCATTTTTAGAGACCTCACCACGTTGTGTGAGACAGCAGGAAGCTGCAAGTTCTGTCTCACCCCCGGGGCAGCCCAGCCTCTCCTCTGCATCCTGCAGCCCAGAGGTGAGGATGGAAGGCAGGAGAGGGATTTGCTGCAGGTTCGTTCCTCTCCGGGTGGCTCGGGAGGGGAAAAGCTGCCGAGGTGACCCGTGAGACCTCGTTTACCCCTCGGCGCTGTAGCCACCCGGGCTAGTAGCCGCAGTGATCCTGGGTGCCCTCCCCGAGCTCGGCGTGGCCACCAGAGGTCATGGTGCTCCCAGGCATGGCCGGGGGGAATCCCGGGGATGCAGCTACCGAGCTTACCGAATTGAAACTCTCCAAGCTGGCCAGAGGGTTGCTTCTGGTTTAAAATACAGAGGTGCGGCAAACAGCTCTAATAAAACTTACTCAGCGGCTACTTAAGTGTAGTAATTCTCAACCTAAAACAGTTTTAGCAGCCGGCACAGTTTGAGGACATAAGTTTATCTGAAACAAGAGCTTGGAATGGAACTTGGGTTTGGACTGAGAGAAGTGGCTGCCAGTGAAAGTGTCAAATCACCTTCCCTGGAGGGAGTTAGAAGCTGTGTAGATGTGGTACACAGGGACACGGTTCAGTGGTGGTCTTGGCAGTGCTGGGTTAATAGCTGATCATCTTCAAAGCCTTTTCCAGACAAAATGATCCTGATTCTAGGAGCTGTGCTGGTTCTGAGGATGCAGCTGGTGAGCTTGAGCCCATAGGAGAGCACGTCCATCCTCTGGTGCATCCCCTTGGCATGCCCACAGTGGTCCCTCTTAGTGTGCTCCTGCCTGGGGGCCTACAAAATCCTGGGGTTTCTGTTGCCTACTTGTTGGGCAGCAAACATGCCTGGGTGGCTGGGTTCCCCAGGGAAGAGGGCAGTGTCACACCTTGCGCTTGTTCACTGTGTGCTTTGCAAGTCCACAGAATTGTCTGCATTTACAGCAGCCACGTCAGACACCTGGCAGCTTCCAAAAGATGCCTTTTATCCAGAGCTACTCTCCAGACATGCACTCTGAGGCTGGTTCCATCACCACACAAATGTCTGACTTGGCCATCTCGGGAGTGCTCCTCCTGTGCACACAGTGAGTGTGTGAGTGCCTGAGCTGCTGGAGTGCCCTGATGTGATTACTGGGGGACTTGAGACAGTTTCCTGATGAAGTTTCATTTATGTTTGAGTCACATCTGCCTTTTGCTCTGGGAGTCTCCTGCTTTGACCTCTGCAGACAGCAGGAAAGACCAAGTGAGAAATTCCCTTTGCATCTCTGCTTTTACCCCTGAAATACAGCTTGCACCAGGGGCTGGCTACACAGCATCATGCTTCACCCTTCAGCTGTTGGAATACTCCTGGTTATGCTCCCAGCTCCTCATCAGAGCTTTGTGCCAACTCCTGACTGAGCAGATAATGCAACTGCTACTCTTTCTTCCTCTGTTGCTTCATGGTATGCAACAGGACGTTAGTCAAAACAGTTGCTTCCAGGTACCTGCTGGTTTAGGAATCTACAAATACCTATTACTTGCAGATTTGCTGCTGTATTTCCCTGAAGAATCTACCAAATGGAGTGTCAGGACAACAGGAGTGATGATGTAGCACATCTCTCCATCTCTGAGAAAGTACCAGGCCTGACAGCAGCTGTAAATCAGCATGAGACAGGGAACTTCACAGATGATCCCTGCATTGTGCCACTGCCACTTCTTACATCCAGCCCCTCTGCCAGCAGAGGAAAGCAGGACCCCTTTCCTTGGAGGATGCTAGTGAAGACATGCTTCTAAGTTCCTGTTTTGCCTGGCATTCAGCAGCATGTATGAGCTGGCTGCAGGTCTGGGGGCCTGCCCCAGCTGTCTGCTCACACAGGGTGCCCATCACCCATTCCTGACAGTGGCTGTAGTGCTGCTTGGAAGGAAGGAGCAAGCTTGGAGGGAAGAGCATTCTTGCAGTGCTCAGTTTCTTCCTGCATCTCTGTCTCTAGTTTTCCAGGCAGATTTCCAGGCATGTGTGTATGTCTTGCATCTATCTGGGCCCCAAAGAAACACTTGAGTCCTAGACTCCTCAGGGAAGAAACAGAGGGAGGGAAATACCCAGCTCCAGTGTCCTGTCTCTTGCAAGGTCTCAAACCATGCATGTGCCACATGTCTGCTTTCCACTGCAGCCCCTTGTGCCCAGGTCCCTTGCACACATGTGAACACAGAGCAAAACACTTTCAGACCTTCACCTCTGCCATAGAGATGGTTTTTGTCCAAAGAACAAGAGCAAGGGGGAGGCACAGACTCAGCTGCCAGGATGAATTCTGCCAGTTGCAGAAGTCAGGACTCACTCCCCTAGTCGTAAAATTAAAAATGAGTTAAACATCCAGCAGGTGCTAATGGAAGGCATGAACCCTGCCAACCACAAGCCTTGGAAGAGGTACAAGCTAAACACAGACAGGAAATCCCCCACCCAGCCAGGACCTGGAAGTTGCCTGCACCTGAAAGAGAAGTAACTGGGAATGGTTTACTTTAGGTAAATTATCTGCAAATGACTGAATGTGAGTGACATTCATTCCCTTAGCCCCACAGTAATGTTATCAGAGGAGTGAAAAATCAACCCTAGATATCTCCCCTGACCACTTTCCCCTAACTGGTGGGTTCTCTCATCTCTGAAGACCTGACCCTAGTTTTCTTGTGTCAATGACACTTCATCATGATGCAGGTGTCAAAGGAGCACTTCTGCCAGCTGGTACCTCTCTATACAGCTGGATCAGTCTCAGGGCTTTCAGGGCTGGCTGAGGCATGAGGAAAGGGAATCATGTCCATGATCTGCAAGACAGGCCAAAGTAGAACTGGGCTGTGATATTTCAAGGAAGGCTGCTTATATAAAATGTCTTTGCTTCCATCTGTACTATTCCTTCACAGAGATCTAAAACCTGACAAAGGTTACAGGGCAGCAGATAGAGGTGCATAAATTACAGAAAAGGCAAAACAGCCCTAACATGGCAAATAATCACAGGGAGAGAGCTGGCTGGGATAGCAATCCCATACTCTCCTCTGTGGCATCCCATCTCACCCTGCCTGAATCTTTGCTGGAGTAACACAGCTTTTCTGATATCCACACACTCTTACTAGTAGTCAATTTTTCATTTCCCGGTTCACACACCTCCCCTGCCCCAGCATGCCCTTGTCAGTTCAGACTGGCTCCAGCTCACTCCACGTGTATTTATCTTGCAGAAACAATCAATCCCTTACATTTTCTGGTTTGTGGGTGTTCTTCCATCTGGCACCTGGCTCCATTACAGGTTGTTGTATTACGTGACCTCCCTGTCCTCCTGGAGACTCTGCTATGGCTCCCAGCTCTGTGCATGGGCACCAGCAGCCAGGTGTTGGGCCCTGCAATAGAAGGGGGAAGGACTGTGTCCTTACAGTGACCCCCCCTGCTTTGTCTTTACAATGGTCACTCACTCCTGCTTTCTGGGTATGCTTTGGTTGGGAAGTGGGGGCTCATTTGGGCTGTCTGCTGACAAAGATGGACTGGGCCAGCTGAATTTCAGAGTTCTGTGGGAGAAAGGCTTTTGGCTAGTGCCACAGATGGGATGTGAAACTGATCAGAGAGACACCAAGTGTACACATTTTCCCGTGTCATCTTTTCAGCACAGAAACCACTCACTGTGAATAAAGAGAAAAGAATAACTCAAGGCCTCCAGAGACAGAGGCTGCGGTGGTGACGAGCAATGTTTCCTACAAGAGGTATGAGCTTGGTTTAGTTATCTAATCCTCAGTGTACCAAGGGAGAATATTTACATTGCAAAGTGTTCCTTGTACACCAAAGGCTCTATGTGAGGCAATTAGTAAGTATTTTTAAAGCTTTCCAAATAAACTTCAAAGCAGGAGCACTTCCCATAGGCAGGGAAGGGCTGGCTGGGAGCAGGAGCTCTGAATGCCACCTGCTCACCACTTCCTTCCTGCTGCCAGGGCTCTCCCCCCAGAGTGGGCTTCTCCTGCCTTTGTTTCCTAGCAAACAGTCTGCTGAGTCACGAGAAAGCTCTAGAAACAAACCAAATATTGAAAAAAGGGACTGGAGCAGCAGGCCACAAAGCAGAGGCTGGCAGTTACACAGCTCCCAAGCCTGATGCCAGGAGCAAAGACAGTCTCACCTCCCTCCCTGATACCCTTACTTGTCCCAGGAGCAGGGGCTGTTCCTGTCTGATGAGGCCAGAGCATCAGGGCGTATGGTTTAAATAGGCAGAACAGAAAAGAGAGGGAAAGGACTCCTGCTCTGCCACCCCACTGGCTCTCTGCCCCCAGGAGAGGAGCTCTTCACACACATCCACACTTCACACATCCCTTTCCATACAGGGAAATGTCCCCTGTGGCTTCCCACATCACAGCTGGTTTCTGTGAGCACTGGCAGGGTAAGCCAGGAAAAGCTCTGGATGGCATCATGGGCCAAGCTTTGTTTTTCATCACATGCCTTTACTTTCCCAAACTACTTCAAATTCAGTGAATTAAAAATTGCAAATTAATTGTACAAGGTAAAATGTAAAACTCAAATTGTACCTCTTTAGGTGAGATGCCTTGTGTCAGTGCCAAGATCCAATTTGCTTTCCTTCAGGAACTAAGGGTATTATTACCAATGCTCCCACCTTCTCCCAGTGAAACTCACTCCTGGCTCAGGACACCCCTGTGTTTCTCTGCTGCAGGGCCCACTTAGGATAACCCTAGGCCCAGTATAGTTACAGAAACATGTGTCTTTTGGAACATAATTGACCCTTTGGGACTGACACAGCACGAAGATGAAATTAAGAAAAGCAAAACCACATTGCAAATATTTGGGCAATATCCTCTTGGCACATAATTGCTTGTTTTGTGACCTAAAAAACAGTATTTCTTACAGGGCTCCACACAGGGACAGGTTACTTAAACTATTTATAGCTGCTTTGATCCTTTCTGCAATCGAGGTGGTGATATACAGATCAACCAAATGTGACATAATTCTTCATGCCGCCACCTTGAGCTGTGCCTCATGTGACCTACCAGCTCCTGGTAGTTGCTGCAGGCACACTTTATCATCTCCATCTATTGCAGACTTCGAAGAGGTCCCTCCCTAGTGCAGAGGATGCTTGAGAAACGGAGGGTATCAGGGGTTGTGTCATCAGCCTTTGATGAGGGGGTGAGGGAAGTTCATCTTGGCAGTATTTTTCCACTTGCTCTCCTACCAGCAGCTGGTAACTTGGCTGCTAAGACACGTATGATCCTTGGAGGCTGATCCTTGCAGCGCCAGAGGTCAGGTTTGGCTGGGAATACCTCAGTGGTTTGGTGATGCTAATGCAAAATGAGTTATTTCCAGAGATCTCCGATGTTGCTTTCTTCCAGAAAGCACCTGCAGCTGAATTGGAATGGACCTCTATGATACATATTCAGTAATTTGTGTTAAGAGTCACTGAAGGTGTCAGGAAAACACCTGGGTTAAAGGGTTAAAGTCCATAGGACCAAAACTCCAGAGCTGGCAGTCTCCCACACAGTGGGAATCCTAAAGAACATTTTCTATTTTGATATTGTAGTTGCTTTGTTGCCATAATATTAGTGTATTTCATTTTGAAAATGGTGACAATATTTGTCTGTCAAAAGGTAGAAATGATATTTTGCATGTAAGATCTGAGACAGTATTAAAAATAACTGTGAAAGAAATAAATTATAACACAAAGAAATTATGAAAAGTACTGTGTTTGGAGGCAAAGGGAGCAGTCCCTATGAAAAGGAAACCTGAAGAGAAGAACAGGGTGAATACCCTGCACAGGAGAGTGTCTGGGAAGCCAAGAGGCTGGCTGAGGAGCAGATGGACCTGTCCTGGTCACCACTGGTACACACGTGCACCATGACGTGAAAGATGAGTGTGCTCCTGCACTGAGTCTTGATCCCAGCCTGCAGCCTGCCCCTCAGCTTCCTGCCCCAGGAGAACATTTTGCCTTGAGCAAGTGTTTCTGCTTCTCAGGGGGTAAAGGCTGGAATAGAAAATGTCATTTTTAAACTTTTCTATCCAGAAGACAAGCTAGAGCTGGCATCCTGGGAGCAAGGGCTTGACTCCTGTGTGTGGTACCAGATCTGGTGAGAGATGAGGGACTGGAGGGAGCAGGCAGGGCCTGAGAGAGATCTCTCTGCCCTTATTACCATGGGGGCAGGAAAACAGGCAGAAGGGGACTGACGGTCTCCTAGGAAGGCTGAAGCCATGGGTAGAAGGGGAAGAACTTGCATCCAGGTCTAGATCACAGATACACCAGGTTCTGCTGCTCAGGTGTGAGGATGTCAAGGATGTTTTGAAGCCTGGGACAAGCTGCAGGCTTTCTGGACCCTGACTTAGTGGAATGATCTAGTCCCATTTTGATCCAAAGCAAAAGAAACCTGGAAAAGGCTCCTCTTTGAGATTCTACTGCCATTGCAACAGTGAGGATCAACGTGGAACTTCCAGCATGGATCTTCTGCTTGTGAAATCCTGGCCTTTCACAGCCTGTGTTCCCTTCTGAGCCTCTTCTGTAGTTTAATTATTTTAAAGGTACAGTTACATATACAGGGGAGTTCTCCCTCTTCCTGCCTAAGAAATTATGTGACACATAAGCAAAAGAGGCCCCAAATAGCACATCTGAAACAAACTACATTAAGTGGCCTGTTTCCCCAAAATGACACTTCCCATAAATATTTTCTCCTCTCATTTCCTGTGTTCTACTTGTTACGTTATTTGTTTAAGTCAAATCACCATGTGGCAACTGCAAACATACATAATGTGACTGCAGCTGCCCTGGGAGCAAGAGAAACTGCATGGACAAGACAGACAAGTAAGTGGAAATGGAAACCACTGATAGGGCAAAGTACAAACTGATAAAGCAATTGAACGCCCTCTCCTTTCCTGCCTGGCAATGGGCTGTGTTGGTAAATTTCCCTTTAACATGGGTGACAGCAACCTGCTTTAGGAAGATTGTTTTTTTTATTTTTTTTAAAGACCAGAGGGGACAGTGCTGGGGCTAACGTGACAGAGTCCAAGGCACATCTGCTCCTGACTCATTGCCTCTGATGTCATCCCTGCTATTGGCACGAAAAGAGAAGAAGAGCAGCCAGTTCAGCCAGGACAGAGGCAATTTCTGACTTAAAAAGGGTGGGATGACATACACCAAACTCAGGAAGGCAGTGGTGTCTGGTCTCTCTGACCACCTCCCCATGAAAACTCCCTCTCCCATCCCACAAGAAACAACTGAGACAAATCCTCTTTTCCAGCTTGGGTACAAGCAGCTGCCATGCCCTGCACAGTCTCTCTACAAGGCTTCATCATGTTTAGTGAAGGGGAAAGACCTTTGCACTGAGCCAGGGAGGTATCCACCCGAGACAGAGAGGAATGTTTTGCTGGGAGTATTTTAACATCCAAGTGGTTGCTAGAGGAAGGCCCTGAGTGTGAGTGATGTGTCTGCAGGCCCTCGTCTCATCCCTGCTGCTCCTGGAGATGTTTGCACCTCCTTCTGCTCCTGTCTCTGGAATGAGCAACACTATCTTTATTCCAGATGGCCTTAGGGCCACACGTGTGCCTGTGTCTGAGTGCCAGCCCTGTAGAGTCCCCACAGCAGCAGCAAACCTGTCCCTGTGCTGCTCTGCTTGTGCACATGATTTCTGCCAGTGCTGGCTGTTCCCAGGGCTGCACCATACCCATCTGCACCAGCCACATCTCAAGACAAAGACTGACACTGCTGGCTCCTCTGTGAAGGTGCTCTGGAGCTTGCACACAGTTTTTAATTAAGATTAAACTCCATCCCCCAGACTAATGGCTGCATGCCACTTCAAGGGAGACAGTGTTTTTAAAGTATCTCCTTTTCTCTCTTGTCCCCAACAGGTCAGAGGCTTCTTCAGTTGTCATCTTTGTTCCCAGTGATTTCCTTTCTCCCTTTTTCATGAAGCAGCAATTTCCAGCACTGGCATATCCTCTGCAGCCCACAGGCAGCATCAAAGGGGTGATGAGCTGTGTCGTGTCCTGTAGGAATGCCCTGGGCAGGGAGCAGCAGGAGGGGATGGAATGCACCTGTTTTATTGAAGCTGTGTTCACATCCAGCAGCAGATTCTGTCTCGCTCTGATAAAACCGTTCAGCAGAGTGGCTCTTCTGGAATGGCTCCTGGAAGGGCTTGTCCAAACAGCAGTGAGGGAACATCAAAAGGTGCAGTGATCACCCACAGATAAGCACCCCAAGTGTCTGATCCTCAGCTACCCCCAGGCAAGGCTCAGTGGTTGTCTGCCAGTGCTGGGCTCTCTCCAGAGCTCTCCTGTTCACCAGAGCCTCTTTCTGTGCACATGGTGAATGGTAACTGACTGCCAGGCAGGAAGGTTTGCTATCCAAGAGTGACTTCTCTGATAGCCTTGGGTGGGAAACTTTTGAGCAAAGAAAGGACTGGGAAGGCAGACCTGGGTCAGGACCCAGCTGCAGTGACCCAGCACAGGGGGAAGTGTGTGTGCATCAACCACCTCGCAGTAATTATAGCAACAGATGACTCAAGATCAAAGTGTCTTTGTGAATGATGTGGCAAAGCAAATGTATGGAAATCTGAGCTTTGTTATCTCTTCATCTGTCTTTAATGCTAACTTCTGTCCAGCTTTAACCTGCCCTGGGAAAACATCTCAGCTTCCAGGCTGAGACAGACCCTGAGAGCCACCTGGTCCCCCCAGCTCCTCTCCTTGGTGTGCCCTTTGGGGCCTGATCCCCAGAGCCCCTCTCTGTGCAGGAGGCTGCCTTGCTGTCCCTGGAAGTCACCAGAGCTCTGTGCTGACACAGGGTGGTTGCTGCTCTCCCCTCCCATTATCTGCTGCTCCTCTGCTGGCTGTAGCCCTGCTCCTCCAGAGCTGGTTCCTGACCCAGCTTCTCCCAGCCTTGCCCAGCCACAGGGCTGGACTCCAACAAGGGTATGAGAGGAAGGCTCCTGTATTCAGGGTGACACAGGTGACAGCCAGTGGCTGACCAGCACATGGAGAAGGGACCATTTGCCCAGCCCTTTGAATACCCCACAATCCTCTTCATTCATTCAGGTACTATCTGCTTCATCTTTCTGTCAGGTACTCTCCTGTCAGCTTCTCACAAGTGTTTACCCTGTATTTTCACATTAGTTAACTACCTTGCCCATGGTGCCAAGCTCCAGTCATTACCCACACCAGGTGTTCTTTTTGTTCCATTGATCTGTATGTGCTGCACAGGGACACCTCCTCTCTGCACAACCTACTTTGGACAGCACCACACACACCTGGGGAGATCTTTCCAAGCCCTCGAACGCTCTACAACTCTCCTGCTCCTTAGTCTAGTTCCCAGCAGTTTCCCATCCTTACTTTCAGATCCCTTTTATTTGCACTAATGCAATAAAATACTTCTTTTCCCTTCTTTGTCTTTATAATGTGATTTTTGCTACAACCCTACACACACAAGGAGTAGGAGAACCCTTGGTCTTAGCTTAAAACACAACACAGGATAAAATCCTGCCAGAGGAGTAACTTGCTGACTGAGAGTGCCAATGAGAACCTCAGCCACCCTTGTCTGTGTCCCCCAGAGGCCAACCACCAGCAGCTTTGTTCCAAAGGTCCCTTGTCTGAGCTGCCATGCAGGGAACAGGAGTAAATCCCTTTTAGGGACACAGTGAGAAAGGATTGTGATGATCAGTTTGCTTTGTTGCTTCTGTCATAGGCTATTGACCTGCCTCACCCTGTGCTGCAGCATGTCGGGGATGATTGGTTCTCCAGCAGAGGTTAGAGGAAATGAGGCAGGAAGAGGTTTTCTAAAGCTGAGAGCAGTCACTGCACGTGCTGGTCTCTCGTGTGTTTGCACACAGGCTCCAGGCATCTTTCCTGCATAGTTCCTGGCTAAAGGTGTTAGAGTCACAAGCAGCAGAGTGTGGAGAGAAGGCTGGGGGTTAGGTGGAGAGAATGAATCCTCACTTAGAAAGCATTCCCTGGATGTCCCTGTGACAGTCTAGATCTCTCTTATGACCTGTGTTGCCCTGACTTGGTGGTTTAATTCCAAGGGTGTCTCCATATCCAGTGCCTCCTGCACAGTTACCATGGGGCAAAGATGACCACGTTGGGTAAAGTTTAGAGGTGCCACCCAGGACAAGGGACAGGATTTCCCAAACTGCATCAGGCATCTAGATTCTTCATTGCTTATCCTGAGATGCTGTGCTGCTCCTACACACTTATTTCTCAGTAGAGAGGTTTAATTATCGGGTTGCAAAGCTCCTGAGGGTCTTATAAAAATGGAACTGGAAAAGCAAAGTATTGTGATGCACTGTGACTCCATAAACCATGATAGGTTGCTACCCAGTGATCTGCTCAGTCCAGAAGAAGTCTGTCACCAAAACCAGCTGCCCAACATGCATGTGTGTTTTGGTTGCTATCATCAAAGGCTACCAGATGAACAGGCAATTCATTATCATTCAGGTTACCACTTTGAGTGTTATAATTTGAGTTTCTTAAAAGCTTAATCTTTCTGTCCCTGGGATCCCATCTGCCTGATGAGGAACAATTAGATTATCCAGTGGTGAAACACTGGAGGATTACTGAAACTTGCACTGCCCTGGAGTTCTAATTGACTGAAGTGTTTAAACACATGCCTGACTTAAAACATGTGGGCACTCTCATTCTTGCCACAGGAGCTACCACTGCTTTTTACACAATGCCAAGAAAGGTTAACTATCAAAAACATATTTGATCATTTCTTAACCTCAGTTCCTCACATGTCCTGCTCAAAATCCCTCATTAGAAAGTGCTGAGTGCTTAATCAGCCCTTGAAAATAAGCAGAGCTTTAGCAACATCTTTTTTTCTCTCATCCCACCCTTCCAGTTCTCCTTTCCCACTGTGAGCCATTGGCTGCAGACAGTGGGGGTTCAGAATGTGCCCTGTCCTTGCTACCTGTGGGTAGGACCAGGAT
The DNA here is from genome assembly GCA_023637945.1 of Phaethornis superciliosus. NCBI lineage: Eukaryota > Metazoa > Chordata > Aves > Apodiformes > Trochilidae > Phaethornis > Phaethornis superciliosus. The sequence goes on from JAJQWJ010000005.1 coordinate 943,707, forward strand.
ACAGATGTGTTCCTACACCCAGACTCCCAGACACTCCTGCAGTGTTGGTTGCCTTTCCTGAGCCCTGTGGCAGAGCACCCACAAGGTGTTTGCACAGAGGAGCAGGGATGGCTGGACTTGGTGCTCTGGGCCTTCCTCTCACTGCCCATGGCTGTCAACCAGGAGCACTTTGTGTAAGGCATATTCATTGCTCTGATAAATGTCATGATCCAGGAATGCTGCTACTGCTCAGGCAGCTGCCAGCTGGCCAAAGCAACTGCAGGTGTGTATCTTTTTATTTGTTTATATATGTAAATCCAGTCCAAGGTCTCAAACAATTAAGTCATGCGAGGCAAGGCATGTGACAGTGGTTAGGTAAACAGCAATGGGCAGACGAGTGACAGGAGGAAGGCATTTCAAAGTGGCAACTGTGAGTTAAATCATGTTGGAGTTGGGTAACCTGGATTTAGGGGAGAGGTTGGAAAGGAAGGGCGTAGCACTGGGAAAGGAGTTCTTTCTCTTTTTTTCCTCTGGAAAGGTCCTTGATCCTCAGGCTTGGACTTTTGTTTTACACCCACTACTGCAGGGTTGATGTGTGCATCATCAGTGATGTGTGTCATTGCAGAGGGTTCTGACTGACACTCAGAGAAAGCCACCAGTCACTGGGGTGGGCTGCAGGTTCTGAGGTGTGCTCCCAGCACAAGCTGTGCTCTGCTCTGCTCTGCTCTCCTCTCCTTTCCTCTCCACTCCACTCCACTCCACTCCACTCCACTGGACCTTTACAGAACTCCAAAGCATTGGAAAATACCCTCTTCACTGCCAAGTGGATTTGAAGTCATAACTTCCCCAGCCATCGTGTCTGATTTGCAGTTGTGTGCACAAACAAATGAGTTAACCATGCACTGACTGTGCTTCAAATTAAATGCTCCTGGGTCATGGTCTTTTTAAAAAAAAAAAAACAAACCAACACAAAAAACCTGTCTGTAGCAATGCTGACCTGATCTTCAGGGAGATGAGTAGGGATTTCTGCACTGACTTTGGGAGAGCTAGACCATGCCCTTACACACAAACCAGCCCAGTGGCAAACATCAAATGATGCTGTTCCCTAGCAGTCTACTGATGTTATCACCAGTTCTTTGAGTACTTAGAAAGAGCAAGATCCTACAATGACAAACCACTACATTTGCTGAGGTACATAAAGTAAAACAAACAAAAAACCCAACCCCAAAACAAACAAAAAAACACAGTAAAAACAAAAAAACTTTCCCAAACAACAACAACAACAACAACAATAATAATAATAATAATAATAATAATAATAATAATAATAATAATAATGTGCATTTCACACCTAGTTTGTCATGGACCAAGCACCTTACAGACAATTTGTTCATGATGTGCCAAACATCAAGGACTATGGTCCATCATGGGAAACAGACAAAAAAGAGCCAAAAAATCATGCCTAGAGAGGAAAACTGCACCATTAAAAATGAATCATTACCTTATACATACAAGTCTAAATCAGTACCACGTTTACTAAGCTTTGAGGTATACAATTCCAGGGAACAATGGAAAGCTTACTTTAAATTAATTGACATTGTTATTTCTGCATTGTTATTTCTGAGTTTATTGTCAGTGGCTGCTTTCATCCAGAGACTAAATGCTGTTTATAGCACTGCCACACAGCCCTGGAACAGACAGTAATTGTTTCACCTTTGCTCACTGCTGGCTTTGTAGAAATTAAATATTTGCATTTTTGCTGTGAGCATTTTTCTTCTAGGCATAAGGTTAATACAAAACCAGTACAAAGAACCAGGTCTGAATTTCTGACACCGAGTGTCATTTTGGCCTGTTGGTTTTTGCAGAAGGGATTTCCAAACTATTAAACTCAGATTCATCAAATCAGGTGCTTTTCTGAGTCCATAATAAATCAGCAAGTTGGATGTAAAGCATGTGTGTTAAAACCAAATTTATGCCTAAAACCAGTCAAATGGATAGCAGGAAGAGTGCAGACACTCAGCAGGGATGCATGCTGACACTGCCATGGCCCTGCAGGAAGGGAAGCTGGGGCAGGAAAACACAGTGTGTTTAACCTGGAGTGGGATAAATGAATTAACAGGATTCTACACCATGTTTGTTTGCTGTGCCAGTGCACTAGGAATTACTTTCCAGTCCTGTATTCCTACACAAAGCCTGAAATACATATTAAGTCATCTAGATAAAAGTGCTCCCTGACCTCACTGGATGTTGCACAGACATGGCATGGGGTGAAAAAAAAGTCAGGCTGTCTGCGTTTAAAGTTTACTCATTATATATTTCCACTAACACAATTCACACACATGGCACTGATGTATGTAAATGTTGACCTAAATTTTGAGGTCTGATTGGAGGCTTTTGCTCCAACTTGCTGCATTGCTTTGGCCATTTCCCTGCCGGATGCCCCTGGCAGTTCTCCCTGAGAAGAGTAGCCACTCCAGATATAGAAAGAGGCTAAGAGAGTTGAGCAATCTGCCCTGTAGAGTTCTTTGCCCTGTCATCACCAGGCCCTATGATTTCATTCAATTACCAAGTCCTATTACACGTGGCACTTTGGACTGATTGCCTCTTGGCTTTTGCAGAGTTGTTAGACAGAGGGGGGAAGGATTTTTTTTGTTTGGTTGTTGTTCTGCTCTGAACTCCCCCAAGTCCTTGGTGTCAGAACTGTCACACTGTCTCTGCTTGCTTGTCCTGCACCCGAGGTGTGTGGGCACAGGGCTGGCCCTGGGGAAGAGCCCCATCACACACCTGCACTGTGGGTCACCTGGGGATGCTGCTGCCTGGTTGCTCCCTGCTGAGGAGGTCAGGGCCCAGCTTGCTGGGGGAAGGTGATCCTCTAAGATGTCACTGCACTGATGGGAATGATAGGAAGGGTGTTGATAAATGGCATGGGGCTCACGTGGGGAGCACAGGTGGGGATGCTGGACAACCCCCCAGCCCCACTGACACTGGTCATGTGTGAGTTTGTGGAAGCCAGCTTTATGCCTGAGGCAAGAAACATCATGTAAGCATACAGAAGTGAAGTCTTACTTCCACATTTGCATCACCCCAGGTCTGGTCACCCTCTTTTCATAGTTATCAGAGGGCCAACAGACTCAACCAGGTTGGCTGCAAGCCCCTGCCTACTGCACAACCTCCCATAAGGCAACTTTACCAGTACCTGCAAATCCAGTTCAGCCCCTGGAAAAATCTGAGAGGAGCAGTGGCACAGACCAGGCTGCAGGGTGGAGGCTCTTCTCCCCTAGCCAGCTTCAATTGTTTCTTGTGTAATGGTGCCAATGAAGTTTTGTAACTCCCTCACATACTGGGAGGATTCACTTGATCACAAGAGTAATTTCACTTTCTGGCATCTATCATCCATCAGAAATTCCAGGCCAGAGCTTTAAAAAGCAACTAGTCACTTAGGATCTCATGACTGCTACATGTTTAGATTGAGGTATCCTGGCAGGCATGCACAACCCTCCTCCCCAAACCTCCTCCTCAAAACAGACATCAAAACTGTGGGTTGCTCCAAAAGCTCTAGGCTGTGATGTGGAGTTAATGCTTGTCCAAGACGACTCACAAAAGCTCCTCTGGAACCAAGATGTCACCTCTGAGCCCCCAGATGAAGATCCCTGCCCAGGATTTCAGGGACCACACATGTCCTTCACTCAGCTTAGGGACCACACACAAGTTATAGGTGCAGTGCCACAGGCACAAGGGACAGAGTTTAGGGACACCTAAGGCCACCTGCAAGCATCAGCAGAGGCCACAAGCCCTGGCAGTGTCGACAAGTTTATGGCAACCCCAAAGCATGACCACTCTCAGCCTTGTGCCAAGCCTTGAAGCTCATACACCCAGCTGGCCAACACCTGAGGGGGGACAGGGACAGGGGGCAAGGCTAAACACAGAGGGTCTGATGAAAATTGTACATGTCTGTGCTCCTATTGCAGCTTCCTCCAGACACAGCTCACAGGGAGGTGCCAGGTGTCATCTCAAAACACTTTTCTCCAAGAAGTCATCAAAAACAACATGGCAAGGGGATGCCCAGAAGGTGCCTGTTGCCCTAGGCTGGCACTGACCTGCCTGCCTAGTTGGGTTTGTGGTCCAGGGGTCTGCTTTGAGGAATGTGGCTCCTTGCCCCCAAGGAACAAGTCCAGTCCTGGTGTTTCCTACCAGCTTATCTCCCTTCTCATGTCAGGCAGCTGCTCTGTGTGCTGTGGGTGACAGGCAAGCATCAGGTAATGGCTACTGGGCAGCCCCTGCATGGACAGGCAGACCACCAAATCAGTAACTGCTGACACTCAGAGCTGGTTCCTCTTTGGACACACTGGTCAAGACTGTGATTTCTTTGTGAGACTGTCCAGACAGTTCCTGCAGGGAAACCTAGCTAAGTAGCTCTGAGACCTTTCCATCCAGCAGGACTGACACTATTTGCCTGATGCTGCTACTGATGTGAACCCAGGGAGGCTCAGCAAATGTATCTTGCAGCTAAAGGTCTTTAGTTAACCTACAAAAAAGCCTTCTCTGAACCCCTGGTGAACTTTGCTCTACACCAGTCCAGGGCAAAATGGTACCTGCATCTATCTGTTCCACCCAGGCATACAATCAAATGGTGACTCACTGTCACATATTCTTATTCATGCATTTATTGCCCAGATAACTCTCCATTAAGCTAATGAATCACTCTTTTACACCCACCAAATGCATATCTAGGATGCTGCTGCTTTCTTCCAGCATAATTCAGGAATAGTACGAGGACAGAGCTTGGATCCTGAAAATGTACCTCCTCTAGAGAAGCCCTTCAAAGGGATCCAACACAGTTGGATCTGTGACCTCTGTCAGAGAGTCCCATTCAGCACACTCAGTGACAATACAGGGAGGCTTTTCCCACAAACCCCATTTAAAATCTTGTCTGCCGTTTAAAGGCAACTGGACCCCAGGTGGAGGAGGAGAAGACTGCTGCTGAGATACCTAAGGCTGCCAGGTTTGACTCAAATGTGTTTGTTGAACAATCATCCAGGGCACTTGCAGCTCAGACAATGTCTTTGATCTTTGCTTGTGACCTGAGTGCATGAGATCCCCAGCCACATGGGCTGCTCACCCAGAGTTCAGCTTACTTCAGGTTACTTCTGGCTCCCTGGATTGCTTCCTGACATATCAGAGACATATTCCTGACAAATAAGAATTGCCACTTCTTGCTACAATATTTCAAGGACTCACAGAAGACGGGGGTTTCTGAATGAGGCATGAATTGCTTCTTTCCCTGAAACAGGTTTTGTTCCTTCAGGGCAGAGAACAAAAGAAAAAAACAAAACATGATTTCATTTCATCCAACAAGCTCATAAATCCAATGGCAAATGAGAAAGTGTCTGTGATACACATTTCTGTGGGAATAATAGAGTTTCTATGCAGTACCAAGGTTAAAAGGCCCAGTCATTTATTTTTTACATGTTTGATGGGGTCTATAATGTGTAGCTGTAGTCAGATGCTCTTTTGATCACTTTCATCTGTGCTTTGTGGCTGAGGAGAGGAGCTGCTGAGCCTTGTCAATACAATAGCACCTTGGGTGTCAGAGAGGAGGGTGAGGGGAAAAGCTCTCTGGACTTTCACTCTGGTTCATGTTGCTGAGACAGGTCAGGAGTGTGGAACCAGAGGAGTTTCACACTGACCTTCCATCCTGCTGGACTGGTGGGTGCCCTCAGCCAGTGAGCTGACAGCTCCTTAGGTCACCAGCCAACTGGTGCAGCTTCTTAGGGCTTATCAAATTATTTGCATAAATACTGTGATCAGACCAAGGATGAAGGAAGGATGGGCTTGAGCTTTAGAATGACTTTTCCCTACAGTTTTCCTAGCCTCAGTCCTGCATTGCCTGTTTAAAGGACTTGCTCACTGAGGACTGATGATCCCAGATTTCCTCTGGATTGGTGTCTAGAGCTGGAGCCTGTGAGGTTTTTCAAGTTTCTACTTAGTGCAGGCACTGGGGAGATTTTGTTCTTTCTCCAGTGAGCTGTATTCCTACCCTGGAGATCCCTGAGGAGTGTCTGAGGGGAACCAAGAGAGACACATGTTGCTCAACAGCTAAGACTCACTTCCTTCAGAAACCCAGCTCAAGGTACAGAGCTGTGATGCAGTGTTATGGCAGGTCACACCAGGTTTCTGGACCACAAAGCACTTTGGCACATGAGCTTTAGGCAGCTTTCTCTTGAAAAAGGGGAGGAAGGTGTGCAAGGATGACCTTCATGGTCATGTCCCCTGTCAGCAGACAGAGTGCCGGGCAGTGTAGGACAGAGCTGTGACTCTGGCAGGCTCTCCATCCCTCTGTCCCTGACAGCTGCTTTCTCCTCACACTGGGACTCACTGCACATTAATCCCTGCAGAGAAACAAAGGGCATTTCCAGCCCCAGGATCTCTCTCTGGTCAGTTCAGGTCTGAATCTGCTGAGACTCTTCTTGAGGGTGCAAACCAGCTCATATGCACAGGTAGTGAAGCAGCTCCCACGGTTCCTGTCTATGGAAGCCCAGGCTCCTCACTGGGCTGCTGTAGCTTTTGCAAACATCTTTTGTTTCTTTTTCTGAACAACCAGGCCCATTTTAAAAATGCTGATCTCTTCTTGCTAGAAGCTTTGGCTAGTTCCCAGAACTTACAGAGGATCCCAGGCCTATCACCTCTGCTAAGAAAGAGTTCTTCTCACATCTGTTCAAAAGGGGAAGGATGTAATGTTGACCAGATTGAGTAAGAAATGTACTCTCCTCATTTCCAAGGCAGTTATTGGAATGTTCTCAGTATTCAGATGATAACTGATGTCTGTAGCAACTTGCTGAGTGATGTCCTGACTCACGCTCTGATAAAGTGATGTGTTTGAAGTTTCTGAAGGCAGTACCTTGCTATTATTTCCTTTCCAGTGCTGTCACTCAGAGCTCTTCAGCCTTGCTTCTGTCAGCAGTTAGTCAGATTGGAGTCCCACTCAGCTAACTCTAACCCCCATCTAGGTTTACTCAATTATTGATTAAAAACAGGCATTGGGAAAAAAAGGCAAAACAGCCTTTCCCTGAACAAGTTCACTTAATGCAAACAGCAACAGTGTGTTTCCTCTCAGTGCACATAAGCTCAAGAACAAGACCCTTCCAGCCACCCATGCAGCCCAGCTTGGTGCAGGCCATGTCATGTCATTTCTGGGGTGTTGGCTTCTCCTGTTTGGAGGCCATCTCCTACATAAATGGGGTTTAATTGCTCCTTCCACCAAGCCTGACAGCAGAGTGCTAACACACCCACTGTTAGCAGGCCTGTGACTGCAGATCAAAGTGGATCCCACCTCATAGCAGCAGCCATGAGCACATTCCAGGATAACAAGAGCCCTGGAGAAGGTAGGGAGAACCCTGTAGCCTCCCAGTGCTCCCCACCCACCCCTGACTTCCATTAATTAATTAACTCTGCAGCTTTGTTCCCTTATCATAATCCTCCCAGCAACAGCACAATAAGTTGTACTTGCAACAGATGCTTAAATGAGATGATCCCAGGTCTTTGCAACTTGAAACAAGGGTGGGAAACTTACAGCTTTGTGGTGATCTCCATTCATTATACAATCGGATCTTAATTGCTTTAAGAATATGATTCTAGTAAATCTGGCCTCTAGTACCACTCATCTTAGAGACTTCAGTTGCTAAATCTCTGTTGATATGCAGTCTATGTCTCATGGTCTTTTTTACCTCAGTGGGCTCCTAAGTACTGAATTATCTGCAGAAACTAATGCTGGGTTCACCCACCCTGTATTTCCCCACTGAGTGGATAGGTACCAAACTTGTTAGCTGTTCTGAGATAGTAAAAAAGAAGGCATTTCTACAGGGAAATTAATTTAAAATGAGCTACCTAAAATAATCCAGACAAATCAACCACTGGAGATATTCCTTTCTATTGCTTCAAAAGGAAGACAGGCATGAGATGCTTAACTCACAGATGGCTGCAGCTGCCTACAATAAAGCCCACCTTAGGTGCACAGAGACCTGAGGATGGGAATAAACAAAAAGTTGCTTCAGTGTCAGGTTGGATGTGAGGTGCAAGAGGACTGATGCCTCATTCCTGGACTGGGACAAAGTCTCCAAGTGGGGAACCAGGACTGTTTGCCTGAATGGTCTAAATTTTTGTGAGTATGCATGGGACAGAAAGGAAAATCTGCAGATTTCAGCAGCTGTACAATTAATGATCTGCATGACCAGATCAGGCAGCATGCAGCTCTGAGGAGGCACCTCCCAAGTAGAATGAATTCCTCACAGAGTCAAAAACCTCTTTGGGAGAGCTGGAGACACAGGAATTACTCTGTGCCTGTGTGTGTAGTGGCAGGGATCAATGAGAGTTTTTAATCACAAGATTCTAAGGGGTGGGTTTGAAAAAATTCTTATTTTCTGATCCTTTTAAATTGTCAAGGATCAGTTCAGTCAGATATTCAGCATTTAAGGCTCTGGAGTGTTTACCTGGTTTAGTCAGAGATTGGCTTCCCCAGCTCTGGGGTGTAGCTCTCAACAGCAGTGTTTAACAGCTCCTGTAGGACCCTGTGTCATGAACAGGTAACACAGAGTACCATCCTTGGGGAGGATTCTTCCTAAAAAGGCAAGACTGCATTGAGCAAACTCCTACCAAAGCCCTTCTATCCAAACAAAATGTGTTTACACACAGACATAGTGCAAGAGATCGCTGCTGCTGCTGAAAAATGCAGATCCTAGGATCCTGTGGAATCCTGCAGGGATGGAGATCTTTCCTTCCCTCCAGCACAGTGCCACAGTGTGCCTGCCTGCTCAGCAACCTCCAAGGTGCCAGTGGTGGCAGCTCTGGTGACTCAGTAGGTGGCAGCCTTCACCTTGGATTTGGAAGGAGCTGTCACCCAGTGGAAGGTGTGGGGGGATCACTGAGGACACTGGGGACAAAGTCACCCCTCTTCTGGCACCAACCTGGACAGGGCCAGCTGTGAGATTTCACCCATGGCAATGTGCTAAGATAACTGACCTCCTGGACAGCAACAGGCCTTGTGGCTAGGCTGAGACCTACAGCCAGGAGGTACTGCCAGCATCTGGCACCAGCACACTCCTCCAAGGGAACTTTATGGACAACCAAAGCAATTAGAAAGACTTGGAGCTTGAGTTTGGCATTTTGGAAGAGGTTTGGATCAGCAGAATCTCTGCTCACTCATATGGTAAGCAGGGAGAGGGAGCAATGGAGTTTTCTCCTAGATTTTGGAGGGTGAAATTTGCTACAGGGAAGAAAATGGGGCCCACAAGAGATATGTTTTGGGAGAAAGACCATTTGGGGAGTAAACAGAACCTATCAGAGGTCTATGCAAGATGTAACTCCCATACCCATGAAGAGTGGAACACTTTGACCATGCAAGGCAACAGTCACTCCTCAAGGCTGGTGGAACCAGAAAGCAAGGGGTTATAGTCTGGCCACAGAGGAGACTAGGCAGGCTCTTATAATTTCAGGCACTCTCAAGCTTTTTTTTTTTTCAACTGTTCACCTGAAAATGAGAGGAGGAACCCTTACTAATGTAAGAAACCACCCTGGTTTCCTCAATGGATACTGGAAACACCTACCTTACTACTCAGCATTATGCCTGCCTACCCTTCTCTCTGCCCCTGAACAAGCTTGAGCTAAATAGCAAGCATATTTTCTCCTCTCACTGAATTACAGTCACACTCCTGTCATTCTCCCACAATACCTTACATAAATCACCATTGTTTTTGGACAAGTGCCAAAATAGTTGGAAGGAATGTGTACAGGACCTACCAGAACAGGGTTTCCCCACGTTTCTGACTCTATAATCCCCTTATTCAGAGCTAAACCAATAGGCTCACACCTCCTGCACAGAAAATCTTTTTCAACTCCATCCACTGCCTTTAAAAACAAACAAGGAAACCCACAAACTCATGCCCAGCTATTACCACGAAAGAGAAAACAAGAGACACAAAGCAGAAGAATTTGCTGCATGCAGATCTGTAAATGCTAAGCCCATGAGTGAGGAGAGATTTGGGTTTGTTCCGCATAGTCAAACATGTCCTAATCTTTTAAAACACCTTCACTCTGAAATTGCTGCTGATTGCTTAGTCACAGGGGATTTGCTGTTTCTGCAAGGGCCTTTGCTGAGGCCCCAAAGTGGTAATGCTGCTCAACTACAAATGTAGAAGTGAATTTTATTTGGGGAAGAGACTTCTGTGAAAAGCCACCTGCAGTAAAGGAGCTGGAAGGGCTTTCCTGGGACCACTGTATTGCCACCACAGACTGCAAAATTCAAAGCTGCAGCTCAGAATAGGTTCTGCAGGGTGACCACCAGGTACAGAAACCACTGGATGTTTGCTAAATGCACTGCTGACCAGCTTTGTCAGCAGCCCAGAAGAGACCAGAAGCTGAGACTTTTACTCCACCCACTTTGCCTGCAGAGAGGTGAGGTGGCCTGTTTAGCTCCCCAGAGAGGACTAGTAACAGGAGTGACAGCAGTAGAACAGTTCCCAAGCTTTCTCAGTCAGCTCCTATCAGCTCTATTTGCTGGCCCTTGCACTTTCTGGCAGGCTCTGCTGCTCCTTCATTACCAGACCCCCAACTGAAACAACCAGGAAGGCTTTGAGCTGACATCCCCCGTGCCTGGGAACCACTGCTCTGAGTTCCACTGCCACTCCCATAGGAAGAGGGAGGGTTTGTAACTGCAGTTCCTCCACGGGGAGCTAGCTGGGGTGTGAGGATTACTGGGGGAAATTTGATACAAGAGGGGACTTGCCTTCACTGTCATCTTTAACCTCCCAGGGCCTGCTCCATCCACATGCCACTGCCTTCATCCTTCTGTCAGTTGTTTGCCCTGGGAGGAAGAGGTATAGCTAAACCACAAATGTCAGAGCTAACCCCTCTAGCTTGCTTCCTTCTACAGGGACGGTTGGGTCTGGAGAATCACAACACAGACCTGCTCTTGCACACTTTCTCACAACCCAGGGGTTTCCTTGATCACCCACTACCCAAGGGAATACACCTTACAGCCCTGATGTGTTCACCTGTGTGCAGCTGTGTACAGCTGAGCACAGCAGGACAGGATCAGCTCTGGGGTAAAAAGCTTTGTACACAAGGCCCTTGCATCTTCTTTATATGCAGTTGGACCCCTTGGCCAAAAATCCCACCACCTATGGACCTGAAGGCTTGCTGAAGAGAAGCTGATTGAAAAAAAGAAAACCTTTGGGGTTTTTTATATCTAGAATGGTTTCTCCTGAAATTCATAGATGTGTGGAATTTCTTTCAGAGGCTGGTCAGATCCATGAGGTGTACAGGATGCCTGCTGTCTGAGTCCTGACTGCATCTACACTGCCAGGCCTGGCTGCTGAACTGTGTGAAGAAATCTAAGTCATGGAGGAGCTTTTAAAAACTGTACCCAAGCAAGGAGGATGCCAGATCCCAGAGAGGAAGAGAGTACTGCTCCCTCTGCTGTAGGTAACAGTGTTCATACCAAGAACAGCACCCATACCAATAAAGCAGCTTTACAACACTCCATCAGGTATCTGTCAGGCTAAGAAAAACACCTCCTTTGAACTGCCCTGTTCTCCAAGGGCATGTGGGGATGAAATTTCCATTACTAATTACTGGTAAGGTCAGTGTCTGGAGCTGTGGAAGGTTTCATAAGGAATGAAAACAGAGCACCTGGATGGCCAGGCAGCTGGTGGATTTAAAGCTTGGCCATGGCCTTCCTCAGATAAGATAATGCAGCTTTTCACCCTTGCTGTGGGGTTGTTATTCATCCTGATAACCATGCAAATGCTGGCCATGTCCCATGTTACATGTCAGCTGATCTGCTCACACAGTAAGGGCTGCATAGGTTGCTGTGCCAAGGGCAAGGAAATGCTAGAGTTCTAGAAATTTTGTCTAACAAACAGCTAACAACGTTTCATTTACAGCACCTTACCTGCCAGAGAGAGTGGGTCTGGTATCCTAGGAGCTCCACAAAGCACACTGGGCTGTCTGTCTGGGCTGGGAGAGGGCAGCATCCCATACACACCTCCTGCATCTGCAGACTCTCTCCTCCTCCCCAGAGCTGGAGGGGCACTGGTAAGGGTAGAGCAGCAGCAGCCAACCTGTGGAGGGAAGGAGAGAGAAGTCTGTCAGGGGCTTAGGACCCGAGGTGGGCAAAACACAAGAGTTTTACTTTCTGCTGAAGATGCTCTTACCCCTGTGAGTCTGGGGAAGGTTTTGTGTTGTGATTGTTTGGCAGCCAGTCCTAGGGATAATTTTTTAAGCCTCTGAATTAAGAATTCCTTCTCAAGTTACATAAGTACATAGCATCAGGCTCTAACTGGGCCTGAAGAAAGCATCTGTGTTAACATTAGGCATCTGGACTTCAGGAGAACCTCTCTTCCCCTTTCTGCTCTCTGTGATTTCTTCTGCTAAAGCTTCATAGCTTTAAGAAGTTTGAACGTTGCCACCAGTAACCCAGTGATTACTAGCAAATCCATAATGCATAGATCATATTCCCCTAAGATTTGGAACAGGACACTGAAGGTTTTCCCCTTCCTTTGCACAGTGACTATTGGTGATTGAAAACAATGGGACATGGTGGTTTTCCTGTGGGACCTGCAAGTCAAACTCCCTTTTGATAGGTTTTGGTGGAGAGGTAGCTTACTGCAGAGCAAAGACATATGCCTCTGAGCATGTCTGTCCCAAGAGAACATGGAGCACATGTTTTTGTTGACAGTGGGAGCTGGGCATACCTGTGTAGTTCTGTACATGCTGACTCTGCATAAATTTACAGATCTGGGAGTATTTCCCATGGCCATACCCAGTATGGAGAGCTGCAGAGAAACAAATGGGAGCTGTGGGCACATGCCCAGCCCTACAGATGACTTCCCTCCATTTTTAGTGTCCTTGTGTCTTCATCTACACAGGCTGGCAGAGCTTGTGGTGCCAAGTGTGACCTGGTGGCTGGCACTGCACCCAGGGGAAGCACAGGGGCTGGATGGAGAGATGCTAATGAAGGGCAGAGCTCCCTCCATGCTCACAACAGCCCAGCTCTGCCCTCCCTAAAGTGAGGCTGACAGTGATCCTGAGGCAGGATTTGGCCAACACCAGAGCACTCTGGCTGCATGTTTATAATAGCAGATAAGTCTCACTGGAAAAGGTTATAGTCCCTGTGGGACACAAAGAAGGTAATTAGAGAAAGGCAGGCCTGGGGTGATGTGCTTAAGGCACAGCTTTTTGAAGATGTTTCCCCTGTCCCAAAGGTTATAAGCAAGAAGTGGTGGATATACTCAGGGAGTCTCCTCTAAGCACAACCTACTGCAGAACTGATGTGGCAGACAGCCCTTCATGAACCCCTGAGTGCCCAACCTGCTCTGGTGCTTCAGAAAATCCCCCAGTTCTCTCTTAGCCCTTAGATCTCTATAAACATCTCCAAGTAGCACAGGAGCCTTGGGTGCTGCAGACCAAGAGAAGTGCAGGCAGCTAAATGCTCCTTTGCAGTCTGGCTACAGCAAACAGGATTGCTCAGGCTTGCAAAACAGCGTGAGAACATGTGAATGAAGTCTGCAGGCTTCTTCCTTGTTCCCAGTTTACTCTGGAATAATTGTTTACTTTAGCCAAGCTCTTCCTGATCTCTATCCTTAGATCAGCATCAGGCTCAGCACTGCAGCCTGTCATGCAGTATCTCCAACATGAAAGCAAACAGAGATGCAACAGGGCAATTTTCTCCTTGACACCACACTGTGACAGCTACAAGGATCTGGTGGCTTTTAGCACCAAGGCAGTCAGTCCAAGGCTGGGACTGGGTTTGAGTCACTGCCATTCAAGCCTGAGCATCTGGCCAGATGTTCAGCCCCAAAAGTGCAGTGCTATTTTCTAGAGCAAGTAGGGTTGTTCTGTGGTTTCTATTGTTACATGCTGAAGAACCTCAGCTTTTCTTCTCTGGTGACCTGCCTGCCTCCCAGCAGCCTTTCAGGTCTCGTGTTTGGCTGAGAGCACCCTGAGAATCTCCAGTGGCATCTTGCTGGTCCCAGCCAGGTGGCTGGTCTGGGCTCCTGCCTGCCTCGGTTGATATCTGCCCCATGTCCAGGCTGCCCCATCCTCGAGGGGCTTTCCAGGCAAAGAAGGGAGTGACCTGTCCCTGGAGTGCCATGCTGGGGAGGGCAGTGCTCAGACACCCTGTCCTGAGGAGAGGGCTGATGCTAATCACCTGCCTTTGATCCCTTTGCCTTTCAACTACAACTACCACCTTCTCCCTTCTCCTACCACCTCCGGGCTCTCCTCCCAGTGAAGAGCTGCACAGCTGCCAGGGCACATGATAGGAAGTGCCACATCCAAGCAGATCAGAAATCTCAAGCCTTGATGAGGATTTTCTACAGGTAATTGAGGGTGTTTGCATTTTTGCCCAAGCAAAATCAGTACCGGTTTGTGTGGCTGAGCACACGTCTGCACCACTGCCTGCTCTGGCTGTACACACATGGTGCAGCCTTTGGAGAGACAGCACAAACCTGAGACCTGGCTGACAGCCCCAGAAAACTGGGGTTTACTTTGCTAGCCCAAAACCACGTAAGAAGTTCAATCACTAGAAACCTAGGCCCATTTCTTTCCATCATCAGTCTGTTAGAGATGGGTGAAGCCACACTCACAACCCTTGCAGATCTTCCTTTTGAGGCAGGAGGCTTCTGCTAATTGTAACTTTTGTACACCACTATTGGAAATGTTAACATTTGGCAGTTATTTTCATCTTCCTCAAAAGAAGGATTAAATGAGACTTCCGTGGCAGGTTATCTTCATGGTCCGCAGGTGTATTTTATTTTATTCTTTAGTTAGTAGTTTTTTGGTTTTTTTTTACTTTTACTTTTGCGATTCATAGCTGAAAACCAGACCCACATCTGGGTTTGGAACCTGGTATCCCATAAAGCATCAAAGTGCATGGGTCTCCTCTGCTCCACCTTTTTCCCCTACCCAGAGCAAAAGAGAGCATTCCCAGGCAGGCAGCTTCTAGGAACAGGATCAGTGTAGTAGCCTTGCAGCTCATTAATGCTAATAGCAGTTGCACAATGCACAGCTGAAATGTGGTTGTACAGTAAGCTAAGAACACAGCCCAGCTCTAGGAGCTACAATTACCAAAGCTTTTAAATGAGCAGCTTTCCTTCCCATCACAGCTGAATTTATCTGAATGCTCTGAAGAGGGCTGTGTTTCAAGGTATCACCAAGTCATGCCACTAACTCTAACCGCATCCTCTGCTTAAATGCTGCATGCCTGCTCCTGGTGTGGAAGGAGGGATGAGCTCACCTTGTCATTGCTCCTCCTGTCCAAAACCTCAGGAGGAAAAGCTCAGGAGACCTTCAGAAGGGCCTCATTCACCCACTGCATGACTGACAGGGAGCTCCAGCACCAGAGCTGGCACCTTGTCCTTTAACCCTATCCACCAGGAGTCGAAGTGGGAGAGACTGAAGGGAGACCTAGGTCCAGCAAAGTGTCTGGCTCTCCAGAGGCTCTCTGAAGCCATGCAAGCAGTGAGCCAACCATCCAGGGGAGGCAGCTGCACAGAAATGACAGACCCTGCAATGAGTGTAAGCAGAATCACACTAACATAATGGAAATCTCAACCTTTACAAAAAATGCTACAGCCTGGTGTGTTGTACACAAGTGCAGAATTAATTTGTTTCATATCCTGCAGGTTGGGTCAGTTCTCATGAGTCAGTGTGGCTGTCCCATCCCTTAGCTGGCTTGCTAAGAGAACATCAACTATGTCCTTTTCAAGGCCCTGTTTCTCTTCTTTTGTTGTAGCCTCATTTAAATGTTCTTGATTGTCTTCAGATAAACAAGCTCTGGACCACATTTAAAACACAAGGCCAGCTGTGTCCTCAGGACACCAGATAACATCCAGTGGAGCTCTGTGCACACCAGCTAGACTGAGCCCTTGGTTTCTAGGTTGTATTGAACAGCAAACAGCTCTTTGCTGCCTGGTTCCTGCCAGTGCAGAGTAATTCCCTCAGGAGATGCTTCTGTGTCCTGACCCTCGAGCTGCCAGTGCTCAGACTGACCCTTGCATTTTTGATGACAGGCACCCAAAGAGTTTTCAGCACTGCTTTCCACTGAGTCCCACTTTTCTTGGCTTCCTTGTCACACCCCCTGGCTTCCTTAAAGTACCAGAAAAAAAAAATCTTAAAAAGGGAAGACATCAAGCAAAGAAAAAGGGCAGAATTCTTCATTATGTTTTTCTGAGCTATGTCCATGTGCCTTCTAGCAGCTTTTCTCACTCTGGGCTTTGCTGCTCCAATAGCCAAGGGCTGCCACGCTGCCAGTCAGGGTGGAGCTGCTGTGTGACCAACTCTCACTCTCAGTTTTCCTCCCTGGAGCACGAGCTGATCTGATTCAGGTGACAGCCAAAGTGCCAGCCAGCTTGTAAACAGTAGGGATGATGAACAAGTGAGTGAGATCTGGCCTTCTGACACTGATGTGGTGCAGCCAAAGCCAGAGCAACTCCACATGATGCAGCAGCAATAGACTGGGTTGTCCAAGGCTGCTCCGAACCTTCCACAGTTTGGGGGGCTCCTGATGTCACCACTGTGGTGCCTGGGAGGGATGTGGGGTTTGTTCTGCCCTCTGTCCCTGGCTGGGGACTGCCCTGTGGCAGCTCTTGGCCAGAGGTACCTCCAGATGTGCAGCCAGAGAGATGCAGGAAGGCAGCTCCTTCCCTGTCTGCAGTGCCCACTTGCTCACCATGATGCACTTGTCTGGCTCAGATGCCAGGGTTTTCACCCAGAGCCACAGAAAATGCTTAATTGTGCTGCAGCTTGCTCCCCCCAACATCTTTACCTGCTCTACTGTCACTTCCCTTTGGGAATATGTCCTGCTTGTAGCTGAATTATAATGGGGCTGATTTATGAAGACATAGGGGTGTGGGATGAAGAGTGCTGCTGCAATTTTGAAACAACAGAAAATATTAAATAAACCCTAATTCCCTTCTGGCACATATAGACACTATAAATAAACATTAGAGCTATGTAAACAGCACACAGCTCCTAGGAGTTGGATCACCTTCTGCAATAGCAGGCAGAGAAGTCTGCTACTCTACAAGAAAGGGATCGTGCTCATCTCAATTATGCAATTCATTTAAATGCATGCTGTACAGTAACACAATTTTTTGAACCCATATTGTTTGGCCCTCCTGAGCGATTCCCAGAAGTAATTCCTGCGAGGAGCACACACCCAAGCCAGTCAGAATTTCTGGAATGACATTCCAGTTGCTCAACACCTGGTTATGCAGATAGGAGAGAAAACAGAGCGACGCCTTAGCCAGGATAATAGATAAGGGTGTGAGAATTCAACTCGCTGGCTAGCACATGAAAGTGTGAATGACCTCGCCCCACGTCCAGGATTGCTCAAGCCACAGGAGATGTCAGTATCAATACACACATCTGCCTTTATAGTCACAGGACAGCCCTCTTCCCAGCGCTTGCTTCTGCCCTCAGATCTTAACCCCAGAGCACAGAGAAAGCGTGGTGTTTGCTGAACAGGCAGGGAAGCTGTTCCCTGCTCCTAACCCACTGCAGAGGAGGATTCATCAGATTCCCTCTTTTCCTGTCCCATCTGGTGGAAGCCCTTCCACCCCTCAGATAAACTCAGGCAATTAGAGGGAGAGCGAAGTAACGGGTTCTCTGTTTTCTTCAAACTGAGACCAGTGGCTGCACTGTATCATCATCTACATAATGACAGGGACCTTTCCTGGGCTAAATGGACAGAACCTCCTCTTGCTCATCAAATCAATCAGTCTCTTCAACTTCTTTTTACAAAGCAACACACAGCTTGAAGGAAATGACATTTTGCATCTGTGTCCTCATCTGTCAGGGACAGGCCAAGAATTCTTATTTTGCAACCGAAACCAAAAGAAAAGAGTATCCATACTAGTCTGATTACTGATGTAATATATATATAGGAGGTGTGAGGGCAGTTGCTTGATGTGAATTGCTCTTTGTTGCATCTGAGATGTAGAGACCGTTGTAAGAGTGAGATGCAAGGAAATAGATGGTGGGTAGAAGCTGGGCATAGGTGCTGAGTGAAGGGGGCACCTAAATCCTGACTCCAGCGACACCCAGAGAAGTTCTGGAAGGAGCAGGAACCCAAGCAGCCAGCACCTGTCCTGCTAAACCCTGAACTGAAATAATGACCACAGTCCAATGCTTGCAGGGCAGGTGATCACATTTCAGGCAAACCTCCCCTGAGCTAGAGGGAGCCCTGCAGCAGCAGTCAGTGTGCCTCCTGTTACAGCTAGGTTCCTAACCTGGCTACAGTGTGTTGGTTAAAGGGATTAATCTAACTAATGGCAGTTTTGGTAAACAAAGACCTGTGAGTGTGAGTAGGCAGGGTTAGGTGAGAGAAAAACACAGCAAGCAGTGCCTCTCCCATAGGAAGGAAAGATGCTTGCAACAGATGCCAGCAGCTGTTCCAGAAGCAGTGCAGAGCCCCTCAGTCCATAAACCAGTCTGAAACATCTGGGTTTATCAGCCATGAACCAAACCCTTCATTCCCAATCCAGGAAATTCCTGAGGCACATGTTATTCTACTGACATCTCTGTACCCCAAGGATGAGACAGTGAAAGTGATGAATTAGGAAAACAGGTTTCTGTGCCCTTTTCTTTTTTTTTCTTTTTTTCCTTTTTTTTAGTGTTCACAGAGGCTACCAGAGCATGGGTCTGGGTAACAATGACTCAGAGGTTTGTTTCAAGACAAACACTACTCCTACTTCCAACAGGTGCAGGTGGGTGCCTGGCTATTGGGGGCAGCAGGAGGTAGCCTGCTCATCTGTGCTCATGGCCCAAAGTGGTAAGAACATCCAGGCATGAAGCTGTCCAGGTCTCTCTCCTGGGAAGGGGCAAGTTGCCTCTGGAAATCCAAAGCTTTTCTGCTCCCTGCTACCCATGGTAATTAAATTAATTAAATTAAACAGTTTAGCCATGTTAGAAGTTAAGTAACAATCTTCCTAGGTCTGTGTGACCCCAGCCTGTAGGCTGCCTCCCTGCCTGGCCTCAGACCTGCTGGTCACTGTGGACTTGCACAGTGATCTGGGCTCTGGACTGACCCCAGTTGCACTACAACAGAACCTGCCACGTGGGGAAAGGATGAGAGAACTGGGTTTGTTCAGCCTTGAGAAGAGAAGGCTTAGGGGAGAACTAATTGCCATGTACCAGTACATAAAGGGTGGCTACCAGGAAGATGGAGATTCTTTTTATAAGGAGTCTCATGGAAAAGGGGTAATGGATACAAGTTCCTTCTGGGGACATTCTGATTGAACTCCAGAAGAAAGTTTTTCACCACAAGAACAATTAGACATTGGAATCATCTCCAAAGGGAATTTAGTGGATTCCCCAACAGGTTTAAGACTCAGATTAATAGTGTGCTGGGCCACCTCATTTAAATTATATTTTTAATGGAATCATAGAATGGTTTGGGTTGGAAGGGACCTTAAAAATCAAGATCTAATCCCACTGCATGGGCAGGGACACCTCCCACTAGACCACGTTGCACAAGGCCTCATCTAACCTGGCCTTAAACACTTTCAGGGAGAGGGCATCAACAACCTCCCTGGCAACCTGTTCCACTATCTTACCACCCTCATGGTGAAGAATTTTTTCCTAGTATCCAACGTAAATCTCCCCTCAAAACTATTACCCTTTGTCCTATAACTACCCTCTCTGGTGGAAAGCTCCTCACCTAGAAATTTGGCATTCTATGATTCTATGGTACAACAGAAAGAGACAGTCCAGTGAAGGAAACCTCCTTGGCTCACCTGTGGCTTTTCAACACTCATTAGCCAGCTCTCTATCCAGAAGGCTGCGCATGGGCCAACTAACCAAGGGGACCTTCAATTTATCAGACAAACCTATTCCATTGAGAACAGAAAGATTCAGAATTTCTTTGATTTAAAAGTTAATAAAAGATGCAGAGGCAGTAAAAAAGGTTTGGGTTTGCTTCAAAGCCCTGTTCTGCTTCTTAGCTGAATGAGTGTGCAGGGGACGCTTGCCTTCAGTATCGCCGTGGTTATATATGCTTTCTGGGAACAGCAATGCTTTCTCGGCCACTAAATATTTGTCTGCATGACTGATGTGTCCTCCCTCCTGCTCACCTGCACTGCTAACGTACTTTCCCTGGAGATGGAATGTTTGCCATACCAAAATAGCAACTACATGAATGAAAGTTCAAGCCAAGCTATAAATAGAAAGGTCCCCGGGTTTTCACAGCGCACACATAAACCGCTTCACACCCACTGCCATTTGTCTGCCTTTAACTGGGAGCTCTGGAGTGGAATGACCTTTCTGTGCTCTGGAAGAGCAAACAGTGAAACAATCAAGAGACCAAACTGTGATGAGGAAGTTACTGAAGTGCTGTGCAGGGAAGGTGGATGGACTATGACATCGAGAGAGTACTGTGCCCCACAGCCCCGGCTGCCAACAGCAATACTCAGGTTAAATGTCAGCAACACTTACGTGGGAATTTGGGGATGGATTAATGAAAATGCCTCGGATGCAACTTCCCTCTGCCCATTCTTTCACAGTTCCTCTGGCATGCCAGGTAGAGCAGAGCCAACCTCTCCCTCCACTGGTACCATGCAGTGGCACCTCCCGGTGGAAACCAGCTCCAGGGCTGTGGGAGAAAAGCATTATAAGAAGTAAAACAAGAAAGAAAAGCTAAAAAAAAAAAAAGAAAAAGCTTTTTTGTTTAAAGGACAAAAACGGATTCTTTTCACACCAAAGGCACACCCGCACTATCCCAGTGTTGCTTTCTCATGTACACCTTTTCATGTTGCCACGAGGTGTGTTTTGGACAACAGGTAGAAGGGAGGGTGTTACAGAGGCAAATGTGTTGGGAAGGTGCTCTAGCAGGCAATCCCTGCTGCAAGACTCAGTCCTCATTCACAAACCTCATGAACTTGCACAGTACACTGTACTTTCCCATGTTTCCCTAGACCAGCACTGCCTAGTAGTTCTCTTGTGGAAGGCTGTTAATATTCAATAATTGACACTGAGATAAAAAGCAAATAAACCTGGAGGAAAACAGCTGAGTCAGGCTAGATTAGATTAGATTAGGTGGTAATTTACTATTTTTAGTTATAGCTCTTAGAAATGGGTACCAAACAAAATCTCACTGAAAAGAAACTCCTGACCAAAATGCAGGCTCATAAAAATGTAACAAGATCACAAGTTTGGTTTATTATTGTTTCAGTGTGTGATAGGAGATCTGCATGAATACAGAGATGCCCTTTCCTCTGTTTATGAAGGCTCTTTGGAGATTGGCATGTAGAACACTCAGCCTGTTGGAAGTTTCATGCTGTTTCTAGGTGCAAATGTGATAATGAGTAATGGAGGAAAGCATCACAACATGTTTCAATGTGTCTCACCTTCTGGTGAGAACTCCAGACCATTTCTGCACAGCTGTCTGAACAGAGCTCCTACCTGATCCTTATCACTTCGCTCCTACCAATGGAGGTGGCTGTACTTTTTTTTTTTTCCCTTTAAAAATGTTGAGGAAACTAGATGGGAATGCTGACAGAACAGCTTCCTGCCTTTCCTCCAGAGCAACTGGACACGTTAGGTATCTGCTCTATCACCTGGGCCACCTCAGCACATATTGAGCTGGGGGCTGGGTGAGGAGGTTCACACTGCACTCCCCTGAGGGATCACTCCTTGTTAACCCTGCGACTGGATTTACCAAGTCAGATGGTCACTGCCAGTCTGTCTTCTCTCTTGTCCATCCCAAAACATCCCCAAAGTGAAGCAGCCTGTATGTGACAGAACTCTAGTTGTGTTTATAAAAGTGCTGCAACGTGAAGCTGCTTATCCCAGGATTTGCACGACCGTACACACTGTGAGCAAGGAAATAATCTGTCTGGGAAGATGGTGCTGCACATGAAAGCATCTGCCTGCAGCTAGATTCCATCAAAGAGCAGATCTGTGGATTGATTTTCCCAGTATGGCATCTTCCATCTGCGGAGCATTCAAAGGTTCTTTTATTAGCCCCGCTCTTGCTCATGATTCAGGCAGAATGATGAAACAGCTCAGGAAAAGGCACTTGGCTCCATGAGCTCTGCCCCATAAGCACTTCGGCAAGTCCCCAGAGGAGATGGTGGCAGGAGCAGAGCCATGGTAAGAGGGGCGAGGGAGGAGCAGGGGCAATGCTTGGAGTGCAGGGGACGTGAGCGGTGACATCCAGCACTGCAGTGGCATTTCTCAGTCTCATTGAATGGAAGCCCACCTCATCTTCTGGGGACAAAGTCCAAGAGTTGGCTTGTGCCAGCACAGCTCACATCAGCAAAGAGCAGCAGGAACATGGTGGCTGCTGTCAGTGCAAACCTGCACATACATCTGCTATTTCCGTTCGGCTCCCCACGTGCATGGGCATGTTTTTATGCATTTTTATTTTATTTACAGTGATGTCACAGGCAACCTTTTGATGACTTATGACCCACAGCAGACTAAGTACCACTGGCTTGTGAAACAATGAAGGGAGAGGAAAGTCAGGAAGAAAGCTGGGATAACATTAATTAAACAAACTCTGCAACTGAAAGGACAGAAGCAGCACATGATTTCCAGTGACCTGCCACGGATATTCTGGGAGGAGCCAGTGCACGAGGGAGGCTTTCAGAGCACCTCAGAGATTTGGACAGAGCAGAATATGTTCCCTAGGGCTGAGAACCTGAAGCCTGAATAGCCACATCAAACATTTTTGGGGCATAGCACACAGCATGTCAATTTGCTGGGGACTGGGCTCTGCCACGGGTTATGTTAATGCTGTGTAAGAGGTTGAAAACATCCTAGGAGCAACCACATAGATTTGCATATCCTTCTCCAGAAATTGATTTTATTAGATGTCCTGAACAATTTATTTAGCAGAAGCATGCTTTTATGTCCTCAACCTATTAGAAAGCTCTATTAGACCATTATGCTGTGGTAGTGTCCTAGGTGTTTCAGAGGGAAGCTATTCCTCAGCCATTCCCTTTTCTTTTAATTGATGGGAGAGGAAAATGCTGTTCCCCAAGAGCATTTCCTACTGATTCACTTCTCTTTACCATCTGATTTACAGGTCTGATCTTGACTTTTCACCACACCCAGATCTCCCATTGACTTCAAGGAACAGGGCTCTGTGGGGGCAGTGTGAAAGTCACCCAATAAAGGTTTTGAAGAGGAAGCTGCTGAATTCATCAACATGGGAATTTACATAGATCTACAAGATGCTAAGAGGTTTGCTTTGGCAAGTACAACAAGCTGTGCCAACTGCAGTGGCACGATGTAATGAAGAAGGACCATGCAGAACAGCCCCATATTTGGGGCTGATGACCCTTTCCACCCCTTGGCAGAGCACGGCACGTCCCCTGGATGCCCAGGGCTGACCCTGCTCTCTCAGTTCCAGGAAGGAGCTCTAAGATACATGATTTGTGGCTTATGAAGGGCTGTGATGTGTACAGATCCACTGCCATTCCTAGAACCCACTCCAAAATGATACCAGAAGCCACTATCTCTAAAAGAAGCCAGAATGTGTTGTGATGATTTTCTTTCTTCCGCAAGAATTTGCCACAGACACTCAGCAAATCCTCAGATCCAATTAAGAGACTTCATGTGTTAGGTGCTCCATAATCCCATAAAGCACAAGTTAGAGCCAGGAAAAAAACTGGACAGTTACAATGGGCTGCAGAGAAGTGCAGAGATCCACAGGCAGTGCTGCAGACAGGGAAAGCCTTATCCAGCCCCTCTCCCCAGGCTGCCATTGATGTGGCTGTCGCTGATGAGGCTTTGCCAGCTGCTCCCTTAGTACATGACACATCCACAGGAGAGTGATCTTCTGTCTGGATAAACCTAACACTGCAGTGATTAATTATAAACATTACTCCTGTAAGATTTGGAGGGGAAGAAATCTCCTTCTGCTGAGGAGAAAGGATACTCTGGAACAATATAATTTGTATAAATGATTGTGCATTTTACCCACGGTTCAGCTGCCAAGTTCCCTTG
This sequence comes from Phaethornis superciliosus, assembly GCA_023637945.1. Lineage (NCBI taxonomy): Eukaryota > Metazoa > Chordata > Aves > Apodiformes > Trochilidae > Phaethornis > Phaethornis superciliosus. Next base: position 967,689 of record JAJQWJ010000005.1, read on the forward strand.
TTTGGGAGGAGTCTGTGTGTGTTTTGATGTGTAAAGCAGGATAATGGATTGTCATTATTAAAGGGCTTACAAATTGGGCAGGCGAGCCCCAGGTGAGAGGTCACTCTGACTGTACAAAAGAAATGCCTTGAGCTGAGTGAGGAAACTTGGGTTTGACTGAGAGGACAGGGAAAAAGGTTTTGTTTTGCAGACTGCAGGTCTGTTCATCTGTCTGAACAGAAACTAGCTCACAGGCTCCTTTTTTTCTTCAGTCTGCCTGATTGCAGAGTGTGTGGAGCAAGTGTGGTAACAGCAGAATTCATCCCACCCCACACTTCTAATACATCCAGCTGCTGCAGAGAGGAACTCAAAACAGGCTCTTCAGTAGGAGGAAAGCTGTCTGAATGCCTAGGGAAGTTTTAGCTGTCCTTCCCAGAGGGTGAAGTCCTGGGATGGGGATGCAGCCAGAGTTTCATTTATTCTAGAGAGGAGTCCCAGACAGACAAATGGTTGCCCTGGGTATCTGGCTGAGGGTTCATACCATAATGACAGCAATGATACTTGTTTCAAGTATGTCAAGTGTTGCAGCTTAAAGGGACGCCGGGTCCTCAGGGAAAAATCCATGGCTGCTGCTGGAGAAGACAGGCAGAGGTACTGGCTGCAGGCTGAGACTCTCATGGCACATCTGCTTACCAGCCTGACACTGCTCCCCCTCAGCAGCCTGACAGTGACATCAATTTCAGGGCTGGCAAACACAGGCATCAGCCGCAAAAGAGAAGTTTTGTGCAACAAAGATGGAAAGAGGAACCAACGACTTGGGTTTCACAGAAGGCTGAGGAGGGGCAGAGGAATTCTCCAACACTTCCCAGAAATCAGTCTGTAGTATCACCAGCTAGGGAGACAGAGCTCTTCATCTCAGAGCAATCTTTCCCTTTTACAGCTGCAAATCTTGCACTTATCCAAGATTCCCACCTGTGATTTTAAAGAATAAAGAAGAACTACCTGGCTAGCCCACAGGGTCACAGAATGATATTAAAATGCTTAACCTCTGAATTCCGAAAGATGATCAGCAAATAAATGCAGTTCAAAATATGTAGGCAGAAACACTGTGTCTCATTAAGTTTACACCAACCTGAAGTTCTTTTTGAGGGCTCTACTTGTGGTTTCTGGGTATGAGGTTTGGTTACACAGTGCTGTGTAACAGCAGGCAGGAGTGCCATGCTTGTTATCCTAGCAATTCATGTCAAATATATTTCATTTACAAGCAAAGAAATGCAAATGCAACTTGTGATTTGAGATTCCTGACTGTCTGTCCCCTTTTTGTGCTCATCAGAAACTGCCTTCACTTATCCTCGTGCAACACCACAGGCTCTCATTACTGACTTTCAGGAGGCATTTGCACCAGGGCAGTTTAATAGCAACTTGGTAGGGGAAGGAAAAGAAGCTCTGGACAGGAAGGGAGCCACTCCTTTTTCTTTTTGCTCCCCAGGATTTAGGCCAAGAGGAATCCATCACATTGGAAGCACTGGCAGTTCTCAGAGGGAAAGCAGAGCAGCAGCTGCCCTGCTCAGGCTGCCAGAGGACACCATTGGCTGAAAAGAGACCCTCAGAGACATGTCAGGCCTGGGGAGAAAAGGTGGCCATGACAATTACCTGGAACTTATCTAATCCTCTAGCAACAGAAATCTCAGACTTCATGTATTTAAGTGCTTGGAGAAAAACACTGCACTGACCACCCTGCAGGGAGCTGCATCGAGTGCCCTGAGCACGACTGTTTTCTCTGTGCTCCTGAGGCTGCAGGGAAGGAGCCAGGACATGCATGTCAGATCCCTCCAGGACCAGCCACAGTGCAGGGATGACAACCAGAGATGTCCTGGCAGACCCAGATCCCACAGAGCTATGCTCTGGCAGCAGCAGTCTAGACAGGACAATTTGGGATGGCAGCTTTCCTAAAGGCCTGCAGAAGAGCCTGAGGTAGACTCAAGCCTTTGATTCATGTTCAAGCTCTTGTGTTCAGTACCACCTTAGCTCAAACCAGAGGCCTTGTTTTGTTTTTTTTTTCTCCTTCCCTTCATGAACCTCACTCAGATGTCCTCCTAGAGCAGAATCCTCTCTACCCCTAGGCATCACTACTCTCCAAGCTACCAAAAGGTTGGCCTATTCTTCCTTCACAGTCTAATCAGACTGTGGCAGTAATACCCAAAGACCTCCATAAAAATGTCCAGCTTGGGCACAGCATGAGTCTTCCTCCTCCTACACAGTGTTCTGCAGAAGCCAAAAAACCCTACAGGATATTTGAAGGTGTTAAGAAAATATAGTTGTGCCACAATGTACTTTAATAATGTGGTAACACCTTGAACCCACCTGTAGTCTCAGTCACTCTGTTGCCATGATCTCTTTTTTCTTCAGAGGTGGGTAGAGGTGAGGAACACTGTTGATGCAGGAGCTGAGATGGCAGCAGCAGCAGGGGAGAAGCAGCAGATTGGGCCTCTCTCACTTGAAAAGAGGACAAAAGGGGAGCACGCTGGAGCTCTAGAGTGAAGCAGAGAATGTGATCAGGGAATGATTTTACACTTCGTCCTGTAACAAAAGAAGTAGGCTAATTGTAATTATGAGACTGCAGATATGAAATAAAAGGGCTTTTCCATGCAGCCTCTTGCTCCAAGGCTGCTGCCTGCATGGGCTCACTGGGGCCATTATTTTTCTCCCTTTTTGGCTCATCATTTACCTGTGGAACTCCTTGCCACAGCCTGAAGTGAAAGTCAAAAGCATGAACTCATTCAATAATTACCTAAAAGAATTAAAGGAATCATCAAAGCCTCATGAACGTAACAGTTTGAATGTTGTTATTGTTTCCATTTCCTTTTTTTTTTTTTTTCCTCATTCTTTTCCTGCTTTCCCTTTCTTCAGCACATACCCCATCTGCTGTGACAGGTACACTGTCAGTGTTAGTTCTGGGCTTGAAGAGATGGCTTCTTTTGTTTGCCTTTCGGCCATAAGGTACAATTACATTTTGCAATAGTTCAGAGCCAACCATGAGGTGTTAAGACGTGATGTTTTTCCCCAGAAAGAAGATTTCAAGGTACCAGAATGTTAGGCAGAACTATGCACTGTCAGTAACTGGAGGGATTATATTGTCCTGACAAGGCAGACTTGGCCCCAGAAGTGATTCCTGGGTGTTGCAAGTTTTTTGTTCATTGGATCCTTCTTTATTTTTCAACTGAGCACGTCACCATAACTTGGATTTCAAGTACTGCTGATCACTAGGAAGGCAGTGACCATGTCACCATAACATGTTTGGTCCTGGACTCACAAACTAATAAGCATTTGACCATTGCCTCTGCACTGACGTGGCCCTTACCAAACAGGGTCCAGGATAAAAAACACCAGCATCCAGCCCAGAGGAAAGCTGCTATCTACTGTGTGACTAACAATGGTCTGGGGAGTTACTCACATTCCTGTATCTCTATTTCCAGCACTCTCTCAAAGTGGTTTACAGCTTGTGAAATATTAAACAAACACTCAACTACACTGAGGTTTTACACCAGTGACATTAACTCTTCTCTGTCCCTTGGTCCCCATCACTCTGCCATGGGTTTGTGCAGATGGGATTGGCTTAGGAAGTGGTAAGTGGGGAGAGGGCACAGGGAAATCATTTGCCCCAGGGTGGAACTCTAAATCCTCTGGACAGGAGAAGGAAGCAGCATGTCAGAAAACAAGAAAAACTTGCAAGACCCTCAAAAGTGTTTTATCTGAGGCAGCGTTGAAAATTAATGCTGGAGAAATGCAGCAGGAGAAATGGGTGTGGAGGGAAGAGCTCTCCACCACAACTCCTGTGCAGGGGACTGGTGAAGGACCAGTTGCAATGCCTTAGTAATACACCTGCCTGGTGGCCAAGCCCCGCCTGTGGGATGGATGCACTCCTCAGCCACTCAAGACAAGGCTCCACTTTTTTGCAGGAGGCTGCTGCTGTGGGCACACAGGTACCTGAGGGTGCCTGGAGCATGAAGCACCGTTTTCTCCCGTGGCAAGGAGGTCCTGCTGTCTGAAGGGCAAACCTCAAGAGATGTTTTTTCTGGGAGGCAGGTGCCCCAGGCCAGGCCAGAGGGATGAGGAGCAAGGGGTGCAGTACCAGGCTGCCTGTGCTGGGGCGCTGCTTCCCAGCAGAAATCCAAATGGTCCTTGCAAAAGGCAGTGATCCTGCCTTGAGAGCCAAGAGGGGTACAACCTTCCTGACAAGACCTCGTGCCTCTGAACTGAGGGTGAACCTGTTTAGCCAGAACGATGGGAGGGGATTAGACTGCTTTTACTTTGCATTTAATGAACATTCAAACAAACCAACAAACCCTAAAATTATTAACTTCTCCACAGATTGTGAGCACTCGGGTCTGCAGACACAAGAAACTGCTTCATCTTCATTGGAAGGCCATAGAGAATTGTCCACAAACAAGCATACACTAATTAAGGCAGAACACAAGCTGGTCTCTTGTTCTCTTAATTTCTAAGTAAGTCATAGATGAGATCATGGTGGGTATCTAGCAAGTTTCACAGATAATCTGGGTACTGTGTGTCCAACACCAGTGGTGTGATGTATAATTTATTCTCATCTTCAGTGGAAAACCTCCCCACTGAGCTGACAGGTAAGGTGGGTTTGGGTTGCAACGTGTGTCAGTCTGTTTTGTTTATGCTCCACCAGACTTCCCAAATGGTTGCAGAGATGTGTGTCTCACTAGTGACACCACACAGGGAACATGGACACCACTGAAGGGGTTACAGAAGGTTCTTCTGGAGCACCCTGTTTGACTTGAGAGTCCTGAGACCGTGACGTGGGAGGTCAGCAGCTCCATCACTCTGTGAGAAATGGATCACTAGGGATCCAAAACCAGTGGAATAGGACTCGAAGCAGTGCTTCATCTCAGGCAGTGCCTACACCAGCAGGCTGTAAACTCTGTGTTTTTCTCTCTCCTTCAGACTTTACTGCTGGAGCTGCCCTTCACCACAAGGTGTTCACTGAACTATTTCACCTTTCTGAGTCCAACGCAGTCCACCAGAGCTGTCAGGAGCTAGGCTGCAGGCACAGCCAGCACAGTCTGTGTTCACTAGAAGACAGGAACAAGCTGCTCCTTTTACCCAAGTGGCATATTGGAGTAGTACTTCTGATCTAACTGTTCCTCTCCACTAATACCAAGAAGTTGAGCTGAGGGTAAATATTCAGATGTGTGTGGCCCTGGTTTGAGGGAACCTGGCACATCTGCTACCCTCAGGAGTGATCCTGAGCACCCCTCAGATCTTCCAAAGGGCTGATGAAACCAAAGTGGAAGCACTTCAATGGAAGGCTAAGAGACATAGAAGTGGCTCTCCCTGGGTTAACAGCCTGCTGATAAACATGTTCTCAGCATGAATGAGCAGCAGTTCAGGTCTTACTCTGAACCTCACTGAGAAGATTTTCTGCCCTGCAACCCTTGCACTCTTCCCTCTCAGCTGGACCACTGTACTTGCTAGTGCCATGGAGAGCAGTTAGAACAGAAGGAAAAAGGGAGATGAACTGCTTTGGAGCCACCAGAACCAGCACACTGGCACAAGCCTAGGCCACCAACACTACTGGTTGCAAAGGTCTTTAGATATACAGAACCTGAACCTCCTATGTCTGCAGCATCCTCAGCACAAGAACCTATACCTGTGGGGCAACTGCAATTTTTGTTCTGCCAGTGGTAGGATTCAACCCAGAGCTGGTTACGTCACAAATCTGTCCAAATAGGGCCAAATTCTAAAGGAAGAAGGAAGCTTCATTTTTTGGGTACCTCTGGAAATAGCATGTCTGTACAGCTCTCATTTGGCTGCCTTGTGTGTACACATTATGAAACAGCCCCATTACACACACAAGTAATATTTGATTTTTGCCTCCTTTCCTACACAGGACAGGGCCTGTCTGAGGATGAATCAGAGAGGAAGACTATTGTCTGCAGCATCCCAGCTACAACATCTGCTGAACTTGGACAATAATGTGTAAGTGAAGCAGGGAACTGTAGGAAGAGAAAGGATTAGGGCAGCCAATTTCTGCCCTGAGGACTTGGCAACTCTCCTGCCCCTGCTGAGCAAAGTAACCAACTGGAATTTGTCAGGGTTGCTCCCTAAGTCCCTTTGCTGAATGCTCATCTGCACTGGACCTTGCACTAGTCCTAGAAATGCAGAAAACCTGATCATGAAAAGGAAATAACATTCTTTCTTTTGTGTTTAGCATTAATCAGCCTCAGTTTAGTCTCTACATGCAGTCTGACTTGCAAAATGCACAGATATCCTGGGGATGAAGGATGCAAAAAACCTCAGTTAGTTTGGTCTGCAAGGAACAGTCTTAAAAGTGGATTGCAGCAGATGTGCTCACATGCAAAATGTGGGGAACTTAGACCAAATGCTGGCTCATGGCACTCCTCTTCCACTACAGCTGTGTCTCTCTCACTAGAAAATGAGGAGCTGCTTCCAGGTCTGGCATAGGGGTGTCTAAAACCCACCCATGTTTTAATTTAGTGTTTTTCCACCAGGGGATCTCAGATGTTATCCTCGCTTTACTGACCAGGAAACTATGGCACAGGGAGGTGAAAGCAATTACCAAAATGTAAAATTGGCAACTAATACATCTGGATAGTGCCATAGCCTGGCCCCTGGGCACTGATGCCCCCTTCTCTCAATGGTTGCTGCAGCTCTCCCAGCACATCTGTCCCTGGCTATTTCACCCCACAGTCACTGTTACTGTGCCCTCTTTCAGCTCTGCTGCCCCCAGTCACTTTTTTCCACTGTTCAGTTTCACCAGGCTCTTCCCAGAGAGCCAATTTCTCCATGGCTGCCTGTTCCCACCTAAGCCAGCTAGGAAACTTCCTGCCTCCAGAATCTGTGTTCTGGATGACCCATTCTTGCACAGAGACAATGTTGAGTAGAGAGCTGAGAAGACACTCATCTTTTCAGGGAAGGTCTGTGAGCCCAAGCAGAGTTACTGGAACATCCCAGGTGTGCAGGACAGCCAGAACCAACCCTAATTGAGGTCACTACAATAGCTGAGGAAGGGAGTGTTTTGTTTAGCTGCAGCTATGGTGACAGTAGCCTATAACTGCACACATTTCCGTTGGGGAGCAATTCGTGGGGTCATATAAATTTCCTGGCTGCCACAGGCCTGTTAAATTGCCGTACAGTTAGTTAGTGCACTGGTGACATACTGCTCTGTGGCATGGCAGGCTGGATGTGGGCTTATGTGCAAAGTGAAGTGTCACCAGAGGTTTAGGGGAGGAAGAATTCCTTCTGCTCGCCCACTTGGGAAGGGAACTGGGGAGGAGGTGCTTGACTCTTCCCTTGCCCAAGAACGAGGAGACCTACATTCTCAGCAACAACCAGCCCTCAGAGAGACTCTGTGCAAGTCCTGAAGGGTTAAGGGTAAACCACCAAAAGAGCAAAGCCAAGTTTCTGATTATTTTTTTTTTTAGTTTGGAATCTTGAGATGAAATTACCTGAAACTTTAAAATGGACAAAAAAAAAAGACCATCTTGGTTTGTGGCTTCTGCCTTTTCTCCCTGCATGTCAAAACTTGCTGTGGAGTTATGCTGAGGTGAGCTGCAAAAGCTCAGGGTGAAGGACCCAGTAAGTAGAATACAAGGACTGTGATGTGACATGAGTGATGCATCCAGGCCAGGAACTGATGCAGGGAGGCAGTACTTCTCAGTACCTTTGGAGATCAACTCCTCCAGCAGGTGCAGGAGCAGCCTGTGCCCCACTGATGTCAGGGGGAAGGCCTTTGGAAGCAGCTCCATGTGGAAATGCTCTCCTGCTCCCCTCCCAGGAGCCTGTGCATGCTCAGAAATCCCAGCTGCCTTTTTAGCTGCAGAGGTGACTGATTTACACAAAACCAGAGAGCAAGAACTTCCTGAGATGACCCTGTTTCGTGAGGAGATTCTAATCTCATGACAAGTTTGTCTAGCCAGATAATGACAGTAATTAGCCAGGAGGCAAAAAGGTGGATCTAGGTATTCTGCTTCATGAGTAAGAAGGATGTTTTATGTCAGTGGAATTAGGAGGAGGATGGAAACTGCTAATATCCTTCAAAATGGAGTTGGAACAAACAGCACAGCACAGAGGACTGCATTTGAGAGGAGATTCCTCAGCCTGCTCCCCTCCTAAAGTAGAGAGGCTCAGACAGTAAAAGGTCCTTTTCCAGAATAAACCAGTACCAGCATTACACAGCAGCAGCAGCATCCTTGCCCTGTCCTCCTGCTGCACACCTGAGTTTGCCTGAAATGTGGAGTGGGGAACAAACAGGAATAGTGCAATAAATAAACACCAGCATTTTGGATATTCAAATGAAAATTGCAGTGGATGAGTAATTAAAGAGAAGAGGCAGGCTCTCAGCAGAGACTGTACTCATTCCAGGATGCAATAAGCTGAAGCACATCCTTGCAGTTACCATGAAGCTTGGTAAGGACATGCCTCCTGCAGCACTAGTAGATTATCACCTGTCCTTATCTCTTGTCGTTTCCAGTCAAATATTTGCAAAATGCTTAGCTATAGCCTACTACACAGATAACAACCCACAGGAATGGAAGGAACAGACTAGTTCATTCAAAAGTGCAGGGATTTTTTTTTTTCCTCTAGATAAAAGGTCTTTATAAACCAGAAGTGAGGCGTTCCTTGCAAACAGGTAGCTCTAGTGGTATCAAGTGATGTAGTTTTGTCTTCCTGGGGTGCTGCCAGACACCCTGAAATGATAGTGTGGAGAGGAATGTGAGATTTCCCCCTTTCATCATAATGGTTACTTTGAAGCCTAATTACAGCCATTTGAACGCCAGCCTATTAGCCATGCTACTGCTGATCACTGCACCCAACTGCACAGCCTGATGGGGAAGTTCTCTCCTGGAGCAGGCTGGGTGGTTCCAGCATCACCCTGGAGTTTGGAAAGATCATGGAGCAGTGGTGGGTGACCTGGTCCTGGCAGCATCCACCCCTAGTGCTGTGCAGATGGGAGCAGCAGGGGACATGCTGTGGCGTGACCCATCCCATGGTGATACTTCAGGTGCCACAGAGGCTGATGCCAGGCAGGTAGAGCAAGCAGCTCCACTGCACCTCCACCACTCTGCAGTTCAGGCTCATGTTAGAAGATGACTGCAAGGGGAAATATAACCAAGAGGCAGCCAACACCTGCCCACTTATGGCTCCTCTTGACAGGCAAGCACCAGGAGCCACCTCCCATTCCCAGCTGCTGCAAGATACTCCCTGTAGACTGATCCTCACCACTCTGGCAGGTCTGATGAACCCAAGGCCTGGCCACATTTGGTGCCACTTTTATGTTGCAAGACTTGTCCACTCTTATTTCTGTCTCTGTACACTCTAAAAACCAGGCAGCTAGGCTTGAATCTTGAGTGCCCCAGCACTTTGCCTTCTCCTAAGAGAACTTCAGCTAGTAACCCATCTCTGCAATAAAGGCCTAGCACAATGGCATCCTGCATTCAGCAGTGGAGGAGCACGGAGCTGAGAATGCTCTTTAACAATCCCCCCTCCTACTCCAGGTTACACCAGCTAATTTCTGCATGGTTCCTAATGCTGCTTCTCACGGGTGGGCCACCCAGCACAAGCCAGATATCCACCTGGTACAACTGGAATTGCTGTGTCTCCTCCATCTCTTAGGGGGATATCTGTGAGCTGAAGATCTGACCCTAATGAAGTTCTCGTGCATCTGGTCACATTGCAAGGTAGGTGAAACCAGCGTGGCTTCACTTGAACTTGTTTGGTTATAAACTGTGGCAGTTCAGCTGCTTCACGACCGCCCAAGACACCCCTGCAGCGGAGGCGGAATCCTCTGAGGGCTGGGGCAGAAAGCTTGGGCAGGAATAACAACAGCTGTCCCAATACAAAGTCTTCCCACTTGTGAATCAAAGCCCTTACTAAGATCCTGTCGTGTCCAGACATGTTTGATGCTTAGTCTTGCAGACATAACATGAAGTCAAGGGTCCATCCTTTTTTCAAGTTCATCTTTTGTTTGTTTGTTTTCCCTTCTGCAATGAGAGAGGAACACAAACCTGAACATGTGCTGGCTGAAAGGTTGGAAACAGGAAGTTCTGTTTAATTTGCACATTCCCCGTTTCTGATGAAAAGTAGGAAATAAAAATCACAGCCTTTTATTTCAAACTTGGCATTAAAGTTTGCCTTCGAGGTAATGTGAAAAAACAGACTTCACAGTGCTTGGAATGAGGCTGATGCTATTCAGTGAGAAGTAAAAGGTAAAGGCTCAGTTTCTAGAAGCAATTTTGTTGCATTTCCCCATTCAGATCTCATTTTTGAGAAAGCCACAAAAGTAGCAGCAGAGGCAAAATGATAAAAAATGGCTGTTTTACATAATTTTTACCTTTAAAATATATCTTCTCTTTTTCTGCCCCACATCATCTAAGTGCTGGGGAAAATCCCTTCATTCAAGTATTTTTATGGAAAGAAACTTTTTTCCCCAGTTATTGTTTTTTCCTCCTTTGCTTTCCTCCTCTTCTATAATTTGGCTTTGTTTTTAATCTTTTCTGATCTCCTACTATTTCCATCTAGGAACACTTCTGGTTATACTGGAAATTCAGACAAAGACATTCAGCAATCCAGAAAAAGTGTCAAGTGACTATATTTTGAATCTCGAAGAACAAACACAACTTTGAACTGTTCAGTGGAACTATAATGAGTATTGTAACAAACTCACTTGGCCCTCTGTCAGGTGTACACTTAAAACTTTTCCTGAAAAAAGTTTTTTGTTGTTTCAGTTATCTCTTTTTCCTAAAGTTATCATGGACAAAACTATACCCCATTTATCTGGCTCATTCACAGACAGGGAGAGATGAAGACAGGATCCTGCAGCAGAATGACAGTTTCCACATCTAATGGGATGAAAAGAGACTACACTGACCTACTGGAGAAATTAAAGGCTACAAGCTTGCAAGCAGTGACCACCAAGCTGCCTCTTCACCTGCTTTTGTTGCAGAAAGGGAAAAAAACCCTGGAGACCTTATCACCTATTGCCATGGTAACAGTAGTGAAAGACTTCATGGTCCTGAGATGAGAAACTGGTCTGCAATGTGATGCCACCCTCCTTGGAGGAGCTGCAAGCTGTGGGCAAGCCTCACTCAATAAAACCAGTCTCTCATTCTACCTGAACTGCCATATTCTGGCTGTTGTACTCACATTCAGAGGTAGCTCACTCCAGCTGCTCTGGCCATGCAGTGCTCACAGCTGCTGGGTGCAGGGCTGGACCTTTTCCTCCAGGCATGGTCACACTCAGGCTCCTGCAGATGCCATCATCCTGTAACTCAACTGCTCTGTCCCCTCCTCAGCTGTGACAACCACTGCAAGAAACAGGCTTGCAGCATGACACTGTGGGTATCTGCATCTTCCAAACTGCAAAAGAGGAATATCTGAGTTACTCTTGAGCAACAAGGCCTGTACAGGTTCTAACTACTGACAGTACTTGGGGTCAGCAGTATCTGAAGATGACACTGTGTTTGTCTGTGGCTGCACCAGTGTAAAGAACACAACAGGAATTCTTCCTGATCAGCTCTCTTGACTCCCTCTGAGCACAACTCTTGTAAAGTGCCTCCTCTCCCAGTCAGCTCAGGAATTTTGATCTGATTTGGGTTTTCAAAACTTAACAAACAGGTAAGTGAAAACCTGCTCTGGAAGGTAAATGTAAACGTCCCTGTCCGGGAAGCTGAAACTGAATGATTCCCATGATTTAAGTAAAGCTTTGTCACAACCACCATATAATTGCAGGAAGGTTTGGGCCAAGTGAAAGAACATTTCCTGAGGTTAATTCCAAACAAGCTGTTCCTCAGCATGGGAATTAATGAGTCCTAGTTCACCAAGTACCTCTGTCCCTTGTCCCTTAATCTCCCCACCACAAAAACCTCTACCCCTGTGTCAAGTGCAGATGAAATTAGTCAATGCCTTTAGAAGTTATTAGGAGGAGACTGACAAACGATGAGCCAGATAATACACCATGCAGGCTCACCTCCTCCAGAATCCAAGCTGAAAATGACCCACACAGCTTCTGCCCAGCCCAGCAATTACCATCACTCACAGTCAATAGCAACACAATGTAAACAAGGTAAATTCATTTGTATGCAAATATTACACTGGTGCTCTCTGCACAAGTGTAATTCATGTTGTTGGGGCTATAATAAAGTGATTGATTTTAATACCTGTTCCTCTTAGTGATACTGGATCTATCAATATCTGCATTGTTAAGACCAATAAAGGAGATTATGGACAAAGAAGAAACAGTGACACAAATTTTTGTAATTAATTTACATAAGATTTTCTGTCTCTGACCATCTGTAAACAACACAATGAAACTCTTGTGACAAACAGCAAGTGGGCCTTCCCTTGTCTTATACCTAAGCACTGTACAAATAGCTAAATGAGGAGTCCTGTGCCAGTCTCACCCAGAAACTGTTCCCTCAGTGAAACTCCAACTAATAAAAACCCACCCAAAATTACACTTTTCCAGAAGAATTTTCCCAGCTAATGCACAAGTAATAGCTCGACCATGAGCACTGCAACACAAGTACTTTGGTAGGGAGTAACTTTAATGATCTGGCTTGGCAGATGCACAAAAACCTGAATATATCTAAAACAGTTTGCTCCTATGCTGTTATTCCACCTCCTGAATGGGAAACCACCCTTTTGTGTTACTTGTGGTGGTTGCTCAGAGGGCTTCTTTCACAGGATTGTTTTTTAAAAAACCTGTGTGTTTGTACCCTTCCATTTTAATGTGAGTCTATTAACTCTTGTCCCTCTTGTCCATGCATTGCTGTAGAAAAGGTCACCAACAGAGAATCGAGACTTCAAGATGGGGACACATATGAGCAGATAGATGGCCATCATTCTGTCCTTTCCTGTAATCATTAGACAAGCAAATTGCTAAGATTTTTTTGCCAGGGTTTCAGAGCTTTGGACCAAGTTTCTACAGCTGAAGTTGCTGAGTGGTCCATTTCTCAAGACATTAAAGTGCATTCCTAGTGAGCTAAGGAAAATGTCTCCTTTTGTAGATATGGCACATGAAGACTGAGGTTTTCATGTCATCTGTGCAAGTTGTGATTTTGATGGCTTAAGTGAAAGCAGACCAGGAAATTCATAGCAGTTACACCTTTAAAATTCTAAATCTGTTGCAGTTGGCTCATGCAGCTTCTGCAGATTCACGAGTTTCCATTTTTCCAAGGAAAACCTGAGCTGATTAGTTCAGGAAGAGCAAACAGATTCCTTTCCCTTCTGAACTTTTAGCCAAGGGAAGAAAATACGCCACTGGATTTCTCTGCTGGACTTTGTTTTAATTAAGTAAGAGCTCATGTCCTCGTTCCCCTCTTTGAACTCCATCAGCTGTGATACACCCTGGAGAGCAACGTCCCCTCCTGTGCACTGCAGACTCCCTCTGCAAGGTCCAAGGTACAGCACAGGAAGGCAGGATTTTGGGAACCTGATGACTGATGTGGTCAGGTGGCTTGGCTCAGGGAGCATAACGAGGAGGCAAGGAATGCTCTCAAAGCAATGTGTGCTGTGGGAAAATCTGGCTCAATACTGATCTGACGTGCACTCAAGTATTTCAGGGTGATGTGAGACACAGCAGTCTGAGTTGCATTCCTGCAGCCCTCTCATGCTATAGTTTGTTGGAAATTTATGTTGAGTAAACACATAGCAACTGTCGGACTTGATTGGAGATATGGAAAGTGCAATCATTTTGAGAGAGAAAGACTTGCTTATCAAAGTCACATCTCCACACAGACCCAAGGGGACCAGGACCAGTTTGCTCCAACCCAGGATGGGGAGTTAGGTCTCTGGAATCCCAAACCAGACTGGACTGAAACAGGTGTTAGCAAAAATTGCTGCACCTTTTTTATCCCTTACCGAGCCAGACACCCACCTGTGTTTACCCTGACCTGTGCTGGGCCCACAGAGTCCTTCCAGGGAACAGCTGCAGGTCACATCTGGATCACTTGCTGGCATGGCTTTAATCATCCCTCTGATTTCTGTCTCCAGCTCACCTTACACCCCAGGTACAATGCCTGATCCTACAAGAACTTCCCTGCAGACAGACTCTCTGAGCTCCCAGTGTCACACACCAAGCTGACAGGGCTGGAGTCTGCCAGAGAACCTGGAAGAGGACTGGGAATACAGGCTGGAGAGGCCATGCAGCTGGGGGAGAACTGCCCTCCAAAAGCTGCAACTGAGGGAGTCAAGTGAGTTGGTACAACAGGCCCCCTGATCCCAAATGAGGCTTCAAGAGATGGTCATAAGAAAGGACCATAGGAAAAATGTAAGGTAACACCTAAGAGCTAGAAATGCAAACACACACACAAGCACTTACATAGGGATGCAAGAGCTGATGGAAAAAATTAAAATGGAAAAATGTGGCTTCTTCAGGATGAAGTGAGAGAAAAGCAGCTCTTGTCTTTCCTGTGCTAACAGTGCTGAGCTGTGCCTTACAGCATGTCCCAGCTGAGGATCCATGGAGCAGCTCAGCCAGCATGCTTAACCAGATTTTCCACCACACCTCTGGGCTGCAGCACACTGTCATTATATCACGGATGCCTGAGATATCTCAGTAAAGCCAGGATAAAGGAACCAAGGGACCTGTTTCTGACTTTACTTGCTCAAGCTAGCAACAGCTCTGTGTGGTCTCTGGAGGTGAAGCCAGCTAGCCCCAAGCATGCAGGAAGATCAGCATCCTAGGGGGGTACCAGCTCCCCGCTGCCTCTCTCTGTGAGCAAGACCAAGCACCTCTGCAGAACTGAACCACTATGGGGCAAGGAAGTGTCTGGAGCATCATGATGCACACAGGGCCTCTCCTTAACTGGGTTCAGCCTTCAACAAACCAGTCATGTCTGCCCACACATGTGGGAGAGTGCACACCAGCACCCTGAGCTACACACACTACTGCTTAATTCCCTTGAAGACAGATTTCAGATTCAGCAGACAAATTTTGGCAGAGTCCTTGGCCAGTGCAGACTACTGGCCAAGTAAAATTACAACAAAAACCATGACTTGTGTGCATCTTGAGCGTTAGCCTTCAGTAGTGATGGGCACTCTGCACACCCTGGGTAAGTTCCAGGGGGGCCAAGCCCACCTCCAATACACACACCTGCATTAAAACAAAAACACACAGCCTGCCTGCTCTGTCACTCGTGTTCTGGGTGGCTCCTCACTTCACAGCAATTTTCAATAATTTCTGAAAATTTTCAGGTTCTTTCCATTCACAGAGGAAGGGGCTTTGGGTATCAGAGCTCATTCTTTGCCCAACCCCAGCCATGATTATTAACTTGTCTTCTTTTCTCAAGATCCACACAACCACCTTGAGTCTGTCTAGAGGATGGGCCCTGTCATTTATAGCAGGATAATGTCTTGCACTTTCCTCATTCCTTTCTCCTGAGTAGTACCTTCTCTTGTAAATAGACATGGGAAGGAGGGAAAATAGGAAGTCAAGCCATTCCTTCGCTGCCTCACAAAATGTTAATATTCCCAGAATATTTGTTTGGGGTCAGTTTCAGTCAAACCAAATGGTTTTGCTTGTCCAGGATCAAAGCCTTATTTCAGCATGCAGCTGGGCTGTCACAGGGCCTTTCACTCTGCTTCTGCAGGACACTTGCCGAAAGCACCATTCTCCTCCCCTTTCTCCAAGTTTAAGTCATCACATCAGCACAACTTCTGGGACCAAAATCATCTGCCCTCAGCACCAGAGCAGCCTTGCACTGACACACAGAGATACCACTCTGGACTCTGCCCATCTCTTTAGTCTCCACCTCTCCACTGTCACATTTCTTTTCTTTGGGTTGGCCTTACAGTGCTTGCCATTGCTCCACCTCAGATGGACTTGTCAGGTGGCTTCACCAAGACCCTACCAACTCCATTCCTGCTTTCCCTGCTTTTCAGAGCCATCCAGCTCTGGCTTAGAGTCTTGACATATTTCCTCCACACCCAGACTCACAGCAGTTCCTCACTGTCCCCTACTGAAACCAAGAGCCCGTTTTATATCCTGCTCCTGTCCTCCCAGCAGAGCTTGCTCCTCTCACTCACTTCATTCCTGAAGTACACCTTCAGAAAACCCCAGGGACTGTCAGACAGGCACAACCATGGGGGAAAATAAAGAACAAACCAACATCAGGACTCAGAACACTGCCAACTGCCTAGGTAAACTCCAACTCCTCCAACACCAGGGCAGTTACCTACTTGTACTTTCCTGCCTCCCCAACAGAATGAAAAGAACTTCATGCCTCTTCAACAGGCCTTGTAATTGAGAGATTTGGCTTTTGCAGCAGTTATATTGTATGTTTAGTTACTAACTGGTATGTGTTAAGCACTTACTCTGGAGATGCACAGAGCTGCCAGGCCTCGCTGCCTCTTGCAGTGGTGAAACACTCCTGAGTTCACAAGAGGCAACGGGACCAGACCCATGACTGCAGAGCAGCACTTCTGGAAGCCTTCAGCAGGGAACCAACGCTGCCCTGTTGAGAGGAGTGGGAGAACACCACAGTTAGAGACTCCAGAGTGTGATCCAGGCTCCTGAAAAGTAACTGTAGATTTCAGTAGGGCTTCTTCCATCATCCATGGAACTTGGACTGAGCTGTGTGGTCACACTACACCTGGAATTTGTTGTGAAGGATCCCAAACTATTTAAAGCCACTTGCATTTTACTTTGAAGTGTGTTCGGGTGGATAAACAGCAAGGACAAAGCCATACACCTGGGTCACCTTACTGTAAACAGAGATATCCTCAAACCATGTGCAGCACTAAGTGAGTGAGCAGCTGGGAACCTTAGCATAAGTATTTTGGGTTCTATCTCTGTTGGGCAGACTGAAGAACCCTCACCTCATAGTGGATATTCCACCAAGTTCTCATCCAAATGAAAACACACCCAAAGAGAAAACTCCAGGTTTAACAAAATGTCATTTTCTACTCAGAGCGAAACTTTGTTTCTTTGATAAATTAATCTTATAAGAAATGAAAAAATACTGGTTTTATTAAAAATCAAATTATTTTTAGAATAAATGATTTCTATTTTTCCTAATTGAAAGGGTGAAACTAGACCTTTCTGCAACATTTCTGGACTGATTTCACATATCTGCTAGACAGCTGCTCTGATTAGAAGAAAGCCAAGCAAAATGCTGTCTGCAACCCCAGCCAGCCACCAGAAGGTAGGAGCTTCCCCAGCAGCCCTGTTTGCTGACTCTAGGGCAGCATTTCCCCTGCAAGTCTCCCCAGTGAGATGCTATGTTAATCAGAGCACCCAAAGTACTAAATTGTGTTTCTTTACCTCTAAAACAAACACACTGTCCTCCAGATCACACCCATTGTTTCACATACCTGAACCTTCTCACGTGAACTCCGGCAGAGCACGTGTGAGCAGCAGGGAGGTCACCCGGGGTCCTGGCTGCTGACTCCTGTGCTGCACATGACATTGGCTGTGCTCAGGGCAGGCAGGCAAGGACAACCAGGAGAGAGCACAGCAAAGCATCCCTTTGCTGACAGGGACCACATAGGGCTTGTGCATGCAAGAAGCAGCTCCTGATCCCACGGTCTTGCCTCACTGCCCAGCCAGAAGTTGCTAAGTGCCACATCAGACTGAACTTCGTGATTTTGCTCCATGTCCCACCAATTAGGAAAGGAGAGAAATCCCAAATGCTACCTCTACAATTGGACAGCAAAGGAAAAACCAAACATGAAGCCCCCAGGCCATTCTCTCACCTCCACAGGCTTTCCAAAGCAGTTGGAAAATTCCCCTCATGCATAGTTCTACCCTCAACATCCCAACAGCTGCTGTTAAAGCAAAATCCATTCTGAAAGGTGTCCTGGATGTCAGACACCAGACTGGCTCACGATAGTGCAAAGAGAATTTTTGTTTTGCTATTCCACTAAAAGACTATGAAGAATGGGAAGGGCAAAGTCACCTCTCTGCTGGCTGAGTCAAAGTGACAGCAGAGCAGTGGGCAAGTCAGATCTGCAGGCAGGACATGGTAACATGGTAGGTCCCACAAATTACCAGGGTTTCCCTGGTTTGTTCCTCCGTTTTTTTTTTTTTTCTTTTTTTCTGTGAAATGGTGTCCAGATAGAATGAGAGGCCTCTGGACATTTGCCCAGGATTTCTAGGTGTCCTACAGGTGAGTCAGGGTGTTAGATCTTCAGAAATCACAGACATGGCTGCACCACATGTACAGACTGACAGCCAGACAACCCATTTCTGAGTCATGGTGAGAGACACTATCTGGTTTATTTATCTGGGTCTCCGTTGTGTGCCAGGCTCTTGAGAAAAGGCAAACTCCTCACAGAACTGACTAGACCCTATAGATTGGAAAGAGAGGTTTTGCTCTTCCTGTGGGACAGAAAGGACTATGCAGTTGCCTGCAATTTACTTATTAAACTAATAAGTAAATAACTACAAATCTAAATGAAGTTTACTACTTACATACTACTTACACCTTTACTGCAAGAAGGTGTCTGTGTGCAAGGGAGAGGTATAATTGCCTCTAACAGCTCTTATTTTCAACCTTCCCTGTGTACTTTTGGTTCTACTCAAAAAGTTAATTATTCTAGTTTATGTTCTAATATAACCATTTTTTGAGGTTTAAAGCCTTGTTGGTCTTCTTTGGATAGCTGGTGATACACCACCACCACCACCTCAAAGCTGTGACACTGTTGCAGAAGGTCAATGTATGCCTATGCAGAGCATTTGGAGATGTCTCACTCCCTGACCCCTTCCAGCCATCACCCCAAAGAAACAGAGTGGGTTCCAGCTTTCCCAAGGCAAACCCCAGAGAAAGAAAAGAACTTTTGCAGCACTCCTCTCAGTCTCCTTCTTGCCTTGAGTAAACTGGGCCTTAAAAAGACTGCAGCTGTCATAACACAGGATGTGATGGCAAATATCCTGTCACCTCCACCAGCATTAGCCAACCTGTGAAACACACTTGACACCCAAGGACAATAATTTGCTTATAGCAATCCAAGCAAATAATTTGATTGCAGCACTGGCTACTGTTCCTGCATGACAATTTTCTATGTAGTCTGGGATGCAAAAGGAGGGAGGCACTATCTTCCCTTCTGTGCCATCAACTCAGGCAACTGGACCCTTTGGAGTATCCAGCGTTGGGTGTGTTGGAAAATGTTGCCACGGTGCTTCCTCTCCATATGTAATATACTGATGGAATAAAAACCAGGATTTCTGTCCTCCTCCCTTTGGAGGTAAGCTAGATCCCACGTATGGACACCAGTCCACCGAAGGCTTGGTGCTTGATATCTTGTGTGCCTTGACCACCACAGCTGGAAGAAGAGTCCCTGGCTGCACAGAACTTTACTGTGTGCTTGCAGAGTGTGGGGACCAAAAGCAAAGCCTGGGATCCTTCCACCTTACAGTGCCTGAAAGGAAGGGGAGTGGGACAGTGCAAGTACAGAGCACTGAACCAAAAAGGCTTCAGTTTCTGACATCTTTGCAGCCAGCACCTTTCGCCCAAATTCTCCTTTCACTGGCTCCTTGATTTTAAAGCCATTTATATTCTAAGCCAATCCGTACTAAAAATAGGATTCCTTACTAAGAATGGCACTGGCATTACTCACCTTCTGCTGAGTTCTCATCTCACGCTACGTGGCCACACCTCCGGCTGGAGGAGTGTGCTGCAGTAATCATCCACAACTATGTGCTTCTGTGAACAGGTTTTGAACCTTTGCCATCCTTTGGAAGCTCCCACTGTTTTTTCTTTCATGTGCTAATACAGTTCGGTGGCTTATCTCCCTTTGCATCCTTGGGGCACACCTCTTTGCAGACTGTATACCGACAACTGGACCAAGTGGGAAAAACACCCAGGAGATACAGCCAGCCCCCTTCCTCCCCTTGCAGTCCAGGCCAATCTGCAGTTCTCAGCTGAACCGGGGATGCTGTTCTTACTTGCATTCAGGAAGAAACAATTTGCTTTCCCTGGAAGTTACTGCATCCTTTGGCTTTCACC
This sequence comes from Phaethornis superciliosus, assembly GCA_023637945.1. Lineage (NCBI taxonomy): Eukaryota > Metazoa > Chordata > Aves > Apodiformes > Trochilidae > Phaethornis > Phaethornis superciliosus. The sequence continues at coordinate 987,662 of JAJQWJ010000005.1, forward strand.
GTCAGCTGCTCCACTCAAGCTGCTCACCAATTACTAGCATGGAGAGTTTCAGGTTTTCCTGCTGGGAGACACCCTTTTCCAGCTCAATTTTTCCAGGTGCTAAGCATTTCTGCAGGGTATCTCTCCTCCTCAGTGTGCCTGGAGACCAAAGGCTGTGGGACATGGGACACACCCCTGGCCAGGTCTAGCTGGGTGGTTAAATGAATCCTATACAGGCTTCTGTTTTCTTTTTATCAGCATTCTTTCGAGTTTTGCACACCACTTTCAAGTGCAGGAACGTGTTTCCTCCTGCAGTCCATGCAGCCAGTGCCAGAGCTGACTGTCATTTACTTGCTCTGATAAGGGGTTAAATATGCACAAGCAAACCTGGGCGTATGTTCATAATGCAGGTGGCAGTGATACTTTAAAGGAGGCACCTTTCTTTGTTCCCTTAATGATTCATTCATTGGGAGTGTGGGAATTAACCTATATAAATTTTTGCTACTAAGTAGATACACCTAGATCCTGAAATAGTGGATGGGTGAGAACCAGTTATAAAGACATTGTCCTGGTAGCACAGAGAGAAACAAACCCACAGCAGCAGGCTGGGAATACATCACTGCATGGCATTTCTCACAGCAGATTCTCTTTACCTCCTGTATTTCAGTGACTAAAGAATCCTACTGGGCTGCAGCAGCCACCTCTGAGAGAGGCCTGACTTGACTGAGACCTTCAGCCTGGACTTCTCCTCTAGGGGCTCCCCTCTGACAGCTGGGGCTGCAGGAGGGGGCACCTGGTGGGGCTTGGAGTCAGCAGAGAGCACAGGCAGATGCACTTGGGTTGCACCAACACCGGGAGGCAGGTGTGAGGTTGCATCAGGAAGGCAGTATGAAAAAGGAGGCTGGCTTGCCAAGCCTGGCTCGGTGCCCCCTTTGTAAGCTGTAGCTTACACCTCATCAGCTGGGAGGTGGAAAAGAAACAGATTTGTATTTAGGGCACATCACTAACGGAGAATTTGCCTCCTTCCCACCTAGGCAGAGGAGGAAAGAACTCTTTCTGGGAGGCTGCGCAGAGTGGGCTGAAATTTCAACACTAACTTTTGTCTTGATTTTGCCTGGAGAACTTCCTTTAGGCTCAATGAACAAGAGTTGATCAGACTAAGACCCTCTAGAGAGTGCAGATCAATCCTGGTTTATCCAATGGAAGTTATAAATGACACCAGTGTCTGAGGAGCTGTGCAGGTTGATGGAAGCAGGGGCAATGGTCAATGCCCTGTTGCAGGTTTCCTATACCTTTGAAAGGAGGTCACACAGTGCTATTGTTGCCAGTGTGATGAGGTCTTGGTTGCTTAATCTCTTCAAGGTAGGCTCCCCGGGGTGAGGTAACACCCCAGACACTGCAAAACCTGCCTGCATCTTGCAGATGCCTCCAGCCAACCTTCCTCACACGGCAGAATGGGGGCTTAGAGCTTAGAGAGCACAAGCTTGAAGAAGACAGCAAAGAGGTCCTGGAGAGGCATCACCATCACACTGCAGCTGGGCCAGGACATCATGGGCACAAGAGAAACACAGAAGTCAGAAATGTACACACGGAGCTGAGCCTGCACTTAACTGTGCTGATCCTCTGAGAAGGATGTGGGTGTCAAAGATGTGACAGGGTGGTGAGAAAATGGTGTTTAAAGGTGTGAAGCACCAGCAATCTCAGCTGCCTGAGGGGGACAAATCAGAGGGCTGGGGTTCCTGGAGAAGGACACAGCCACTCTCATCCCAGAAGGGCACAGGTACTGGGGAACAGCTATTCAGACACATAGTGGTACCACAACACCCTCAGGACAGAGCCTAGAGCAAGCAGAACACAGGTACCAGGAGGTACCTACTGGTATATATATACACTGCTGGGCTATACTCCCAGCACAAAGATAAAAAATCCACCTCCAGTGGCTCTCCCTGGCCCAGCTGCCCTGTCTTGGTGCCCCCAATCCCATCAGACAGGGCCTCTGAGCTGTAATTAGCCACAGCAGCCTATCCGTGGGCTGCGAGCCAGTGTCCTCTGGGAGGCCAGGCTGAGACACCACACCAGGGCACGGCAGCAGGTGTGTGGGCACAGCAACCCCAGGCAAAGCACTCTCCTGTGGCATATCCTGTTCCTCCTCAAGACATGTAAAGGTCTCTGGCTTAGCTGTGCTCATGGGTGATACCATCTGTTTAATCAATGTGCTACAAAGTCATCCCAGATGCTTTGCATTGGAGACAGCTTTTCCAATAGTAATTAGCGAGGTTGGGGGGTGAAGAAACAATTGTCAGGCTTCTTTTTGTATAGGTCATGGCATTAGTAGCAAACTGCCTCCCCCTAACTCCTGCTTCCTCCTCAACCTGCTAACTGTGAGCCTCCTGTGCTCCACTTTGGGAGCCACTGCACAGGACTGTTTCATAACCAGGCCTGAGGGTTTGTCTGCTGCCTGTCCTATTTCCTCCAGAGCACCTCAGATGCGCTGGGCCAGAAAGTCTATCTGTGCCACACTCCTGTGCTACCTGGATGGGAGATGGAAACCCACCTGCTGAAGCAGAAGATGGCTTCTTGCTCCTGGTCTTGGCTTTAAGCCATGGTACAACTGGCAGACAGGCCTCCCAAATCAGGTTGTTTGCTCTAAAAATCAGAAGAGGAAATAAAGTGAGTCCTGCTGTTTTCAAACTCCTCAAGGTAACGTTTACTTCATACACTGAACTTCATCCCCTCTGTCCCTAAGGGCCATAAATGTCCTTGCTCAAAATAAGCGTGTGAAACTTTAGGTTCTCAGGCCATGTCTCCATGCCAGGAGCCAGCCCTTTGAACAATACAGCATCTCCAGTGACTGGGCCCCTGAAGGGACTGCCTCTTCTAGTCCATCACAGTACCAGGCAATTGTAGATACTTAGATTTGATGTGCACACATACAAAAACACCTACAAAACACCTGAAGCTCCTCCAAAGCTTCATACTGAAACACTGTTAACACAAAAGACTAAAAACTACAACTGTTTCCTCCTTGAAGCTCCATTACTGATGCAAAGGTTCACAGGGAAGTCACGAGGGCTGATAACCCTGCACAAAGCCCTCAGTCTGAGACACCCTTTCTGAAAAGCTACAGTGCTTTCCATAAAGTTATCTGCACCATCAGCTGTTAATCAGCACAGACCAATTGATTTCATCTTCCACTAAACAAGGGCCTGGCTCATCCTTGTTTTGGTAGATGTTTGCCTGTGATAGTTGTGTCGTGATGGTGAAAGACAGGAAGGCTCGGTGGCACTTTTGGTGCTGCTTCACTTGTTATTTCACTTTATCACCAGGCTTGGAGCCCAGGGAAGGGTTAATCCCTTTTCTGCTTTTGCCAGGTAACAGCTGTTCTACTGTCAGGATCCCTGGATCACCCAGGTTTTGGTGAGGTAAGTGGATGTCCTTGCAGGAGCTCTCGTGGGAGGAGCTTTGGGAAAACCAGTCAGGACTGGTCCTGCCAGCCTCGGGAGCATTCCTGTTCCCATGCTGATGCAACTGGATCCAATCTCCTGGCAGACCAGCTGGCCACTTTCCAAAGAGCTCCCTGCAGACTGGCTAGAAGCTGAGCTGAGACCCAGGGTGGCTGTGATGAAACTTGAGCAAGGGGACAAAAGGCCTTTGGCCTTCAATAAAGCTGGGAACACTTGATGAAGATAATGCTTGCTATTAATTGTCTCCTCCCAAGCCAACACGAGCTGCCTTGTTTTGCTGGAAGTTTCCCATTCTGTAGAGCATCTCTCCAGCAGCAGCCATCCCATGGATGTTGAATCATAGTGCTGAACCAGTTGCTTGGGATGCCTGAGTGGGATTCGTGCAGAGACTGTTGTGCAACAGCAGTGTGAGCACTGAATGCTTTCAGTGGCAACACTCATCCTACCCCCACCTGGGATTCAGTGTGTAACAGCTTTATGTGACACCCCCTGCAGCAGAATGTGGGCTTACATCCTGCAGATGAAACACCTGAATAGTGAGCATGGCTGAAGTACAATTCCAGAACCAGGTAAAATCAGAAACAGGGTTTTAACAGAGAGAAAGATGCAAAGTCAAACCATGAGTTTAAACCATCTTCCAGCTGCACCAGGAAGAACTCAGTTACCTACATGTGTCTTCTGAATGGAAGCAGCTATTAGCACATGCCAAGATAATCTCAGCAAAGAGAATGATGAAATGCTTTAATCATGTCTTAAAGCAGAATTTCCCAGACTCCAGCAACAGGATGGGATGCTCTGAACACTCCTCTTTTCCTTGAGCTCCTGCTAAATCAGACAGAACTCACACAGATGCTACAGGGACTGAGATTAGACAGGGTTGGTGGCTAACAAGCTCCCCACCAGCACCCTGCACCATCCCTCCCTCCCCACCTTTTCTGTGATATTTTTGCTAACAGACACACATTGTTGAGTCTTGCACTGCTTCCTCATTAGCACTGCAGTGATTTCTTATGTAAATCATGCCAGCCCACAGAAAAACCAGTTCAGTTCCCATCTGCACTGCTGGGATGGACACAGAACAGAGGAGAAAAGTTCTGATGATCCTGGTTGGGGTTTTTTTGCTTTTTTCAAAAATAGAAAAACCAAGGACCAGGCATAAAAGCAGTCACTACATATCTTCCTCTGCAAGCAGAATCACCCTCACATCTGCAGAGACTGCTCCAAACACAAAATTTCCCTGGCTACCTATTTGCAAGTCCATCACCAAGCTTGAATGTTCAGCAGCAGCTTCTGTGCACCTAATTAAAGGTTTGATGAGCATTTTTGTCTGTGGGCCTCATGTCTTCTTTCAAATCTTTATCTTCTAAAGGCATGGCTACGTAGCTAATGGCAACATATCTTTTCCATGTGGTGTCTCATAAACTATAAATGTGACTGAGAAAAATAAGTGCACAGCTGCTGCTGCTAGAAGCTTCCCCCAGGCCTGGAAAGGATTTCTGCTTTTTATCCGCACCACAGCAATCAATTCTGTGCCCATACCCCATCGGGCCTGCAGACAGGTGAGAGGTGCCTACAAAAGGCCCTGAAGTGTGGCATGCACCTACACAGCACAGGGGCCTTGCCTGGGTGTGCCTTTCCTTAGTGTCTGCAGCAGTTTGAGGGGGATGTTGTTCAAATTTAGCACTTCATGAGCTCTTTCATAGGCGACAACAGAGCTCATAGGAATTATTCTAGGTAAGTCTTTAAAACTAAAAGGAAAGTTACTGTCTTTTCATGGCAGGGGAATTTGATGGGACATCATAATGCAAAGCCCTGTACTTTTTCTGGACCATTTTGTTCTACCTTGCTACTCTGCCCTTCCAGCTGAAATCTCAGCTGCTGCTGCCTTTTCCAGGCAATGTGCTACTGCTTGCATACACCATCTAAACATGATTAAGACACACAACTACTGTTCATGTTCTTGAAAAGCTTTCATCATAAACGAGAGGCACCAAGACCTGACAGGACATTTGTTGCCCTAAGCCCTGGTTTGGTTTTGTTCCGTTCTGCTCCACCCAAGAAGTGTCTGCCTTTCATCCCTGACAGTAATCATCTCTGGGCAGAAGACAGGAAAGTGCCTTTTGACTGGAAGGAGCCGGATCCACAGGAGGCAGAGGGCACGTCAGCCAGGCAGACGGATCGCACCGGGAGCGCTCAACGCTGCGCCTATGGAAATCACATTCAAAAGTGGCATTTGCAACTCTTTCTACCTGGGTTTTCTGTGTGGGCCTTTCATCATTTCTGAACAGAAACCATCCTGCTTAGGAAAGGGAGGGCAAAGGATGCAAGGAGAATGGAAGGCTCGTGTCTAACTCCTGGGATAGCTACCAGGTTCAGCTCTTGTTTGAGCACCAGCAATTCACCTCACCATCCCACAGCAGGCCAGGGAGGGAATGCAGACCTGACAGCACTGTGCCACCTGGATTGCTTCTGAGGGGCTCAGACCCTGTGCTGACAGGAGCTGTGGATGCCCTAGGAGAAACATTTTAAAATCCATTCATTGTTTTAGACCCCTACAAGTAATTTGTTTCCACTGTTTTGTAAGCAGTTACCCGCAGTGCTGGGGACATTTCCTCCCCTAAGCAAATAAAACCAGAACTGATGCTAAAACATGTACTTCCTTGTCTTCTGGAGAACTAGCAGGTTCCAAGCACCACCCATGAAGCACGGCAGTCTGTAAGCAACTGCTGTCTGATAGCCAAACACAAACTCAGTGCCAACTGGGTAACGAAAATCTCACCCAAAGGAGGAAGCAATTTTACAAGGTCTGGACCAAAGCACCACCAGGCAAGAATCCAACAGCAGCTACAAGCACTGATGGTGTTTTCTGACTTGAGTGTGCATGGCATGAGGGTATGAGTCTAGGTTAAGACATATTGAAAACACTGGATTATATCAGATTCTCAGACTACTTACCGTTGCTTTTTGCTCCAAAATGCAAAGAGAAGAGGCTTACTTATTTTGGATGGTGAGCTGGAATTTCTTTCTGAATTATATACAAAATGGTGTGTCTTCTGACACAAAAAGTGTAGAGAAACTGCTACTCGCCTTGCTAGGAAAATGTATTTTGTGAGCATTCTTCTACCCCAGACTTAAAACATCCCCCCTGACAGATCTCCTTTGGTTGAAAAAGACACAAATACTGATTCCTTGGTTTGGGGCCTAGATCCACAGACAGCAAAGTTTCCCTCTGCTACTCACAGGTGTAGGTGTCTGAAGCAAGCACCCTGAGGTGCAGCCAGTGAGGGTTCTGGCTGCTGGGAGGTGTAACCAGCAGAGGCACGATAGGTATGTACAGCCTGGCTCATCAAATGAGAAGGGATCAAGGGCTGCTTATTAAAGGCTGTCTGGCCCCTCTGTTCACTGGTGGTTCATGTCAGGAGACTCCAACGCTGACACTGAGACAACTGGCCCCTGCTCCTGGAGCACACTCACTCACTGCACCCAGCTGCCACCAAGAAGGTGAAGCCATCACTTCCTATCACAGATGAGGCCAGGTGAGTTCACTGGAGCGAGACATACCACTAGTGCATTGAGAAAACCTCTTCAGGAAGAGGCAAACATCTGTCCAGTTAGCAACCTCACTTTCAGCTAGGTTTGCTCAGGCATTTCACTGAAGGAAGCCCTTGTCCTCATCAACAACTGTTAAACACTCAAAAGCTCCATCAGTACAGAACAAAGACAGTGAGGAGCTATTTTTTTTCTCTACACTATGCAATAACCATGGAGAACAAAACATTCAAGAAAGAGGACAGAATAATTGTGCAAGTATACATGACCCTCACATTACCAGAATTCCTGGATACTGATCTCCATATTGAAAATACCTTGCAAAATCAGCTATGCATGCAGAAAATTACGCAAGAACATCAGGCTACTCTTCCAGGTCACTGCTGAGGCAGCTGCAAGTGACAAGGACACAGCAGCTCTCCTGTCATAGCAACACTGCCACTGCAAGTTCAAGAATAATCTGGAGACATAACTTTGTAATAAGCTGTGGGATCAGACACCCAGGCATACTTAGCAGAACTAAGGCAGCTCCTGACTGTGCAGGATCAACAATTAAAATTATCTTTGGCCTTGGCCTGCAGCAGGTCAGTTTTGCTTGTCACACAAGCGTAGCATCCTCAGACTGGGACATAGAGTTCCAGCCACCAGTTGTGCTTTTTGTTTTTTAATCAACCAACCCACTGGACACTGTAGGTCTTGATAGTGCATAAGCACCAAGTTTACCTCAGGAAGCTGCTAGCAAGCTGTTATTAGTCAGGACCACAGCTCAAGTAGAAAAAAATATTACTGCTTGCTATCAAACACTACAGCACTGCTGGATATGACTGACCAATAGCAAGTCTTCTCTTTGAGCAAGTTGCTGACTGCCCAGCCTCCCAAAAAATCTGGCTGGGACCTAAATCCTTAGGTTCCTACAGACTTAAGAACAAGTCTCCTCTGAAGCCTACTCTCCATAGTTTTCAAACTATTAGCTAAGGAGACTTAAAAATTATTTTCCTTCCTGATTACTGACACAAGCCCAAGCCAGGACAACTCCATCGGACACTTAAATTTTAAAGAGTCTGAACTCTCAGAAAGGGCCTCTTCAGTTCCTAACTGCCTATTTTTGGAAAATACCCTCCAGTCCACTCAATAATCAGAGTATGAAAAATATACAACAGGTGGATTTTACAAGTTGCACCGGTAGCTTCGCTCCTGCTACGTTTTTAAGCTGGAGAGGGAAGAGAGAACACATCTCCATTTCCTACACCAGCATTGGTTTAGCCTAGCAAGTAGAAAACCCCATAATTACACCAGAAAGACCAGAGCCAGGAGAGTTTCTGGAGGAAGAGTTTAATGGCTTTCAAAGGGGACCTGTAATCCATTCCCAGTCTCACTAGACTATGGCTCAGTTACCACTGAGATTGAGCTTGTTTACTCCAAAGCAAAACTCTTGGCAGGACCTACAGAAACAGCTTTTCTTGCCAGAGCCCTAATAGCAAATGTCTGCGGAAAAGCCGCTTGGAGAAGTGCTGTTTACTTTGGTAATGAGGCAAGTTCCCTGGAATGAAGTCTTGCAGTCTTCCCAAGGGATGTTGCAATACCTTTACCTGTACCTCAGCTACATACCATACAGGCTGCTCTCAGCATCCAAGTCTGAGAACTTCTTGGCTAAGTCAGAGGGCCAAGGCAAACGTTCCTCAGCTACTCTGGACAGGACTATGCTCTTCTCCTGCACTGGAACACAACTCAGGCCTGACTGGAACTTGTTCTTTTCCTTCCCTGCTTCAACCCAAGCCACAGCCAGAAACACCTCTTGAAGATGCTTTTGAGTAAAGAGCCTCAAAACAACATTCTCAATCATCTTCACCATGACTGCAACTTTAAAGCCAAGCTCACCCCCTCAACACTCTTTTTTTTCTTAGGCTACTCCAAACTTAATGCCCAGCTCCCTGCTGGAAATGCTTTGATGGAACAACAGGACCTAGTTGGACTAATAACTACCCAGGGAGGAAAAGAAATTCAAGGCAGAGAGTGGAGGCCAAGGCTCTCTTTCTGTTTAGGGAGTCACTGGCCTGAGGATATTGTGCTTTTCCTCATTTCTTTAAGACAGAGTCTCAAACAACTGTCCAACTTCTCTGACCACACAGAGATGAAAGGCTCTCCCCTCTTCAACATTCCCATCTTGAGACCAGTGCAAAGGGCTACTCATTTGCTCCAGCATCAGAGATCCTGCTGCCAAAGAAATGGCTCACTTGGCCCCTCCTTAATGCACTAACTAAAAGATTCCTTTGTAGTTGAATTAAATGGACTTCCTACTGAAACAGGTACTTGCATTTGCACGTTTTGTTTACAAACAGCTTGCACTCTCAAGATCACTGAGTTCATACTTCACACATGGCTGCAGAGCTTCACAGGCCTACTTTGTGCTCTTACATGTTGAAATTTCTGCTTTGAGGAGAAACCAAGCTCTAATTTTGAGTGTTTACATGTACTCCCAAGAGCAGGAAAAAAAAAAACCTTACCATGATTAGGCTATGTAAAAAGTTTAATTATAAAATAAATAAGTTTGTTATGGAAACATTAAATATTAAATACAGTAATAAATATTTACACATTTACAGATATGACTTGACAATTAATGGTTTCTCTGCTACCAGAAGAATTTTGCTCTGTTTATACAGAACACATTCACTCTTCCAAGAAGAAACTGAACTCAAATAATACTCTGTGCTCAAGACTGAATGGAAACTTCAAGAAAGTAAGGACACTGGGGTCAGAAAAGTTTGAGGTAAGTCGAGTACTTCACACCAGAAGGTAAGAGCACAAGAGACCACTGCTTGCAGTGTCAGTGCATGAATTTAATTCTTCAAAGGAACAGGTTCTTGGTCAAGTTCATCTGGCTGGATCTGATATGAAGCATTTTAAACTTTTAAGTGCTGCTTAAAGCAGCATCAAGTATCTGGTAACAGAAGTAGCTTTGTGTTTATAACAGATGTGTCCAGGTTTATCAGCTTGTTAGAGCATGGATCTTCTCCTTCAGATCTTGCATTTAGTGTCTCAGCATCCTGAGGAGATTAATTTTACCTCAGGCTAGCACACAGGCAAATGGATAGCTCCACTCACACAACGAGTCCTACTGAATTCAGAGGGATTACTTTCCACACATACAGTAACAGAACCCAGGTGTGGCTGACAAAGATCTGTCACCAACGCCCTGCAAGTCAGAACTAGAGATGAAGTTCTTTGAATCTGATATCAACAGGGAGCACAGTGACAGCAGAATGAGGGTTTTTTCATCCACTGAGGTCTAGGGAGAGAAGCCATCCAGCACTCTTCCCTTTTTAACTTTGGGAAAGGGAAGGGAATGTTCACCCCTCCATCCATTCCTGAAAGCCACAACAAGCTCTCTCCCTTAGAGTTAGAGCTGCCAAAGGAGAGACTTGCTAAAAGAAGAGTCCATCCACACAACAGCAGAGACTGGAGCTCCAGCATGGATAGAAGAGGGCTCAGTAGAAGCAGTCTCTAGCAGGTCTTGGCAGCAGGTCCTCTACCCCACAGTGGCAGCTCCTTCCACATCCTTGTGCCAAGATGTGGTGGTAACTGTGCTCCCCAGCAAGCGATTCAGCAGCAAGTGGCACGTGACATCTCCTTGCAGAAGCCTCTGTCTTGTTGAATCAGGGCTTGAGTGGCAACAGCTCCAGCCCACAGTGTCCAGGTGGATGTGTCAGGTAGCCAGAGGTACCCTGCAGCTTGGCAGTGGCCACATGAGAATTGTTCTGTAAGGGGCAGACCAGGCACATTAATCACCACACAAGACACCAGCACTCTGTGCTAGAACTGTGTCAGACCACATCAGCAGCAGGCAAGTTAAGCATGAGCACACCCCTGAGGAGACTCTGCTAGACACTCTTCAGCTGCAAGTAAGCTTTGAGCAAAGCATTCCACTCATCACTGAACAGAGCTTGGACAAGATCTGTAGCTGACATGTGCAAAGCAATGCTGCTGAGTTCTGCCCACACTTCTCAGGACTATGCTGTACAGCTTCCTCCTTCAGCCTGTAGTACAACTCCTGTTCAGTAAGGGTCCTTGAGGCTGCTGTTAGGTACACACTTGCTCAGAAGATAATAGCTTGCTTCCTCATTAAAATCCACCAGATTTCTCCCAGGAATGATCCAGTGGGCCATGAGCTTACCACTCAGAGGCTATGAAAGTATGAAACTTGACTGAGAAGCTGTCTATGGTGCTTAGTCTTGGTCTACAGCCTCTGAGCACCAGCAACATCCTGATGCTTTGTAGAGAGGACATGAACATGGTCAATACTTCTCTTATGAGGGGTGATGATCCACTTGGCTGCTGCATCCTCTTCCATGATGGAAGTCTACCACACCTTCTTGCACTGAGCCTTTCCTCCTAACTGCACTCCCCACAGTACAGCTTCCTACCCTGACTTTTCCTTTCAGAGAGCAGCCAGGAAGCTAACACTGAGCAACTGCTGAGCAACTTGGGTGATTTCAGAAAACCAGAAAACTGAGACAACCTTCACCTGTAACCTATGTGTTTTAAGGCACTCCAAGTGTTAGAAGCAAGCACCAGCTTTGCAAAGCATGCATGTAATTCCCAAATGGTAGCTCCAGCCTGGAATGACTGAAAGGCATTTCAAGATTAAGTCAGCTTTCATACCTGCTTTCTCCTCGTTTACACACCGACGTGGCTGTTTCTGTTTTCTTGTCGAAGTTTTTTCCTTTCTTCTTTCTCTTCATACTGAGGACACTTTTTCCTGACCCTGTGGAGAATGTTAGAGGTCATTTTGAACCCTGACGTTCCTCCTCTGCTGTTACCAGAACCCATTTTCTCTGCAGCACTTAGATCATGTCCTTTGAATCCTCAAGCAATTCCATAGCACCAGGCAGTTTCAACAAGACAGCTTTTAAGCAATGGGCATCAAGCAGTATCTGAAGGTAACATCAAGAATCCCCTGAGTTAGGCACTGGCAGTTTCTCCATACAGCACCAGGACTTGTTGGCATCAGGATGAAGTGGGTTTATTACTGGAGCTGAGCAAAGCACCAGGAGCCTTTCAGAGAGAAAGATTTCCCGGCTGCTTTAGCCAAGAGCTGCAGAGATCACACAGCTTCCCTCCACTTCAGAGTCCTGTGGACTTGAAGTATTTGAAGTCCCTATCCCCTTGATGTGACCCCTGAACACATGATAAACTGCTTATTGATTTTCTCCCAATTTCTCCCAGTATTTTCTAGTAACTCTTCCAAACAGACCATCTGGTTTCTCTGGATGAAGGTACAGAACAATGAACTTCATGCATCAAGCCTCTGAGAGTCCAGAGCACAAAACACATGTAACTCCTCTGCATGGCTTGCTACAGAAACTCAGTGATTGTTTGCTCTTATAGAACTACAGAACTGGTTATCTCTCCTAGCAGCAAGGAATGAGGCAGTGGTTCAGAGAACAAGTGTTCATCCCAGCATTCCTCAAGTTCAGATCTAAATATGAAGCAACAATGACATGACAAATGCACACCTTATTTCCTGAATTGCAGGAGAAGGTACAGCATGTACCTAGTTTGGTTGATGTTCTTCATTAAGATCTAAAATTAGACTGAACTTTTGAGTTTCACCTACAACATCCCAAGCCCTGCTGTAGTGCAGCTGCCATGTCAGCACCAGAGGACAGCTCCAACACCCAGGAAACACCAGAGTCAGGCTTCCCGTGCTGACTAACCTCAGCACAAACTCCTGGAGAGCACGCTGGCAAGAAGGAAAGCTAGAAGCAGGCAGCAGCTGCTGCATACTGCTCATTATCAGGTGCAAAGGAGAGTTTAATACAAGGCCTCAAACATGTACCCAGAAAAGCTCTTAGTTTATTCACAGCCAGGACCCCAGATGCTGATCAGCTGGTGAGGCTGGAACTGTTGTTTCCTCCATCTCACCAGCAAGCAGTACAGTACTGGGCACTGATAACACTTGTACCCCACTTGCTTCCCCCCACTGTGTGTTTAAGCCCAGCAACACCCACTAACAAGCTGACAGCTGGAGCCTCATTTCCTTCCCTCTGGCTGTGCACTCTGCTGATGCATACCAGCCTTGCCTGAGGCTGTCCCACTAGTGCTTGCAGACTTCTCCACAAGGATGAAGGCATGGCTGTGTCAGCCTTAATGCTACTCCACTCTCATTTTAAAGTAAGGGTCATAGGCTGCCCAAGCCCAATAGTGAGAAAGAGCAAGCAGAGTCACTTATGAACCTCTCAGCCCTTGCTTCTACCATCAAGATGTACCCAAGCTGGGATAAGAGCACAGCCCTTCTGGATGTCTTCACACAGGTCATTCAGATGAGCCATGCACATCTCAGCTGACTGACACAAGCTTAAACTGGACAGATAGCAAAGAGTATAATACTTACTGCACTATCACGATGATAAGTACAGTAATGAAGCTGATGCTTGAGAGCAGGACAGCTACCACTACCAACACAGTCTTTGAGTAGTCTGCAACATCATTCTTCCTTTGAGTCTTCATGAACTGTTCACCACACCGCTCACCAAAAAAATCCTGATGACACCTGCAGGTAAACATTAACACAAGCTCTTATCAGCTCCAGTGCTATCTGGAGCCAAGGACTCCCACACACAAACCTGCCTTAGCCATCTTCCTAGTTTCCCATGAATCCATGCTCCCTTTAGAGCGTGTTCATGAAATGCAGTCACTGCTCTAGCACAGGGTTTGTCAGCATTTCAACAAGTTGAGATTAGTTTGGGCGTGATGTCCCATCAAGACACGCCTTTTCATTCTTTTGGTTTGAGTTTATGACCAACTGATGAGTTCAGTGGCTTGTTATGCATCTCGGATTCCATCATCACTTAATTTACATGGCAGAAAGATTCTCAGTCAAAATACAGCAGGGGATGGACCCAGGCCAAGTTGACAGTGATTTTTCCTGAGCCCTCGTATGCCACCAGCTCACACCATTCACAACTACCTCATAAGGTACAGGCAACTTACTTGCAGGTCACCATCTGGAGATGCTCCAGGTATACGCATTCACCGTGGATGCAAAAATTTTTGTATTCCATTTCACAGGGAGTCCCTTTCTTTTTGTTTTTCCCTTTGTTTTTCTTCCTTCTTGATTTTCCTCCATTCTTCTCACCCCCCCTCTTTGTTGGTTTGGGTTTAACCACAGGTTCAACTGAAAAAAGGGATAAGATGATTCAGTTCAACAATCCAAGAAGCCAGATTCTGCAAAATCTGAATGACACATTAGTGAGGGGTAGGAGAGAGGTCACTGCTGGAGAACCTGTGATCAGGAAGCATAGGATGCAAGTGAGCAAGCAGCTGGGCACAACAGCAGCAAGCTTAGAAGCTCACAAAGTACAGCTCTGCCATCATGAAGAGCTGGGCAGTGCAGACCAAAAGCAACACGAGCAGATGAGCTGAGAGAGCCAGAGATGAAGAGCAGAGCTGAAGGGCTGCAGCATTTCACAGCATAAGACCCTGGAGTGAAACCACGCAGCTTCAAGCAAAGCCCTGTAAAGAACATGGGGTTCACACTGAGCTGAGCCATCCCCTAGTTTTATATTGACTCAGATGGAAGACAAACAGCCTCCATCACTCTAAACCCTCCATTTGCATCTGTGATGAAAGGCATTATAACTCACTAGGTAGTCCTGGGCACCTGCAGAGGCAAGACAGCCTGCTATCCCAGTTAGCATACTTGTTTCTCCCAAATAACCTGCAGTGCTGTCTTCAGCAGAAGATAGTTCATTTCCAGTTCTCCTACTTTGCAAGAGATGCACCCAGGGAGTGAAAGCAGGATAGTGGTTATTTGTTCTGCCACTTACTGTTGCCCCTCATTATCTCAATTAAGACAAACCTCTAGAAGAGTGTGGTTTAAAATGCTGGTGACTTAGTACCCTTTGGATTTAAGCAAGGACAATGATTTGCCTTTTGCTGGGGAGAACAAGTTTAAGCCAGTCACTGACTAAGGGTCCAAAGCTCTGCAGCTGTTCTGTGCAGCAAAGCTCAGTAGCAGTGTATCAGAGCAAGGTGGTACAACCCTGGTGCTCTGAAGAAACCATCCCTTCACTGCTACCCATAAAGCAAACCACCTTGTCACAACACTGTGCTCTTCAGGAGTAACACAACCAGGTGAGTTTCTACAGGTCCCAAGAGCAGCCGAGTTATTTTACAGCACTCTTCTCTTTCTCTACCTTGCTCTGTAGATCTAAAAAATATTTTACTCTGAGCACTAGGCATATAGGCAATTACCACACTAGGATGCAGCTTGGTCCAAGTGCTTCATAACCCTGTATTTCTAGTGAGAAGAAGAGAGCCTGCACAAAGAAACAAGGTGTAGTTCACTGTTGTCTAGACAGTTGATTGTTTCAACTTCTAGAGCAACAAGCCTGGCTTGAAGTAACTTAAAAGCAAAAACGCCTTCAGCAACCAGAAGTCTGATTCAAATGGTATAAGCTATATTAATATGTAAACAAGGAACACTATTCCTGCAGCAAGGTTTCCTGTCCCTGGAAGTGTGAGCTTCACTACTGACAGCTGAGGTCCCTGATCTGTCCAGTTCAACTTGATATTTAGGTTCACACTTTGGTAACTGAGGCTGCTTCCATTCTCCCCTCTTCCAGGCTCAGCTTGTCAGTTTGATCTCTTGTGTGCCTGTCTGCAAGCTGCACAGCTATCCACAGTCGAATCAGAACAGCTTGAAGGCTCCACAGATAAACCTCACACCAAGCAGAAGAGCAGGTCTAGAAACCAACCACCTTTGGTAACAATTCTGGTTTCTCTGTAGTTATACAACACTTAAGTCACCAAGCCAGTAGTCTTACAGGCCAAACTGCTCGATAACTCTCACATTCCTGTCTCCCCTGGAGGTCTTCCACTCATGAAATCATAACTTCAGCAAGATCCACAGATTTCCCAGATAGAGTACCTGGGGTGCAGCCCCCCCCCTTCACCATCCCTGGAGATGTTCAAGGACAGGTAGATGAGGTGCTACAGTGGATGGTTTAGTGGGTAGGGGTTGCAGGACAGACAGTTGGACTTGATCTTAGAGGTCCTTTTCCAACCTTGATGATTCTATGATTCACCTAAGAGGGGTCCTTTAGTCTCAGTCAGGTCTTGGGATGTTTCTGCAGGAAAAATAGTATCCAGAGCCACCCTAGAGGGCAACAGCACCAGCCCACTAACATCACCCAAGACTGAAATCACTTGTAGGTCTCTGCTTTGCATTACAATTGCACTTACAGCAGAAGCAATGAAATGCCCCCATTCCCATAGCCAGGTGTGCTATTCTGACCTTCTCAAGTGGGGAAAACCCAATCAATTCACACAATATAGCTACTGACAGTGAACTATTGCCTGAAAGATGCTTAACAAACTTCCCTGCAACCACTTCAGGATTTAAGTGTTTGCTTTCCCAGGAAGTTTACACCAGCTCCAATGCACATAAGCCATCATGAGAAACCAGCCAGGAAATCCCTGGAGTAACAAAGACAACCTGATACAAACGTACCTTGGGGTCAATCAGCACCCATAAACCCCCTGAGGTTTCCGTGAGAAGCGGGTGGCAGCTGCCCCCTCACAGCCCTCCTGTGGGCTTGGTCAGAGGGAGGTTCGGCAGGCTGTCACCTCACCTGCAGCTCCCACGCACGCTGCTCACAGCCACGCTCAGTTTTTATCCCTGACAGACTATTCCTAACACACAAGGAACAGCAGAAGTTCCAAGCAGCAGGGCGGTTTCCCGCTGTGCTTTAGGAGCCCCTGGCAGCCGCCTCAGAGAAGCAGCGTGTCCGCCGGCAGCTGGGGAGCCCCTGGGCTGAGGAGCTCTCCCCTCACAGCTGCGCCGGTCCGGCGGCGGGCTGCCGACTCACCTCGGATCAGATCATCCACGATGTACTGATGGACGGGCAGCGCCTCCTCGTACTCCTCATCATCCTCGTAGTCGGGACCCGGCACCGCCTCACCCTCGCGGGCTTCGGGCTCCCGCTGCCCGGCTGTCCCGCGTCGCTCCGGTTCCGTGCCGTTGGCCGAAGCCCCTTCCACGGGCCGGCAGGCTGTGAGGGGGGAAAATGGCGCCGTGGGCAGGGGGTGAGACAACCGCCGGCGCGCGACAGCCCCCTCCCCAGAGCGCGGCTCGCGCTGTCCCCTCACCCTCCCGCTGCCCCTGCCCCGCACGCACCTGCCAGCAGTGCCAGCGCGGCCACCAGCGCCACGGCTCGCATTGGCGGTCCGGGGAAGCGACAGACAGACAGACAGACAGAAAAGGAGATACGGGGCAGAGGGATGCGGCGGCGAGAGGCAGCAGTTATCAGCGCTCCATGAGGAGCCGCCCGCCGCCGCCGCACACTATATAGGCAGCCGCCGCTCGCGCGCCCGGACGTCATCGGGGCGGGGCGGCAGGTGAGGGCAGGGCGGGGCGGGGCGGGGCGGGGCGGGCCCCGCCCACCCGGTGAGGCGGAGGGATCTGCTGACCGGGGCGCATCACTCCGCGTTGCCACGGAGACGATTCACAACACAGAGTGGCGGCGGGTGCGTGCGCGGACACACTGCCCGGTGTCCCCGCTCTTTGCTCGGACCCCCGCACCCCCGGTGTCCCCGCTCTTTGCTCGGACCCCCGCACCCCGGGGATCGCCGTTGCCACCCTCGCCTGAGAATGAAATTCGGGAGGGAGGAGGAAGGGATTGACGCCCCTCTGCTCCAGTCCCAACGCTGCCGAGTTTAGGGAAAGGAGGATCTGGGTGACCTCCTGACTGAGAGGGGCTGGGATGCTACTCACAGCTTGGGGAGCTGATGGAGCCTTTGCTGGAGGTGGCCAGGAGCCATGCTGCTCAGTCCTTAAATCTTCTCCCCTCTCTCACACACTGCAGGAGACGCAGCTCCTGGAGCCATCTGGGCCAGGTCATGCCAATCCTAAGAAGCAATCACAGAATCCCAGACTGGTTTGGGTCAGAACCTTAAAGCTCCTCCAGTTCCAACCCCCTGCATGGGCAGGGACACCTCCCACCAGCCCAGGTTGCTCCAAGCCCCATCCAACCTGGACTTGGACACTGCCAGGGATGGGGCAGCCACAGCTTCCTTGGGCAACCTGGGACAGGGGCTCAGCACCCTCAAATTAAAGAATTTCTTCCTAATGTCCAACCTAAATCTCTCCTTTTCCAATTTAAAGCCATTCCTTGTTGTCCTGTCACTCCATGCCCCAGCTTTCCCATAGGCCCCCAGCCCAAGAGCTCTGACAAAGAAGTTTCCATGTTGTTTGCTGGAGCACGGAGTTGACAGCCCAGCAGCCCCTCTCTGCACACTGCAATTAAACAGATCCTCATCACCTCATGGCTTTCCTCTTGAGAGCTTCTCCCTGCATCTCCTCTGCCTTTTATCAGTGTCTACAGCCCTGGGTCACCCAGCAGTTCCAGGCCTGGGTGGGTGACATCTGGGGGCAGGACAGGGCCCCCCTTCCCCTGGGGACAAAACTCCCTCCCCACAAGACCCCCAGGAATCCCAGGGCCTGGTGTCAGCAGAGCTGGGGGGCAGCCCAGCTTCTCCAAAGACTCTGGGGTTCTGCCATTGACACATGGGCTGGTTGTGTGAGGAGGGCTGAAGAGAGGTTTGGGAAGGGACAGCTTCCTTCCCCCTCCTGCCATGCTCCAGCTTCCTCCTGCATTGCCCTTCTTGCAGGAGTTAGAAATGAAGTTTTGGGGTGCTTGTTTCTGTTTCAGTTTTTTGGGTTTTTTGTTGGCTTTGTTTTTTTTTTTTTTTGTTTGTTTTTTTTTTTTTTGCTGTTGTTGGTTTTTTGGTTGGTTAGTTGGGTTTGGGCTTGGTTTTTCTTTTTTGTTGTTTTTTTGGTTTTGCATTCTTTGGATTTGTTGCTTTTCTGGTTTTTTTGTTTTGTTTTGGTTTGGTTTGGTTTGGTTTGGTTTTTTAATTAGAAATTCACTGGAAACATTTAAATTATTTTTTCTTCCCCCAGCTCCATGGGAAGCACATCCTGAACAGGGAACCTCTCAGCCCCAGGCACTGGGCTTGGCAGAATGAAAGGAGCAGGTGACCATGGGACAGGCTGGATGTCCCTGAGCAGTCACCCATGTCACCTGTGCTGCTTGGAGACCAAACCTGGCATGGCCAGCACCTGGCTCACTGCCTCCCCTCACTCCTGCCAGCAGGAAAGGAACTGGGCTCCTTGGTGAGCTTGGGATCTCTCAGGTGTTTTGCAGACCCCTCCTGGCTCAGCAGGAACCACTGCCAGCTGTTGATGGCCAAGGAGAGGTTCAGGAGACATCAGGGGAGCTCTTCCCAAATGCCTGCATCCTGGCAAAGCCCTGCTTGGCTGCTCCTCCAAGAGGACACCCTCTGTAGGTCATGTTTTAGGACATTCTGGTGGGATCCTGCTGCCAGCCCCAGTTCTGCAGTGTGGTGCGGGGGAGGAGGCACTAAGTTTGGACATGGCCTTCTTGAGGACCCAGAACCACACAATCACAGAACGATTTGGGTTGGAAAGGACCTTAAAGACCATCTGATCCCACCCCCTGCATGGGCAGGGACACCTCCCACAGCCCAGGTTGCTCCAAGCCCCATCCAACCTGGACTTGGACACTGCCAGGGATGGGGCAGCCACAGCTTCCTTGGGCATCCTGGGACAGGGGCTCAGCACCCTCATAGTGAAAAACTTCTTCCTAATGTCTAACCCAAATCTGCCCTCTTCTAGTTTAAAGCCATTCCTCCTCATCCTATGTGTCCCTGTGAAAAGGACACTTGGACTTTGCTCCCAGGCCAAGTTCCCAGAGCAGAGGATGCCTCCAGGAGTGGTGGAAGGAGGAGAAGTCTTGAAGGGTCTGCAAGGCTCCCCCGTGGCTGCCCTTGGCCCAGCTGGGCTGGTGGGGCAGGTTGCTGGGCCAAGGGCAGGGCTCCTGGTTCCTCATGGATGCAGAGTGCCACCTACTGAGACACTGCTCCCAGCAGCACCCAGGGTTCTCCACCAGGACACCCAGAGTCTCCCTCTGCCCGTTCTGGCTGGTCCTTCATGCCAGTCCTAGAGGACAGGGAACCCTCTGGTCTCTGGCCATGTCTGTGGAGTCCAGCACCACGGCCCTGCTGGAGGGGAGGTTTCTCTCCATCAGCTGCCTCTCTTCTCCCAGGTTCATCTCCAGAAAACATCCCAGTGATGAAGACTGTGGCTGTGTTACCTCCTGTGGAGCAGTGCATCATCTGGCTACCTGCAGCCCCGGGCAACAAGTCCACCCTGGCCAGGATGTGATGTCCCAGTGGCTCAGGAGTTCCAGCTCTCTGGTGAGTCTCAGTAAATTTTGCTGGTGTGACATTAATGTGCTGCCACCTCTTGCTTGGCAGCTCCAGGGACCTGCTGTCCTCCTCGTTGACCATGGCTGGTCACCTTGAGATGATTGAAAAGGGAGGATGGACCCAGGATGTGCAAACTGCTCTGGTTTGTGCTGGGAGCCCTCACACTGGCACAATATTGAATTATATTTCCTTCTGCTCTGACCCCAGGGTGCAAAGCCATCCTGGTGTCACCCCAGATGGGGGTGGCCATCAGGGGTGGGGACAGGGACTCAGGAGGCAACATGACCTGGACACCAACAGCTGCCTGGCCCCGGTGAGCACCGTGTCCTCCTGGAGAGTCCCAGTGCCAGCTGTGCTCTCCTTAGTCACTCTCTTTACTTTTGATAAACCCCCTGAGAAATGCGTTGAAGGGAAAGGAAGTGTCTGAAATCCCTGCCCATTAATTTTCTTTGCTGACATCAAATGTTTAGTTTGCCAGGGCGGGCACAGCTGACCTGGGTGTTTGAGCATGAGTTATCCTTTCTCATCCCTGCAGCTGAGAACAGGTGGAAAAGGGGAATGAGTCAAAGCGTAGCGGTGTCTGTCTGGGCAGCTCACCAGACTTTCACTGGTGATCTGCAGCCCAGCCCAGCCCCTCCTGCTATCAGCAGCTCCCTCACAGGCAGGCAGGGAGCTTTGAAGTGAGGCATGTGTCACCCTGGTTCCTGCTGATGTGAATCAAGATTGCAGTCAGAAAGAGGATGTAGATGCATAGCTGGGGTGTTGGTGAGGAGGGAAGGGGAAAGCCTCAGGGTCTGGGATTCAGTAGGGAGTGTGCTCACTCCTGGGATGTCCAGGTAGCCCTGCATCCCTGCCCTCAGAGCCCTCAGCAGCCAATTCTTTGCTAAGATGGTGACCTTCTCTCTGTGCTACCTTCCCTGCTCCCTACTCCTTTCCCTGAGACTTAGACTGCAGCAGGGATTTGCTGCACTTTCTTCCATTTCCTCGGGGAAAATACCCTCCCCCTGGGACTCCCTGTCAGGCCCAGCTTGCTGCCCTCCCCAGGACCTCCAGGGCAGGCTCCCCATGGCACCCCAACAAACCTCCTGCTGGCAATGCCTGCCTGGCCCCACAGACAGAAAGAGAATCCCAACAGACCCCATGGCCAGAGCTCAGTTGCTGCAGGCAGTGCCCTTACACTGAGTTACCCAAGCACAGTCCCTGCAGAGGAGAACACCCAGCTCCTGGCTTTCCAAAGGCGTGAGCAGCTACTGGATCATTCTGCAAGTGCTCCAGAAGTACTTGTTCTAAAAAGAGGAGAAAAAGATGTTTAAATGTGGAGCTATGCTCCAGGCAGCAAAAGCTGCATGATTGCTGCTCATTAAGTTGTGGGGATCTCCCAGCTCAGCTGTGAGGGTGTGTGTGTCATTCTGTGCACAGCGTGGCTGTTGGAAAAATGATGTCTATGCTTGGGAAAAAAAAAATAGCCTTCTTTTCCCTTAGTGTCTGTAGAGATCTGAGCTGAAACAGAGCGAGAGCAGAAATTTTCACATTCAAAAAAGCCTCCACAAAAAAAAAAAAAAAGCCACTACATGGTTATTTTAAAAGCTAAAAGGTGGTTACCTCTAATGCTTGGAATGCCAGCGATGAATCTTCTGGTTTCTTCATTCCACACAACTTCTGGACAAGGACTTTTTTGCTCACTGTAAGAAAGTGTCTCTCTGTAGGCACGGGTGGTTTGTAACTACTACAAGTTGGCTGCAGCCCTCTGTTCAAGGAGCACTGCCTACTACCATCAGGGTAAATACAACAGTGCAGTACAGTTTTTTATAATCACCAGGCAAGCTTCCTGGAGAGGGTCCCATAGAGGTGAAGTGGCAAGACTTTGGGGTTTCCTTCAAGGCTCCCCCAGGAGGACCTTAGGATCTCACAACAGTCCAGCTGACCTGAAGCAGCTGGTGCTGAAGTTGGAGTGGGCAGTTTGACCACCTGAGTTTGTTAAGTGGGGTGAATGATACATCCCTTTCCTCACCTGAGTGGCTTGGGTATGAAGTCACCTTGGAGATGCATATCATGGCTCATTTGAAAGCACACTGAATGTGAGAAAATTATATGGTAGTGCACATTTTGATGGATTGCAGCCTCACATAAGGATTGGGAACATGTGACAGAAATATCATGATGTTTTTCTACTGTGGCACATGTTATTCCCAATTGTGTTGAGAGAAATTGAGAAATAAAGGACATGTGAGGATTGTTGGGGAATTTCCTCCTGGAAGTGCAGCTAAAGTCTCAGCTTTTTACTTTGCAATCTTCCTTGCACAACAGCTTTTTTTAACCTGGTTCCCAAGCTGAGCATCTGGCAGGGCAGGTCAACACAGCTGAACAGAGCATGGACGTCCTCCTGTGGCAAAAGATTTAATCTCAGCAGGAAAATGTTGTGAGCTGCCTGGATCTGTCCCCTGCAGGAACCTGGGCAGATCCCCTTGGCCAAGAAGAATCCTCTCCCACCTGAACTCTACTTTTGACAAACCCCCTAAGAAGTATGCAAAGGGAAAGAAGTGTCTGAAATACCTGCCCGTTATTTTTCTTCACTGACATCAAATGTTTAGCCCCAATACAGAAGGGCTGTCATTCTGTCACTGCATGCCCCTTCCTCCTCTCCACCCAGTGAATGCAACTGGGTGGTTGGTGCTCAAGTCTTTCCCTCTGCCATGAGAATCAAACACATGCTCCTGCTCTCACCCCAGTCACTGGGGTCACATACCCTGTCTGTGTCCTGCCTCACAGTTGATCCAGAGCCCTCTCTCTCTCTGATCTTAGATTAACAGAGGCAGGATGAAGCAAAGGTCAAATTCAGGCCCAGTGGGGGCAATTGGATGTGAATGTTTTTCCTTCTGAATCACCCCTCCATCAGGAAGAGGAGAGCATCGGGTACCACTTGGCCATGGCTGAGTTTTTGACCGGTGCCTTCCCATCTGTGCATCAGGAGGTGAATTTTTTGTTACCTATTTGAAGTATTTCATATGTGCAGAAACAATGAATCACAAAGAGAAGCCTACAGCAATTAGTTACTGCTCTCACCTTTGCCAAAGCTGGATTTTTTCCCCTAGAACAAAGCCCAGGCAAGCCTTCCTACGCACAACGAGGATTACGTAGATCACTCTGGATGATGTTTCTTTCACAGGCCGTGAGCAAGAAAAGCAGCTCAGGAGAACACTCCATGTCATGGGCATGTTTTCCATTCTTCCTTGGAAATCATTGTTTGCTGCAGTGCCTGCTTCTGGCTGTGAGTGCTGTGCCCTCCTGACATCGCTGCCTCTGTGCCAGCGTGAAGTGTGGCAGACTGAAGAGGTGCCAGTCCTGGCAGGCTGGGCATTGGTTTCCATGTGCTGAAGTGGGACTGGTGAGTTGTGTGCTTTGTGAGGCTGCTTCCAGTCACAGAGATCTATCCATCAGTGAAATGCAGGCAGAGGCCTCATGTCCCTTGTGTGTGTCCCAGCAGGCTGGAGCGTGGGGACATCGCTTTCCCAGGAGAGGACTGCTGAGACACACCAGATGAGTAAGGGCTGGTTTGCATAAAGATTGCACACTCATGCTGTGAAGGAGGTTTCCTAGGTACAGCCTCATTTCCTTTGGCAGGCAGGTTTGACTTCATGTAGGAAAAACCCTATTCTTGAAGTCTTTGGGCAGAAACCAGTTTATGTTGGCAGGGACAGCAGCGTCCTCCTGGCATGTTTGGGTCCACCCAAGCTTGACTGCATGGAGGCAAACTCTGCTCCTCTGGAGCCAAACCAAGCCTCCACTCTGAGCTGAATTCAGGTGTCCTGCCCACACGGGCCACGTTTTGCAGACAAGAGGTCTCATTCCACTCCCAAAAGGCTCTTCAGCATCACCAGTGCACCAGCATCTGCACGTCTTCTCCTGTTCTTCTGGACTTCACCCCGGGGTTTCAGCTGGAGCTGAGGGGAGAGAAGAACCCAGAGGTGGCAAACGCAGGGCTGAACACTTTGGTCTCCACCACTCAAGGCTTTGCTGGAAGCATGGAGCTCAGCTCTGTTCTCTTCCCATGGTGAGAGGTAACTCAGTTCCCAGAGGTGAAGCCAGCTGGTTTCACATTAGAGCAGGAGAGCAGATGCTGAGAGGACACCTGGGAGAGAGAGAGATTTGTATCAAAATCAGCTGCCAGGCAGGGAAAGAGACCCTTGTCTCTATTGCCTCTAGCTTGGGTGATGCTGTTTGGAGTTACAGAAGGGCAAGATGGATTTATCTGTTCCAGAGACTCCTTTAATGTACAAGCTTTTGGTAGTAGGATTTGTGCCCCTCTGACCCTGTCCAATGTCTTTTGAAATCTTTATTCAAGACTTAACTTCCTGCACAGATAATGAATTATATGGTTCATTCTGAACTCTGCAAAGTTATTCCCAACGTTGCTCAAGTTGCCTGGAATGAATAAAGTTTGTATGCAAAGAGAGAGAGAAAACTTAACAGCATTTTACTACACTTAAATTATTTTAGGATTTAAAGACAGGTTGTCTTAACATGCAGGAAACAGGTAACTAAGCATTGCAGCCAGAGAGCCATTTCCCCCTACATTAGCAAAGTAGTGCTGGCAAATAACAAAAAGTATTTAAGGGCAGGAGCTGATCTGACAAAAATGCTCAAAACTTTGTAGCAAAATTCAGAAATGGCCATGCAGTCTCAATTCAGGAGTCACGCTTCAAGTATCCTGACCCCAAAGTCTTCATTTTGCAGGTGTTACGTGCTACACATTGAGTGACACACTGAATAAACACATTAAATGTTCTTGAAGGCATGGAAAGGAGGAGAGCCAAGGCTGCTCGGGGCCCTGCTGACCTACAGCAACAAGTGGCCTGGCACTCAACTAGAAATGCCAGTGCTGAAGGTGTTCTCCCCCAGGTTCTGTCCCATCCTCTCTGCCAAGTGCAGAGTTGGGGCTTTGTCACCCACAGAGGCAGAGCCACCATGCACCAGGTGCCCCTGGGGGGCTGCTTCACCCCCCAGCCCTTCCCCAAAGCCTGACCCCAGGTCTCTGTGTGGTTGTTCAGTGTGACTGAGCTTTGCCTGTCAGTCTGCTGCCTGCAGTCACCAGGCACCACCTACCCATCTTGCTGTCCCGCTGCTCCACAGAGCTTCTCAACCAACTCATCCCTTGCCTGGTGACCCCAGCAGCCAGACCGTCTGTGTAAAGGGGGTGTGAAAGCCACCCCTGCACCACCCCTGAGCTCTGGAGCTGGCACTGGTGACTCCCTGCCTCTCCCCCAGGTGAAAATCTGCACGGGAGACGGAGAGGTGAAGCATCACTTTGTCAGAGAGAGAGGGGAGTCAGGGGGCAACGCTGCCCCCCGGGCTGGGCAGCCACAACCTGCCTGCCATTCCCTCACCCCCCACCTCTGCCCGGCTCCTGCTGGGGCCAGCAGAGAGCTTGCCACCCGGGGTGTCCATTGGTGGGCTCGGTACATCAGGGCTGAGGTCATGGGCAGAGCCCTGGGAGGACTCGGTGATGCTCACATTCTCAGACCATGAGCTCGGGCAGCTCGTTTTGAAGCTGATGAATTTGCAGGAAGGGTGGCTGTGGGGTGAATACAAGCTGTCATCCCACTTGGCATGGCTTCCCAGGACACCCGTGGCTGTGAGGGACAAAGCCTGACAAAACACTCTTGGGTTGGCAACGCTCCAAATTTTGCATTAAGAAAATGTTGAAAGTCGCCTACTTCCACTTTTTTAATGAATACAAAAATAGCGGTTTCCCTACGCTTAGAACGCTCTCTGCTGCTGTGAGGCTGAGCACAAGACTCTGCTTTCCCCCAGGCCATGGCTTGAGGTGCATGGCAGGAGGTGGCAGGGTGGCTGCAGGCAGGGATGTCCCGCAGGAAGCTGAGCGGTGGCAGGGGGATGCAGTCTGCCAGGTGACCACTAGGTGGGATGAAACCGGTGTTGGAAATGCCATGGGGAAAGGAGAGCTCAGGAATACTGACTGATGAACGGGGTTTTTTCCCCTTTCCTTGATTTTGAACAAAACAGCTTGGGTGAGTTGAAATAAAAAGCAAACAACAAGTTCTGACTAGTGATGAGCTGGCTGAAGTGAAATATCCCAGAAAAGGGGAACTAAATAAATAGGTGAATACACTGGCAGAAGGAGCAATCCCAAACCAGATTACTTGCTTTGTTTCAGAACCTGCATTTTCTACCAGAAAAATCCTAGGGTGGAAAATCCCCAGCGAAACTTTGGTGCAGGAAGAGGGCTCTGCAGCTCCGGGGCTGGGCACAGCGGGATGTCCTGGAGGCAATGGCTGAGGAGGAATGAGATGAATCAGGAGAGGGAGCCAGCAGCAGGGACCAGGCACTGACAGCCCTGGCTGAGCCTTAGGAACACCCTTTTCTGGGGGGCCTTTTCATTCCAAAGACAAACACGTTATTAGTGAGCAGGAGAGGAGCTGGTTAGAAGTCAGGCTGCCTGAAAATGGTGGCATGGACTCACCCTGCTTGGGTCTCCAGCCCTGATAAACCCACTCTGACTCCAGGTGATATTCGTCCTTCCTCACTTAAAATGCTCCTGTCCTTCTGGTCAGCTCTCTATAGGGGCTGGAACTTGCCAGGCCTTGCTCTGTCCCCCCACAGTGCTTGTTGTTGGCACAGGGGGGCTGAGCAGTCAACTTCCTGAACAAGCTCCAAAGGTTTGGGAGTCCATGCACAGTGCTCCAAATTTCCAAATTACTGAGTTCTTCTCTTGACACAATACTGTGCTCCTTCTGCAGCCACGAGTCTCCCCATCTTCTCTTGTTCTCACCTAAACCCTACTCTTCTCTGTTTCTTTCCCCTTATTACCACGCTTGGGTCTGGTTTTCATGACCCCCCTCTCAGCAGTGGCCTGATGCCCCTGTTGTTGTTGTGTGTATCCAGGTGGATGCCCACCTCCACTCAGCTCACCTCCTCTCCTGAAGTTCACCCCTCTGTGCCTTCCTCTGCCTCCTAAACGACAGCAGCTCTGGCAGAGGCAGCTGAACTGGCTTTGCTTCCTCATTTGTGTGGCTCATACAACTGCCCCAGCTTCCCGTTACACTGCAGGGCAGCTGGACAAACCAGACCAGAAGGAGCCACAGGACCACTGGGGACCACTGACAAACTGGTGGCTCAAGGTCAGTGCCTGTTCACTATCACCTCTCCTAAATTCCTGATGGATTTTCCTGTCAAGGGGCTGATGCCCTCTGGTGACTGGGTCAGAAGGATCAGACTGGCATTCAGCAGGGTAGGGCAGAGGGATTTCTCAATATTTTTTGATCAGTTGTTTTAATCTCCCAGTTTGCTGGGAAAGCTTTTAATCATACAGGATGGAATTATATAATGGCAGTGTTGGAATAATTTAGGTTTGGCACCAGCTTTATTAAAATAATGATGACTATTTATGTAAGACCAAACTTCTATATTTACTGATGGAAAAGTTTCCATCTGTCATTCCTTTCATCCATCCTTTCTTCCCTCCTTCCATCTATTCATCAGTCAGTCCATCCATCCACCCACCCATCCATCCATCCATCCATCCATCCAGTCCATCCTTTCTTCATCATAAACACAAAGGATGACTGCTACTGACCTAGCCCAGATATGCAATGAGTATGTGATTTGTAAGTCTTTCCAGCCCATTTGACCTCCTCTCTCCTCCTCCCTGTGCTCCATACCTGCCCTTCTCACAAGCAGCCCTGGGATGAGGTGCCAGATGCACTGTGCAGTCCCAGGCTTGCCCCAGCAGGGACCAGGACCAGTTGTCCAAAGGTCTGTCACCTCTGTGATGTAACCCAGCACCATCCCAGGACTTCCTCCAGCTCTTGGCAAACTTGACGTGCTGACGCACACCAAGGAAACCCTCTGAAGGGGAAACATGACTCACAGAGATTGCCAAAGCACCTCCAGTGACATTGACACGGAGCACACAGCAGGCAAGGTGGCATCTGGAGAGAGAGAGGTCAGCCTCCTGGACTGAATGGGTCACCATGCCACCTCTTGTCTGGGCTCAGATGAAGAGTGTTCTGCAGGAGGTTTGGGTTTAATGCCTGTGGGAGAGGTAATGCCAGGTTTGGTAACAGAGCACACCACAGACGCTGAGAAAGTTTCTCCCTCTAGAAGTGATAAGGTGATGGATGGCTGAAGGCACTGGGACTGCTCCCATTCTGATCTCTTTGCACTTTTGTGGCTGACTGCTGCTTTTGGAAAGATTTCTCTTCTAATGTCCTCTTTAAAAGTTTGGATATCTTGAAATATTAACACCAGTCACAGCTGCACAAAACCATTCTTGGAAGCTTTCAGGAAGCCATACTTCAGAAAAGCACTATCCTTCCAGAGAGCAGCAAAGGAGGAGTTGTTGCCATTGCTTCCTAGGTCAGACAGTCCCAGGCTTGAAAGCATCAGTTGTCCTTTGCTTGAATCCCAAGAGCCTGGAACTGGGTTTCAACCAGATACAGGTGGGCAAGAACCCCACAGCAGGGCTACTGCCAGGAGGGGCTGGGATGGGGTGAGTTTTAAAATGACAGAGAGATGTTACATGGAGCACCACTGCAGCTGGTGGGAGCTGTGATTGCTTGGGCCACCAGAAAGCTGCCAGTAAAGCTGCCTCAGGTGGAAAAACTGCCCAGCAACACACTGGTGACCCTTGAGGACATGGAATCACAGAGTTGTCACAGTTGGAAAAGCACTCTAAGATCACCATGTCCAACATCCACCCTGGATAAAATGTATTTATCAGTATCTGTATCACTCACTAGAGCATGTCCTGAAGTGCCTCACCTACACAGTTTTAAATACCTCCAGGGATGGTGACTCCACCACCTCTCTGGGCAGCCCATTCCAGTGCCTGACTGCTCTCTCAGTAAAGGAATTCTTCCTCATCTCCAGTCTAAACCTCCCCTGGTGCACCTTCAGAGCATTTCCTCTGGTCCTATCACTGCTCACTTGAAGGGAGAGGCCAGCACCCCCCACACCACAGCCTCCTTTCAGGTAGAGAGTTTTCAGGTAGCTGTAGAGAGTAACCATGAGAGTAACCAGAGCAGCCACGGAGATGTGGTACCAGGTGGACCTCTCCAGTCCCAGTCTCCAGGTCCTATCCCCACCTGTTTCACACACCGTGGTACAGGGTGACACAGGCATGGGATAACTTCCCTGGCAGGAGTCTGTAGCTCTGGCAGAGGGGGAGAAGGCGTTTGGTGAGGCTGAGGCAGCCCCGGGGGTCACTGCAGGTGCTCTCACTGGTGGAAAGAGCTGCAGCCAAAGGTGACTCTGATGGTGGGTGGTGAGGGCAAGGAAGAGCTGCAGCAGAGGGATGGAGGTGGTGCCAACAGAAACATGGAAAGAATGAGGGAGGTTCACTCTCTGAGACACATTATTTGGGGTGTGTCATCAGGACCCGGCTGCGTGGTTGCTGGACTGGCAATCTACGTCCAGCCAGCCCAAGCTGTTGAGGTGGCAGGCTGGTATGTGGCCCCAAGCTTCTCAGTTGCTCAATCACCTACAGGAGTGAGAAAAACACAGGGTCTGGAAGGGCTGTTATGGGCTGGGAGTAAGATGAGCAACAGGATAGGTGGAGAAAGCCCAAGCCAAATCAAGACAGTCAGCGAAAAGCTAAGAGAGAGAGAAAAACCCAAACAAATCCTGCAGAGGTCTGGGAGTGGACTGCTCCTCTTAGGTTTGCCTGATCCAAACAGCTCAAGGCACCATCAGCCCCAGGCTGCTGCTGTGCCTGCAACTGGGAACTTCTGCAAGGGCAGTGGGGAGAGGCACCTCCAGCTCCTCTTCTGCACAGGGTGGCAGCGAGCAGGGCAGGGACACGGCTGGGAGCCTTCTGGCCACTGGAGCTCTGCTAACAGGACCTCAGATAGGTGGGGTCAGCACTTAGAAAAGGTGGGAGAAAGGACCAGCCATTTTTGCCCCATCTTCCCACTGGAAAGGCTGTGCTAACTGTGAGGCTGTGGCTGGGGTGCATCTAGCTGCCAGCAGTCACCCAGCAGAACAGGTTCCTGTGTGACAGCTGGATTACAGGAGGAGAGAGGAAGTGAAAACCTGAGGAGCAGCTAATAATGGCTGTGTGACACAGAGTTAACCCATTTAATTGGGAATGACCAAGGATCCCCTTCTAACTCGATGCTGAAGGGAAACACAAAGGAAGAGGCTGGGAAAAATGTGTACCAACCAGACCCATCTTAAACACTGCCTGACCTGCACAGAGGGCTGGGCAAGGACTGGTCTGTAGCATTGCCAACAATGAGCTCCTGAGTTACCTGGGAAGATGACAGATGGGCAGGACATCCCAAGGCCAGACCAACCCAGGCTGCTCTGTGAAAGACCTCACATCGAGCAGGGGGAGCCAGCTTGCCTGCAGCCAGCAGGACATGCAAAGGGCTTCCCCTTCTACTCCTAGGTTGCTATGCTTGAGCTGGAAGATTTTCTTGTCTTTGGTCCATGCCTCTTGGTCAAGCTTTCCTCCTGAGAAGTGGTGATGAGCCTTAAAGCACCACTTACTTTGGCTGAGCAGGCCTGGCCCTTAATTGCACTTTGTTTGCCTGCAGGCTTGTGGCAGGCAGAGATGATGTTGTGGCTGCAGCATCCAGAACATGGTGTGTATCTGCCCGAGAAAGACCACGAGAGACGTGTGTGCTAGAAAGTCACAGACAACACAGCAGTGTGAGCAGCACAGAAAAAACCTCAGTCCCAGGCCATAGCCTTGCCAGCAGAGCTCAGATGCAGCAGCCTGGAGCACCATGGCTCTCCTCCTGTGTGCTGCTGGAGATCTACCAGCTGCAATGTCCCTCTGCTCAGATCCCTCCTCTTCACTGCCCACTGGGGTATGAAGTGCAAGGCAGACGGGCAGGTTCTGGGCAGAGCTATTTCACCAGAGGCTCTGCCTGCCCACACCTCTGCTGTGGCTGCTGCTCATCAGAGGAAAAATAGCAGGGAAAGTAAGGCCAGGTTGGGCAGTGAGCATGAAGCCGGGTGAGCAGCAGAGCTGTCATTCCACGTGACTCATCTCTGCCAAAGGAAGGGGCAGAGGCCACAGGGTCAGGGCAGAGCATTCAGGCAAGCTTTGCTCATCCAGCCCCAGCTGCAGGGACTCTGCTTGGGGCCCACTCACAGCCCCTCTGCTCTGGCAGGAGACCCAATGCTACCTTCCCAAAGAATGCTGCTGGCCAAACCACGGGTCCCTGCCTCTGCTGGACAGCGTGTGTGCAGTGCTGAGCTGGCAGCAGCCCTCCCATGGCAGGTCACAGGCAGGCAGTGCCCTACAGGACAAGGAAAGGCAGATTCAGGCCCTGCTACCTACAAGCTCAGCTGAAAATGACTGCTGGACAGCACAAAGCAGGCAAGCAAAGGAAAGTCACTTCTGAGAATAAGATCCTCCCTTTTATTTTCTTGATCTCAAGAGTATCTAACACAGGCAGGCAACTTAAGGAGGGGGAAAGAGCTGGTTTATTCCTCCACAAGGGTCTCTGGCTGACTGAGGGCTTGTGAAACTCATCACTTTGTAATGTCTCAGCCTCCATCACTCTTCCTTAGAAAGATCCTGTTGAGTGATGCCAAGAGAGCAGAGGTCTCAGACTCACAAACACCAGGGAACACAGGCTGGAGCAGCTCACACAGCCCTCTGGAAAAGACCAGGAATGAGGCAAAGGTTGTGCTTTTCCTCACATCTTCTGAAAACATGAGAGGTGATGGGATGATCCAAATGTTGCAAGAATCCTTCTTGCTCACAGGAGCCACATTTGGGGCATGACTAAACTCACCAGGCTATTCTATCACTATTTCAGGCCAACAAGATACCTATTTAGAGCCCAAACTCAAAAATTTGCTTTCTCCTGCTCCCAGCTGTATGATAGATACTATGGCAGAAGTGCTATAGGGAAGTGCTGGTACCAGTTCTCAGTTCTCAAGTGCTGGTACCAGCCCAGCCAAGCCACACCAAGGTTCACTTTCAATCAAACGACAGAGACATTTTGACATTGTGTAGGACTTTTATTTTAGGGAGTGGAATTGTTTTGAGCATATTCACAAGAATAAATATAAAATTACTCTTCAGAGTAAGAAGATGAGCTTTTATAAAAATATATCTCTGTCCCACAGAACCACTCAGGTGGGGTTCTCATTAGGAAATATTATTTAATAAAAAAATAAAACACTGAAAATAAAACGCTTGACCTATACTGATTGGATCACAAAACAATTGAAATTTTTAAAAGGATATAAATATTGTAAATATCGTTAATAAAAATAACAATTAAATAGATGGGAAGCCAGTGAGTCCACCCAGATGAACAGAACACTGTAGGAAGCCATGGTCTCTTCTACAGGGCACCAACCTCCTTGTATTCGCTGGCGTTCGTTCGTCTCCTCTTGTTTCGGTACCTGCAAGTAGAGAAGTGTCAGCTCTGGAAAGCCAGGGGCTCCAAATGGCTTTTTGGGGAGCAGGGGGGATGGAAGGAAGTAAAAAAAACCAACACACACTGTATGACCTCCTGAGGTTAGTGTGAGGTCTCTAGCAGCTAGGCTCTGTCTGCCCTCATTGCCAGCTCTGAGATAACTTGCACGCAGAGTCTCCTTTCTCAACTCCTCACTGAAGATTTCACATCTACATTAAAGACTTGCTGCTGGCAGTAGGTTTGTCTTGGAGAAATCCTGTTGGATCCTTCCTGGAATAGGGTAGAGTACCCTCCCCAACTAGGCCATCTTCTGTTGGGAGATGATGAGCCATCGAGTCTCCAGATAGAGAAGAGGAATTCCAGTGGTTACCATCTAGCTATCAGACCTGTGAAGCTGAGCTCTCCCTCGGGGGCTGTTCCACCTTCACAGCTCTCTGTCAGCTGCTTACCATTAGTTATTAGCCTGGAGAACCATCCCTGCTGCTTGTGGGGCTGTTACTGGAGAGACTGCTGTCCCCCACAGTACAGCTGATAAGGCAATGCATGTGATATCACAGTGACCAGATGAACACAGCAGGTAAACCAATCAGTTAGTATTAACCCATGTCCCCCATGACTGAGGAAACACCATTACCAAGAAAAGGAACAATTTTCCTGTTCCCTGGCAGCTCTCTCCTTTATCTCAGCACACCCTCTGTGACAGAGGTGAGCTAACCTACACATCCCTCCATCAGGGTTAAAAGGCACAGGAGGATTGCCTCCTGATTGCAGGTCTGCAGATCCAACTATCTCCCTGCAGCCAAGTGAGTGCTGGTGTCTCAGTCTATCTGGAGGTTTGTGGTGGGCATCTCACTACACGTACAGCTGACTCGCCTTCCTGAGCCACAAAATCCTTCTTACCTTCTGCAGATGTAGTAGATTGCAATGGAGATGGCAGCGAGGAAGAGCAGAACTACAATGACTGTCAGAGCCACATACTCCTTACTGAGGGGCTGCCTGACCAGCTCTGAGTGCACACATCGGACACCAGAGAAGCCCACGTCACACCTGGGGGTAAGAGAGGCAGAATCAGAGACACCACCCTGGGGCTGCACTTTAGCACAGCACAGCACAGCACTGCTGCCCTGCTGCTTGCCCCAGGACAACCAATTTGAACTGATGGAACGACGTGGCCCCAGAAATTATTCCAAATACTTCAAGCAAATGAGAAATACCCTTTAAAAATGGCCAGAGGGCCTTTATTTTGTAGTCTGGATCAAAGGAGAGGCCTTGCTGCTTTGCTGAGGTCCAGATCTCACAGTGCTGTAACATAATGCAAGGTAAGAAGCCCATCAGAGGGAGTGTCACTAGTATGAGTTGAGTCAGTGATAAATTTCAGGTGTCTAAAACTCTCACCCAGGCTTCACTGGAGCCAGCACACGTGCTTAACACTTGCCAATGTGCAGCTTAGGTGTACTACGGATACACTGCTCTCTTAAAGTTCTTGTGAGCATTTAAATGCTTGGATGGAGTGGTGTTAGCAGTTAACAGCAGTGAGATCAAAGGCCATGTATGGTTCACCTGAAAGGCACCTCGGGGAGGTCTGCAGGACACACTGTGTCCACTCCATACCTGCAGTAGTGCTCATCCAAGTCCACTATGTACACACACTGCCCGTGGAAGCAGTAATCCTTCATTTCAGGCTTGCATCTGGTTATCCCAACTTGAGCCACACGGGGACTGTTCTCTGTCTGAACTGCAAGGGAGATTTTGTTAGCACCTCATCAGCCTGATTTTCCCTTTGTATTTCCTAAACACCATACAAGCTTTACAGGTATGGCTAACAGCCTTGCTACCAAGAGACCTCCAAGGCAGCAGGCAGTAAAGCAGATGAGCCTTCTGAACAGGGAGAGGATTTCCCCAGGCCAGAATTACATTGAGTTTTCCTTTGGGAGGTCCACATAAGCTATTTATGATTTTACAGCAGAGTTCCCACCTCAGACAGACCTCTTCTGCTGAAGAGGCCATATAAAAGAAAATGCAGGATAAAAAATGGTCCATGTTCAACACCACCAAACACTTTGTGGGATATTGTCAAGGTTGCTCGCACAGAAAAATTATTTCCAAGGGCTCCCACCCCAGTGTGGCTGCCAGATCAAGGGAAGATGGGAAGCAAAAACTTGTTATTTACAGAGAGCTGTGCAGTAACTCACTCAGTGCTGTTGTGCAGTTCTCCATTTCACCAGGCCCACATAATGGGATCACTGTCGTGCCCAGCACACCTTGCAATAGGTAACCTATGAGAGAATAAAAAAATAAGAGTCAAAAATTGATGCTTTTCAAGTAGAGTTAAGTAATTCAGTTGAGGAACTCTTATTAATTAAAGAAACACAGAAGCTTTTTGTCTTAGTAGGAAAAGTGTGTTTTACAACAAAAAAGTGTTGTAAGCTGAGCAAACCCACAGTCCTGACAGATTTGCTGCCTGTATTACATAAGATGGCCCAAAGAAACATCTCTGAAATACAAGCCTTTAATGCAGAACAGGTATCAAACAGAAACTCAGTGCCTATGTCCACCTTTCAGGCACACTCTGTGGGAAACTGGGCAGGAATGAGCTCAGAAAGATTACACAGGAGAGAAGGGAATTAGGGGAGCTCTGACTTTGTTGGGTTTCTGAGCAGTCTGGCACACATCTGCCCAAGGGACACAGCCAGAGTTCCACAGTCAGAGCTGACAATCCATCATCCATCACAAGAGAAGTTCTTTTGGTGATGAAACCCAAGCTGTCCTTCAGCCACAGCAGCCCATGGGGTGAGAACTTCTGAGGACTCAGCAAGTGAGTGCATCTGGTAGGTAACCCAGCACACAGGTGAGTGCTGAGCCAGTGCCCCACCACTGCCTCCAGAGACCACCTCCTGCTCAGCCCCAATGCTGCTCTTCAGGCTGAGCTCTCCACTCGCTGTATCCAGCCTGAAATCCTGGCCACCCCCTGCACTAATGCCCACTCTTGGCTCCAACTTCTTCAGTTGAAAGCTTGCAAAGACAGCTAACACAAGATCCCAAATCCTCTTCATCTGGTCACTGGGTTGGAGGGGTTACTGAGCGACTAATGGAGGCCTTTGGGTACTGGAGAAATGGCTGCACTGTCTTGGGGAGCAAGGGCCCTCCTTCCCCTCTCCCTGCGGTTCAGCTTCTGAAGCATTTTGACATCCTTGGGGCTGTACAGTGCTGTACAGGCACACTGTCAGGTGTTCTCCTAGCTAAATGAACAGTTCCAAACAGGATTTGAAGGCCAACACAAGTACTTGTAGCTTCATGGCTAGCCCATGAGGAGCAGCTGGCCATGGAATCTACTTGGCTAATGCTCCTGCTGTGGTCACAAACTAACCTGCCCATGAACTGCTTACTCATCAGCCCCATTCCACACAAGTCTGTAATTTGTGTCTTTGGGCTGTTTGGCTCTATTAACTTGTCAGGTCATGCATGGCTAATGGAGGGAGTGTGCCTCCATAATTTCTTGATCACTCTAATTCAACTCCAGTTATTAGAAAGTTTCATTACATCTCAGAGTTAAATCTAGTAGTGATTTATGGATTTCCTGCAGCACATCTAGTTCTGGGGGATTAATAGGCTTTTTTCTTTTTTTTTTTTTTAAAGCTTGACTCCAGCAAGATACAAGAACAGCAGGAAAATCTATCTTAGAGGGACAGGCTTTTGTTTGTTTCTGTTTATTTAAAAACACAATTCCTTCTCCTTACCTCCCTCTCCACTACATTCCTGGCAAAGCTAATAAACCAGGCTTCCACCAGGCTGCAGAAGAAAGGACAAAGTCTGGGTCCACCAAAGTGAGAGTCACTTGACCAATGGTGCTGTCACCTTGGCTTGCACAGGAGAGCAAGCTGGTGACATCCGTGCCTGGCAGTGTGACTCAGCAGGACCTGCCTTTCACTCCAGTGGGACAGGACCAGAGAGTTTACTTTCAGGGTGGGATTTTTTTTTCTTGTTTTTAAACAGCACTTGCTCACTGTAGAGTACATCAGGAGAAGCAGTTTGACACTCTGTAAGGCCTGAGAAAGAAAAGCTGAAAGTGTTTGAAGGATGAGGCCATCAGCTAGGAAATGGTGGCAACTCAGTTATTGCTCGAACTGCAGGCTCTGAGCTTCAGCCAAGAACCTGGTGTCCCAAATCATGCTGGAAAAAGAAGATTCACCTAGTCTGTCTTTCCCAGGAAGCAGAGGGACATTTCAGGAGTGCTCCATGGGCACAGGACATCTCTGTCTCACTAGGCAGACAGGCTGCCATGGGTAATAGAGATGTTGAACTCCTGAGACTAGCCATGGCCAGTGACCTGAGGCTGCCTCTGCTTCCCCTTGCACTGCTGCTGTCACCTCTGCATGACATGCTATGGCAGGTTTGCTCTGGGGCCAGGTGACAGCAGGGAACATGTGTGAAGGCAAAGTGTGCCAGAGGTACCCGAGATCACCACTTCTATCTACTTAGTTAAGTAGATGGATTAAGCCAGCTGACAATCTCTACATATTTCTGTTTCAGCTTGCATACTTCCTTGATCCAAGAATAATCTGAGCAGCTGCTTTTTTATCTGAAGTTCCCTGACTGAGAGCTAGCAGAACCCAGCTTTTGCATCTGAGAAACTCAAACCTAGGTGCATCAAAGGGATGTGTCAGCTCTTTTCTTTGCTCCAGAATGAGGTACAGCTTTCCAGCTGGAGGAAAGGCCAAAACTCAAGACACCGAGGGACAATTAAAAATAACTTCATCCTACAACACCAAACCTAGGCTTGCCCTGTTCCAGCAGCAGACACCAGGAGAGAAAGGCTGGAGTGCAGGCGTGGATATTTGCTGAAACCCAGTTCAGAGCAGAAAAGTTCTTCCTGCTCCACACTGTTATATTTTGCCACTTCCCCCATGCACATAATTCTTCACTGACATCAATGGGGGGGGGGAGGGGGATCCTGCAGGAGGATAAGGGATGCATACACCACAGAGGTGAAGCAGAGCCTTTCCCAGAGTGATTAGCAGATGATGTACGGACCTAGGAGAGGTAGTTACATTTTTATTCCTTTGCTGTTCACTAAGCAAACACTCTAGAAGGTACAAGATAACAGTAATGAGATGGTGGATATTCATTATTTGCAGGAATGTGAGTGCCAGGCTTACTGCTCCACCACTAGCATGCATGGACAGTCCCACCTGGCAGAGCAGGTGTTCCTGTCAGCTTCTCACAGGCAGCAGTGGCTGTTCCTGGAACAGTAACACTTCTGCTGTCTGCTCACCCTTCTGTGAAGGAAGGAAGGAAAAGGAGAGACAGAGGCTGGCTGCCTTCACTTCCTGCAGCCTTCATCAAAGCTGAGATGCAAGGGCTAATCACCAACAGCCAGCAGCAGCTTCCAGTTACTGGATGACTGCTCGGGAGGAAGGGTGCTCAGGAGGCTCTTTGCAAGATGTACACCTGTTTTCAAGGGGTCTAATCATCATCCCAGTTGGCTTCGCTGGTCACTGAGATCACAATTCTTGTGCTGGTTCATCTGAAGAAGACCCCATGATACATCACATTAGGCACCTCTGGTCTCTGCCACAGGGCCCACACTTTTCATGTGGGTTGCACTTTCAAAGCAATGTCAGGCACAGAGACCTCCAGATGTCCAGATGACACCTGGAGGATCTCAGCCCATTCTACCTCTAGATCCAGGTGGATCCCTGTCACCTGATTTTGGACACCCAGAGCATGCCTGAATGTCTTGAGGCCTCCTTTGTGTAGACAAAGGAGAAACACAGAAGTTACCCACTCTGTCCTATTGGCTTTCTCAGCATCACTGCTCCCACCACTTAGCTCTAGTGCATCACCCTCTGCACCTCCCTGCTGCTGACAGTGACAGAGGTTTGCAGACCACCTCAGACACAGCAAGCACCTCTGGCAGTAAAGGCTATGTGGATGGCTGTGTTTTTGCACAGAAATGCACAGTTAGCCAGGAAAGCTTTGCAATTAGCTTACTCTTACTCAAGATCTGGCCATGCAGCTATACCCCTTGCTCACATCAATGATGACATCTCTAGAGTTAAGGTTACCCTTGCAGCTTGAGCTTTTTTTCCTAGGAAAGGTGAAGTGGTCATTTGAGGTAATTTCAACCACCTCAGACCCACTTTCCCATCCTTACACTTGGAATACATCATCTGGCTGCTGCTTCAAATTTGGAGTAGGAAGTCCCTGGTACCTAGTTGCCCGACCACATCCATCAACACAGGTATCCAACACTCCTCTTCCTGGATCATGGACTCCCAGGACCAGGCCAGAGCAGCCTCTGAGTGGGAAGACTCTTGCTCCAGAATTGCTACAGGCCCACACAGCTAGATTCAGTGTTGTGTCAGGACTTACCCTGAAGCAGAGGTAATGCAAATAATGACGTATTGTGTGCACCCAGTCATCTTGGCACTGCTGCCACACCTATGGAGACCTCCAGTCAGTGGTCTTGTTCCACCCCTGTGCCTGGGCCACTCTGCTTTCCACCACACACCTGGGGGAAAAGGTCCTTACACCACAGAAGAAACAGGAATCTGTTATTGCTTCCAGGCAGACACAACAGCTGCTGCCATTTTCCACATCTCCAGACTCAGCAACTTTTGTTTAGCCCACTTGCTGACGGCCAGACAAATGTCATGCAGGAAAACATAAGGTTAGCATCTCCTAAAAATGTCTGGAGATCCAAGGCCTGTCTTCCCCACTGAGGAAGCATTAAGTGGCTCCAAGGAGACCAGGTGTCAAGAAACCTCTTAAAGCTGCACATGGTCTCCCCAGCTTCTGCCAGGGGCAGGGAGTTCTGTTTAGACTGGTGCCCTGGCAGGGCAAGGCAGTAAAGTGCCCATACTACTCGTTATGATGCCATCTAGCTATGACTAATCTATCCCTTCCTATTAGGGTTTGTGCCTGCCCCGGAAATAAATAAATCTGTATACAAACCCATGAGGACACACCAGTTCCTTCCAGTGCCAGTTTTGTGCAAAGCATGGCTGAGTCACAGACTACAAGATGTTTAGCTCACTGTCCTGGCAAGTAAGATGCTGTGCATAAGCTACTGTGGAAATACCTGGCCAAGATGAAAGACAGAAACTCATGGTGCAGAGGGCTTAGCAGATGAGGAAACATCTGCCCCAAAGGAGAAGTCCTGGGAGCTGAGCTTCCCCATCCACTGCGACCCTGAGCCCAAGACCACGAGTGTGAGAACATGCTCTGTCATTAAGGCAGTGTACCAGTGTGCCAGGCCTGGCTCCTGCCTCCAAGCTGTGCTGTCCACAAAGCTGGAGTCACCTCTCCAGGGTGACTGCCAGCGCCCAGCAGAGGCGTGTGGCAGGGAGCAGCTCACACCCAGGCTCCAGGACTCCTCGATGCTCTAAGGACACACGTGTTCACTGTGGACTTGCAGGTAGCTGATGTCATGCAATAGAGTAACAGCTCCCAGCGAGGAGGTGGAGAAGTGTCAAGCCAAGGCTGGCACAGCCTGTTTTGATACCACAAGGAAGTCTCTGCGGCCCTGGGGATCCACCTGCTGGGCTCAGGCTCCCGCAGCAGGACCGGACCTCAGCTAAGACACGGCAAGGTGAAAGAGAACAGACTGCACCGCCTTCAGCAGAGCTGGGAAAAAGAGAACGAACCTTCCCTTCCCTCAGCCTCTGGGGACACCCGGGCATCGCACAAGGAAAGAAACTCCCCACAGAAGCGTGTGGAGCCGAGCCAGAGCCGTGTGCCCCGCTCCCCCGAAACACAGACACCCAGGTCCACCCATCCCTGCCCTCCTCTGGGAGCAGAAACTCCTGGGCTTCACCGCCAGGCAAGCTGAGCCCTGCGTTTTGCGGGAGATTTCCCAGCAGCTCGACCCTGCCCAGCCCGGGGCTCCCGCTCCCCTCCCGCCCCCCGCGGGCACAGCACTCACCCAGGCAGAGCAGGAGCCTGCGGGAACCCGGACGGACGGCACCCATCGGCCTGGGGGAGCAGGGGAGCAGAGGAGGAGGAGGAGGAGGAGGAGGAGGAAGATGAGGACGAGGAAGACGAGGAAGACGAGGATGAGGAGGGAGAGAAGGATGAGAGGAGGAAGAGAAGGATGAGGAGAAAGATGAGAAGGATGAGGAGAAGGATGAGGGTGATGAGGGTGATGAGGGGCGGCAGCGGGACAGTGTGCTGTGGTTCCGGCCGGGCCGCCCCGCACCTTTATGTGCCGGCGGGAGAGGCGGGGCGAGGCTGCCAGTGATGAAACCCCGACTCGGGGCAGGTGCCCGGCCCTGGCCTCCTCGCTTCCTGCCCCACCGCCCCCGGCCGGGGCTGTCCCTGTCCCTGTCCCTGTCCCTGTCCCTGTCCCTGTCCCGGCGGGCGGCCTCCCCGCTCCCCTGGCCTCCGCACCCGGGGGCGGGCAGCAGTGACGGCCCCGGCCCCTCTCCTGTCCGGCTAGCCCCCCCCAGGCACAGTTCCCTCCTTCGTGGCTGCACACGGTGCGTGGGGTGGTACCGCGCCCCGGTCCCTCCGAGCAGACTGCTCCCCGCACCCAGGTCGGTGCGAGACCTTCCCGGGGCCGAGTGCCGGCCGGTGGGTCCTGCCCGCCCACCAGGGACCCCCAGACCGTGGCACTGCCTGCACAGAAACCAAGAAAACACCCAGGTCCCCAGCCCAAAACGTGCCCCCTTCCCCACTCTCCCATCTCCGGGCACTGCTGGAGTGGCCCTGGGCATGCAGGTGCTGTGGCCAGGGAGCCTCGGCCCTAGGGGCAGAAATGGTTGATGAAGTTGCAGCCCATGCCAGCACCTCACCCAGAACCTCGAGGCACCCACCCCAAGAGGCTCAGAATCAGCAGGTGC
This sequence comes from Phaethornis superciliosus, assembly GCA_023637945.1. Lineage (NCBI taxonomy): Eukaryota > Metazoa > Chordata > Aves > Apodiformes > Trochilidae > Phaethornis > Phaethornis superciliosus. The sequence continues at coordinate 1,029,188 of JAJQWJ010000005.1, forward strand.
TTATGCCACATGCCCTTCCAGCCCCTGACCTCCTTCAGCCCTTGGCCACCTCACAGCCTGGCAGCAAGGGCAGCTCCCGGTGGACACTGATCTTCCAGCTACTGAGACAGCAGACACCTGGTTACAAGTACTTTTTACAAAAATTCCTTTCAGGCACCCTGCTGAAGCCCACACACTGTCAGTATGTTAGGCAAGGCCTCGTTTGCTGCTTACATCCCATCATCAGAGAGCTGAGGGATACACCACCCCAGTGTATGGGACACATTTGCCTGATATATAAAGTGTGTTTTATCTAAACAAGCTGTTCAGCAATGGTTATTTTTCTTCCTTTTAAAGCAAAGAACTTCCTCTTCTGCCATGCCACTTTCCACAAGCAAAAAAGGGCAAGGTGATACGCAGTTTATGGCAGAACTGATAAGCCTATCTCAAAGTGGAAGGAATTCAAGTATTGATAGTGAGGTGCAGTTTAACAGCTGATGACTCAAGTATCTGTATTTTTTCCATTTTAAAGTGGTTATTGATACAAGAAGGTCAATCATAGAAGATACTGCAGAGCATGATATACTACACCCCCATGAAATTAAAAGGAATAAACCCATTAATTCAGGGAGCTGGAATAGATCTGGTACTTACAAATCATAGTCCTCCTTACTTTGGAACCATTTTCTTAGGTCTACAGAAGTGTGGAGATGCTGAAATGAAAGAAGGCAATGTCTTGGCTATAGAATTGTATGTCAGCACTATGCTATTAATTATCTAAATGGTACAAGAGCTGGCAAGATAAATGTAATAAAGATCAGTGTGAAAGCAGTGTTTGGAAGTTTGTCCTCCACAAGTAAGTTGGACATGATGCAGCTGGAATCTAAGTCCTCCTCTTCCCCCCCCCTAGCATTAAGGTCATGGCCTTCCCCCCACACATGCAGCCTATTCCTTTAAGGTGAGCAGATGGTAGATTTTTTTGATGCCACATAACAGGTTTTGTTGCTTCTTTAATATGGGCTGATTTTATAGCCTGCTCTTTCAGGGATCATAATGACTAAAGGAAGGAATTGCAATGATTAGTGAAGCATTTCTGTGTGTGGGCATACAGATGCCTTTAAAAAGCAGCATCACCATAGAACTTCCACTTTATAATTAATTTCACCCTTAAATTCCTGCATGATTTATCCTCTGAAAGAGAGCATTTAATTATAGTCTTGTCCCAGTATCCAGATACTAAGTAACACTGAAACAATTGGAGACATTCATTGGAATTTCCTCTTTCAGATTTCAATATCTGGAAAACAAGGCTCACACGCACATCTTTGTTTCATCTTTCTGTAATGCTCTTGGTCCCGTGGTGCATGATTCCGCACCCGGCACCCCTGGCGTGCTGCTTTCACCATCCTCTCCTCCCTCTGGAGCCTGCCTCCTGGAGCTAAGACACACACCTTGGGAGGCAGCTGGCACTGCGAGGCCCCTTCCTGCACCGGTGTGTTGGTGGTGAGGCAGCTGGATTGCATCCCAGAGGCACCGAGCAGGCAGGGAGAGTGCCGGGAGGCGGCGTGGATTGGGCAATGCCGCCTCACGGGTACACCGCAGCTCAGAGCAGTGCCCTCAATTTCAGCTGGGGTGAAGGGGCACACCCAAGGCAAGGCAATGATGGATTGATGCCACTCAGCCCCCAGACTGCTTTGAGGCTTCAGGATTTTCTTCTTTACAAAGTGTAACAAGTATACAAGCAAATACGTTAAGAAATTAGGGAAAAGACTTCCTTGCTTTTACCACCTTGCAATGGCTTATTAACCATCTTCAAATAACCTCTTTACAAACTACACAGGCTCAGCTCAGGTCTATCATGTGCTTAATCCTCTTTTGATGTAACAGGCATTCACCTCTCTTTGGATAGAGCAGAGGATTCATAGCATGATTATCTCAAGGGTATGGACTGAGCTTTGTCTAATTGTATAACTGATGACATAGAAGATTTTTTTACGTACAAAATACCCTTCCCAACCTAGAGAGGAAAAAATACAGGTTAAATGTACGTTTTCCTGTGCTTAAAATACTTCTCCTCATGGTGATTTGCTGTAGAATGCACACGTGTATTTCCACCTGCTGGAGTGTTTTAAAACAACTAAGTCCATCCATGACAAGCAGCTACTACTTACTTTAGCTGCTCCCTGTAGGATTTGCATCCAGCTGTAGACATTGCTGTTGTGTGGGTGGATCTGCATTGCTTTTCTCTGCTGGGAAGTCCTTTTTGCAAAATCAGCATTTCTTTGTTAGAAAGCATTTTTGAAACTGGAAGAAAATCATTCCTAGTGTTGCACGGAAGCCCTTGGCCCTGTTATGCACACAAGCAAATAAACAAAATGCAGAATTTTCATCAATTCTTGGGAAAATCAGCCAACATTTTTGAAAGCAAATCTTATACACATTATAAAAGTAAGACAATTTTTTATACACAGTAAGGTTTCATTGCACAACATGAAATTCTCAGGAAATACTCTCAAGAGATCAGATGGCTAACTGAGGTGCAGCTCACTTGACAGCCTTTTCATCTGAACTGCAGAACACTAATATTAAAGTATAAAAATCATAAGTGGAAAAAACCACGGGGCTCAAATGGAACACAAATGCCCTAAAAGGGGACTATATTTACCTGGGATAGCTCAAGGAGTGAAGAAAAACCTTGAGCCAAACTTATTCCATATAAAGGTCAGTTTCAAATCTGTCATGTACATGAGGGATGAATTAGGTCAAATATTCTTAAACAACCAGGCTTTCCTATAAACTATGAGAGGTCAAAATGCTACCCCCAAGGCTGAAAGTGGCTGATCTGTCTTCCAGTAAATGCAGGGTAAGGTTAAAGAAACACATATGCTTTGCTGTTCAAAAAAAAAATAATCTGCCCAGCTCACTGATTTCTTAGCCAGCTTCTTGGGTCAGCATTAACTAGCAATCAAAAAACCCACAAAAATTCAAACAGCTAATTCCCGTCCATCTCAGTGTGTCTCAGAAGATGGAAAAGAAAAGGTGGACAGATCCACCATTTCATGCTGGATTGCTCCCTACAGGGCAGTTTTTAAAGCTTCACTCTTCTGGCACTTCCATTACTCTCCCCTGGGCAACTCCTGACTGGCTCAACACATCTCACTGGCAGGGAGAGCTTCATAATGCTCAGACAGTGTTTTCCCTCTCCTAATTACAGCCCAGTGCTCCACGCTAACTTATTTCTTAGCCTCCAAGGGGGTCCTAGCTTTTATAATTTCTAGGGTCTTTTCATTGCTTCTGTCTTTCTTTGCTGCTAAAGCAACCTGTGCAAGTATTTTACTTTTACCTTTGTAAAGGGTAGAAGTTGCAAGCTGAGAGAACACCAGCCCCTCACCTACCAGCCCTGTGAGCTGGTCTGTCCATCAGGACCTCTTTTGAGTCCTCTCTTCAAAAGTGCTTTTCGTTCTCCAGGAAGATGAGAGTCATCCACTGAGACAGAACACATGCAAATACGAACAACTGCCCTCTCTGGTGGTTGCCCATGTGTACCTATGGGTGCAGCATTCAGACCCCTGAGCAGTGGTCAGTGTGACTGAAATTAAGTGAAAACATGTTCCTAGTGGCTGACCATGTCACACACCTGCTCAACAGCTCTGCCCTCAGCACGACATCCATCTGGGGACAGTGAAATGAGGGAACCTAAAGGAAGGATGGAGAGGGACTTTTCATAAGAGTGTCCAGTGATAGGACAAGGGGAAATGGATTTGAACTGAAGGAGAAGAGGTTTAGACTGGATCTTAGGAAGAAGTTCTTTAGTACAAGGGTGGTGAGACTCTGGAACAGATTGCCCAGAGAAGCTGTGGCTGCCCCCTCCCTGGAGCTGTTCCATGGCAGGGAGATTGGAGTAGATGATCTTTAAGGGCCCTTCCAACCTAAACCATTCTATGAATCTATAACTGGTGGGACCCAGCACTTTGGCAAGCATACATCACCCCTTTCACTGCTGCAGGGGGTGAGGGGACAAAAGGAAAGCCAGAGCAGAGGGAAGGTTGACTTGGAGGCTGTTGCCAGGCCTCAGAGTTCCTGTGCTTGTCCTGCTGAATGGGAAGCAGCAGCACAGAGCTGTGCCTCAGCCTGTGCTCCAGGCCTGGCATTGCCACCAGGGGCTGCAGCCACCTCCAGACTCCGTGTTTTGGCTGAGACTCAGCAGTGACTGTCACCTGCCCGCTAGCCATGCGCACAGGGACCTGGGCACCCTCCACAGGAGGAATGTGTCATTAGGCTGATGGAGTAAACAGCAATTCACCTGAAACCAGCTCAGCCAGCACATGTTTCAGAACCTAGGAAAGAGGCACAGGTCCACTGTATATTTGTTTGGCCTGGTAACCAGTGGTAGGCATGGGAGCAGATGCACTTAGTGGAATTCCCCCATCCACTAGCATTATGGGACACTCCCAATTCTCTTCTGGTAATTACTGTTAATCATTACTATTACTGAAGTGACCAAAAAAAAAAAAAAAAAAAAAAAAAGAAAAGCTGTCAAGACCAGGTCTTTATTGTGTTGCCTGTTGTCATGCAGAGGCGATGAGACAACCTGCCCCAGGGAACTATAAACACAGTGCCCAATTCATCTCTACCACCATACTTCCAACTAGGACACTGTGGTCTGCACGGAAGCTCCCCTAAAACTCAAGCAAAAATAAGCCCTGGCATTCCCCCAGCTCACAGCATGAAGCCATGCAGCCAGGCTGTTCACATCATGCCCCCTGGCTGCTGAGATGCAGCTAGAAGGGAAAGGAGCTGATCAGGAATACCCCAGGGTCTCAACACTCATCAAGATGTTCCCATTCTGAGCTTTCCCTCTCTGGGCCTAACATGCTATAAAACTCCACATTCCTTCATCTCCAGTGAATGCAGTACCAGCAGCTCCTGAGAGCCAGCCCTGAGTCACATGGCATGTGGAAACCTCTCGGGTTTGGTTCGGAAATGACCAAGATGATGTGAAATAATTTCTAGTCACCTTTTCCTCCCATCCATGGTCTGAACATCACCTCAGGTATCCAAACCTCCCTAGACACTGTTCCTAGGTGACAGACCGAGGAAATTAATTCACCAGCCCACAGACCCAGGTACCAAGAGGCAGCCCCAGGGAAGGATTGGAGGCCTCTGTGGGGCTGAGAAGGGCAGACACAGCTCCAGCACATGGGGAAACTATCTGCCTGCAATTCTGATTTTTCCTCCCACCTACATGCAGGTCTGGCTGCTATCAGCCACTGGGAAAGGAGACAGACCCCAGTGTTCTGCTTAGAGCACCCCAGGAGTGCCGCCTAGATTCTTCCCTAACCGAAAAGCACAAAAAAACATGTTCAGCTCCTGCATGTTCCTTTGCCCCCTCAGCAAGGAGTTGTGGGTTTGCCCGAGGGCCAAAGTAAGGCAAAAGCCTAGGGAGCTTCCCCCAGAAACTCATCCCTACCTCTCCACCCATGGGTAGGGAGGGTGCTGGTCACCTGCTGGTCACATGGGAGATGGGATGAGGGGAGGATCTGCAGCTGGATGTCCTGGGGGAGAGATGACAGCAGGCTGGTCAGCTGACTGTGACACTTCCATGGATAACACCTCTGCATGGTATCTACACATCCACCCCATTGTCCTTGTTCCTGGAGCCTGATGTTATTTAAGAGCTGCAGGAGATTTCCTTTATGTCACTCGGAGTGCATGTGTGTGTGATCAAGTGGGACAGGACAAAAGCCTGGGCTGGGCTTAATGGGATTGGTGTCAGTTACTAAAGGAAGAACAGCACTCAGCTAGAGCTGGCAGTTCTTGATCAGTGCTCCTGCAGCCAGTGTCTTTGCCCTTCATGAAAGAAAAGGCAATGGGTAAGGGTCAGTGATCCAAAGCTGCCAAACATGAGTTAGGTCTGCAAATCTAGTTAAATTCCTCAATAACAACAGTCCCCCTGCAGGGCCTTCCAATGAAACAGACATCCAGGAAAACTATTTGCATGTAAGAATCTGAATAAAGGCTGCACATTAGATGCTGAAGATGAGACATTTTGGCCATCGACTTGCAGCATGCCTACAGCAAAGGTCACCCCTTCAAACCTGACACACTCCCCTTCCAGTTCCACACCCAGATTAACTACCCTGCCCAAACCAAGCACACCAGCAGCCTGACAGCAACCGAAACAAAGACCATTAAGTTAGCACAGGGGGTGGCATCTCCTGGGTGAAGCATGCCAGAGATGAGAGCCTGTGCAGAACACAGCTCCACACCTTTGTCTCCATCCCTGCTTCTTAACCCTTCCCCCCCTGTTTCATTCTTGTAACATTTCCCCTTTGTGGACCAGGAGAGAGATTTCCAGGAAGGGCTGCTGTATGCAAAGCTCATTACTCATCTTTCCAAATCATCCACTTTGAGGGTGCATAGGTTAACTAAACTATAAAAAGAGGTCTCTGTGCAAGTCTCTTTCCCCTCTCTCCCAGAGCATTCTCTTACGCAAGGTGCCACACACGTTTCGTTACAGGGGGGCAGCTTTGGTCACCACATGACAGAACCAGAGCTGGCAACTGCTTTGCATGTCTTGGAATTGTCTTTAACGTACATCTGAATGACAACAGAGCCTCTAGGCAATGGCCTTCGATTGTTTACAGGGTTTTCATAAACAGGATATTAGCAATTTGTAAATATCCTGCTGGAAATCACTTCTCTGTGCTTGCAGGCTCACAGCAGAGAAGTTTGATATATGTCCATCTGCAGTTAATCTCTCTCTACTAAAACTTCACTGGTAGCATTGCACAACTGCTACTGACAGCAACTGCCTCTAATTGTACGTACCAATGCCTCTACTTCATGGCTTCTATAAATTGTTTGTGCAGTTGGTACATCTTCAGAGCATTTGCTGGGGAAGTATAAATCAAAGAATACTTTATTATTGCAGTCATCATTTTCCACAGGCTTATGCTGTGCAGTTCTCATTTGAGTAGAGAGGGCATGAGAATTACACTGTTCTGGATTCTTGTTGCTGTATCTTACCCAGAGGCAAGTTGGGGTTTTTTTCCCCTTCATATGAGCCTTCAGTCCAGGTGAATGAAGACAGTGACAGAAAAACCTATGGTTTTCTTGGCAATTCCTTTAGTGCTGTAAAATAGGGTGTTTTTCAGTAAGTCTAAAAATACCTCCCAAAAGGAAGCGGTAACACTAACATCTCGTGTTCACCTCAGGACAAATCCTTTCAGCAGAGTTAAAGGCTGGAAGCTCTCTCCAAGCTAAATACTGCATTAAAAGCAATTCATGCCTTCCTGCCTGGCACATGTTTAACTGACTAGGTAGCTAGCTTTGAGGGATGGAGGAGTTGCCTTCATGCAGAGAGAAGCTCCAGCATGGAAGCTAACAGAAGAACAATAGTAAGAACACTTGGTGCAGGAGAAGTTGTGTTACTCCTCATCCAAGTGTGAATAACCTACTACACCAATACACTGATGCAAAGTAGTCCAACAGTACATCTTAGCTCCAACACAAGTGCCTTAGAGATTTATAACTCCAGGCTACATCTCTGCTAGCATCAAGTCAGATGCCAGTAAAGCATTCAAGAAATAATAGCTGATCCAAGCTTAAATAGTACCTAGGCAGACATACAAGTCCTCAAAAGAATGTGTATTGTCACTGTCTCCAAGCATGCTGAATTAAAAAGATCTTGTCTCAGCTACCTGGTGCCCTTTAAAATTAAGAGCTATTTCTTACCAGCACCCTGGGGTCTGCAGGTAACATGGAACCTAACGCTGTTCCCATGAACTTCCATGTGTCTCTGAGTCAGGCTGTTTTTCCCCAGCTCTTACATTCCTATCTCTGTTGTACCCTTGACCACAAGACACAGCATGGTGGATGGGAGGCCATGTAGGTGCTCCAGAGATACCCAGCCAAGCCATGCACTGCAGTAAAAGCTGCCTGCCCCAGCCAGCCCTGTATACTGAAGGGAGTTCTAAAGGTAAAGACCATGACAGCCCCTTAGCTGTATCTCTGTCTCTGAATTGTGGCTGTGTTGTACTCTCCAGCCGTGTGGGCTCTTCTTTTGCAAAAAAACCCCATTCCTCCAGTGGCATGTAGAAATCCTTGATGGTTTCAAGCTGGGCCCACTTCATAACATATCCTTTTTCTTCCTCTTGCTCCCAGAAGGATGCTGCTCAGCTCACCTCCCAGCCTCCCAACCTCTTCTCTGTCACCAGCTCATTTCCACCATCTCCCAGTTCCAGTCCCCTACACCCATCATCCTCATTCTCTGCTTTATCACCCACAGTCCTGAACAGCAGCAGAGCAGAATGGCAGCAAATGAAGCCCAGGCTGCCTGGCACGAAATACACTCTGGCACCTGGGGGTCTTGCAGTGAGTTTCCCTCCCAAGAGTCCTCAGCACACACCAGAAAAAGGCACTGGACTTGCAAGTCTTGTTCATCCTGCAACAAAACTCCAGAGGAACCAAGATAAGCTTTCCTAATGTTCATGACCCGTTCTGCATCCCCCAGTCCCCTGCATGCACACTTCCCCCAGACTTTGGTAGAAAGGACATCAGCAGAACATCTCAGGCAGCACCCCATTTTCTTCTCCTCTCATGCCAGCCACTTGGAAGGGTAGGAGAGATGTCTCCTGACATGCTAGGAGCCTTTGCTTTGGCTGCAAGTGCTGCCCCGGCTGTCCCCATGGGGGGCACACACTGCGCTGCTGTCATTCCTGCTGCCACCACAAGTGGGAAACGTTGTCCCTGTTTTTCACACCTCTAATCCATCGTTACCAGCACCTGAACAACAGCCAGCTGCACCTCAAAAAGCTGTTTGCCCTCAACGAAATGATCATCCACTTTTTCTTTAATTTAAAATGTTGAGGAAAAGGCAGTGGGTGTGAAGTCCTGACGCTACTTCTTCTAAGGCAGATCACTGTGCATTGCACTATGAACTCAGCTGGGCTTCAGATTGCTTTGCAGATAAGGTAGGAGGAAACTGTAACTTACACCCACTACAAGTGTATCTACAGCTAAGGAATGAGATAACTAAACGCCCTTGGGGAGATATGAAAGGCATTTAAAGCATAAAAATTGCTTACCTTTCCCTTACCAGGCAGGCAGATAAACACAAATGTCTGTTCAATAGTGCCTGAAAGTCTGATGCAAGCCCTCAAAAGCAAAGGAAATTAAGGCTTTGAAGCAACCATGGTGCAAGGATGTGCAAATTCCCCACCAACTCAAAAACAAGCAGCTCGGAAGAAATGCACAAGTTGGCAGAGATCATGGACAAGGTGAAGGTGGAGGGCAGAGCCTGGTGCTTCTGTGCTGGACACCAAGGCCTGGGTGTTTCACAAGGGCATTCCCAGTTTGGCAGGTGCTGCCCAGCACTCAGACTTTCAGTCACGAGGCTGCTGGGACAGACTCTGCTCACCACATGCTGAGAGAGGGTGGGAGCAATTTGCTTTACTGCTCTTGCCAGAAGCCTCCATTAGTATATGTTATGAAAGCTCCAGAGAGGCAAAACATTTCTAAAACCACTTTATTAAAATTAGTAACACCCGAAACTCCCCCCAGTTGTTTATGGATGGCAGGGCTGAGGAAGGCAAGGAGCAAAAGGAGCCAGAGCAGCCTTGTCTTCCTCTGCAGCCTGAACAGAATTCCCTCTGGCTGCTGACATGCTGCCCGCTTCCCCCAGAGCGTGCCGAGGGCCAGCCTGGATTTCAATCTACAGATGCAAAGTGTGACTGAAGGACTAAGCACTGATCTGCCACCCCCCAGCACCCCAAAACTACCTGCATGGTCTGTAATGCTTTCAGCCCCGGGCATCCCTGCAGCTATTCTGATACTCCTGCAATGGCAGCACCAAGGCAGGCACAGCCTCTGCAACACACCGAGTGCAGGAGCAAAGGCAGAGACCTGGACCTGCACCTGATCCTCACAGATCACCTCCTCCAGGGACAACCAGACACAGCAGTCCTGTCTGCCTCCCAGACTCCCTGTCCTGATGCTACAGCCCCGATCCACGCTGCAGGAGAATGAAAATGTAAAGCTGACCAGGGAGAGAGATTTCAGAGTGGCAGAACTGCCAGGTCGCTTTATTCAAATGTGAGGGTCCCTCGGGCACATTTATTCTGCAAGCCAGGATGTGTCAGATCCTGTGGTCTCAGCAAATCAGCCCATGCTTTTTTGCCCCCTTTGCTGCTTCCTCACCCTTAGCACAGGTCAAATAAACTTCAAGCTCGTATTTTGTACCCAGGGAGCTTGTTGCTTTACAAAAGACTGGAGAGGTCTACAGCTTGCAACAGGCTTCTGAAACAACAGACCCCCTGAGGCAGACGCAAGCTTCTTCTATACCATCTAATTCCTTCTGACATGTGGAAACCTTTGCTTGCATCTCTTTGGCAATGACTTGCATTAAATCATATGGAACCCTAATTCCATATTACTTCTGTTAACTATCATTTTTGCATCCTGCATAGAACCATAAGCTTTGGGAGAAAGCCTCCTGCACCATGGGCTCCAAACACTCCCGTGGGGCTCAGGGGGGACACAGCAATGGGATCCAACTCTCCTTCACACTGCTGGCTTTTGGATTTGTGGGTCTTTTTTTCCTAACCCAGTTCTTTCAAGGGCAATGGAATGTTGTCTGCAGGGCTTTCTACACATGTACTGATCATGTGAACCCAAGTTCTAGGTTAACTAAGATTATTTTTATGAGAAATAAAAGACAAACTCGCTGTTCAACATTACCAAAACACCTGAAATCTACGTCAGAGCTTCAGCTCTGCAACAGCACAAGGTAAGGCATGCATATTAAGGTCAGAGATTTTCGAGCATATGCACAGGCCACCTTTGAGATCTGGCCTCTATATTTCCATGTCAGTTTGACATTGATCACAGGAAATATCTTTGGCATAACAAAAACTCTGTGTGTGGCAGCATACAGCTACCATGATGTAGGGAGAATGAGCAAATAACAAAGCAATGCACATTCTTCAATGTATTTGAAGAAAAAGGGAATTTGCCTCATATCTGTGCCATGTTGCCTTTCAATACAAATAGATACAACTGTATGTACTGAAGGACAGAAACACTCTCACTTTCATTAACTTAAAATTACAGATAATTCAGTCTCCAGAAGTCCTGTGGTAGGCATGAAGAACTGATGGATGGCCAATATAAAAACCCTATGAAAACACACAAAGCCTAATTCCCACTGCTGTCAGGTGTTACTTTACAACACATCGCTCAAAATTGACAACATTAATTCCACTACAGTTCCACCTGCTCAAACAGCAGAGACAGGGGCCCAAGTGCAACAGGTGACCCCCAAACCATGACCCACTTGTAGTCTGCTCCAAAGCCTGGTAAAGTGGATGGAAAAATGCTCAGGATTTCAAAAGCCAAACTGTCCATATATAGTGAAATGCCTACAAGTTCTTTCCTCCACCCAGGGCTTTTCACCTTCTCTTCAACCTTACCTAAATGTAAGCACACTTACATTCACGAGTTGCTGCTTCTGAACAACAAATTGGCTTGTATCTCTTCCCTTGATCTTCTTATATATCAGAGTACTTCTTACTAAAAAAATCACTGCAAACAGATGGGAACTGTTAAGAAGCCCATGGCCCTCAAAAGACAAATGACCAACTACCCCAGGACTCAGAAGGTGCAAGGAGCCTGAGATTGCACCCCTGAAGTCACCAGACATTTACTATAGCCTGCAGCAGGGTGTGGAGATAGGCCAGAGCTAACTGGGAACATCACAGATCCCTGCTTCCTGATTAATTCTTTTGCAAAGCCTCCAGAGGAGGCATACGATTGCTACATTTCACAAGTACATAATGGGGTAAAAAACAATCAAACTAACCATGATTGGAATCATTCTAAATACCCCTTTAAATACCTTCCAGGCTGCAGGTTGAATATGGCACCTTACTTAGAAGAGGGCAATGGTCAAGTTTATAGTGGTGCCCCACTTCTCTCTGCCTAAATAAGCTGAGGAGGTCAAACCAGTACAAAAGTGCCCTGAGCAACAGGAAAGGAAACAAGGCAGCAGCTTCCATCTATTCTCCAAACCCCACCAGACCTCTCACAGTTTCTTCTCAGTGACATGCAGCTCAGCTCTGGGAAGAGCTCAGAATGGGCTTAAAATGCTCCTTTGCAGCTCTCCCCCACACCTCACTCAAGGAAATAATCTCCATACAGAGTAAACCCTGGGGTTTTCCTTCTGCCTGGAGGCACTTGCTCTTGGTAGGAAGAGGGGACACCTGCTTTGGGTAGGCCATGAGGGATGGATCTGAAAGGAACCAGGCTGGACCTGAAGGAAGGGGTCAGGGAGGGATGGGAGGGCTTACACAACTTGATCTGACCACCCCCAAACTCTGTAGGGTTTTGCTGCAGTCACAGCCATGCCATGGCCATGTCTGTGCAGGCCTCAGAGCCTCTGTGCCCTGGTGTAAGGACATGCCCTTTGCCTCTGTCACTTGCCATTCTTCTTGGGAACACACAGGAAGAAACTCCTGGCATTTCTTGGCTCATGCACTCACTTTTCATGCACAGAGGAACACCGAGTCCATAGAGAACATTTTTTGCTGCTGTAATCTTGATGGAAAAAGTAGTTACTGGAGGAGGAAGGAGTTCAGGAGGTGGTTGAGAAGTGCCTGAGGGAGGAGAACTTTCAAATGTATTTGCACACGAGAAGTCATGAACGTGCCACCAAAAATGTCAAGAAAAGTATTAACAAGGCAAGGGGAAAGGGGAAGGGAATTTCCTTTCTTTCAGCTCCTCAGGAGCCCTGACTGCATTTCAGCACGCTGGTTCACCCCACAAAACCCAGACAGCCTGAACAGTTGAAAGGCAGAGATAAAGCCCCTTGGGGGCCCACTTTGCATTTCTCTTCCTCAACAGCATCCCACATGAACATATAAACACATGATGCTGTAGCTTTTAAAACAGGGGAAAAGGCACAAAACTGTTAGCCAAACACTGCACATCCTGTCACTCCAGGTGCCCCCTCACTGTCCCTGCCTGCCTCTGACTTGCCTCAGCCTGCTTCACCCACCCAAATGGGTGGCTGCTGGGCTGCCTACCTCACCAAGCAGGGATGCATCAAGCTGCCCGGGTCCTCCCTGTCACATAAAGCTGTCACAGCTCCCCGAGAGCCTGACCCGTTGCCCCACAACCTTTAAATTTGGAATTACTATCTATTAATACAGCTTCCTGGAACAGTGCTGGTATTCAAATCTGCTGCTGGGCTCCGTCAAACGGCCAACAGAAGTCAATAAAATGCAGCTCATCATGGGATTTGCCACAACAATGAGACACAAACAGACTTAGTCTTACGTATAGAAATGATGTCAAACAAATTAGCTTTGCCCAGGTTAGTCAGATGCTCTTGCAAAGCAGAGGTCTGTCCTCTCATGTCTCAACCCTGGCTGTGCTGCTTGTCAGATGGAGCTATGGAATGTCTTTGCACACTCTTCTCAGTGTGGAAGACAGAGGAAGGGTTCTTATATTCCCACTCTCAACAAAACAAGAACCCAAATTATAACCCAAAAGAAGAAGAGATTAACATATTTCATGGAGTGATGGTGACACTCCTGTCCCTGGATCATAAGGTGGGTCCTTGCCTTGGGAAGCTGAAGGTGGTGGCAGATCAGTTTGCAAACAGCAACAGTGACTCCAAGGACTGGGCTTGCAGGAGCAATTTTTGTCTGGGGCAGCATCTCTGGGGTCACAAATGTACCCTGCCCAGGAAGCTTCCCCATGTTGGCCACTGCCAGCTGGCTCTCCATCAGTCTGCCTCTGGTCAGCCAATGGCAATGCCATCATTTTGCTCAGCCATGACCAGGGAACTCTGCTTGATGTTTGAATATCAGGTATTCAAAGCACAGCAAACTGTATTATTGCTTATTAAAGGACTAAATGCTGTTAAAAAGAAATGTCACTAGGGAATCTCTACAAGGAAACTTGTTTGCCAGCATTCACTAGGTAAATCTGACACACAGTTTTCATCAGTGTTTAACTAACTCAGTGCTAGACACGTTATCAAAACTTTGCATCTGACCTCGAAGTGGAAAACTGAGCTCAGAGCTACAGCTTGATCTCACAGGTGGCCTTAGTTCCACAAAAGGGAAAAAACCCCAAACAATCAGATAAAAAACTTCTCTAAAATCACTCTGAAGGACATGCCTCATCTGCCAAGTTCAGCTGGTCTTCTACTGCTCCAGCGAATGAGCACCTGAAACTGCTTATAACTCTCATTGTCTGTGAATTTCTGTCTCACAGACTATTTTTATAGTTGAGATTTTTACGTTAAGATTTTTTTAAATTAAATTTAGAATTCTAATTTGATTCGAGCAACCTACCATCAAACATTTTCCTCTTCTGCACAAAGTGATGGTGCCAGCTGTGCTGTGACACCTCCTCCAGCTTGCCATGAACTGCTTCTTACAGAGCCTGCTCCTGCTCCCATTCCATTCAGTGAGAGCAGGAGCAACCCAAAGTCCCAGTCAGGGTTTTTACTGCTGTCACGATACTGACAACTTACACTGAGCTTTTAATGAGTACCTGCACTTTTTGTTTGTTTGTTTGTTTGTTAACTGGGTTGTAAAGAAGGACTCCCAAAGGATTCCCTGGATTAACAGTACAATAGGGACCTCTACAGGCGCTCCCCTCTTGGGAGCAAAGCTAAAGGCAGGACATGTCCCAGCAGCCACCCAGATGTCACTGCAGAGGCTACCTGCCTGCCAGGCAGAGAGCAGGGAGTGCTGAGGTGTGCAGGCAGCACTTTCAGCCTCAGTCAGCAAGTCAGGCTGCTCGCTGGTACCTTCAGGGCCCCCAAGTAATACCCTGAAATACAAGCATTTTTTTTCCCTACTCCCTGTGTTTCCTGATGCTTTTCCTCTAGGCTAGATCCAGCTATCCCTCTGCCACGATGGTGTTCGGTTCCATGCCAGGAGCTATTGAAACAAGCAATGGTACTGAAGACCCTCCCTATGATGGGCTGGAGCTGACTCACTGCAGCCTTCAGATAATTTGTCTGCATCATGCAACCTCTCCCATTGTCATACTTCTCTGAATAGCTCCACACAAAAAATACAACAATAACAAATGGTTAAAACACAAAAAGATTCCACTTGTCATATAAAAGCTAGAGTTGAAATGAATATTCAAAAAAACCCTCTTGCTGTTTACCACTAGAGTTTCATTTTACCAAGACTAACCCCTCTTTCTCCATTACCAATCTACTAGAGAACTATTCTTAAAAGAACTCAAAGGAGAGGAATGATCTACCAGCTACAGCACCATGAGCAGGTTTGAAAAGCTTGATACCTCTCCTCCAAGCAACTTTAACCCCTCCATCTTAGTTCTCCAGAGCACATCAGTCTCAAAAAGCTGCCTTGCATCATAGGGATGTTCTAAAGACAAATCCATTAAGGGGTGCAAGCTTCAGGGGTCATGGGAGTTATTCTGAACTAAATTATTAAAGCAAGTGTTTTGCAACATTAGCCTGCTCTTTGTAGGACCAGAAATTAAACATATAATGGGTGTAAAGAATGACAAAGCTATAAAAATTTTGCTGAGCACCGTATGATTTTTGGGGGTTTGATTTTTTGCTTGTTTGGGGTTTTTTGTTTTGCTATGGAGTTTTGGGGTTTTTTTTGTTGGTTTAGTTTTGGGGGTTTTTTTTGCACAAACTCCAGAGTCCATAGAAAGTCATTCTCAGGACAGCTAATTCTCAGGACATAAACCAGTACTCACACTCAGACCATAGGCTTGTAAGCCTTGAGCTACCCACATGAGCACAAATCAGCTTTTCAATTTTAATATGCACTAGAAGCATCTGGGTTGCCATGGTAAGAGGGAAGGACCAGAAACCCTGCTGTGTTATTATGCAAAACATACCCTTGGTTACTGAGAATAAGAAAAAAACTTTCTCCAAGGGAAAACAGTCTCCTACCTGCCTGCCTGTTATCAGACCTCTGAGACCTTCTTCAGGAGCCTCTGGCACTGTCCACAGTTGGACTGGCTATTGGAGCTGAAGGGCCAGTGGCCCAGCTGCTAACGTGCCCTTGCAGCTCAGATTGAATCAGCTGTATGTCACCGTGGGCACTGCTGTCATCAACAGTGCTCCCTTCTCAGCAGTCAGGACAGGGACACCATGTGCTCCCAATACAGCTTCCCAACACTTCTTCCAAGATGACAAGCAGGGTGTAGAAAGGTCAGTCCCCTCTGCCACAGGTGTACATCTTGCCATTTTAAACAGGCCTTGCTGGGACCAGGGAACCTGCAGGCTACCCACACACTTCAACAGAAAATGGTTGTCAGAGTCAGGGGAGGTTTTCAAGGCACCGCAGTGTAACTGTGTGGGGACTGCAGGTGCCAGGGGAGCAGCCAGAGGGCTGGGTGGCTTGAGGGCAGCTGTGCTGGAGATGCACTGCAGGAAAAGCCAGTATGGTTCCAGCCAGGATGACACACAGGGCTAGTGCTCTGCCCCTTGGAAAGGCAGGTCCCAGTCTTCAGTCTCTCTTGGCCCTGCTGAGCTGGTGCCATAACAAAGGTGATGCAGGACTGCCTAAAAGCTACACCAATACCAGGGCTCCTCTGGAAATGAGATTTTGGCACGTGTGGCTGATAGGAAGCAGAAGCTTACGACTCTTTTAATTATGCCATTACAGAAGGAGTCTGAGCTTGATAAATGAGCCAGGAAAGATGATCCTGCTCCTCTGACAGGCCAGTTCTGCAGGAAATTCAGCACTGTAAGCAGCAACACACCATGCTAGCCCGGTGGCTTCTGTCACTTATCAAGGCAGGGCTCAGCAGGGCTGGCTGGAGTGATCTGAGGCACCGCAGACTTCCTCAGCCGGGTCACTGCATCTAACAGCAGAGTGATTCATTCCTGCAGCCATGCCTCAAACACAGCCAGGGCCTGATGAAATGCCTCCAAACTGCAATCACAACATTCTTCTCCCACATGGGCTACAGCCTGTAAACATTGCAGACCGATGGAGAGAGCTGTCACCTGTGCAGGTGTCCCCAGCACTGCGTGGCTAAGCTGGTTGCCTGCTCCAAGGATGGGCTTCAGGATGAAGGGTGTACAGCACCCAGGCAGTGAGGAACCCATTTCTAGAAGTCTTGATAACACTTGGGAAAAGAAAAAGACCTCCATTTCCTTCCTTCTTCCCATCTATGCCTTTCCACTTTATTCTCATTCTGCTCTCACACAAGGTCTCATTTTGCATGGCACACACTTATCTGTGTTTCATTACTGAGCTTTTCTTCCACTAGCAGAAAAATCTCAGCAAACTGTCCCAGGCAGCCCTTCCAAAACTGCCTTGGGACCAGAAAGTAAACTAAAAAAATATTTTATTTATTGATCTCTTGCTAAATTGTGGCCTTGAAATAAACCTTTCTTTCCAAACACATTGTGTGTGTCTCTATAGCTACAGAGTGCTTTATTACATTAAGAAAATACTTTTGAAGAGGTACTTGAATATCCTGCAAGGCATCTGCTTGACCATTGGTATGTAAAGGGCATCCAAAAAGTCAGTAAGAGGACATGCAGATGTTTAAAACCAAATCACATCCATTTCTCCCCCAAAACTTTCTTTGGATAAGTGAAAGTCCAGCTGTTCCAACTCCTGCCCTTCGAGCCTGAGCACGTTGTGTCCCTGTGTGTGCCTGCTCCAAGGCACAGCCTCTGTGGTGCAGAAGGGTTGGTCCTCTACAAGGGAACGTGACACTTGTGTGTGCCTGCTGGCAGAGAACTCACTGCAGAGAAAGAAATCCATGCACAGGACAAAAGCTTGGAGGCTTTTCATCCTTTGACCTAGCTAGCTCTCAAGTTTTCCCCAGGGTCCATGAGAAAGCTCTCTCATCTGTGTTTTCCTGGTGTCATGCATGTTTCTAGTGGGTGTTTCTGTTCAGTTTGTCCAGGGTGTGGGAGGATGAAGGGTGTTTTTTCTGTCTGTGCTGATGCACAGACTGTAATTCCATTCTAAGTGCACTCTCACTGCATACACCTGAGACAGAAAACAGCAGGGCAGCTACTGAAAGCTGACTCGAAAGTGGTGAAGAGTAGAAGTTGCTTCTCAGCAGATAATCAGAAAAGGTCAGAAAAATGTGAAGGAGCAATACAGAGATCTGAAGACTTAACTCGAGATGAAGAAAATAAAAAGGCTGAGTTGAGAAATCAGCTCAGTGCTTCCTACAAAACACTTGTGTCAATGTGTAGAGGAAAGGAGTGGTCTGTCTCCATCCTGCTCCTCACCAACAATTCTTCTTGTGTATGCACATGCTTCTTTCTCCAATCTGTTGCACAGGGACTCCAGCCAGTGTGTGACATGTTTTATTTATTGGTATCAAAAGGAGAGTCAAGATGACTCAGCTACTGACCAGGATCCCCCTGTGTGAGAAGCCCACTAAACTTCAGACCACTCAAATGTATATTTACCCTTTCAAAATCCAGTCTTTCATACACATTTCAGCATTATCATTGTAGTCTCACAAATACACAGGGTTTTTTCAACAAACGACATGCATCCAGTTGTGAAAATAACTCACACTAATAAAAAAACTGAACTTTGCAGCAGGACACCTAGATTTAGGAGCCTGCATCACTCCATAAAACTGCCAGGTACCTGACTGCCCTTTTCTCACAGATGACTAAGCATAGCAGATGCAAGTACAACGTGCAAGAGCTGAAATGAAGAACTCCTAGAGCCATCTCCAGTCTCATCAGCACTGGCAAAGACTCCAACTGTCAGGGGGCAGTCACAGTTAGTGCCACCATCTTGATAATAAATTTTCTTTCCTTTTCCTTGAACAAAATCTTTTTACCTTTGCAATTGTTGGTAGACAAGATGAAGAAAAACAAGCATCTGGAATGTAATTTTTTTTTCCAGGATGGAAATAAATCCCTGTGATTGTTTCTTTCTTACTTGAGCGGTGACACTGTGCACACAATGTGAGAACAGAACAGCCTGCTTCCTGGGCAAGGTTATGCTCAAGTTACATAACAAAATTCCACCTTCTCTAGCAAATGAGGTCTTGTGCTGAAATCGCAGTGCAGCAAGAGGTGGTGCTCTGTCTGACGTTCCACACATCTGATGAGCTGCTGTAGGATGTCAGGGTAGAGTTCTTTGTCATGAGCACACCCAATAATCCATTTACTGGAAGAAGTTCGATTCCTTTGTTTATGAAAACAGTAAGAACTTGCCATGCCCAGAGGTGTCATGATCTAATTTTCCAGGAATTGCTTCCTCCCTATTGCTAAGTTTAAGTAAGCTTTTGAGAACCATCCATTTTCCTCAGTCCAGAACACTTTATGGTTTTGTCCTTTATGGCAAGAGAAGTCTGTACATTGTTTGGCACATTGAACATAACTGCTGTGCTGGAAGAGGGCTGTTTGCCCACACACAAGGCAGCAGACACTGAAATCAGCACCCAAATGGTTTCTTGTCAGCACATGATGTTCAGAGCACAACTCCACTGTGAGACAGGTTGTGCTTTTCCTCCAGAGGAGAAAAACAAAGAAGAAAAAAATCAAAACAAGACAAAAGAGACAACACTGTACTAGGGCTTGAAATGACTGAAAGCAGCTGAAACCAAACAGTCCTCCCCTCAGCAAGTACCAACCACAGGAGAGCGTTGAGAGAGCTGCAAGTATCCTCAGCTGTCTGGAGCTGGGCATCGAGCAACCTTTACTAAAAGGAGGAAGCCTGTCTTCACAAGTGAACAGAGCCCATCAGTCCTGCAGGAGTCCCTTTTATGTACTTGCTCTGCCATTCCCTTCATCCCATCTCCTCAGCCAGGCTGGGGTCCCTGCCAGGTGGCACGGGGTGGCCTTCCCAGCAGAGCTTCCTCTCCTTTACAGGCAAATTGGTGAGTGTCCCAACGCCAGACCTTCACAACGCTGTCTCACCCATGCAGACTTTGTAAGGTGATTTCAATTTCCTGCATCTAAAATGGACAACATCATGTGAATTTAATCAGACAAATCTATAAACCACAGGAGTCTGAACTGTTTAATTTAATCAACTAACAAATTAATCAACTAACTCGTTGAGGCAGCCCCAGTGAAACCCATGTTTAAGCCAGTCACACTCTTTGACCTGACTGGCAGATCAGACAGCAGAGGGATAGTGTCAGCTCCTTTGTGATCACACCACAGATCACTAACAGCTATGAACACACCCCCAGTGCCCTCAGAATTCTGTACACTGTTTCTTTCTGCCCACAGTAATTCAGATGAATGTAATCAGAAGGTTATATATCTCCCATACCTCTTTCTCACGTAGCAGTAGATGATAGCAAGTATCCCACTTGTCAGAATTCCTACACCAATTCCCACAGCAATGTAGCGTTCGTAAGAGTTATGTGCATAGGAGTTTAGTGTTAAATGTTCACACCTCTCTCCATTATAACCTGCAAGGCACCTACAAAATAAATATACACCATGTAAAAACAATGCAGAACTTGTTATTTCCGTAATACATATAAATTTTCATCAGCTTGAAACAATTTATAGCAAGTACAAATGAGGACAGGCTGAATCTGGTGCTCACTCAGAACCTTTGCTCCGCCAAGACTACCAGTTGCCCCAGTCTGTCAGGATTAAAGCTAGCTCCAGTACTGCAGGTACAGCAGCAAAGGCAGTCTCAGAATACCCTCATCACAGAGGGCGTGGATGAAGAGCACTGTGCTCTGCTGATCCTCAGCTGCTATCCCGTCTCCAAAGGCCAAACCTGCCCACTATGGACCCTACTTTAAGGACAATATAATCCTGGCTGGTGTACAAACAGCAGAATAAGGGAGTTGCAGTTGGTATTTTGAAAGATTCACCCCTCCTTCACGGCACTCGCTGTGAAAATCTGCTTATTCCTCTACTACTTACTCTAGCACCAGTTGTAACCTGAGATGCCATCACAGCAGTGACCTACAAAGTTGTGAATTTTCAAGCTGTGAATTTTCCCTCTCCCTTCCTTAGTAGGACCCTAGCACAGCTCTGTTGCCCCGTTACCAGTCCTGAGCCACCACAGCACTCGAGTCTGTGCCAGAACTGAAGCCTGCAAATACTTGACACAGCAGCTGCGCTCTGCAGAAAATTAGTCCCATGATGTCAGTAACACACAGTACACAAAGAAGCAATCCTACTGTTGTTATTTTCTAAGAAAGATACTTAGAAGCAGAGCTCTTTACTTGCATATGGGTTTCCTCAGTTCACTGTGGAAAGCGCAGAGCCCATTGATACAATAGCTGTGGTGTTCTTCAAGACAGGTCTGCATAAGCTTCAAGAGCTTTGGCTGCTCTGTGAAGTCTACTGTGAAAGGGAAAAAACTCGTGTTATATTTGGGAAAAAAAATCATCTGCATAGATTTTCACAACTCAAGGTGCACAGACATTGCCTTCAGAAGACACTTAATATACGTTTATTGTGATATGTCTCTTGAGCAGATTCAAGCAGGGCTAAACAGAACAAGCTTCAAAGACATTCCAGCATAGCTTTAGAGAAAGAACAAACTGCAATTAAATTACTAGCTCTTGAGAAGTATGGATAAAAAAACATTATGGGAGATTTCACACAGGGTAACAGCTGCACTATCCAACCTGCAATCCTATCTGAAAAGCCATTCCAAGAACATCAGGGGTTTAGGACATAATGAGAGCATTTATTTATTCTCAGTATGCTTTTCCAGTCTGCACTGAAGTTATTAGTTAATTCCTTTTTTAATTTCCACATCACAAGACAAACTACTACATTTCTACCACTCCTACCTGCCAGCTCAGCAGCTATGAGCAAGTGATGAATGGTGGGATTGCTCCCTCCATCCACTCTCCACGGGCTAATGTTAGCAGCGTTCAATTCAGCTTGCAGGCACCCAAGACTGCCCAGATGCTCTTCCTGTGCAAAACCATGGTCTCCTACTCTTAGGCTTCTGAATTCATGCAAAATTATATCCATCCAGATCAGTTAGAGTGCTTCTACTTTGAAAGTACAGACCATGACTCCTACATATTGACTGAAGAGCACCTGAGCCCAGGAGCAAGGCTCTTTCCTGTGCAGGAGGAGTGCAGTGGCTGGCATGAAGCTGTACCACAGGAGCAGGGGTGCAGTAAGTGAAGAGAAAGCTCCAGAGCTTCACCACGAAAGCAGGAATCTTCTGGAACTGGTTTCTGCCCAGTGACAGGTATTGCTGGTGGGGTGGGGTGTCCAAGCAATGTCTTACTATTTCAGGACAGGGAACTCTTTTAGTGATGGTTGAGCATGATTTCCTAACCCATGTCTGTCAACACCAGCTTTCAGTTATGACCACAGAAAAATAATACCATGCAGGAAGGTGACAAGGTCTGCTCAGCATGACTAAGCAAGGATACAGAAACCAGAAACCTTCCCTTCTGACTAAGAGCTGAATCAAGGTCTGGAGATATTACACTGATGGAGCCACTGTTAGAGATGCAAGCCTCCAACTGTCCTGCGGGCAACTCAAGATCCCACGACACGTTTTTCAGGAGTAACACCACCAGCATCCTAAATTCCCAATCAAATTCCAGTTTGAGTCACTTAATGGCAAGAACTCCCCTGTGCACTCAACTAAGGGATTTTTTCTTTGTTCTTCATGCAGCTTCATCACAGAGATGACAAGCAATGGTAAACAGCTGCTCTACTCTACACCCACATGTTAGAGCAATTCCCATCTTCAGTTGTGAATCACCTGGTCTGGGCACCAAAGAGGCACAGTTCTATCACTGCTACTCAGATCAAACATCACTGCTTTGAAAAGAATGCCCTCTAACACCTGACATTCAGACTTTCAGCTTATCAAGAGACTTAGAAAAACAAGTAACAATTCAAATCTGCTTGAGAAAAGAGCATGTTGGACTAGATTATCTCCAGAGGTTACTTCCAACCCCTAACATTCTGTGATTCTGTGGTTTGCTCCATTTCCTTGGGAAGAACTACAGACTGGAAAAACATGTCTTACTTTCCAATGAACTTCTTTGAGAAAAGGTCACCTTTTACATTCTTGTGTGGAAAAATCACAAGTTCCTCTTCACACTGCGGAGATGGCAGACCTAAAGCTAGAACCTACAAACCACATGCACAGTTTTGGCCTAGCAGTCAAGTGCCAACACCTACACATGGAAGGACACACTGAGATGGCACAGGAGTACCTGAAGCAGTTCACACACCAGGTTTGGGGCAGCATCACCTCACAGCAAGCTCTACACTGCCACAGCAAGGTTGTCCCCCTGTGCTGAGACCAAAGCAGTCTCTCTGCTACAGAAAGCCCTGTGCAGACCAGACACATCCACAGCCTGGAGCCACACACTCTGCAAGGGAAGGAGTTGGTTATGGCTACATGTACCACGCTCTGGCTCTTTTCTGTCTGGCTCCAGGAATGCTGCTAGAAAGCTCCAGGACAGACTGGCTGGCTGAGAGCACAGTCCGCACAGGACCAGGCCTTGGAGGGACAGATTTAAGGAAAAGAAAAACTTCAAAAAGGACAGATTTCAGGAAGGAAACAGATTTTATGACAAGAGATGGATAATATTTTCTGCACAGGAGGAAAGTACAGTGCTCACTTCTGGGGAAATCACCATGCAGTGCACAGGATGAAACCTGCAAATGGACATTTTCACTCAGGCCTGATGCACCTGCAGACCAGGTGCTGAAGTTCTACAGGGAAGAGTTTCAGAAAATGAAAAATGGCACATTGCTGCTTCCATCATGCCTCTCCCCTTTGGCACCAACTGTTTTGAATCATCATTTCAGCACAAAGGGAGGTGAAACCACTGAACATACCCACCTACCAGGAGCCTTCAATGTGTGCTTCCTGACACCTGAATTACTGCTTTTCCACTGGGCACTCAGATGCCTACTGCACATGTTTAAAATTTCATTTCTATCTCTGCCACACAGGGAAAAAAAAATGAGGAAGGTACAATTCAGCATATCACAGGTGTGAAATCCCCAGCCAGCTCTACTCAAATTTCCACCAGCTGGATCCATGTGGGTAGGACACCCCTCCTCATTCACTCTGCCACTGCCGAGAGGTGGCAGCCTCCCATCTGCCAACGCCTGGAAGAAACCTCACCTCATGCAGGTATGGAAAACCTCTTCCCCCGAGTGTCCTGAAAGTTAGTCCTGTCATTAGAAACAAAACTCAGCCTAGAGCAGAAGTTTGCCTAGAAAGCAACTGAGACAAACATCTTGCTGTGCAGGTGACAAACAATTCATTCCTCCCTCCTTGTCAGGAGCAAGAGCTTTGTCCATTGTGGGCTGCAAGATCAGATCTTTCTTAAACGTACACACAAAAATTTCAACTGCTCAGTATTTTGATATTGCAAAAGCACAAAGTACCTCTGAAAGAATGATGAGTTTTGAAAAGAAAAAGAAAAACTTTCCAACCCATCCCAGAGAATTGTGCCAATTCATATCATATTACCCACCTAGATACTAAATAAGCTGTTGAATAAACAT
Source organism: Phaethornis superciliosus (assembly GCA_023637945.1). NCBI lineage: Eukaryota > Metazoa > Chordata > Aves > Apodiformes > Trochilidae > Phaethornis > Phaethornis superciliosus. The sequence goes on from JAJQWJ010000005.1 coordinate 1,053,645, forward strand.
ATCCATGTGCCCTTTCATGTCACGTGAGGAAAAAAAGAATGCTGTGTAAGCACTTGACAGCTGCCTGCAACTGAGTCATTCAAACAGATACACTTGGCAAGATCTGACATGAAATCAAACCTACAGGTACTTGGGAGCCCGGGCATGCCAAAACTGACAGACAGGCAAAGAAAAGAGTCAGCCACTGAGATCAGGACAGCTCAGCCTGCAAGAATGGTGCATAGAGGAGGAATGGGAGAGTCAGGAAGGGGAGTGAGAGAAGGGGTCAGCCCCAGGTTCAGGGTTTCCTTTACAGGCTGCACGGAAGACACAGCTCATGGCACTAAAGGATCTCATTTCTTCCCTGATAAAACGAAGCCCTTCCCTCCTCCTGGTTTCATATTTTTCTATCACAGCTCTCCTTGAGCCCAAACACCATCAGGATTTCTTTATCCCTGCCAAATCAGCTACCAGTCAGGCATCCTCCCCATTATCTTTTTCCCCGTGGCTGATGACTGAACCTAATGTGTCCTAACCCCAGCACTGGTCACAAGTAAAGCTTGAGCAACACAAAATAAAGAACTAGAACATGATCTTGTAAATAGGAGGCAAATGGATCAAGCAGAAATTAATGGTTTTCAACAAAATGCACCTCAGTCCCCAGAAGATTTGCAACCTCACAAGAAACTGTCAGTTCCTCCGGTGATACTTAAGCAGGAATTCAAGTTCTTAGCATCCAGTATCACTAAACCTTATTATGAACTTAACTTGCACACAGACCAGAAACTACAAGAAACCTTCAGTGATACAGTCAGTTTCTTTGTCAGATCTAAGAATTTCTTTTCCATCTTCTTTCTGGAAATGGTGTTTCCTAACCTTTCAGTGGCTTTATAGAAGGTAAACCAAAACATACTTTTAAACACCAGAGTAAACATGTCCTCATATGCTTGTGAATTTGCTTCTACTTTTGAGCAGAACACGCTCTGAGCTAGAAGTGTCTAGCTGACTTGCACAGCCACAGCTGGCACAAAGGTACACCAGACAATCACAGACCTGGCTGTGCCCCTGTAAATCAGCCTCCTTCTTGTTAAAAGATGGTCCATAACTCATGCTTTTCAGAAATAATACCAACAGAATACTTAATGAGTCACAACACATTGTTACTTCATTGTACTCCTGACTGCTGTGTGCAGCTCTGGGAGAAGCATGTCACAGGCAAATCCACTAAACCAGACCCCCAGTGCTGCTCTAACAAATCAACATCTTCCTGACTTCTCATACATAGGTGTGTGTATATACATCATACATTTTTTACAATTATATATGTATACATGTATATATGAAACCCAGATATGCAGTATATGTAAGACTGTATATATACCTGTAACACTGTACCACTATGACAAATAAGACAAAAAAATCTAGCTTGTAAGAAAAAAAATAAAAGTTTATGGATCAACTAAGAAAAACTTGTGGGACATCCTGTGATGACTTACAATTACCAGAAGGTAATTTGTACACATGTTTATGTTCTTTTTAAAGTACAAAGACATTAATAAGTATCATGGTTAAAATCCTTCCCTCCTTTAGCGACCTGCCAAAGCCTCAGCTGCAGATCGCAGTTCTCCACAAGGAATGACATCACTGGCACCTGAAGTAACACCAAGAATGCAGCTTGCAGGAGAAACACAGCCCTCTGCTCTCAGATGTTGGCAGAAGATACCTTAAGTACACATTTCAGTCAGAAAAAAGAAAGAGCTAGCAGTCTGAAGAGGGCTATGGAAGCTGCAACAGCCAAAAGCAAAACTGCAACAAAGCAAGCAAGCACCCAGTGCAGTGAGAGGCACCACCTGAAGTTATGCTTCCTGCCTTCTCACTGGGTGTATGTTCACACTGAAGACAGATAGAAACCAAGCACTAGTTCAAATGGACAGAAACAGCCACCAGAAATGCAGATCTGTCCCAATTAGCCTTAAAATACCTTCTGCAAATTTTAACTGCCTTTGGATATTCTGCCTTTTAGAATCCTCTAACTGATGGACAGTGAGCCTACCCCAGCTGAGGGGAAGGTACTACTTCAGAGAAGTTTTTAAGGCTCTTTGAACAAAGAAAGGAGCTCATCTTGCAAATAAAACACACAAAATTCAACAGTGTCCAAGTGACAGAAGCATGCTAGCAGCTATCTGCTTCATTTTTCATTTTGCCTTTTTTTAGGTGTGTGACAGATTCACAGAGACAAATAGAACAAAAAAGAAATACCTTCAGTGTTGTTTTTTGTCCAGTTATTCCATAAGTCTGTGCTGAGGGATGAAACAGTAATAGCTGACTCTTCACTCAGTGCCCCCATTGCTGTGTAATGCAAATAGATGCTTACTGTAACAGAAAAACTCAGTATACCTGTTCAAGGTTCAATTCAGAAAACATGTATCAACTTTAAACAACTGTGACCAGATGCAGCAATACAATAACAATCCATTTAAAACATTCTTGCCTCAAACTTCCTTTGCCACAGCATAATTATGCTTGGAAGAAAACAAACTACTGTTTGCAAATTTCCAAAATAAATACCCATCCTGTACTTCATGCTACTACCTTACACGATTTACAACACTCTTTACCAGCCTTAGTAGCTTCATTTCTAAAAGTCTGAATTGTACCCTATCCATTAACATCTCACCCAGGTTCAAAGTTGCTGAAGTGATTCTCCTTGGCAATGCCGTCGTGTGCTTCCCACCCCTACTGCTTATTTCAGAGTCAACTGTAGTTCAGCACAGCCTTGTATCTTACAACACTGAAAAGCCTCCTCCAAACCTACCTTTCAGCAAAATATAGAGTAGCATTCCAAATGCCATGGCAAGCAGCAGCTTTAACACCTTCTCAACTCTTCTTCCCAGATGGCTCGCTTGCTCCGCTTATCTGTGCTCCCAGGTTTTCTCTTCCACTTATACGCCACGAAGCGTCATCTGCTGTTCTCACCAATCAAAAAAAGGTGCATCTGGCAACAACCTCAACCCCCAGGGCAACCACACATTTATTTAGGAAACTGCTATTATCTAGCAATGGGATCAGGTTTTCTTTTGAAACCCTGGTTTCCTATTACCTGTGGGCATACTTGTGCATGCAAAGATAGAGTTTTCAAGGGAGGCCGGGTACCTGCCAGAGCAGACCAATCAAAGACAGGAAAACAGAAGTAAGCAAAATGAAAATTGATGTATTGTGAAAAACGTGATCTTTCTTTCCCTTAGCAATGTAGGTCTTGTGTTACTGCCAGGAGAACTGTCAGCATTCAGATGCTACTCTGGTGTCCACGGACCGGTCCCTGCCTTTCTGGTGTTCCTTCCTTGGTCCTCCTTGTACCTCAGTTCCCTGCCATCCAGAAGAGGAACTGCAAGACCAGCTAGTGCAGAGATAGGAAGCGATCAGACATGAAGATAATGGATGATGCTCTCCATCAGTGACTGCTAGCAACAGGCCTTTGATCCCAGGTTCTGTCGAGCCAAGGGGCATGCTAATCACTCTTCATTCAGCCTCCCTGTGTGCACAGCACTGCAGCAAGGCAGGCCCCTGCCTGGTGCAAGGTTTGGGGTTGCTGGCTGCAGCTATACGAGGTTGTGCAGGGCAGGAGATGAAATCTGGCAAAGCACTGGCACCAAAAAACAGAGAGCAGGTAAGCTGCTGCCTCCTGAATCAGGTGATCCCTGTGTTACTCCTGCCGGGATGCTGCCATAACAGCCCATTTCTGCCTTTTCCAGGAGGTGGGTGTGCATCTGTATCAAGTGTTTGTAGGTCTCCAAGACATACCTGCCACACACATTTCTTATACAAAATCATTCTCCACAGCCCCAAATGCTGTTCAAATTCCTTGGTCACAAGCAGCTCAGAACAAGCAGGACCAGTCTCTCTGAAAGGTCCTTATGTAGCCAAACACACCAGAGCAGATGGTCCACAAGGCCCAGTTCACGTACCACCAACCCAACTGGCCAAAGGAGAGCTGCACACTGCACCCCTGCAACAACTTTCACTTTCTCAACTGTGAGCTCCAAGCAACAAAAACATTTCATAATTTTTGTATTTTAAAACAAAAAATCTCAGGATAAATGCTGTAATAATTCCGGTCAGCACAAGTTCTCCCTGTACACTCTCCCCAGTGACCTGAAGGATTAAATCTAACCACTTCACATGTTAAAGGAAAAACACAAGCTAGTTATGTGCATTTTAATTATGCGTCCTGCTCATGAACTGCATTCCAGGAGGCTTTTTTGCTTCCTTTGCTATCCTGAATTGCTGCATGCCTGCACACTGATTGAGTGCAGCTCCAGCACTCCCCAGAATGACAGGAGTGTTTATGCCTACCTGGATAACCTCTGCTATCAGTTCTGAGCAGGGCTAAGTCTCATGAGCCTTGCTTTCAACACACATCTGCACAATGGGAGCTTAATCCAGCTTGAATCCCAGATGTGGCTTCATCCTTAGGCAATCGAGCTGGGTGCGGTAGGCCTGGGAGAAGGCTGCCCTGGATAAGGTTGTGCCTCTGCCCGCCACAGGGCATTCATGCTTGGGCCAGATTTGACCAGGTCTGGCACGTGAACATGCTTTTGGGTTGGTTAATAGGCCCTTCCCTCTGGATGCTCCTTCTGGATGTTGTCCCAGTGGAGAACACTTTCAGAAATGGGTCTGGCAGCTCTGGAAACATCAGGCCATTGAGTGAAACCTCTGTCTCTCTGGCGCTTGTGTAATGCTAACCCATCCACCACAGGTGAAAAGAGAATCAGCTTAACGTGCAGTGAACCACTTCTAGAGTGTGAGAGACAGACTGAATCACGTGATATAAGCAAAAGACCATAAACTGTTACCCTGCAAAAACAATGCAGAGGTGGTTATAGTTAGATCAAAGAAAACAAACATGAACACAGAACAGCAATGTAAACATGAAAAAACTAGTGACTGAACATGCAAAAGACCTCCATTCGCTCCACTCCTAATGCACTGATAAAAAAAAGAAAAAACACCATCACCCCAAAACCAGCCTTGAACTTATTCTGTTTAGTCAATGATGGGTTGATCAGTTCCCCAATATTTATCCCAGCACTTCCATTGGGACAGATAAACAAGAGTCCACACTACTGGCACTACATTCTGCACCTAGTGATTCTGCCAACCTCTTGTAAACACTGCATTAAACAGAATTCTCAGAAAGTCCATCACAAGAACAATCAGCACAGAAGTGATGCCCCATCTTGTTTCCTTTATTACAGTAAGTGTATTTTTTTGTTTTGTTTAACAGCAGCAGTATTTAGCCACAATTTTTTTTTCTTCCCCTTTCAAGTTATCTATAGTCTACTGGCAAACACCCAAGGCTCTTGAAAATAAATCAAAGTTATCCCAACTGAGATAAAAACAGGAAGATAAAAGTCCAAAGCAGCTCCCAGTGGCTTCAGTGGGAACTGGAGTAGGCTCTGCATGTCAGCAGTGCACACTCAGCTCACTGGTGTCTCAGTAACTCCACTCAAATCTGATATCGCATGAGACTGCTCTAGAACAGTCTCAGAAATGTAATTTTTGGGAATAGAAACATACTGATCTATCACATACAGTCCCCTCAAAGCTCCAAGATAGTGTAGTCAAGGGTTCACAGGGCACACATAGACTTTAAAAAAAACAAAACGAAACATTATCCCTTCATGCAGTTTCAGAAAATAAAATAATGAAATTACTTAAAATTCCAACACAAATACTTCTTCAGGGATAAGCCTCTGCTTTTTTTATCCTCTTCTACCTCTCCCCACTACATTTAATGTATGTACACAGTAGTTTTAACTACATTCTATTTAATTAATGTCCAATCCAGTCTGGGTACCTATTCAGGGGTTTTGGGTGAGGTGAGGGTATTCTGCACCAAAACTTTTTGTCAAATAAATCCAGACATGGATTTATGGAAAGAAAATGGAAAGACAATTATTCTGGCCTCAATTCTAGCTACTTGTTCATGCATACCTCTTGCTTATATTTAGGGTCAGGATCTCACCAGCATTCATGTTTCACTGTTTTAAAACAAGTACTGAACATTTGCATTCATGTCCACATTCCTGCCTGGCAGCTGAAAGAAAAACACCAAGTCTTTCACTTCTTTCAAATTTAAGATTCCTGTTGCTACCTCTAAGCCTTTTAAACAGTTTAAAATATTTAAAGACTTCAAACTACACCCAGAGTGCTTCATGACCTCAGAAACCAAACCGTATTTTTAAAAGATATCTAGCATGTTAAAACTTATTTTTTATACTGCTTGATCAAAACTGAGGGTCTCAAGTGCCTAAAAGTTCTTGATAACTGTACCCCATCCCCAGATACAAAGGTGTATTTGTAATTCCCCTTTTGTCCTTCATTTTCACACACATAATACATCACCACCAACACTATCTGCATAGGCTGCATTATCCAATTCATTTTTGCTCACAATAAGTCAGCAGGAGGTAACACAAAGTATTTTAACATTTTGTAAACTGTCACGTTTACCATACTTCACATGGAAAAATAAATACAATGTAGAAATAAATATCTTTGTAGTAAAAAATAAATGTTTTGTATAACAATAAGTAGAACAGCTTGGATTCTTCTTCCAAGGTAGCCCGTTAGCTCTAGTAAATGAGCTTTTTAGCAACTAGGAGTGTGTTCTTCAGAAGCATTGCAACAGTCATAGGTCCTACCCCTCCTGGCACTGGAGTGATAAAGCCAGCCTTCTTCTTCACTTCTAAGAGAAAAGAGAAAAAGGTATTGACTCAGGATGCTTCCAAAAATTCTTTTTCCCTTCAATTGCCCACACAGACCTAGCTGGCAATGAGCACAAGGGGCAGCAGCTTGGCAGGTGTTGGAGAACATGGGAAAAGTTCAGGCAGAAGTCTTGTTCCAGCCACAGTGGTGACAGAATTGAGTCAGGACTGGGGCTGCCAAGCAGTTTTCTTCCCCTGAGTACTGTTACCCAGGGGCTAATTCTGGGGGCACAGTTTCACAGCCTGCCCAAGCTGACCTCCCTGCTGCAGGGTGCCCTTTCCTCATGGCAACACACACCCACACAGCCTGGGGTCAGACAGTTGGAAAGGTAATGCTGCCTGGTGCTTTTGGTATGGGGTGGTTTTTGACTAATCTAGCTGAGCAGCTGGCTCAGGAACATCTGGGTGACACAAGGGCAGGATGACCCCAGGAAGGCAGCAGGGCCTTGCATCATCCCCACCTGCCAGCTGTAATGCTGCACTTTCAATATCCAGCAAAGCTACAGACTTCATTCTTTAAGTGAAGAAATGCCCCCCAGACTGTGTGTGTTCCTGGGGAGAGGCATGCAGAGTCTGCTGTACCTATCCAAATGGACAGCAGAACACCAGTAGCAGTCAGGTCACTTATTCAGCCTCTTTTCTCACCTCTGGTTTACACCTTCTAACAAAGATATTCTACCATCATAGGAGGGAACTTAAAACCACAGAAGCAGAAAGAACACTATCCTGATTGATTTGTTTTGCTGCTTCACAATATGGATAAAGAACAAAAATGAGCACTTTCTTCAATGAAAAAACAGATGGCAAAATACCCACTGCAACTTCAGGGTGCCTACATTGAACCAGGTGCAGATCTTGGGTGATGAGCCCCTGGCCCAGGCTGCCCAAGGAAGTTGTGCCTGTCTCACCCCTGGCAGTGCTCAAGACCAGCTTGGATGGGGTTTGGACTTGGTTGGATGCAGGGAGATTGGAACTGGATGAACTTTAAGGTCCCTTCCAACCCAAACCATTCTATGATTCTCCAAGTTTTAAACAGAAAAGAAACTTCTACAGCTGAATTATCCCCAACCATGAACCACATCAGACTATCCGAAGTTAGGATACACTTTGAATGATTAAGAGGTAAATATGTACAGATTATTTCTTTAAGCATTAGTACTTGTTGAGTTAAACACTTTGTACAAGGAATTAATGTAATGTAGCAATAAATCCTGGTTGGATATTCTTATCTGCTGTGCAAAATGCAAGCCACTGCAATTGCAGGTTACTTTCAAAGGAATTACAAGCAACTGGCTGGGAATTCATTGCATGACAACCTGTAATGAGCAGTCATTTGCTAATAATGGTTAGGCCAAATGATGTGTTACTAACTGGATTACTACAGAAGGTTTTTTTCTCAAATGCCACCGTGAGAGGTTTTTTGTTTGTTCATTTGGGGTTTTTTTGCTTGCTTAGGAATAATTTCTTGGAAACTCACACCCCACTTCTAAAAGCATTGTTTTTTTAAAAAGGCACTCACACATCCACAGGAGAAAACTGAGCAAGCATAACTGACACAAGCATGTATATATTCCCACTGAAGTCACTACAGCACAGGACCTATATCTGGCTAAGAGAAGAGATCAATGGGTGGAAAACCAGGCACCTTGATTTTGGAACAAACAAAATAACTTGCTTCTGATTTAAGTGTATTCATCTTGAATGCATGTGGTGCTTTACTGTTAAGAATAAAAAAGGCTCGCAAAAAGAAATGTTACAAAAGAATTTTAAAAATATGGACATTAGCTTTTTGGACAGAATACTTACTAGAATTTAAGAGTGGGGTATATGAAATTAAAAACCCACTGTCTGAGCTCCTCAAGGCAAAGACCTAACAAGAGCACTTGCAGAAGTGAACAGTGAGTACCTCACTGAACAACCAAAGGTTAAGCCTCATTGAGAACGGATTGTAATTAAAACTGTGAGGGTTTTAATTATTCAGTTGACTGGTACCACCAAATGTAGTGTTAAAATTCTTGAAAAGGTTAACAAATTGCAATGTGGTTTTTATATGTAAATTTTAACAAATTAAGATTTCATGTGATGGTTATTATTAATATTCTCAAACAAATAATTTGTCTTTTTAATAGTTACACTATTTTGAACTACTCACCATTTGAGATTGGTGTTTATGGTTAATACATTTACTAAGAATTCCCAGATTAATGTCGTAATTATTGAAATGTACCTACAACTCAAATAAACACAGTAATTAACATAGGAATATTTTAGGCATTTCATATTGAAATAAGTCTGTTTCCATGACAACATTACATACCTCTTCTTGTGGTATTATTCAAACTACTCCTATCTGACTTACCAAGAGGTACAATCCACAAAGGGACCCTGCCTTACCCAAAGAAAGCCTCATTAGGATTGTGTACAACATTCATTGTCTCTACTGTTAGTAACTGTTCTCAGCAGGAAACATGCAGTGCACTGTTTTCACAAGTTGTTGGGGAATTTCTCTACCCAGGTTCTATAATTCTGGAAATCCATGTGGGTCAGTGTGGCAGAAGACATATTTTGTACCAGTCACTGTAAAACCACCTGGGTGGCTTATTTACAAAACCTGATCCAGATTTTAAAATTAACAACAGGTGTCTGTGCTGGGGAAACTACCATCTGCTAAGTTTCTTTCTGTAAGAGTAACTAGAGACACAGGGAATACAATTTTCCAAGGTGAATGGCAGTGACCGAAGTGGGAAAAAATAACCTGGTCCTCAAAAATGTAAATAGATTTTCTTTTCCTTGGGAAGTGTAGTAGAGCAGAGCACAGTTCCAGGACAGCACTCCAGTGTGGCCCATCTCATGTCACCAGGTAATATGCAGCGCTGGTGGCTCCTTCTTGTTTCTGCTTCTGAGTGACAGTGTACCTTTGTTCCTAGCTCTAACTGCTGCCTGGAGATGCATGCTGTTCTCCCAGGCATCTCTCTGCCAATCTGGAAAATGTTGGGATGCAAATTAAGTGCCTATGGGGGAGGAGCTGCTATTTTGCAGCTTCTGTAGAACCTTAAAATCTTCCTTTGATTCTTCACAAGAAATGAAATGTAGATTGTTTCCTTGAAAAACAGGATCCACTGCTTTGGAAACAGCCCTTCATTCGTAGGTTCCTTCAAAGCTAAGGACATCAGACACCTAATAGGGTTAATCACACAAACCAAGGGCAAGTCTCAACCTGAAGGTACTTCTGGGTCTTGTGCATCTTCATTAAGTGATGCAGAATAATTCCTGCCTAAGCACTGTTTCCACACAGCTTTACTAGTCCCCATAAAGCTACTCAGGATCGCTGCATCCCTGCAGCACTGCATAAGTGCAAATCACATGGCCAGCAATCCCAGTAGATATTCCATGTTCTAGTTTGCACATTCTCAGTTGGTATTCCCGGATACCAGCAAGCATCTACCATGTTACTTACAGTTCCTTCTTTTTCATGTTATTCCTATCTTTCCTACTGCAGCTATTTTAACAACACTATGAAGGGAAACCAGAGGATTATGCCCAGTACTGTAATTCTAATAGTGCATACATCTTTCCTCCTCCAGTACCTCTGAAAGCCAAGCAACACAGCCATCTTGGGCAGAAAAATCCAGTGTAAAATTATGCACAACAGCTTCTTTGCATTCAGCTAATTAGCACAGACAGGTGGCTGAGATATCTCTGTAGCTTTGTGATAACAGTGGCAGAAGAAATACAGGATCAAAGATAATTTACTTAGACCCCTGTGTGACATACTCTTCTGCAGAGCAGCACCTAGGTTTGGCCACCCAGCAGCTTACTGCCGCCAGTCAGCAATCTGTCAGTTTGACCTTCTGGGGGTCACAGCCTCATGCTGACATTCTTATTTATTTCTTGCACTAACGGAGCATAACAGGCAACACATCCCCTGGCATCTGTGGTGCAGCAATATGGTGACAAGTTTACCCAGACTGAACTTTTATTGCAAAATGAACTCCAGGTCTTCAAAACCAACTGAGAAATTAACTAACAAAAGTTATAGCAAGAACAACTAGAGCATCCACTTCCTATTTTCACAACCACTGTTTGGAAAAGTCGAACAGAGAGATAATTTGGAAAGGATTCAATAATCTGCAGAGAAGCCTTTGGTGCGGAAGGTAACGCACCCAAGACAAAGCGGCAGCAAAGAACCGCCAGGAGCAGCTGCTGTCCCAGGGCCTGTGCTCCACATCAGCTGGGACCCCTGCAGGACCATCTCCACTAACCAACTTCATGAGATCATACTGGTAAATCTCTTCAACCACATGCCCAAGTTCCAAGGAGCTTGTCAGCTTGCCTGACTGCTTTGCAGTCATGAGCCCTGTAGCTGATGAGGACAGGATACATTTCCCTCCTTCTCACTCAACTGATTATTTCTTTTTAGTGCACATGGTCTATGCAGAAGTGATCAGTGAATCTGATCCATTCTTCACCTTAATACTATTCAACATCCCTGGTTCTCCTGCATTCACTGTATACAATTATCGCCCATTGAAAAGACATTTATAATACATGCCCAGTGCCCTTCATGGTACTGACCACTTGCTGAGACACTGTTCAGTACTGGGAACCCCTCCCTGCTCCTGGTGGCACCCATTTCCTGGGATCTTGTTTGCATTGCCTAGGCTGCACAAACTAGACAAGAATAACTCTCATTTACAAACCCCGCCACTGATATTGCCATGACATCACCTACAAAGGCCTTACATAAAGGATTTCTTTTCTCTAGAGGCATCTAATACTCAGTCCCCAGCATTCCTGTCTGCTGGTCAAAGATACAGGAGGAATCATAAAGAAATATAAACAGCATTTAAAGCAAATCCCACTTGACTTCCGTACACTTTGGTCTCATGGGCTTTTCCAGTTTCAAAAGTTAGCTGCTACACTGATGTGTGACTACCCTGCTCTACCAGTCACTCTTGCAAATGGTGCTCCACCCAAAAAAAGCTGTTCCCAGTTAAATGCTCTGTGCAAGCTGTTGCTTTACTTCATGTTCCTGATCCCTGTACCCCTCCTCCTCCCTTAGCATTATTGCTGTGGCAACAAAAGCCCTATAAAACCAGGCCAAGTACACCTACACATGCATTACTCTGTTCATAGAAACATCTCTCCCTTTCTGTGACTGAAACTTACAGCCCAAAAGTAATTAAAGTGGGGCTGGCAGAGGGTGCCATTGCATCTTCTCCTCCTGGTCACTTTACCTTCCTGCTTGTTGCTCACAAAAGCTACAAAACCTCCCTTCCTGGACTGTATATTTTGGCATATTACTAACATAATTAGGGGTACACTGCATGTGCTGCACTGGTTAAAATAGAGAGATGCCCACACAGTTTAAGATATTGTAGCAATAACAGGCTTGATACCTCAAGCACTTTGCATTTGACCTCCACATACACATTTCCCCATCTTACTGTTTTAGGTGCCTTGGAACTACACAGTAAACTATTCTGACAAAAAGAAAAAAATTGCCTTTTTCGATATGGGCAAAATCTGGAGTGGCAAAGTGAAAAGGACACTTGGGGATGGAAAAAAAAAATTAAATCACAAATACTGTTTCAAGGCACTCCATAATAAACCCTGGGATTCTTTCTCACAATAAATGGTTAAGCCTGACAAGCAGAGAGGTGTTCCAGCCACTGCTATCAAACCAACCATTAGAGCAGCTGTAATAGTAACACCTGCAAGTCTGATGATATCACAGTTTTTAAAGTCAACTAAATCTTGTTGCTCCTTCTCATCTCCAGAGTGTAAGAGAGCCAAAGTGTGTTCCCTTTGCAGGCAACCACATGCAGCTCCACTGCCTACAGTGGGAGGGGAGATGGCTCCAACAAATGCAGATTTTAGAACAGATTGCAAAACTTTAGAAGTCGTTTTTTGAGGAGCTAACAAATTCTCTTGGCCTGTGGCAGGAATTTTTTTTCTCCAGGCATTTCTTACATGGAATTTAATACCAAAAATAATTGGGGAAAAAATGGCATTCTTCTGTTGTTAAAGAGAAAAGAATAAACTTTGGTGACTAAGCTACCCCCATGAGAGATTAGAGAATGGCATTCAAGTATTGCTAAGGTATGACAACTAGGTCAAAACAGTTTCCACCCATCTATTAATCCTAATTTCCACTATGGGAAATTTTCAGCCAGATGACCTGGTGAAGTAAATAACTTCCATCTACTTCTTACAAATCAGATTTAACCTCTGACTGCCCAGTTAAAACTCTGCTCTCCTCACGTGCTGGACGTCCTGACAGTAATTTATGTACTCAGCCTTACCTTGCAAAACTCCTTTCCACTTTGGCTTCAATAGAAACTCAGCCAAGTGATCAAATGGAGAAACAGGATAAAATGATTTACTACATGAGTATACTGGCTTGTTCCATTTCCTAACTGCCAAATCAAATACTTGGCAAGGGTGAGTTACTTTTCAGTATTTAGAACTGTATACGCTGGGATGGGCTTTTTTGTTGTTAGAGATTTAGTGAAACTTTCACCGATACCAATGAACCAACAACAATTTCCCTTTGGCAATGCACAGTGAAATGCTACTTGCAACTGTAGTGGCATAATCCAAGGTGAAGTTCCTCCCTCTTTTTTGGATCTTCCCTTCCCCCAGGTAAAATCCTGAGAACATCCCACAGCAGACATGATGAGACATATACACTGCATTGCTGAAACTCTGAATCATGGCCCTGCCATCGAATCTACACCTGTATTACATTCAGAAGGTCTCACAGTTAAAGAAAAACAAACAAAAAGGCTACAATTTCATGTTTCTCAAAGTTACAGCTTTTCCCTTCTCACACCTGCTAAAACAAACTTAAAAATAATGAAAATTCTCTGCAATTTAGTGCAGTTCTGAACACAGAAAATATCATCCTTTACTTGCGATCATACAGGCAGAATAACAGAACAAAAAGCTTCAGGTTGTATTCTAAAGGTCTTTTTCTACTGGATCTTTGTTGTACACATACAGTTACACAACTCCAAACACATGCTCAGACAATGGCTTAGCTACACTCCTGCAGGTAATTTCATTCACTTTAGCAGACAGGTATCACATATGGTGACTGAAAGAAGCAGGAACTAAGGGAGTGATGTAATTACAAATACATACAGCTGGCTAGAAACATTTTGAATATAATTAAGCTTTGAGACATTATGCCAGCCAAGATGTTAATAACTGTGAAAAAAAAAACCTGTGGGTGATTTTCATACTTATCAAAATAAGGAACTCAAACCATTAATAATGTGGGCAAATGCTGTCTAAGCTTCCCACACTCAACTCTGCCAATAGCTTTAATTTTCAAGTGCAACAATCCTGCTATTCCAGTCTGGAACTCCTCCAGAGCAGAGATATTTAATCAAGTTACATTGTGAACTTGCTCTGCAAGACATTAAGTGTAAAAAGATCAATATGTAACACCAATTTTTATCCAACAGTCTTGCCTGGACCAAAATTTCCAACAGTTTAAGATGAACCCACATTAAACTTTAGCATAAAAGATACTTTTAAAGCAAAAGTTATCATTTTCACACACAAGCACAAAGTGAGAGCATAAAAGGAGGCTTTAGAAGCTGTGAAAAAATACTATTTGCTATGAATAGTGGGAGACACTATACTTGTGAAAAAGCAGAAATTGTTTTCATTGCTTACTATTGCAACACTTTATAGACTCGTAAAGGACTGAAAAACCTGGAGGCAAGCACCTTCTGCCACCACACTGCCATAAGAGCTCATCTGAATCTCTTAAACATTGTTGGTATGCATAATTAAACGTAACATTTTCTCTCCTATATAACACACCATTTCTTAAGAGCAGATATATGAACATATAGTTTGCATTCTTATTCATATAAATAAGTTAGAAAAAAAATTCCTGCAAGTGCTCTCTGATTTGAGACAGTGGCTATTCCAAGTATTTATAATGGATGTATCCCACAAACCTCAATATATTTATCCAAGTTCATATAAAGAGTGTTTCACTGACCTTCAAAGTCCACATCCCCAACTAATTTGGTCTTTCCTGTAAGAGGATCGTGGATATGGTTGATGCCTACATCAATCACAGCTGCGCCTTCTTTGACCATATCAGTTGTAATCAACTTTGGGATACCTGGAATCATCAAGGTATATTTGATTAACACAGCCAGGTAGTCTAGGGTCACCGGTTTCAAACTGTATCAAGGAGGGTGCATGTACGTGTATGTATGCACAAAACTTAAGATAATTCTTTCACTTGAATTCTTCTTGATATATCTCACAATGAAAACAACTATTCCTGCTTCACACAGTTTGTGTTTGTAAGATTATATTTGTTGAATTTGGCTAAATATTTTCAGCTAAACCTGCAACCATCATAAACATGATCTCAATGAAGGAAATGCTTGCTGGCTTGTGGCATTAAGTCCCTTTCAGAGCTTTTCCAAAGATAAAGGTGCTTTGCAAGCCACAAGAAACTGTTAGCATTACAAGAGGTCTGCTGATCCAGATTTGTGAGCTCCTGAAGCAAGCTGTGTATCTTACTTTCACAGCATTTTCTTTATTTGTTGCTTTCAGATTTGTGTTACTTTTGACTTTTCATATGTAGTTAAGTACTCTCCCTAGTTACTTAAGTAGTGAACATGAACTACATGAAATACCACAGCTACAAAATAAAAATGCTACCATGGTGAGATAATCTGACCTCTCCTGCCATCTTGTTTTTGACTCTCATCATTTATAAGCAACAGATTGACAATAAGAAAAATATAATGGCCAGCTCAGATTTAGTCATAATGAATAGCATCTGCTCAATCAGTAGGAGAGAAGCAACTGCCTTCCAAGTAAAACTTTCTCTGCTTGGTCCTCTTGCAAGTGAGAAAGAAAATCACACCAAGTAGAAAACCAGTTGGGTTATTGTATCCAGGTGAGAGGGTCCAATGGTACTTTACAAAAACTGAGAGCGTGAGTAGAGGGAGTACCAGAAGGGCCAGAATACATTATTTTAGATTTCAAGTACCACTGGAGGTAAGAAAAAAAAAAAAAAAAAAAAAAAAAAGAGCAATAAGAGCAATGCATCAAAAATCATTTGACATTCAACAGAAAGGCAGCAAGGACACCATGTTTACATACAAATAATTAACTTTCCCAAAGGCCAGACCACAAACAACTGGTTAGGCAGTAAGTTTTCATTAAAAGAATTTGGGATTTGATCATCTGAACACAGGCACTGAAACTTAGCAAACACCACTACCAAAATTGGTTTCAAGAGTGAAGGATGGGAGCCTGAAACAGCAATAATCTTTCCCTGTATTCACTTTAAATGACCTCTTATCTTTCCTTCCTATCATGTAACCTCTAGCTCTGAGTGACAGGAAATTACACCAACTTTAAAACCCCCATTCACTTTGCTTCTTGCATCAGTTCTGTTCTGCAAGGAATGTTCATCCCAACAGCAGATTAACTCCAAAGTGGAAGACTAAGCTCCCCTTCTCCCCACCAAAGCAGCTTTTCCTCAGGTGGACTAAAAATGGAAAAGAAAGCAAATCCACATGGTTCAAGAGGATAGTTTTTTGGAGGCAAGTGTTGGTGTACAAGGGCTTTGGCTTCATGTCAAATGCTGGGTGACAGCCAGCTCATCATTTAGATACAGGCAATACAAGAACCCTTTTTGTTTGCCATTTCTCACTCCCCCATAGGACACAAGCTTGAAACTCTGCTTCTAATGTTGAGCAAGCCAAGACCTCAAATTCTTTCCTATGCCAGTTGATAACATCTGGCTGCATCTACTTCATCACACTCTTGTGCAATCAGTTGCAAGCTGGCTGGTAATTGGATAATGCCTCAGCCTTATGGGGGTAAATGATCTCTGTGTGATAGGGATGGAAGCACATTAACGGAAGCTGCACAGTTACACCCTTTGTAAAATGGTTTGATAATAGGCCAAATACTTAATAGCAACAAATAAACTAACCCCCAAACCAAATGAGCAGATTTATTTACTTAAGCCTACTTTACATACCAAGTGGGAAGAGATAAGCATTACAGCAGCTATTCCTAAAATGCACTGGCTGAAGAATATAGAAAAAAGTTTGACTGGTAATTTTTGTAAAAATATTATTAATCATGTTTTAGACAAAGAGAAAACAAATCCCTATCTAATCCCAGATTAGGTACAAGCACTGTAAAATAGCCAACTGCTGAGAAAGCTAACCAGCCATTATGAATAAAAGGGTCTGACAAACCCACAATTCCTATAGCAGAGGACCACAGATCATGTTCTGAGGGACAGCACAAGTGGTCCCAGAAGAACTTCACCTGGTATTTGGCACCTCTGTTCCTCTGCCTCTTTACCCCCTCTGCAAACCTAGTGAGCAGGTGAGCCTTCCCTCTCAAGGCAGACTCAAAAGCCAAGCTAGCAGAAGGTTGACTAGTCAAAGGCTGCCTACAGCCTCCAGGTGCTGTGGGGGCTATATGAGCACTGCAGGTAAAGCTGCACTTAATTCTTCTACAAGGGGTCTGGGTTGATGGTAAAGCTAACAGACCCTGTGGGATGTCTGCATGGGCAGGGACAGAGGGCAAAGATCAGAAAGGCTACAGTAGGATGCAAAGTACTGGGTGTGCTTAGTAGGAAACACTACACTTTGACTAGAAATGCAGCAGCTGTGTGATATTGAAAGAGTTCAAAAGCTCCAGCTGGAAGCAGACATACAGATTTTAGGGAGGGGTAGGCTGGGCAGGGGCAGCATTGTTGGAACTTATGATGCAAGGAGTTGGGAGGGAACAAGAGGGACGGCATAAACTGCAGGGATAGTTACAATCAAAGTAGGCAGGAAAACCAGGGCCTCAAGACTGGGGGCAAACAAGAGACAACATAGGAAGGTGGGTATCCTCAGACTCAGGAGTGAAAACAGAATCACCTGATTTGAAGCATTACAAAAGCCATGAATGCAAGTGAACAAAAAAATCCTCAGAGACAGAGTACCCTGTCAGAATTAATGGACACACCATGACAAGTCACCACACCAGGAGCCAGAATGCAGACATCTCTTCTGAAGTATTACATGGGAAGAGGAAAATGAGAACAGGAATCTTGCTCTTCTGTGCAGACACACAGAAAAGGCCGTTTCCTATCTGCACATCTTGCACAGTGGACTATGACAGCAGAAGCTTATACTTGGCAGGGTAGAAGTCACCTTTTTTTAACACTCACTGAACAGGTCACACATTTCCAGGGTATGTGTGATCCCAAAGGTACAACATACTCAAGTTCTTAAGTAGCAAGAGGAACCTTGGAGAGATTCCACCTTTCTAAAAGTGCCATCTTCCCCAGAGCACCCACTGGGGCAGGGCTGCATACTGCTTGCACAACCTGACCCGGGAGGTTTTTCATCACTTCAAGTGTATCTCATGTTGTGTGATGAGTGATGTATCATGCTCTTGTTACAAATGACATGAGGAAAACAATGTGAAGAACAAACACAGCTGAATTGCTACTGCACCGCTTAACTCCAAGCGTAACTGATGACAAACTATGTTCAGCATAAAAATCAGAAGTGATGACCTCACTGGAAGCAGTGAATGTGGATCAGAAGTTACCAGTTTATTTCCAGGTAGCACACACATTACTATGAATTCTGCTCAGGCCCACAGCTGAGTAAACACCTGTGAGACAACTGAGCTGCTGTTTGTTTCTGAACTGGCATGAGAAAGAGCTAGTGCAGCTAAGTCCCAAAGCAAAGGACATCCCACTTCAAGAGGAAGTGATGTGCTCCTGAGAGGTACGTATCTGCCTTCATCTAGAAAATAAGACTCTGGTGAAGAGGATGATGAAGAGAGAAGAAGGGAGGAGAAGTGACACAATCCTCGTGTAAGCTTCCAAAATGGTACAAGAACAGGAGGATGTCATGAGCAGGTCAGAGGACACAGAATTTGACCGTGTTTTTTAAGTTGAACTGTTTGTTGTTTTTTTAAAATTAATTTATATTTTTTTTATAGTACCCATAAACAAAAAACCAGAGCTTGCTCAGAAGTAGAGTTCTGCTTGTTTCTTTGTTCTAGACTAATCAAACTAGAAGTGTTTCTCAAGACATTGCTTTAAGATTATAAACACTGATCTTTGAGGCCCCTTCCTCTAGGTAATTTCTATTCTCTTCCTCTTTACACGGTAATTGTGAAAGAAAAAAATAATAAAAATTCAGCCATTAGTAACAAATGCCACCAAAACTACCAGTTAATTTGGCAAGGTTGCCCTTAATTGTAACAGCAAGGGAATGATACCATTGTTTTATGAATGCAGCCTCCAGCTGAATTAAAGAAACCCTCCTGTCAAAATTTAAATGACTCATGATTTTTGCACTGTAGAGAGAATGTTTTAATTTACATAATTATACCTGTATAAACTATGCACTGACTGGTTCCCAACCTCGAGTTCACTCTAAAGTCTCCCTAAGGGAAAGGTGTCACATGTGACGAGAAGCAGTTTATGAGTCTGCAAATGTGAAGGGCAAGAACAAAGAGCCAATCACTTGCTCTTCCTACAACAAGAAATCCTACCTACTGCAACACCCTCAGCAAGCACGAACACCAATTATTTGGTGAAATGTGAAATAGACAGCAGGGCCACCAGCACAGGCACCCAAGTCTCCTTTTAGGTTTAAAATGTTGTGACTGGAGTATTAACAACTAGTATTACCTGCAGCTACTATGACAATGTCAGCGAGCTGGGTATGGATCTTGAGCTGCTCTTTCGGTGTGTATCTGTGAGTAATGGTCACTGTAGCATCACCTGAAATGGAAGAGGTTATCAGTTAATTGTCACATATGTAACATCTGCAGGGCATTCACTCCCAGGTGCAAATTACCTAGTTTGGTACACTAACAGCAGTACAGATTGTTATCAGATTTGTCTTGGGATGCATAATTTATTTCAGAAGAGGCAGAACACTCACAAAATTCGCTGTTCATTTATAAGAACACATTTATTCCTAAAAATTCTCACAGGATTAAATAATTTATACACTGTGGACTAACTTACTCATTCATCATCTTCTTTATGTTCAGTGAAATTATGCAGAGCAAACTCAGCAAGGAACCCAGTTTGTATAGTGTGCCATAACATTTAGTTGTTTGCAACAAACTAAAGCTGTAAGTACAAGATCACCCTTGTCCTCAACCATGTTTGTCATTCATCTGTCCTGAAGCTCCCTAGATGCCTCCACTGATGCGTGGTTGAATAGACAAGAAAGAAGACCACAGTCTTCCCTGTGCTTGTAACCTAACTTCGTAACAGCATTTCCCTCAACTCAAGTTTAGTTTTGGCCTGTGTTTTTGACCGATTTTGAGTGCTCGAGGAATAACTGGTAATTCAAGTTCAGTGAAGTGGCACACTCTCATACTGGTATTCCCACAACTGATTATCTGGACAACAAAAGATGAGAACTCAGACTCTTTGTAGGGTCTGACTGCACAGAGCATGAGTCTAGTAGCTACAACAAGGAGGACACTCTTGGGCCAAGGGTCTTTGCTTGGAAACCTTGCTGACAATAACAGAATGCAATGGTCAGACAGCAAAATCTCTCTCAACCGGAATACTGTCCAATTTCATCAAGGAGAGGCATTATGGAATATACATGTGGAACACAAGAGTAGTAGCTGGATTTACAAAATTCCAATCAGTTGGATCCAAGACTGTTTATGACCATAACCACCTAAGAAATCAATGCATCCAATGCATATATAATTCCACACCCTTAAAACGTTCCAAGCCTTCATTTTAGGCAGCTCAAATATAGCAGGAATGGAAAAGACTGGGCAACAAGGTGCTCAGATGTTTGCAGTTGTCCCACCACCTCTTGTCTCCTGATAGAACAAAAACAGCTGAACCTTCAAACCAGAGTAGGAAGTGTTTAAAGTTATCACAAATAGAAGCACACATCCTCTTGGGCAAACTCAAAAGACCTGGGCCTGCTCCTGCATGTATGCACATTTCTTGGCAAGAAGCTACACATGAATCCTTCTAATAAAACATGAAAAATCATGTGCTGTCTGACAAAGATACTGAGAAGAGACCACTACACACAACACCAACTGTCACAGGGATAAGGACTGAAGTCTAATACTGCATCCAGCAGCAAGCACAGTGATCCCTCAGGAGCAGCCCAAAAAAACAGCAGCAAAAAAAAGCTATCAAAGGAGACTCATCCCAACACTGTCCCTGTCAACTATTCATACCACAGTGTTCAGGTGTTAGATCCTCTCATCTCTACCTTCTACTCATCACAGGCTCCTAAGTCATGTTGTTAACCATTAAGCTAAAAGTTTTTGTGACTTCAGATGTTAGCATCACATCTGCTTCCTCTGGAATGTGTCTGCCTGATCTAATCTGTACCTCTTGTCTCATTAACTCTCTTCCTCAAGCATTTCATTTTCAACCTGTCTGTGATCTGACTTCTCTGCTCTTTCTCTTCATCTTTGATCCCTTTTCTCCATTAGCCTCTGCAGTGCATTGTCTCCTCAAAGAGAAGCAGATCAAGACATATTCAGGTAAGAAGAGAAAAATACAGATGTGCACAGGTAACTCCATGAAATAAGATGAACTGCCAGAATTTAGAAGTCTCTCACCAATGAGAACTGAAGTGCATCGAGAGCTTAGACAGCCAATTGCCTTAAACACATCTCTGCTGTAACCCTTCTTGAGAGCCATATCCCAGCTGGCACCTAATGCCTGCATATCAAGATTCCTGTAGCTTACTTCCTTGAATACCTTTGGAGTAGTGAAATAAGAACACACACAGACAAAACAATTGGAACCGGACCGAAGTGTTACTCCTCATTGATACTCCTCATTTTGCTAACCTAAAGCAGTCTGTCTCCAGCTGCTGATTCCTTTCTACCTGGCCATGTCTATACCTTCTCAAGTGAGCAGCATACAGACTGTATAGTTAGAGTTTTCCTTTTTCAGGGGCCTCATTCTCCAAATAAGTATTAGTAACAAAGCACTTCACCTCCTGCTGAAGAACTACACCTACTCTTTGACGTGACACACTTTATTTTTCTGGGCTAATGCTCTATCAATTCCACTAAGACTCAGGGATTCACTGAAGGGCCATCCTTCACACAGGAAAGGCAAATAGATTTGTCCCTGTGTTCTGGAAAAAAAAGGCTTGAATGAAAAAAAATTTTCTGATACCTATTTTAAGCAGAAGGCTGTCTTGCCCCAAATCACAATGAATAATTCCAAAATTATATACATAAGATTCTTTTGATCTCTTATCTTGTACTCAGCAGAGAGGCTGAGAAAAAACAATTGTTAATATGCTAAATTAGAAATATTCACATCTTCTAAGAAACAAAATCAGTGTTATTTTCCCATCAAAATTTTAGTGAGGAATGTGTCTGTAGTCAGCTCCTGAAATTAAGTAAATATTCTCACTACTGAAAAA
The DNA here is from genome assembly GCA_023637945.1 of Phaethornis superciliosus. Classification (NCBI taxonomy): domain Eukaryota; kingdom Metazoa; phylum Chordata; class Aves; order Apodiformes; family Trochilidae; genus Phaethornis; species Phaethornis superciliosus. The sequence continues at coordinate 1,075,846 of JAJQWJ010000005.1, forward strand.
GAAAGGAGAAAAACAGAAAAAAGGGGGAGAGTGAGGGAGAAGGGGTTAAGGGAAAAAAAAAAAAAAAAAAAGCCCCTACCTTCAGAATAGCAGTCCAGAAGCTTACAGACACTTCAGAAAGGGTAGGTTTTCCATTTATTTGTGATCATGCCAAAACAGAAAATTAACAACTATTTTTACACTGCTACTTCTGCTGAAAAAAGAGGAATATATTTAGCAATTAAGATTGTGAGTTACTGATGAGTCAATCCACTGGCTTATAAAACAGAGATAGTATTTTGACCCACCTACACAAGCCAATTTGGTTTTAAGGGTTCACATAGTTTTCTGATGTGATCAGATATTGCCACCTGCAGGACACCGTAGTTTGTACATTAAAACCATCACTGATTAAGACAGACCCCAGCTTTTCAGTTTTGTTCATGATCTGTAAAATAGCAACAGCTAAAACCTGTAACAATACCAAACACACCCTTTGCATTACTTCTCAGTAAAAAGGATTTAATCAAATCAGTTCAATTGCTGATAAAACCCTATCCTGACTGATAACCTGAGAAAGTTATTCTCTAGCACTTTGTAGGGCTTGTCTGGTCCCCATCCCACTGAATAATAATAAAGAATAAAGAAAGCTTCCACTTCATTTGTAGAACATATTAAAATTGTTCTAAATGTATGCTTAAGAGGAAATCCTGCTTTTGTTTGGTAAAAAGTAAAATTAGCAACTCTGACATATCAAACTCCAAAACACATTTCACCTAGCAACTGAACACACTTACTAAAGCTCCCTCATCTTGTATGCTGGCAGGCGTGTCTGATCATAACACAAATTTTGCCCTGCTATTAGCACTAAGCAAACTGGTAGAAAGGCTTACTCCATTTATATTAGATTTACATTTCCAATCATTCCTTTAGCACCACCTCCTTGATTTCATTATCCTTTAGCTTTATGCATACTCTTTCACTGTCTCAGCTTTGTCCCAGCTGCCTTCAGTTTCTTCTTTGCCACCATACAACCAGAAATTCCCATGGCCACCACTGAGCCTGCCTTCCTTTGCACATGCCATCCAGCCTGGCCTCGTGTTGAGCAGAAACACAGAATAAAGGTAACTGCAGAAGTCCAACCAGATCATCACGGACAGCCCAATCTTAGTCAGAAATGATAACTGTACCTGACTACCCCAACTACAAAGGTATTTTATGTGAAAGGAAATACAAATTTTCCTTTGTTTTCTCATTGCCAGTTGCTTTATACTGTCTACAACCACCTGGCAGGAAGGAAAGCTAGAAAAACTACCTTAAAAATACCCCTTTTTTTTCATAATAAGCAAAAGTAACTTCAACGAGTTAACTTTTTCTTCATCTAGAGTCCAGTGTCATTGTTGGTAAGCGAACATGTAAATGTTTTCTTGTCCCTACATAGAATACTTAGCCTACATGACATCAATGCCAGTAAGTAGAGCTGTCGGTCAAGTAAAGTATAATATCTCTGCACTCAGAATGTAGGCAGATGAACTGAGAGCACAGGAACCTTCACAGGCCAACAAACTGGAAGATTAGACCCCCAGGACACGTCACACTACCAGGCAGTCAAGTAAGAACTACAAGTCAGGACACAAGTGAACCAAACTGAGCCATGAATTAAACTAACTCCAAAGCTGCAAGATGCAAAGCACTATTTAGTTAAAGCTAAAAAAACCCAACCCTGCAACTACTGTGGCTTTAGTAACTAAATGCTGAAAGAATCACAGGTCACTAAGTCTCTTCATTTCCAGCTGACAAACAGGTAAGTAGTTAGCAAGGCAACTCTATGCTGTATAAAGGCTGTTTCACACACCAAACTGCACTGCCAGGAACACACATAACCCAACATGTGCAGCAAATGGCAAAAATGCTGCTGATTTTCATGGGAATAGGGATGAGACCAGAACTATGCACCAATGGTAATTACAATTCAAACACTGAGAGAAGTTTCAAATAGCAACTTTCCCACAGCGGCTCAATGGAAAAACCAACTCTATGATTAGTAAGAAGCTTTTAGTGTTTTATTATATTAATAACAGATTTCAGTCCACTCATATTAAATAAGCCTGGGATTAAACATTCATGTTTACCTCATTTGTGCACACCACCTTGGCAGTTTCTAACATCAAAATGAAGTTGCAAAAGGGCAGTATTATATTTAAATTATATTTGTTTTTCTTGCTCCAGCCCAATTACAGCAGCACATGCATTCTTCTGTAATTAGAATTAGTTAAAAATATTTCCATTACAACCCCAATTTCCAGAGGGATATGAACTATACTGCAGAAAAATCCCCCAGGCTAACATAGAGCTCCCATTGAAAAGTTACACTGTTGGTCATTTGGATATTTTCATAATAACCACCTAACTAACACAGCACAACAAACACAAGGATCATGTCATATATTTATGTATATATATGTATATGTGTGTATGTGAATATAGATGTGTGCACACGTGTCTGTGTATGAAAAACTTGAAATTAATATTACATAAGCATGAGGATATAGCATGTAGCTATATTACTCTGTATAAACGTCTCACGAACCTCTCTGCAGCTGGTTTAAGGCTAAACCAGCAGGCATTATCCTCAACATTTAGTGCTAACCATGTTTAAACAGGAGTTGTTTCAAAATGATGACATTACACCAGATAAAGCTGAGTCTAGAAACTGCTTTCTTGACAACAGGCCAGGAAATACATTAGCAATTTTTTTTCCCTTGCACTCATTGCAAATATTGCACAAGAGAAAAAATCCATTTATCTGAATTAACAGATCTGAAACAACATTCATGGACTTACCTCCAGGCCTTTCATGATCTCCATCAGTATGTAAAAGCATTGAAATAGGCATCCCAACATTCTTAGATCTTCCGGCTACAACAACATTTTTTCCAAACGTCTGTATTCCTTATAGGAGGGAAAAAAAAAAGTTTTCTGCTACTTTGATATAACTAAAACCTTCTCCTTAATCCCCAAGATATAATTATTTGCTGTTGCATACTACTGACATCAACATGACTTGAAAATGCACAAGGCTGAACTTGAGGGATGAACACACCAAATAACTTTCAGTTTTCACCTTGAAGAAACCAAACTGCCAACTCATTCTGGCTATCTGAATCATCCTCTGGAGGATTTTCTGTTCTCTGACCACAAAGGGAAATGGAAGTTTCTATGTCTACCAATAACAACTTGTATATTATGACAACTTTTGAATGCACTTGCATTATTTTCCCCTTATAGTACTGAATTACATCTTTCCATTTTTGTTCTTTGTTCTTCCCTTTCCCCCACAATAACTTACATATTGAACATCTATTCTGATAAATAATCAGGACAGCAGTATCATGAAATGTCCCTTGCAACACTACAATATGCAGAAAAATAATTTACCAGTGTTTTGCTAAGTACGCTACACAGACTACTGTCTACACCTCATTAAATAGTAATAGATCTCATCTATTTGGCACCCCCTTATTATTTAGATTGATCCTGTAAATGTGTGTTCTTCAACCAGCCCAATATGTGTAGATAACTGACACCTCTTAACTAACACCTGACTTCATTCATTTTTTGAGAAAGGAGGAGTTTCAGCCCAGCTCAGTTCTGTACCTGTCCGTTTGATGATTTCCCAGACAGCAGCAGCAGTGGCAGGTACTACAGAAGGCTGATCCAGACACAGACGGCCGATATTCATGATGTGAAATCCATCCACATCCTTTTCAGGAGCGATAGCATTACAAATGGTTCGTTCATCTATGTGATCTAGGAAACACACTGCTGTCACATGAGAGTTGCTTTCACTTGTCAGGAGTCATCAGTACCACTGGAATCCTTACACAGAGAAGCACGTAAGTCTGGCCTAGCTAGGGTGATTGTTATTATTATTATTGTTATTCATTATGAATAAACTACACTCCCCCACTAAAGGTCGAAATTACAACTTCACCTTTTAAAGTCCTCTACTGAAAACTAAAAGATTCAGTTTGTGCCTCTGCTAATAAACACATTCAGATAAAATATAAGAGGCTGACAATCAGCAGAGAATGATAACTTAGTAACTATAAAAATAAAGGCTTAAGCAAGACACCTCAGAGTTGCTTGTGCATTCTAAGCTCTACTTAGGTATATTGTGTTTTCTCATTAAAAGGAGCTAGCTAATTCAAAGACACACATGTTTATTTAAAACATGGTAATCTGTCAGAAGACTTACAAATAAAAAACCTTAGAGTTAAACAAGACTGTTAGCATTTACTATTTAATTCTCCATTTTCTGATGAGAGGATGTTTCCTTCTGAGTCCTAGTGAGAAAAGCTTGTCGAAATTAAGATATTCAGTACATTGCTGAAAGAGTCTCCTAGAAGTCAAACTAGCCTACTTTGGACTGAACAGAACTGTAACTTTGTTTTATGTCAACTTGGGGAACAAAAAAATAAACAATGAAGAAATACAATTGAAGTAACCAATTAAACACTTTTTGCAAAGGAAAACTTGTTAGTTTTCTAACCTTAGGCAAGTTAGTTGTTCACCATAGACTTGGCAGCCTTGCTTTTCCTTGTGATTGGGATAGGCCACAACACTACTCTGACAAACACCTCCTCACTCCTCTCTCAGATTCCAGACAGACATGCTAATTCATATGTTTATGTAAAAGGAAAAAAAAATCATGCTTTACTTGGATTCTTTTTTTTTTCCTTATGCAAAACCGATTTGCAGAATTTCAGAAAACACCACAGTATTGGGAAGAAATGCAGCTGCAGAGCTGGGTGCAAGCAGGCTGACATGGGACTGTGACCAGACAGAGGGGGACACCTTCCCTTCACCAGAGACACTTCTGAAACATCATCTTGGGCAGGCCATCCCCAAACAAACAAACAAAACCAATTTAAACTATACAAGCAGTTACTATGTTACATAATGAGCAGATTTTGTTTACCTCAAGAAAATGTGTTTACCTGGATTGTTTCCAGTTGGCCCCAGATGGTTTCATTTATTTTCAAAGGAACAAAATATTTTTTTAGGTCTGTTACAGTCAGTGTCCCAGAACATGCTTAGCCTTCTCTCAACTGATACTCATACAAACTTCTGTGCTGTTGCTCCAAGCTACTCTCCTTGGCCAAGTTCTTCTCTGCATTCATGCTTTCACTTCTTAACCAAACTTGAAAAACAACACTGGCCATCCCTTGCCCAGCTGCTCTGACATGCACACAGAGAAACCCTTATTTACACAATAAACAACGTGTGCCTCTGATGCTGACACGCAAAAAATACAGACTGCTTTCCAAAAGGGAAGACTGGTGAAAATTAAAACTCGGCACAATACAGATTTGAAAACATACCCCATGGATCAAGAAACATGGACAAGGAAGAAGGAGGAAGCTGTTCGGTAGCAGCAACAATGAGCTCCCTGGAAATAATTTGCAGAAGCTGTAGAGACACAGCTTGGATTTTAACACCCAGTTCCAGCACAGCAAGCCACACACAGGCAGGCACACTCTGTCACAACAGAGGGATATTGGGTTTGTACTCATTTGTCTTGTACTACTTTGCTGCTTAAGAAAACTGAGATTTTCCTATTCTGTCTCAAATATCTAACATTTCACAGCCATCTTCCAGGTAACTTTAAAAAGATACAGGAAACTCTGCACAAAACCATTAGCACACTAGAGGTTTCCCTCAGGTAAATGTGACAATCTTAAAAGTTATGCTGTTTCAGCTCACAAATGTGAAAGAGAACAAAGCTATTTTCTGCCTCTATTTTTATCCCAATGTTGATTTTAAGCCACACCTCTGTGTGGTTTACTGCAAACAAACCCTCTGTGGGGTTTACCAAGTCCATACAACAACTTCAACTCTGCAATAAGCAGCCTCCACTGTTCAAAGTTCTCACAAGTTCTAGGCTTTGTCTCCTTCCATTACAATGCAAATCAAAAGAATTTTGGAAAGTAAGCTAACAGCTTTCTGCCCTTTCGTTTCTGAAGTTCCTTCAGGAGAAAAAAAAATAACTCAGTAATCAGTTGTATCTGATATCTACCATGGAAAGAACTTCTTGGACATTTTCAGTTCATAGCTTGCATATTTAACTTTACAGACAATGCAATATGGGAAGAGTTCTGCTATTGATTAAATCATTCAGAGATTTTTACTAAAGCAGGTAACAGCAAGGCCTCATACTATCAAGTATTACAGGTTAGAGGGAGGCTAATTAGTCTTCATGTAGTTACTGTGTTCTGTACCATAAATCTTGAGAGGGATCTTCCACGAGTTACTTTGGGGCTTAAATACTCAAGAATATTAGCATCAGGCATTTGAATCGACACAACTAGAATTCTATTCGGGGTTTTTTTTCATATTCAGATATTGAACAGGTTTAAATTCACTCCATTTCCAGTCTTCAGTTTGTTGTTGTACTATGTATTGATGAGGCAAGAAAGCTCACAAGCAAACTGTAATGACCTGATCATCTCCACATAAAAACCCCACATTTCTGTAAGAAGTAGCTAACAATTTTACTGACTACCCACACAAGTAAGACAAGTGACACATGACACCTCCTGGGGGGGGTGACACCACCTTTCTGGGGAACACAACAGTGGATTTTGAGGCCAGTACATCAGTATATACTTTGCTACATGCTTCAGAAGATTTCCATCCCTAGGCTGTCACTGCTCCATCTTTTGCATGAGTTCATACTATTGAAATGAAAATGTTACACTACCTGTTTGCCCTAATCTGTTCTTAAAGGGAGAGATGCTTGATCAAGGTAAACTGACCACATTCCATCACCTCCCAGAGCTCCTCACTTGGTGTCCTTACTTGAGTTGTACTTCCACCTTGTGGCCAACTTACTTCACCAAGTGGATGATTTCATTCATTTAACAAAGCACTGAACTTTCTCATGAGGGGTCCTTGGAATACAAAGCAGCTCTTCCTCTGTAACATTCAGCAAATACTGCTATGAAATAAAGGCAGCTAGAACTGTCTAAACATGAAGATCAAGACTAGAAATAAGAGTGAGAATTAAGAGCTTACCTAGAAACAAAGCTTAAAAAAATGAAATTGCAAGTTTTATCACTGGAAAGGGATATTTTAGTAAGACTATTACACATTAGAGGAAGAGAAATAAAACCCTAGAATACGGTAGAAGCTACTGGAACATTACCGCAAAGCTCACCAGGAATATTATGAACAGCATAGAAAACAAGTATTTAAGGCAAAATTTGGAATCATTGTCTGGAAACCATAACTTAGCATGAGGCAGAGGATGGAAATATGGCAGAGGTCTGAGAGTACAAGGTGAAATAATGCAAAATATTAAAAAACAAAACCAAACCAAAATGTGTGGGTGGAGGTAAAATCCTTGAGGTAACAGTCTGACTGAACTTCAAAAAAAGGCAAGGTTGACAATAAGAAATGAGTCTCAAAATTTATTTTGCCTTTCTGTTTTAAAAATAAAGCCTCCAGGCTTATGTTATGCAACAAGAAATTTAACATCACAATAGTCCTTCATTATGCATCTCCTCTTTCAAGAGCTTGATATGTCACTAAGATACGCTTGCTTTCCAAAACTGTACAACTCTATCCTGTTACATTGACTGTATATGAGGAGTGAGACAAAAGATGTCACCTACCTGGGAGAGGTAGCTGAACTAATAAACCACTAACTGTTGGATCCTTGTTGAGTTTTGCTGTCATATCTAAAAGTTCTTCCTGAGAAATATCTTTAGGCCTCAGTATGATCTCACTAGAAATGCCTGATAAAAAACAAAAACAGAAGACATATTAGTATCAGGAAATTTATCTACTGACAGCTTAGTCGTTTTGTCTAAAAATCTGTCTGATGCTTAAGTGATCTCTTAACCATGGAGAACTTGCTATTAAAAATTCTGCTGTTGCTGTCGTGTCTTTTAATGCTGCATTTCTAAATGCCAAGTACAAACTCACAATGAAACAAACAGAAAAGACAAATCAAATCTATAGATGGACACAGTAACTCCAAAATTATACAAATATTAGATATTTGAAAAATAAAGCATGTACTTCTTCTATAAACATGCTTGAGAATTAGAACTAAAACTGAACAGATAATGCTACGCTAGCAATACTGGCACTTTAATAATTTTTCTACTTTGTAAGACAAAACTCCCTATTGAAAAAGAAAATTTTTCAAGTTACTTTACAAGATGGCAGTTTCACTCATAGAAACATTGAAGTTCAGTTCAGGCTACAATACTCATTCAGTTAGAGGAGAGACTAGCAACTGGGCTTTGCTCTGTCACTCAGCTTTACTGTTTGATTTCTTTATCTCTGAAATTTTGCCCTTCACATTCAGAGCTGTTAATAGCTGTGACAGATACTCCAGCAGTCACAGCAGATGCACATATTATTAAGAAATCAATGACATTATGAAGAAAAGGGCTCTTCTGAATATATCCCATGAAACCGGTTACTTAATCACTGTTTCAGTCAATTCCAGGATAGTAAGGCTTGCTCCTCCAGTTGGAGGTAGGCTGAAAATCCACACATAAAAGGAGGAATCTAGCAGCTACAAATAGCAAGCTCTTAACCAAATATGATACATTCAAAGATAATCCAAGTGTCTTCAGAAACAACTAAAAACTGACACAATTTCTCTGATTATCTTTAGTCACTGGGCCTCTCAAAGCCAGTTAAGACATTTAACCACCAAAAATTTGCCCAACATTCTCCGTTAGTTTCCAGTTTCTAACAGTAAGGGTGCAAACTGTTTCCTAACAACAGTTTAAAATCCAGAACTGAACTTACAGCTACCATTCATGTGCCATTAAAACTGCTTTTCTCACATGCCAATCCAACTTCCTTTCTTAGGTTCATCAGAGAAGATGAGGAAGAAAACCACAAAATTGAATAAAGATCTAAAGGGCATTCCCCCCATCTTGTTTATTTTTAACGAGTAATATCTTGTACCTAACAAACCATTATTTATATTGCATATCACATACCTACAGCTGCTGCTGCTTTTATCTTGTTTCTGACATAGATATGACTAGCTGGATTGTCTCCTACTAATATGACAGTGAGATGAGGTCTCTTGTTACCAAAGGATATCCATGCTTCTACATCCCTTTGAACTTCTTTCAAAACTTGTTTAGCAAGTTTTGTCCCTGAGATAATGGTTGCTTCATCACTATAAAGACAAAAAGACAGACAATATTTAGACCTAAAATGCCATACACAAGACACTTAAGTGTGCGATCTACTACATTAAATACTAGCACGTGCTTTGATCAATTAATTTGCTAGTATTTCAAATATTAATTGAAAAACAGTAACACAGTCCCAATCCACCCAGGGAAAGAAGTGTTTCCCCACTCTCTTATTTGAAGAGCAGGAATGTGTTATCAGGCATACAGAAGAGGCATACAGGCATACACACCTCCTTCTCAACACATGGAGGCAGCCAGGATGAACATAGCTACAAACCCCTGCATTTAGAAACAGAACGTGACGACATCCTTGGCCCTGGCTTTAAGGAATTTTTACACATCTCCCCAAATTTCCTTCAAAAATCCATTTGACATGGGATTATTCACACTATTATTTTGCTCAAGCCTCAATGATACTATTTCTTATCTTTCTTAGGACTTGAATCATTTAAACCAGTGGTGACTAGGTCAAGAGCTTCTGCCACACTGTTCCCGTCCTTTCAGTAACCTCCCCCGAGGTTATCACATCTGCCCCACATTATCACAGCTGATGATGTGAGAAAAAAGTAAACACTATCTGTAAAAATGCAGTAAAAAAACACCAACTCCCCAAAAGTGGAACAACCAAGACAGACACCAAGTTAGATTTACTAGTAGACAAGTCCACTCCTCTCCTGTCAGTCTTGATTTAGTTGAGCTGGTCATCATTACAAAAAAACAACACACTGTTCTTCCTATAAAGGATTTTAATAAATTAATCACCAGAATAATTTACTTTATCTTACACCTAATGTTTAGCTACTAGGACTTTTGTTGCATGAACTTTGCTTGACACCTAAAATAAGCAAAGTGTGCAATGGTATTTTACCTCTATTTTCTGAGAAGATAGCGGTATCTATTATTTAATTATTAATTCTAGTGGGTTTATAATTCCATCTAGAACCATAAGACAAGGGTACAAATTCAGTCTATCATGGACACATGTACTACTTACTGTGTAACATAAGTGTGATTTTAGTTCCAAAGAAAAGCCTCCATAGGAATTAAAAAAAACAAACCACAACCCACCAAAAGCCTAGTAGATTAAAAAATATTTGATAAGGTAATAAAAATAATAAAAGGTGGACACCTAGCATTAATCTTTTCCTTTGCCTGAACATCCAGAAATACAACATTTCAACACTCTGCAAATACACATGCTTGAAGCTTTAATGATTGTCTCCACACAAACATATTTAACACTGATGCTCAATGTATGTTGGCTTAGTTTGCCATGATGAAAGATCACAGTCAGTTGCAAAAACAATGTAGTGTTCTGGTTTTATATTAAAATTGGACTGGTTTTCAAAATGCTTCAAGTCTAATCAGGTGGGGTTTTTTTCTATGCCATGTTCTGGGGATGAATGACACCTAAAACATACAGGAAAAGCAAAACCACCATCATTTCTGAAATGGTCTAAATCCAGCTTTACACTCTTTCTCTACTATAAGAAACTAAACTAAATGTATACATGTAAAACCCAATATTATTAATGTTTTGTTATAAGATGTATGTTTGCCTGTTTACCAGCGTACTCAAACATGAGATGTTTAACAGTTCAAGACATGGGGAAAACATTTAAAAGCCATCAGATACCTTATTTATTCAGAAAAACTTGCTTAAGCCTTAGAGACACATAGATGGTAGAATATTAAGGATTTTTAAATATTACCTAACAGCATATGGAAGAAATGAATAGCATTGACTCTTTCAGATGGAAAAAAAAAATCCTAGAAGTATGAACTAACTCCTAGGAGCACCACTCTACCATAATACAGCTCATCTGTTCCTTGAAAATAACTCTTCACTTAAATAAGAACATATCTGGAAATAGCTTATACTAGCACTTCTGAAAAAAAAACAAAAACAAAAACCAACAAACAAACAAAAAACCCCCGCAGCTACTTACACATTTTAAATGCATCCAAAAGAGTTTTCTTGCTATTACCTAGAAAGTTACTTGTTCAAATTCTAGTGGCTAAGAAGCAGAATCCATTCCTGGGTTTAAATGCAAAAGGAAAGAAATCAGGTGGTAATGCACTATCATTTACCATTCTGAATAGAGAAGTGCCTGTTTCTCCTCATTCCAAGATTATCCTCTCCCCTTCACAATTCCAGAAATCACCTTCCCAAAAGAAAGAACACAATTGCACTAATGTCACTTTTTAATGTAAAATAGCCAAGGTATTTTTAAGAGGTATATTTCACCAAGACCATACTTTCTACTATGTAATTATCATTTACTCCTACCACATCTGGATTTACTCAGCTACCATTAAAGCTTTGAGCATTTCTCCAGCTGCAACACATAAAGTGATGAGAGCTCATCAGGGAAAGATGAAACAGCAGCACACACATACACATCTGCTGCACAAAGTGCACTTAAAGTCAGTTCACCTTCTAACTCTAACAACCTGAGCAACTTGTTTGAATACAACAAAGGTCACCTTGAAAACACTTGTGACCTCCAGCATTCAACTCTTATTTGTTTTTTCTGCATCAATCCACAAAGCAAAGATAACACCTGCAGTCTAACCCACTCAGGACCTGCTGAACTGAACAAACTTTCAGGTCAGTGTTTAAAAGAACTCCAGAATAAGTTAAAAGGATGACAAGCAAGAGCTGGCAGACCCTGGCCCACTGCAGTGCTACATGAGACACTGCATGACCACGCAGGTTTTATTTACTTATAGCATTATTTTATTTTTAACACTTTAATTTGTTTTTTCTAAGAATAAAGGAGCACCACAGCAAGATGCAATAGGATGGGCTATTACCATCACATGTCCCTTCAGACCAATGCTTTGATTCTTTAGCAAAGATCAAAATAGAATCATAGGATGCCAGACTAGAAGGGACTTCAAGGATCATTTGGTTCAACCTTTCTAGAGCAGAAACACTCGCCTACAAGTTCTCAGGGAAAATAATAATCGATGACAGAAGATTAATACATACATTCTGTATTAATTCTGTAAGTAATAAGTAAATAAGTAAAAAATAAGTAATTCTGTAACAGGCTCTTTAAACAAAGGCTGATTCCCCTCGGGGAGGAGGCGGGCGGGGAGGCCACACCGCAAGGGCTCCCCCGTTCCCGGGCACCCTGTAAATCCCCAACAGATCAACACCGCCGGTGCCGCAGCCCTGCCTCCTTCCCAACCCCCCAGTACCTCTGCCGGACACAGCGGACCCCGCGAACCCCCATTTTCTGTGCAGAACTGACACTCAGGAGGCGAACAACGAGCCCCGTCCCCCCCGCTCCCCGCTCCGCTCCCCTCACAGCGCGACCGTTAAACGGCTGCGGCGCGCGCGGCGGCCCCGCTGTCCCCCAGAGCGGCTCCCCGCGGCTCCGGGAGGAGGAGGAGGAGGAGGAGAACGAGGGTGAAGATGCCCCGAGGCGTGGGGTGTACCTGGCAGCGCTGCGAGGGGAGCTGCTGGTGCTACAGGCGGCCCGTGGAGCCGGTAGCGAGAGGGCTCGCCACCGCCTCAGCGGCGCCAAGCCCGGGCGCAGCACGGAGGAGGACGCGGAGAAGGCGGCCGCCGCCATGACGGTCCCGACGGACGGAAGCGGCGCCGCAACCAAGCGACGAAGGGAGGAGCCACGGCGAGTAACGGGGGCGGGGCGGGCGGAGCTGCCGGGGGTCGTGACTGGATCAGCGGGCCTGAGGGGCGGGGCGAATGCTCCGCCCGGCAAAATTGAAAGGGCCACGGTAGAGCCACCGGTGAAGGCATCTCTGTAGGCAGGCTATAACCCCGGTGGTGGCCCGGGGCTGGCAAACCCGTCCCGGGGCTGGCAAACCCTGCGGGTTTGTGTGCTGAGAGGGCGAGCGGCACAGCCCCTATCCCCTCCTCCCCACCCCTCCAGGCTGTGCTTCGGGGGATTGTGACAGGCATTTCTGCAGATGGTGGTGCAAAAACACTCCTCATTTGCAGCCCGTGGTCCGTATGGACTCCCCTTCCCGCCCACATGTGGTAGATACATGTACAGCCGGCACCGATTCAGATCTACACAGAGAAGCATTGATGCCCCTCGTAATTCTCAGCAGCAGCCTCGAGTTTTCTCAGGGGGAGTCTGGTGAACGTTCTTGCAGGTCACTTGTTAATGCTTTTCCTGTCAGGTTTTGGGGCCGCCGTGTGTGAAGTGGCCGCCAGGAGGCACTGCGTCCCCGCCGGCCTCTCCTGCCGCCCGGGAGCTCTGTGTCAATCAATGCCTTGAGGAGCCTTCCTGATGGCCTGAGCTTCCTCTCCTCCTCTGTAGTCAGTACCCTGAAACGTAAAATGAGAGCCTCCGGGCGCTTCACTTTTAAAAATATCTTAATTTCCCTTAGCTTCCCTTTCCCTGGTCCCAAATAACGGTGGCAGGGAAACAGAAACAGGAACTTAGCCACAAATTACGAATTATTTTACAAATTATGTCTGAAAAAGGAAAGACCAAAACAAAAAAGCCCCTCACAGATGAAAATCATTTTTCTGATAAGATGCATCAACAAAACATAACCCCAGCATTTTATATGGCTTTTACTTTGGTATGCAGACACAATTAGCATTGCTACTGAAGCCAAAGGCAGTCTTAAAGAGTAAATCCACATTCAAGTTCCCAACAAACCCATACTAGCTATCTTCTTTCTTGTCTCTTGCCATGCTGTTCTTCAGCTGTCTTTGGTTTTGATAGATCACTAGATTAATAACATTTTTGGTAAAACACTCACTTGTAGACAATCCCAGAAAGTAACTTCTCTCCAGTTCAGTCACAAAATTAAAGACCCCTGGAAATTATATAGAGTTAGATGACAATTTTCAATGTAGTTTTGACATTAAAAATGAAAAAAGTGTATTGCTAATGTTATCTATATGACACTGTCTAAGACTGTCATTTTCTTTAGTGAAAATCGTCCCAAATTGTGTATCGTCACAAATCTTCCTAAATTATGAAGACTTTGAAATATCTGTCACCTACATTTTATAGTTGGTATTCCCTTATAAGTCATGGTAATTTCAGCATCCTTTTTTTGTGAGGACTTAGAGACATAGCAGCAGTAACATACTTTGTACCTACTCTTCATATCTGGTTTTGTTTTTTTAGAGCACAAAGTTTCTGTCCAGTGGAGAATGAAATTCTCTAAATTTCCATCTCTGACTTTTTGCTCTGTGTTTTTAATTTCAGGCAAGGACAGAAGTTTTGCTTCTGGGATCTGAAGAGGTGCTTTGCTCTGAGCCAATGCTGGAACACTGGCACCAGTGGCTGAGGTGAGCAACTGATCAACTCTTATGAGCAGGGCTGTGAAGGGCTGAAAATCACCCGTGGAGAGGCTACAAATACTGTGGCAGGCTGGGACTGGGAAAAGACAGAGGTAGGTTTGTGTTAGGTAGCTCTGAGCACTCTTCTTTCTCGAAGACACCTTTATCTGCTGATCAGTAGTCTGTGTGCTGGCAGCTCCCTAGGATCAGCAGGAGAATTACAGGAAAAATGCTATATGAGTCTATGAAAACATGTAGTTGATCTTGTCTTTTGGAGAGAGGAGGGTATGGGAGAAGTCGTATGAAGAAATGTCACCAAGTTAACTTTCAGTGTAGAAAGAAAAAGGGTCCATTTTACATGATTACTGTGAAAAATCTATTTTAACACCCTTGTGATGAGGAGTGCAGTGTCCATGGCAAGCAGAAGATGCTAGTCAAAACTAAAGTGGAAGCACAAGTTCAAAAAATCTGGTATGCTACAGGAACATGGTTTGACAAAGAATAAATTGGCCTTTTAAAAGCATACCCATGTTCAGTGCCTTTCTCTGGACCTGAATTGGTTTGGTTTCCCTGTAGTTTCTGGACATTATGCAACTTTTATTTACGTTTAATTACAGATAGAATTTAATGGTAATATCAAATGAGGAAGAGAGGACTAGCATGTTTGTTGAAACAGAAATGACTATGAGGTGTGTTCTGTTTATTGTCTGGATATTACAGAAACAGTGTTAATCTGGAAACTGTCAGGAAATAAGCACTGTATAGAAATGTCACTAATGCAATTTAAAGAAGTATATGTGCATGACATCCTAAAATTAGATATGGGAGATACAAAAAATCCATTGAGGAGAAGCATCAGGTACAGCACCTTGACTGAGATTAGATCTTCAGTGTGGGTATCAAATAATGGGAAGCTGTGCTGCTAGCAGGGAAAAGGGAAAAGTCAGATTATGCTGACACACACATAATAAGGACAAATTCATTCTTATGATGAATCTCTTAAGTCAGTAGGTGAGCATTATTTGTCATATCCAGTGTTTCACAGAGAACACCTGTATGGCATTTCTTTTTTGTGCAAAGCCATTCCTGCTCAGGGTGTTAGAACCTTCTTTTCATCTAGTCTGTGGAAACCTCTTGAAATACAGTGCCTGCACTGACAACAAGTTTGGCTACTTCACTCAGATAGTACTGGCAAAAAAACCCAACAGATCCAAACCCTATGATAGTTCTTGCTATCTTGTCAAGTGAGTTTCTGAGTGCACTCATTTTGTGGGGAAAAGGATAGTGAACTCATACCCATGGAGCAAGATGCTTGGTGCTACATTTTCAAGAAGATGATGACAAAAGTCCTAATTTTTTTGAGTACTTCAAAAATATGATGTGGCTTTGATGTGTGTGGTTTTACCAGCGTTTCTTGTTGGGCAATATATTTCCATGCTGAACATTGGGTGGAAGGCAAAAATCCAGAATTGCACAAGAATATATTCCATTACTGTTTAGTAGACTAACTGCATCTAAAGAAAAATGCATTACACAGAGTAGGAGGGACAAACTGTAGCAGTCTTCACTGATCTGAAGTTTTCAAATATAACACAAAATAAGCATCTCTTCCAGAAGGTAAATAACATTTTTCTGCTCTTGAGTAAACTGGTTGTTGTCAGTCTTTTAGTCCCAGTCTTTGTTGTGCACTGGGCAGTTCCCAGTATGAAATAATCTGTCTTGGGGGAAAGAATGCTTTTTAATCAGCCTGCTTTCATGGGACAACTGAGTTACATAGCTGTGTTCCCAAACAACCTCACAGTCTTTACCAGTCTGAATAAAGATAAAAGTTAATGTTTGCTCATACAGAAAAAAAAGCTTTTTCCCTTCCTTATACTATTAAAACATGAAGCTTTTTAAAATGCTACTGTATTATATATGTTTTAAAATCTTGAAGGAAATCTATCTGAATGGCAGCTGCTCCAGCTTACTTGAATGTCAGACAAGGGCTTTAGGCAGTTTTAAAGAGATTTTTCAGTATGTCCACGGTTCAAAAAATGTCATCCAGTTACTTGTTAGGTAAAGAGGAAGAAATAAGAAACGAGAACCATCCGTGTTCATGTAAATTTGTTTTCCAATGATTTGTCTCAAAGAAAAGCTTGACCTTATGATGAGGGTGACCCAGCTCTTTCCAGGTGTCACAGGAGAACACTGTATGATTTCTAGTCAAGTCATCAAGGCTAGGATGTGGTTATTCCTTCAGATAATGTTTTCCTGGATTTCATGAGCAAACAGCAATTGATATTTCTGTCACTAAATAAGTACTGTGTTCCTGGTGACTGAAGAGATTGTTTGCACCAGAAATGTGCACTAGAAAAAAAGAATCCAGAAATGAGGATTTTTTGCTTTAAAAGGTGTCAGGGCTCATTGTTACAACTGGGACTTGAACAATTTCTTTTTCAGGAAACAAATTTACTGTTGCAAACTGTCATGTTTGCTTATCACAGCAGACACTGTTGCTCCTTCCCACCCAACAAAACATTTTTAACTTTAAACACAACCCCACTTTAAGTTAAACCGAAACACAAGTTTGTGCAGATTGCAGGAATTTAACTGGATTCAATACATCATAGGCACACTGACACAGATATGCAGGTCCATCTGAGCAAGGAACTCAACAAAAACTCCATATCTTTTTCAACAGGAAAAGATTTTTATTGAGCTATATTTTGTTATGTTACAGTTTCATAATAAATCCATCTTTTTACATAAATGCAATTTTCCAGAGAAGAATGAGGAAAATTACTTATTCTCCATGAATTATGACACTATGTCATACAAGTAGACATAAAATATCTAAGCTTCTTCAGAACATTTACCGTTCCTTTACATCTTGTGTATAAATACCAAAAAATTAAATGTAAACTCATTTTAAAATCAACTGACCCCAACATTAACTTGTTAGAAACCAAAGTAATCTTGGCATAAAAGCCCACATCTTCATGGAAATGCTTCAGCTGTCCTAAGTGTCAAATAGAGAGAGACCTCAGGAGCAAGGTCTCTGTAGTTTGATTGTGCAGAATCTTGTGCAAGAAGATCCTAGGCATTCTACAGTAAAAACTAGGAAGTAACAGTGGGGAAAAAAAGGTTTAGCAGAACATTGTGAGCCCAAGGCTCCTGTAGGCAAGCAGGGCAGCAGATTGAGCACGGCTGCACAGCACTGAGTTTGCTTCAGCCAGCTTTTATTCCTGTGTAATCCCAAATGGGCACTGAAATATGAAATGCCCAATTCAAACAGCCACCTCGCTGTCCCTACTGGAAGGATTCCCCACCCATCAACTCCCTCTCTTCAAACCTCTCTGTATCAGACTGTCTGCAGACATTTGCACAACTACCTCCATTATAAATCCTTCTTTTTGGATATTGATACTATTTATTAGAACTTGTGAGCAAACAGTACTTGGAGAGAAGGAGCTTGCACAAAGGTTGGGCTATTCAGATTGTTAGAACTGCAGGCAGGTCACCAAGAGATGCCCAGCGTAGCCTGTGCTGTCTGATCAAATGCATTCAGTCACTTCAGGTCAGTCAATAAATACATATGTATGAATAGGCAATAATAAATAAATGGGGAGGGCAGGGTCTTAGGGAGATTAAACTAGGCAGCTGAGCTGTTCTCTTCTTCCAGCATCCATGTCCTAGTATCTTCTGGCAAACACAAGTGGCTTCTATTGCCAGTGTTTCTTCCCTCAGAGCTGGTTACGTGAGCTGCAAGAGGCAGAATTCAAATTATAAAGCCAGTACAGAAACCTTTCCTTAAGTCTTCTTGCATGCCCCAGATCCTAAGATTCCTTAGGACATGGGTCATCTGGAAAAGGCACCTGGTGGTGATGGGCCAGGCTGGCCTGGTCCTACAGCTAGGTTTGCCTTTGATCAGGCACTTCCTGTGGGTACTCCACCTGAGCCCCAGGGCTTTCTCTTCCCAATGCCGAAGCCACGTCTGGGGCCAGTTGGTGGCATAAGTAGATAGTTTTCCCCAGAGCAATCAATGGCAGGAGGTGGCTCGTTCCTCCTGCCCAGCCCCCTGCCCAGCAGCTGCACCCAGGTACCTGCTGAGCACCCTGCTGACCAGCAGCCTGACCCAGGGAGCGGCGGGGCTCAGGCAGATCGTCTGACCGCGCTTCGTCGTCGCTCTGCGGGACGAGAGAGAGAGATTGAGGCCGGGACCGGGGCCGGGGCCGGAGCCGGAGCGGGAGCCGGAGCGGGGCCGGTACCGGTACCGGGCACTTACATGACCTCGGGCACGGCGCAGTGCGGCCCCTCGGGGACGAGCTCCAGGCGGGCCAGGCGCCGCGGCGGGATCACCTCAGAGAGTGTCTGCGGGCAGCGGCAGCGCAGCTCCCCGGCACCTGGAAGGCGGATGGAGATCGGCCTGAGCCGTGGCTTCAGGACCCCCGGTACCGACACCGTCCGACCGGCCGGGCCCCCTCGCTGCACCCCACGCATTTCCCTGCCGAGACCGCTCCGCGGGCGGGTGGGTGTCAGCCCGCAGCCCCTTACCCCGGCAGAGAGCGGCGGCCAGGAGGAGCAGGAGGAGGCGGAGGTGCGGGCTCATGGCTGGTGCTGGAGGCGGAGGGGCTGCGGGAGGCTGCTGGACGGCCCTGCGGACCGCCGGGGATTTTATATGCCGCCGGGAGCTGTCAGGCAGGAGAAACGTGATTCACACGCCGTCACGATTCCTTCTCCCCTCCCTGCACACCCTTTGCTCGCCCTCTCCCCTGTCTGTGACCCGCCAAGTCGGCGCGACACCGCGCCCTGCAGAATGCGGAGTCGGGTTCGGTGCCTCCGGCCCGGCTCCTGCCCCGCTGCTGCTGGCAGGAAGCCTGGTCAGCCTGCCCCTCTGAGCGGGGAGCCAGCGGGGGAACTCAAACAGGGCCCTACTGCCGTTTAGACACCAGAATCTGAAGGTTAAATCTAGCCCGATCCAAGTTCATTTGAAGTTTGTAAGCCTGAAAGATCCTAATAGAAACCGAGACATAAATTTCTAGGTCTTCTGCATCTAGGGATAAGTTTATGTTTAATTTTAGTCCCTGGGTTTCTCTGCCAAGCACACAGTAATTTCATTGTGGAGTTATTTGTTATCTGAAAAGCAAACAGACCTGAATGTTGTCACACAAAGCAGTGAATGTATGGCAGGGACATACAGCCGGATGGAAAGATGTCAAAGCTTAACTTCTGCCAGAGTGTCCAGGGATGCCTCTGAGCAGCAGGTGCATTCCAGAGGTGTAGCAGCCATCCCACCCTTTCTTCCTAGTCTTTAGAGATCGTGTATCATTTTGTTTCAAACCTCTGGCTGTGGACTGCTGATGTGCTTTCTGGGGCCATGAAGATTGATTAAAACTTTTTCCCTTAAGATCCTTCCAAAGATATAATAATTGTGTTTTGTTTTTTTTTCCCTTGAACTTGATACTAGGCAACAGACACCTCAATTCTTTGAACTTAAGCAGGGGATGACAATGCAAACTGATTTATTACTGCAGTGTCTGCAAGCTTGTAAATCAACTCTTTGCTTGATTTCAAATTATTCCGAGGAAGAGGGAAGGTGAAAATAGATATAACTTTGTATTCACAATTAATCTGTCAGGTGTTTCCCTGCACGCTTCCCAATGTGACTCCCTGGCCACTAATGAGCTGACATTCCTCCCACTGGAGCTGGGTGTGAACTCACTGGCTGGGGCATTGCAGGTTCCAGGTCCATCAGATTTGGTAGCCTTGGGGCACTTGACTATTTCTCACTTTTGCCAGCATGCAGTAATTTATGAAAGCACTGAAGTAACCAGGAGAAGATCTCAGAGCAGTGGGTGTTTGTATTTCTCTGCAAAGTGCCTGCCTCTTGTACTCAGTCTGCCAAAGAGTAGGGAGCAACCACCACATTCCTACCATCTATAATTCTTTCTGCCTTGCTCATGAGTCTTCTGAAAGAACTGCAGTTTCTAGCACAATCAGTAAGTAGCAGCTAGCAAACAGTAGCCTTCTTCCACAACACCAACACTCGGCTACAGCCCTGCCTATTGTGAAACTTCCTTACAAAGATGCCAGGAAAATCCTGTTTCTCCAATACAAAAATGTTCAGAACAGAACCTGAAGTGATATCCTAGGTGTGCCAGGTGCAAAGGGTTCATAAAGACATGGTACAGCTTTAAGATACAAAGAATATAGTCTCTGTGAACTGTTTTCTGACTTTTTTCTTACCATATTCCTGCTCCCTCTATAAACTAGTGCTTCCTGGCTTGTCACTGTCTATAAGATATGGGATTATGGGCTGGCTTTTATTTATTTGTGAAAAAAATTCCTATTCTATCAGTTCGTTTTTCTTTTAGTGGCAATGTTTTGTGCAAACAGGCTTTCTGCTTTGGAAAGCACCAGCAGCCTGGTGCTGAATGCAGTCATCTTGGATTTCAGGGTGAAGACTTCTCTCCTGTGAAGTCCTCATCACACTGAACTCAATGGCAACTTAGATGAGGTTGACTTTTCACCACTGTCTTCAGTTGTCAAGTATAGAATAACAGTTGTTGCTGATCTGCATTTTACCCTTTTTTTGTACCAAATCAGGGAGGGAAGCAGTGGCTGAGCTCTTAGAAAACTGCTATGGATGTTACATTAAGAGCCTGTCTCCTGGAGTAAAAGGATTTCTGTTAGAGAGTGGCCAGTGCCTTGTGTCACAGAGAAATCTGCATTAACAGTGAGTATTTCATTAAAGTAACTACTTCAGTATTATCCAAATCTCTCAGCAGAAATTTATGTCCAGTAACAGGCTGAGCTAAATGAAATACATAGTAATATCAATGCTTACATTAGTTTGGCAGCTAAACATGGAAGTGGTAAACCAGCAGTGACGGACTCCCCATACAGTGAGAAACTCCTCAATGGGTCTTCTGCCCCCTGGCTTTCAAACTATCAACTCCAGCAACAGCCTCATAAATTACTTCATTGTCTCTCTTTGCCTTCTCAAACAGCTGGAAAGCCCCTTCCCACTCTTTCTTGTCTCCAGCGGGAGATTTCTTAACAAATAATCAAGAGGGCCTTAAAAACTAACAAGCTACCTTAAAGTAAAGCTTTGCATCTCTTTGCATCTTGTGAACTGGAAAAGTTTCCATCTTTTTATTAGGACAGGTGTTTTGGGGATTTGGAACTTGGACTGTTCAGGGCTCATAAAATGGACTGGAGAGTGTGCCCATGTTCTTCTGGGTGTAGAGCTGCCTCCCTGTGCTGATACAGCTTTTCAAAGCAGTCTAGTTTATTTTTCTTCAACTAGGATAAATTAATTCCCATCCCTTCATTTGCCACTGACTGGGTTTGGTGTGAATTATAACACAATTCAGCATTAATTCAGCAGATAGGCTGTCATGGTACATTGCTTTTAAAGGGAGCTCTGAGTATTTAGGCGTTTATAATAATGAAATAATGATGTGTGAGAGAAGCAGAAACTGGCTGCAGGAGGTGAAGAAGCATTGAGATTGCCTCACCATGCCAAAAAGGAAATAGTCTTCAGTCAGCAAATGTGGCTTATTGACAAGATGTGTAACATCTGCAGAGCTTAGGCAGAAGCTTATTTGCTCAATCATTTTCCTGTGATGTAATTAACCATTTTGTTTGACATTCACAAGAGCATGTATTGATGGGCTAGAATGCCTGCATTCTCTGACACATCAAACTCAACAGCTGGGATGGCCTTTAGCCCAGGCTGCAGTTCTGGGAAAGTCTTGTGCAAAATACCCACCACACCAGCAGAGCAAGAGGAAACTGGAGATGTAGGAAGACTTGAAAAAATGTTCTGTGAGGAACTTCCCTTTAAGCTGTGCTAGGCTCACCCTACACACCTGGCTACATCAAGGCACACTCAAAGCAGTGTCATCAGGACCATGTTTTAGAAAAAAAGGTAGTAAAAAGTCAGATGAGCATCATTTATTCTGTGTCTGTCCCTGTGAAACAAGAACATCTTGTGCTGTTTGCACTGGTGCTGAGAATATCTGCAAGTATTCCTTTGTATTAGAGCCAATGCAATTATCTGTAATGAAGGCTGTGACTAGGAGGTGACTGAAATTGGGAATATGGGATCCACACTGTCACTTTCAGTTAGACTTCAACAAAGTCAGGAGGAAAATCACTCAGGACCATCCTAAAGGAATGAACTCCTTCAAGGGTGATGACCTGGGCAATTATCTCAATTTTGCAAACAGGATCAGCCCAACCTTCTGGCCAGACTTCTGCAGGGAGATTCCCTTCCTTTTTGTAACTGACACAAGCAGTTGGTCACACTTGGTCATTAGTTACTGGCAAGGGACAGGAGAGGCTGACTGATCCACTGCCAGTCAGCATCATGAAGGCCACAGGTATGCTCTCCTGCACTAGTGTCTCCTAGGAGGAGGGATAAGAAAGAGAAGCAGATCACAGAGTTTTCTGATACCAAGGATGATGACTCGGAGAAGCCCAAGGAGAAGGAGGACCAAGGACTTTAAAAGAGTTTATCTGTGATGAGGTTAGTGTGTCAAGAGGTCCTTCTGATGGCACAAGGAGAGCAGCATGTTGCAGCCTAAGGAAGATGTGCAATGTGCACAGCTCATCCTGCTGCTCTGCACTGATGGTATTTTTAGGACACTGAAGGAAGGTCCAGCAACTGAATCTCTCCTGGACATGGACATTGTAGACCTGACCATTGCTCCCACTAGGTGAGGATTGTTGCAAAGGAAGACTGAGGTGCTTTGAGTGAAAAAGTAGTAGAACAAATCTGATTTTACAGTGGAATTGAAATTTGCAATTGTATTGTCTGATAGCTAACTAGGTACATGATCCAACCAAAGAACTTCCCCTCATTAGGCACTCATAGCTTCTCTTTCTCCCTCTCCCTTAGGTCCTCTAGCACATTATGGAAGTGTGTTATGTGCTTATGCTGCAGGTCTTTTCCTTGGTGTGAGCACAATGGCAATTTCTACAGTTACACATAGACTTTTAGAAAACATCTACAAATTTACTATCTTTGTTCCTAATACTCTGACAATGGCCAGTGCTCAGAAGTTGCCACGGTTACAGAGGAACACAGAACAATCAAGGCAGCTTCCTCACATAAGAGAATTTATTTACTAAGACAACCCATGTAGATGATGCCATACAGGTGTGGAACTGGATTTCAGTGATGTTCCACTCCCAGGCAGTCATCCAAATAAAGTAATCATATCTGAAAAATATCTGTGCAGACAGAGAATCCCCTTGTTGTCTGTGGCAGCTATGGATATGTAGCAGGAGTTGTGTGAAAATGTCCAGCCATTCCAGACCTATTTATGTATGTGTGTACTGAAGAAAGTGGGTGGAGGTGGGGAGATACTCAGATGAGGACAAAAATGCTGAAATCCTGCTGGCATTCTCAGAGAGAGTTGAGAATCCCTGTCAAGCTTGTGCCCTCCCTCAGTTTGTCCCTCAATCTCCTCTGGCCACCTAGAAGTGCCCCAGTAGCCAGAGGGCTCCAAGGGTCACAGAGGGAGCTCTGAAGCAGCCACATGCCCTCTTTGCTCCTCCAAATAGCCCTGGAAATCTGCCCACTCTGCTTCTCTGTTGTGAACTTACCGATCTCCAACTTTTTTGACAGCTGTAAGTATGAAAAAGGGAGGAGAGTGCCTTTTTTTCCCTGTTGCAGCAGCATCGTTTGCTTGGAGCAATGGCCTTGCAGACAGATTTGTGTTAAGGCAGCCATACAGGAAGATTATATGTCACAAGCAAATGGTGATTGCCCCATGAAACCAGGAAATATCTAATGACTAATTTGGACCCCTTTCCAATGGCAGTTTGCTAATGACATCCTTGGAAACTGTTGGATTGTAGCTTGGTCTTAAAAGGAAATAAGATGATAAAGACATCTCTCTGTCCTGATCTGTCATTCCCTCTCTCACCAGTTTCACCCCTCCAGTAAAGTTTGTATCATTTGGCCAGCTTCAGAAAGCTCTAACAAAGGGGTGGCAAGATGTATGAACCAAGTTAGTACAAGTTTCTGGGGAGTCCATGTTGGATGGAGGGAGAGATTGCATCAGACCACATCTGCAGCATAAGCTGTGCTCTGTCCACCTTGCCATCTGGCCAGTCCAACTGGCAGCCAGTACCATCCCTTTAGATCACAGAGATGGAGCCACCGTTCCCTCCAGGCTGTAGCACCATGAGCATTGCACTGTGAGTTCCCCATGTGGCTGCCCCAAGGAAATGCCAGGGTCTTTTCAAGGCAACACTAGTGAATGCAGATTTTATTGGCAGGTGTGCATTGCTATGTTGATAGGGGCACACACACTGCGGTGACCTTAATCTATGGGAATCAGGTGCTCTATCCCACCCTCACAGACCTCTGTGTGTCCATAACTAGTTTTCTTCTAAACACAGCCCTCATGAGCTGAACAACAAAACAGGTTTATGCCATATTACCAGGAAGAAGGATTTGCCCAGATCTAGCAGACTGAGGCAATAAACAGTTAAGACAAACACAGATAATGTAGTGCTGGTCACTGAAACTGTCATTAGCAGATCCAGCTCTGAATAAAGATCTGTTGAGCAAGTGTCACTCATACAGTGTCAGATTACATGTTGTTCTTGGACAGCACACATGAGTAAGGACAGTTTGCGTGGCAGTGCTGGGTTTTATGCTTGGATGACTGTTCACAATATCTGAACTGACAGACTCATTCCATAGTGGTTACTGCTGAGAAAATTCCAGGAGAAATCTCCCGGCGTCTGGAGTGTGAGGTTGTTTTGGATGTAGAGCAGCAACATGAGGAACTCGGTTTGTCATGTCTCCAGCAGAGGCATGTGCCAGGGTGAGCAGGAGTCAGAGGTCAGGAACGTGCTGAGATGCAGCAGGCATTGCCAAGCTTGATCCTGTGAGACAGAACTCATACAAAAGGCCTGGTGCAAGTGAAACAGTGTCTCTGGGGGGATTTCCAAAGGCAAGACCAGACGTATGAGCAAGGCTTTGTGCCTGGAGACTTCCAGATCACCCCCAACTACCTTCCTTCAGTGTCCTTAGTATGAGCTTCGGGGTTACCAGAGCATAGAATCTGTCCCACTTCATGCAGCCTCTAAGGAAATGCATACAGAGTTTTATTTGCCACAGTACTTAACCTTCTTCATGTTATCAAGCTGTCAATTCCTTAAATGCAGGAAGTGATCTGTTGCTTTGTTGCACACTTTGGCACCTTGCCTTTTCACAGCAGGTATTTGGTTAGCATGGGTGGTGAGAGCATGTGTTCACTGGTGGCAGGGCTAGGAAAGCTAAAAGACAATTAAACAAGAGACAACATCTCTTTGATTTCTGCAAGTGAGGACTTTTTCTTAGCAGCTCAAAAACGAATTTGTAGGGTATGTCCCAGATACAAATCTTAGTTCAGCTTTTTAATATTGCCTAGAAATCATTTAACAGGGGCAGACTGAAGGAAGAGGAGTGTTTCTTAGCAAGTCTTGAGCACTTTGATTTTCAATTAATTATGTTCTGATTAGTAAGCACTAGAAAAATGTGATTAGTCACTGCTCTGTACTAGTGTCTAAGTCAGAGCATACGTACTGCTGATATCCCCCCTCTATTATTGTTACCTGGTTTTGTATAGCAGGACTGTTTCAGAGTATTCCCAGCTGGGAGAGGGTGCTCTTCACTAGCACCTTTGACTCCTCTGGTGGATCCAGCTCTGTCATGAGGCACAAACATATAATGATCTGTGTTCTCAGAGAGCCAATACTGTGGGTCTTCAATCTTGGAAAAATTTTCTGGAGGACGTATCCAAATTTCAATATCATGCTACTGTTTTGTGCAAAATACGTTTTATATCTATGAGATGGTTTATTTAATTGAATTTTCTTTTTTGTTTCTCTAGTTTTAAGCAGTTTCCAGTCCATATTCCCATATAAATAATACCTGAATTAGTGAGGAATACAGAAGTCTCATTGTTCAATTTGTGTCAAAGGATCTTAACTCAGTTTTGTCAGCTACACTGTGGCACTACATCATGTGTGCTCATTTATTTAATACCTTTTGAGTTGTTAACATTTGAATTGAAAATTATGATCTGCAGAAAATGATTGTCAGCATTTGCTTATCTGTTCTCTTGGATCTTCACCTAACATTAACATTCTGGAGTCCTTAGGTCTGTTTTTCTCTCCTCAACAGAGTTAGATGTTCTCCTTCATCTCTGCTCATTGGTGACAGTAATAGCATGAACAAACACGCTGTTCATAGCTGCAGAAGAATGTGTTTGTATTACTCAAGCATTACCTTAACAAACACAAAGGGTTGGTTTGTTTGCTAATATTTTCTCCATTTTTCAGCTTCGAGTGCCAAATTACCTTTTCTGGGATAGCTGATAGGATTGTAGTGAGTGCTACACTGGCCTTACTGTGTGTGACTCCTGGACACAGCAATCTCAAAAAGTCCTTCAATTGACTGCTGGTGGATTGACTGGTTCTGATATTTGGTACCTAACATCCACAGGGCAGGAGGGCCTTCATTTTGAGGTTGGGAGCAAATTGTTCCAAATTGTTCAAGCAATTTTTTCTGAACCCTCTGAGGGGGAAGAAACCTCAGAATTTTTAATGGCAGGCGTGGCCCTGGGTAAAGATTACAACAGGGGGACTCCTTCCACTCCCCCAGAGCTGTTCAGTTTATGAGCCGTTGAGGTCATACAACTCCTGAAAGTCACAAAGAGCTCCTCTTGGCCTTACCAGCTGAAAATGCCCTGCATCTTAGGAACTTCTGCAGTTTTTTGCCCTTGGATCCATTCAACCATCAGCACCAACCCTTCATTCAGAAGGTGGGGTGAATCTTTTGCCATGGGCCGTAAGGTCCTGTTTCCTGCCAGAAGCAAGCAGTTTTTCTGATTGCTGGGGCTGATCTCGATTCTGTGATTTGCTTATTAATTCAGGTACAATTAAACAGAGTATACAGCTGGCTGCTGCTCCTCAGGTGTCTGGCAGCAGGACTGAACACTTTGCCAAAGCCTTGTACAGGTACAGCATCCCCTGTGGCAGTCGCTGGTTGTTCCAGTGGTGGTATCTAAGCACGGGAGAAAGGAGCCAGCAATATGCTGCCATTGTGCTGATACTTTCTGGGCAGTAATGTTTTGCTGTGGTGGGTAGAATTATGTCAGGCTCTCCTGGGAGCATAATCAAAAGACTGATAAAAAATAAATATTTCAGTTTGCAAACTTAAACCAGTATTTTTAGTTCAAGCAGAGCAGCTCTTGAGCAGTAGAATGCACATTTCATTGCAGGATATTGTTGACTAAGATGAAGTTTTTGCTTCCCAAGGGGATCCTCAAAGGAACTCTGATAAGGATGTTCTTTCATCCTTTAAGCCTGATACTTTAAGCCTGATAGCAAAGATTTCCTTTAACTGGGAAATAAGCTGTTTCAAACAAATCCATTAAAATTGTTACATCTTCAAATACTTAGAAGTAAACCAAATATGAGTTTCTGGAAAAATGAACTATCCACCCAGTAAAGAAGTCCAACCCAAAACCCCAAAACAATTATAAAAAACCCCCAAACCTAGGTTAAGCCAATTTCAATCAACTAAGTTCACAGGTTCAGTGGAGCTGAGTAATTTTTGAGGGTGTGCTATGGATAGTTGTGGTCTTTTGGTTGAAGTGATGACATCAGCTGAGAAAGCAGTGACACGAGACTGACGAGCACATGAAAATGGGAACAGGGGTTGGAATAATCACAAAATCTTTCAACTCTTCTGTAATGACACCCACACTTTAATCCTTTATGTTACTATCATTGGTTATGTTTCAATGAAGGAAAACTAAAGCATTCATACTTTGCTTACACCCTAGGAGATAATAAAGCTGCCATCTCAGGGACTGTTCTCTTAGAGCACTTTGAGTGCTATGTGCAGGTTTGTTCTCCAGCATATTTGGATTTTCTAGTAAGATCATTTACATTGTTCCTGGCAACAAAAAATGACTGCTATTAAGGTGAAAGGAAGGAAACTGTAATATTAATAAGTTTGTTTAATTTTTAATGAGTTATCCAAAATAGTATAAAAAAGAGCAAGAGGAAGGGGTGTTCTTTTCAGCTTGTTAAAAGGAGGTGTTACAGAAGGATATGACTGGAGGAAAAACAACAATAACATTTTTGATAAATGTGATCCCCATTGAGGCTACTATCAGTTGTATTTCTCTTTTTTGTCTCCTTTTAGTTTTTTAGTTTTCAGGTTTCTTGACTTTGAACAGCCACACTACAAACAGGATACAGAAATTTGTGAGAAGTCTATGCTAAAAATTATGCCAACAAGTGTGAGCACACCATTTTTTCTTTCTCAAAATGAATAGAAAGTGCTGGTGTCAGGAGGGGGCAAAAGAGTAAGTGAGGTAGAGGAATTCTTTAGCAAATAGAAAAAAACAGCTTATGGTTTGCTTGAAAGTCAGTATTTTTACCCTTTGTTTTTTTCCAAATAGTCAAAATTACCATAAAATTAAATTGATCAGGACACTGACTGAAAAGAATAATTTCACTTATCTCCAAATACTGTTTTGTGGTGAGATCAGAGTACTTTAATTTAAGCAGTTTTCTTTGTGTTTGAATATATGCTTGAATTTGACAAAATCATTGCTTTCTAGTAAAGTTCTTCAGTTTGCTTGGTTCCTCATTTTGCTGGTGGAGCACTGTTCCCTCAGCACACCTTCCATCTGGACAGCCCTGGATTGTATTCATGGTACACAATTTGAAACAAACAGGACTCAGGACTTCTCACTGAGAACTCACTTCTCTAGACCTTACTGATCCAGCATTATCCATTTGCTTCTTATTCTGTTCCTTTGTATAGTCATTTTAGTGTCAGAAGACATTGCTACACTCTTCCTTACCCTTTCTAACAGGAACACTATTACAAAAATTTTTCAACAAGGAAATTATTCTACAGCATTTAGCCTGCCAAAAAATCAAGTGTGTGCAGGTAGATTTACAGCTCTTTCCCACGTTTCTTACTTGATTCAGTCTCCTGCTGACTTTGGTGAAAAATTTGGCTGATGCTTTAGTTTCTCTTAAGTCATTCATTATTTCCTGGAGGGAAATTCTCCCTGGCACCACCCAGTTCCTTAATTTGCTAAGCACCCTATGATAATAATATAGTATGGCCCCAAGTTGCGTCAGGGGAGATTTAGGTTGGATATCAGGAGAAACTTCTTTTCAGAAGGGGTTGTTAAGCACTGGAATGGGGTCCTCAAGGAGGTGGTTGAGTCTCCATCCCTGACTGTGTTTAAAAATCATCTGGATGTGGTGCTTGGGAACATGGCTTAGTGGTGGGTCATTGCCATTAGGCTAATAGGGTTAGGATGAGGTTGGGCTCAATGAAGGTCTTTTCCAGCCTGAGCAAGCCTATGATTCTATGATTCTAGCAGAAGTGAGATGAAATAAATAATACAGTTACTAAGGTGGCAGAGGCTTGAGCACAAACCCAATGGCAAGCACCCCTCAGCTCTATTGCAGGGAGCACCCACAAGTCAGTCACTTGAAACTCTGGGCTTGCGTCCTCTGTGGAGCAAATGCAGCCTCCTAATCTTGTTTGCTCCAATAAGGTTGTCTGAACAGAGGGACGAGCAGGAGCCCAGGGGTATAATTTTTCTTTATTAATCCTGGGAATGCTGCTAGTTGGTCCAAGATATTCTCAGCATATTCATGCCCTGATTTAATTTCCATAGCAAACCAAAAATGTCAGGAAAGAACAGATAGGAATCCAAGGGTCATAAGTACACTCACTGTCCTGACTTGCTGTCAGAGAAAAAGATGAAATGTGTATCCATTTCCCTGGATATGAGTGAAGGTTCCCTCTCCATAATATCCTTTCTTAACAAAAAGGTCACCAGATGTGAGAGAAACATTTACAGACAAGCTCCCTAGAGGCGAATAGATGGGGTGAGTATTTCAAGCTCTTTGAATTTTATTGTCACTTTGGTTTTAGCATGGACAGTTGAATTCTGATCCTCTTGTCTGCTTGCAATCTTGACAAAAATGTGAAGTCAAAAAAAAAACCACTGGTCCTGTTCCTCATGAATCTTAACTTTCATGGAATATGGTAGCTGGACCTATCAGAGTTTGGTTATTGTTTAAAATAAATGGTATTTGTTAATGCTGCAAAATTACTGAGCATAGCTGTGTTGACATCTGCTTGCAGAAGGTCACAGAAAGATGTCACCATGTCATGAATTGCAAATGAAACCTAGTGTCAGGGAGCCCAGTGACACCCATAGCCTAGCTGGAGATGCTCCAGAGGAGCTGCTAATTAGCTGTTGGCAC
The DNA here is from genome assembly GCA_023637945.1 of Phaethornis superciliosus. Classification (NCBI taxonomy): domain Eukaryota; kingdom Metazoa; phylum Chordata; class Aves; order Apodiformes; family Trochilidae; genus Phaethornis; species Phaethornis superciliosus. Next base: position 1,106,629 of record JAJQWJ010000005.1, read on the forward strand.
TGAGGAGACAGATCTGGGTGTCACAGGTGTGATGTTTTTATAGAGCTGTGTGCAAGGTCTTACAGCAGTCAGAAAGGCACCTGGGAGCATTTTAGGAAGCATTTAGAAACCAATTATGTGGGGGAAAAAAAGCTAAAATATGAGAAGATGGTATTGCTTTCAACGTGTCATGCTGAAAACAACCAGTTGTGTGTGCTTCTACAGTGGGGTCTGATTAAATGGTGGAAGTCACTGTCACAAAGTGCTGAGCAGGCAGAAAGTATGGTAGCTTTGAAGAAAATGCACTGTAAATAGTGTCAGTCTGCAGCTGCAATAGTACTGAGTTTGTGCATTCACTCTTGCTAAGCATCAGATCAGACTAACAAACACCACCTCATTCTTTTTGTCATCTCTGAGTTGCCCCGAGAGTCTCAGCCAACCTTCCAGATCCTTCCATGCATAGAATCTGCCTCTCTAGAAACCCAAAGAAACCACTTGTGTACTACCTGGCACTAATAGTTGTTATTAAAAATAACTGAGTGCAGGTAATATTAAAAATACATTTTTGCAATAGTCTTCAATGGCAGAGGTCTCAAGCTTGTTTTTATAGTTTTCCAAATTCTTGATTCACTTTTGCACTGTTTGCTGACTGAGAAGTCTCTGTGGCAGTTTGTATACTTTCCAAAGGATCTATTTCCTGTGGAGTCTCTCATAATATCCTTTATAAACAAGAATAAATTCCATTGCAATATCAAGCCACTATTGTGTGTCATTTTCCCGGGATTTTCCCATGTTATGTGATAAGAAATGCATTAATTTCCAGAATGGGAGGCAATCAGTAACCAGAAACAAGTACAGCATGGGTAATGAATCTGTCACCTGAAACATAACCAGGATGTTTGTATTAGTCAGTATTCAGCACAGGCAGAGAAGTGGAGGACTGTAAACCAGTGTTTGCATTCTCTATTCTACTAAGGAAGAGTTAAAAGTGTTTTTCAGGGACTTTCCAGTATTTCTTTCAATTACTTCCTCTATGGTTTGCAGCATTTATACATTAGAGAGAAATACACTTTTGGTTTTGTAAGAACAATAACACTGAAACTCGAGGGAACAAAGGACAGGTGGTGACTGGAAACCTCTCCATACAAGAGCAGAACCTACAGGCATGGGAGGGGGAGTTTGAGAATAAGGAAAAGGCACGAGGTTGTTGCTTGGTTAGTTGGTTATTGGTACTGTCCTCTTCCCCACAGTCTGAAATTGTTGATGAAAGAAGGAAACTAAAGTATTTGCAAGTGGGATGGAGTCAGAAAACAGGTGAGGACAGAAAGGACATGAAGAGTCCTCTGCCACACTGAATTGTGAGGAGGGCAGTAGGGAAAGCACACAGAGGGCAATGAACACACATGGCAGCTGCAGCATGGGATGATCTTCTGACAGGGTCATAGAAATACACTTTAGATGCTAGACAAAGTGGCCAGAGGCAGTAGAAGCTTACATGAGCTTGGGAAACGGAGAAGATGGACAAGAAGATGTAGTTAGCTGTGGTGAAATCTCAGGGTCCTTCCTTTCATTGTGGTGCACATGCCCTGACTCCTACTCACTGCCTGCTCAGCTTTCTGGTATGTTACCCAGCCATGAAGGCACACACACACACTAAGACACTTCCTAAAGAGCCTACATCTTTCCACAGGGTGCAGTTTTTTCCATGGCTTCTGCATGGCCTGATAGCTGAAAGGCCACCACATTGTTCAGAGTTCATGTGGCTTAACACCTCAAACTGATGAAAAAATGGGCTGAGGAGAGCTATGACATCAGCCTTACTGCAAAGGGTCACTAATTCCCATTTCGATAGTCAAATTGTAGCTTTTTGGTGTAGCAGTGACCTACAACTCTGGGGCTGATCTGGCCACAGGCAGTGGTCAGGCATCTGAGGGTAAAATTCGCTTGGCTACAAGGTAGTTAAATAAGGAGCCATACCCTACAGCCCACCAGTCCCCAGGGACTGGGACTAGCCTGAAAGGAGGAGGGTGAGGATTTTACTCTACCCTAGGAGTTTGTTGTTGCATTCAGGATTGTCAGGTTGCCATAACAAGGTGTGATACAGCACCAAGTACCAAAAATTTTCATTACAGTTACAGAAACCAGGCTGGGGTGGCGAAAAATGAAGCAGACTGTTTCCAAATGAAGCTAATGAAAATATAAAATAACAAACAGATAAAGAACAGATTTGTATTGTAGAAAACATTTAATAACATATTGTTAGGAATAAATACACTCTCACAAGCAAATTCTGTGTGTGTAAGATGCAGTTTTTCCATTAGCTGATTGAGTAGCTAAGTAGGCACACACCAAGTCCATGTACAGTGCTATAGGACTGTGAACATGCTTTAAGAAATGAGAAGTAGGAATGGAAAATCCAATAGAAATTAAATAAATTATCCTAATTTTCTCTCTTGCATAGAAACTACTCAATAAATACATTTATAAATAGCATGGAAATAACAATAAATAAATACTAATCCCACTGTCCTAAAGATTCTGTAGGATAGATTTTTAAAGGCAGAAATCACAGTTCACAGTCTAAGCCACGGGCTGACTGTGGTTCAGGAGACTGTTGTTGACACAACATACGAGTGCACTCCAGGGGAGCAGGAGGAATTACCAGTTTGCTGGTGCAGTAGAAAACCAGTAAAGGCTTAGTGTAAATCAGCTGTGCTGGAAGTGCATTGCACTTAACTAGTTGTGTTTGGCTGCAGTGCCTGCCCAGGGCTCTTCATTTCCCTTAGCAAACCACTTCTCCTATTCAGAGTTTTCATTGTCACTGAACAGCGTGTCCCAGAGACAAAACTGACCATTTTGAAAACACTTCCTTAAATAGATGCCATTAAATAAATAAATAAAATAAATAGTCCAAAATTAATATTGTAATACTGCTGCAGGAGGTGGAAAGTGGTTCACTGCTTGACTGATGCTTTTCCTGAGTGTTTCTCTCAGTGGAGCAGCCAGAGCAGTTCCCAGATGTTTTCTGTCCTGGTTCTTAGAGTGGCGAGTCAGAGTTGAGCTGAGCCCTGTTAAGAGATGAGAGGAGAATTTAAGTGGAGGTTCCAGAGGGGTTCTCATTCTGAGCATTGCACAGGCTGTTAAGGATGAGTGCTCTGTTTCCAACCCTAAGTGCTGTCTTGAGGCACAGGGAGAAAATAAAGGTGGTGTTTCAAAAGCAATTGCTGGAATCCCAGTGTGTGCATCTCTGGAAACTTCTGCAGCTTGAGTTTCTGCATTTGCTCTTACCAAGAAACTCATTAACTCAGAAATATGAATGGTTAGCATATGCTACTGCAAGTAAAGGGAAGATAAATTTTTTTAAACTCTTGTTTTCCAAAGGGAGCTACACACTTTTGTGTTCTTTTCTCTTCAGATGGAGTTGCCAGTACTCAAAGGTTTGTAGTGATATATCAGCTTGAACAAGGACCCTGCTGCAGAGTCAGAAAAACTAAGACTAATTCTATGACCGAGCAGCAAGTTTCCTTGTTCTTTAAATCTGATTAAGAGAACATGGAAAGTATCACTGTGAAAATTTACAAATTGGCTTTTTTGAGAGCTTTACCACTCAGCTGCCCAAAATGAGACAGAAAAGGACTTACTTGGCCAAAATTGCCTTTATGATCAGCTGTACCCAGGGAGCAGTGGGCTCCAAGCACACCTCTCTGCCATCCTTCAGAGTAGCTCTGCAAAACAGGGAATAAAGAAAAGTCAGAAAACTATTACATGGATTCCTTTTTACTGACAGAATGTAATATTTATTTTTAGATTAGTTAGTATAAATTCATCCCAACTGCTCCAGGGTAGACCTGGCCAGTTTGTTATATTCCACAACTGAGGATACTAAGCCTGTCCAAACATTGCGTAAGCCTGCCTGCTCTCAGAGCAGTCACATGTTCCCAAAACCACTCTCAATATGTATAGGAGTTTGGTTTGAATTTATTTATATTAATAAAGTTTTTTATACAATGCTTGAAAACTCCACCAGGGAAAAGGTGTTTCAGCAGTATGAGGATTTGAACATTCTAGTCCTTCCTCCATGCTGTTCAAGACTATGTTAGATTTTGTTTCCCTAAATCTGCTTCTGGGAACTTTTTTCTCTGAGATTGACACAGAGTGTTTCAGTGGGAGTTTAGCCTGCCTAATTTAAAATGGATTTAAACAACATTATTGCCTCTTGTATTAAGACAGGATCAGTCCATGAAATTCATATTCTACCACCACAAATATTTGTTATGTCTCATGCCAGATAAATAATGATCAGTTCAGGAATACCTAAGGTCATAGAGACAAATCTGTATTACTTACAAGCATCTGCCTCAAAAGGGAACCCACACCTGACATCATGTCACCCTGCTAACTGCTGTTCTTGGTGTGAAAAGTAAAAGCCCTTCAGCAGCAGGGTGTAGGAGAAGAAGAGGAAGGCTCCTGCAGAGCTACTTACATGACTTCAACGTTCTTGCAGTGCGGGCCACTCTGTGTCAGCCTCACATCTTGGATGGATTTAGGAGGGATGAACTTGGAATGAGTGGCTATGCACTGGCACCGGAGCTCGGTTCCCATCCGTGCCACGGCCCTGCCTGGGAGCACAACAGCAAGAGAGGTCTGAGAGGTGATCAGGCACAGAGCACGCCTGCTATTGAACAGCATTAGCAATTAAAATACTGCATTTGTCCAAGCTGCCTCAAGCCTGATGCTATGAAGGTCAGTTGCGGATTTGATTCAGAGGAGCTGATGCCCAAATACATTTAAAACTAAATTAATACATCTTTTTGAACTAAAGCCACATGTTTTGTGGTTCCTTGTACTGGCCACACTACGGTAAGTTGCATTATTTTAGTATCTGGATCAACAAACTGGCAACTATTGAGAAGACAGAGCCCTAGGTATTTTCATTAGTTGGAGGCTTGTCCATGCTAATATAATCGTGTTTTCTGTTCTCCATTCCCAGCTGCATAATGAGGCATTATGATCAGCAAGTAACAAACACAAAAACATAAACTGTTCTTCATGTGGAAAGGGAGAGAAATATTCAAGCACCTAGGAAGATCCTTTCTCTAGATGCATGCACTTCAAGTAAACCAAAACAAATCTAAATTGCATCCTTAAATTTCTTCCCACAAGATGTCAGTAACTTGTCAGTACAAGGGCTACGTAGTACATTTCTGACTGAAGAAAAGTTGCTGAAAAATCTCTTGAAGTAAACTAATTTGCTGAAACAAATATAAAGCTACCTCTCTGCAAGGACAAGCATCATGCTAGATGCTGAGACAGTCCTTCAGCCACGGGGAGATGGGGAGGGATTTACTTACTTTGAGCCAGAGCCACTGAAATCAGGAAAAGAGTCAGGACAGCCACAAGTTTGCCGTTCATGATTACACAGGAGTGTTTTGGCTGGGTTGTTTCTCTCTGGTTCTGTGGAGCAGTGACCTCTCTTGTCCCAGAGGATTGCTGATGCCTGCTCTGAGCACTGCATCTCCTTATATACAGTTTTGTGCCCAGAATGTGTGCTCTGCTAGCATGGGGATTGCGTTAGAGGAATTTCCCAGATGCAGTAAAAATGAGTCATGTGACACTTGTGTAACTCCTTCCTAGATGACGAGGAATTATTCTGCTAGAGAATAATATCATGTATTAATTCGTTAAAATATGTAACAATTAGCTATGCAAGCTGATTTCTTTTGGAGGCTTTTGGGAATTTTGTGTTTTTCTAGTGCATAACCTTATTTAGTAAAATAACTTTATGAAGGTTTTCATCATGTTTTTATTATAAGTTCTGATGGCTTTCTCCAGGGTGATAACTCTTTTTCATAGGTATGCCAGATTTAGACTTGAGACATTTAATTTCTTATCTCTGTTTATGGTGTTGGCTTCTACTTATTTGATCTTATGCCTCAGAAGTGGAAATTGGGTAGCACTGAAATAGCTGAGAAGTGTTTTCACTGAGGTTAGGATTTTACCTATTTTGATATTAATGATTTTATTTTTTTGTTCTTTCTATTCAAATGTCATCTCACAAAGTAAAAGAGTCTCTAATATTTCTGTTCAGTAAAGGAACTGAGACTGCAATGTTTGAAGATTCCTGTGGAAAGCAAATACTAAATTCTGAACTGCTTTGAAAATCATGCCTGTGTTTTTCTTGTCACACATGTTAATCAATGATAGACAGAAGCTTGTATGCAAACAAAATAGCATGACCTGCTGGACACAACTGCTTGTGTTTGCTTTGTAAGTCTAGATATTCTTAATAAGTCTTTTCTGTAATCTTTTTCAGTGGCCATAACCCCAGGTCTTAGCAAAGTGTTATGGCACTGCTGTAAACATTTTTGTTGAAACACCTTGCTGCATGGGTGCTGAGTGCGTATTTGCTGTGTCTAGCAGAGCTATTGCCTTGCCATGGAGACATTTTCAGGACAAGACTTATGCTCAAATGCTAATCTGTTGCTTAAAGAAAGATTTGGTTTTTCACTCATCTGGAGTGCATGTGATTAAGAGAAGCCAATCAGTTTTATTACTGTAAAAATGTTCTTTTGACCACAATTACTTCTGCTGCTTGCAATTTCCAACCTCAAAGTGTCATTTTTCTGTGATCTGTGGATTTATAGAGGTAATTCTCCCCAGTTCTGAGAAGTCTGTAAAAACTTAATTATGTCTAGCATGTCAAGCGTCATAATTTTTTGTAGTAAAATTTTAAGAATTTGACCATAATTTATTATGGTTTACTGTTTACATTTGTCATTAACTTACTTAACTAAAGGAACTTTGATGAAAATTCATCTGTTTCCTATCACTGTGTTAGCTGGCCCAAGAAAGACAGCCCCAAGTTTGTCTCTCCTACCTCTCGCTGAGTACTGAGTCAGTAACAGATACCAGTCCTGACTCCTGACAGTGCTTCCCCTTAGCTGCATGGCTTAGAGCTTTACTGAAAGAAAAAAAATAGTTCTCAGAAGGTTGTGAAAAGGAGATGATTTTACCAGGTACTGAAGGCTGTGCTTTATTATTTATGTTGTAGTACATTTTATAAATTATGGTAAATTACCAGGGTTGCTTCACTGGCATCAGTTTGTAGATGTTGGGGCTTTAACCAGTTTACTTGGAACAAAGTTTTGCAGTTTCTTTTCTTTTGGGTTCTCTCTGTGTCTCTGTGTATGTATGCACACACAGAGGGTAATTAATATTCTGTTAGAGATCCCACTTAGTCACTATTTGCAGCTTCTTATCTAATTTTGGTGTGTGCTGAGCTGTCCCTTAATGTCCATGGCAAAAAAAGAAAATTCCCCCTCAAATCCCCGAGTAAAAGCAATGACTGCTTCTCCTCCTCATCAGCAGGCTCAGCTATTTCCTGATTGTGGCAGTAAGAGAGCTGCAGAAATCCCCAGGTCAAAAGTGAAGCCAAGAGCCTTCTCCACCTAAGTGATTAACCCTGCCTCCGAGGCAAGGGTTGCTATCTGTCTAAAAGAGCAGGATGTTTGTAACAAAACAAAAATCCACTATGTTTTCTGAGAGGTACAGCATCTCTACCTCCCCCTTTCACTGATGTGACAATTTTTATCAGGACTACGTAATGGAGATGGCAGTGGCTTGGGAAGGTTGAGACATGAGCCCAAGCTCAAAGGTCAGGTGCTCCTAACCTGTGTTCCTGGGAGTGTCCTGCTTCACCCAAGTTTTCCCTACATCCCTTCAATGCTTTGCCCAGATTCCGTTCCCAGCCCTTGCTTGTGGGAACTCTAAATCCACTGACTGACTTTGGCTGGGTGAGTTTTGCCTCCAGCCATCAGGTGTGACTTGTGCTGATGGAATTGCTACTCCTTTTGCAGGATAACATCACTGAGCAAGCTGATACCACCCCAAGCAGAGACTTTCCATGCTTATCCCTGTTCAAAGCTTGCTTGTAACTAACAAAACAGTGACGCAATAGTCTGCTCGCTGAAAGGCTGCTAAAAAGGGAAGGAAATAGCTCCCTTGCCTGTGCTTTCAGGCAGGGGATAAGATGTGTTTTCTGTGCTGCAGAGTGGAAATGAGTGGTTTGGCTTTTCATGACTCATTGACTTGTCTAATGAACACAGAAGTCAAAGGGGAATCTTTTGGGATCTTGACTGCAATGACTTAGAGTCTGAGTGTGTACAAAGGACACCCAAACACAAGAGACACAGTGAGGGGGACTCCTGTAATTTGGTGACCAAGACCATCACGAGGGATGGGGGAAAGCTGGGTTCCAGTCCCTTACTGCTTTGTGCCACCCCAGTTGCTTTGGAGTGCCCCAGCCTCTGGGCTGAGTAAGTTACTTTCTCTAACAAATCCATCTTGTTTTAGTCAAATGCAAACCTCTCACTTGAGATGTTGTGCACACAAGCCCACAAACATGCAAGGTCCTCTCTACAAGCTACTCCTGTTACTCAGGAGAAATATCCCACTTTGTCTTGTGAAATCACCTTGTTTCCCACACAAAGGGCTTGGCATTCTCCTGCCATTCCACTCAGCCCACAGAGGACAGGAGGAACAATACAGGGGCTGGGAAATAATTTGCTTCTGCTGCTCAGACACTGAGCACAACACTTGTGGAAGTTTACAGTGAGACTGTAGGGAGCAGAAATGTGAGAAGCAGAATGTCTCCTAAACATCCGGGTTTTTTTTAATTTCTACATGAGGAAGTGATAACATGGAAAGGAGAAAAGCTTAGGTCAGTGTGATTTTTTTTTTAATTAGTGTCTAAATACAGACAGTTATGTACCCTTAGTCAGATAGTGGTCAGTGCTGGACTTTCCTGAATCCTTCTGGAATCACAGATTAACAGTACAGCTTTTTAGTTGATTTGCCTTTTAATTTATGTATTATAAATACAATACTATGTATGTACTTCTGTGTAACCTAAACACGTACTTGTATTTCATCTCTGCTTCAAAGCAGTCAGTTCTATATTGCAGCTTTCAAAATTGTGGGTTAAATGAAATGTTTCATTTGATCCAATGCAGTATGAAAAGACATTGACAATATTAATAAAAGGGATCTAGTAATACTAGAAAATGATACATTCATGTTCATTATATTAATGAATGGGAGCAGGAGCTGGAGTTGTACCTGCTGTAGGAAGGCTTCATTTGGTGCTTCAGCTGCACCTCCCTCTCACAGGCTCGGCAGGAAGCATTTTCTGGCTGTGGAAATAAGATGTGGAAGTGGCGGGAGGAAACACATGCTAAGTTTTGAGAAGTTCATGCTGGGAACTTCTGATTAAATTAGAAGTGGTCAGGAGGCATCCCATACGTCATGTGTTCATCTCTGACTCCAGCAGTGCCAGGGGCTGTGCTCCTGCTGGCTGCAGTCCCCAGGCTCTGCACTGCAGCCCGGCATTGCTCAGCCACAAGGCTTCCCAGCCCTGCAGGTGGGGCAGGACACACACACAGCTGGGGAGTTTCTTGGTAGAGAGAAACCCTAGATTTCCAGGAAGAAATCTACCCAGGTTCTCAGGTAGAGCTGCCTGCCCGGGGAAAAAGTGCAAGTGCAAACATCTGAATCTCTAATAAAAACACACCCTTTAGTGTTATAAATGTGATCTGTTTTGCAGAAAGGCTGTTATTTATACACTCACTGATCCACCACTGATTGTTTGATGAGAAAGGCTTTCAGACAGACAATTTGACTTTAGCCAGGACACCTTCCACATCCATAGGCTTGTTGTCATTTTTGAAGAGCTGTAACAAGTTCATGAAAGACTTCCTTCAAAGCTACACTGGCTCTTCCTTATTGGATGTTTATTTGTGTGCTTACTTTAATCGCATCCTTTCTATTTCTACTTTAAGGACACTAAAGGGTAAATCATTTCCTCTCATTTATTCTTGTCCTTACAGCACTAAAACGTATGCATTAAGCGTGAAGTCCTTGGTCCATCACAGAGAGAGTTTTAGAGACAGCACAGGAAAACAGCAGAATCTGCAACTTTCTCTGGGAAAGAAAATAGTCAAATGTGGTAATGTAGCAGAAGGGGGATCTGTTCCTTGACATTCTCATCAGTAAGTGTTGCCTCTCATTTCATATCCTTGGAAAACTCCAAAGTATATTTTTCCTTGATTTTTCTTTGGTTGGTAACTGAATTTTTTCTCTGGCCCTATAATTAGATGAAGCACTAAGTAAATTCATACTTTATTAATGAAACAATTACCATTCATACAAGCTGCAGGTAGGCAAGGCAATAGGTGCTCACCAGTTCTTAATGAACTCTTTTTCTGCACCAACCAATCGACACACATGCAAACACAAAGAAATTCTGGATTCACATAAGTGCTGCTCCAAGAGAAAGGACTTCCATATGCGTGTGTCCAAATTGTACCAAGTCAGGACAGGATTGTCCCCAGTTATAAGAGTGGGAGCTCAATGCTTAGAAATGCCATCTGTCCACCTGAATTCTACCCAGCAAGAGGCAGTCATGCAGCCAGTGCTATCTTTCAGCTGAGGCTGAGGTGCATCATATCTGTGGTCTTTTGGGTGACTTCACACACAAGGGAAGGTATCAAAGCTAGGAAGACATTTTAATCCCCAGGCATACACAGCTGTAGGTTTAGAGGTAAGTGCTGGAAAGTATTACTAATGCCTGAAGAAGGTCAACACTTTCACACCAAGAAATTAAAATATGCCTTCTAAAACCAGGTTTCAGCTGAAGCTGTTCCAGTAAGGAAGACACTTACCTGGCCAAAATAGCCTTTGAGTCCAGTGAGCTGGACCCAGGGAGCAGGGGGTTCCAGACACACTTGTCTGTCACCTTTCAGCATAACTCTGCAAAGAAGACACACAGGTCAGGCCAGGTGGATCCCTCCCACTCTTCCAGTGTTTTGACATTTCTCTTAGCTATGTGACAATTCAATAGCTGGAGGGCATGGTACAGGCTTGTGTTTATTACATTTTTTTTATATTTTCCAGCTAGTAGTTCTGACTGTATGAGGGGAAAACTATTTTCCTGAACATTTTCTACACTTGGGCATTCAAGTTTGGGGTTTATTTTTTATAAGGGAATGATATTAATATGGGTTCTTGCGATGGAATCTTTTTAATGAGCCTGATGAATTTTTTATTTGGTTCTATTCTCTGCCTGGTCTTAGTTCAGCCAATCTTTAATTTGAAAACTACCTGGAATTGATTACCTTGAAAACATTGGGTTTTTTAAATAGAACCTGGCTGAAATTGCCATTTACTAGTGAAGTGAAACTAGATGGCACACAGCGCTGCACAGGGGTATGACTCTACAAGTATTATTTGCTTATGAAACCATAGTGAAAGCATAAAAACCTGAAAGCTCCCTTCTGTATACAGAAATGCATTGGTCCAATTAATTTGAATAGCTGCTGATGTGATTTTAAATGAAGCTTACCTTATCTTTTACTCTGTACCCCGAAGGAGTTTACAATGTACGCTCCACACTCCTTGCCCAGGAAAATGCTCTCTCTGAAATTCTGACCTAGGCAATAACTCTCAGTGTTTCAGACTTTGCAACATGGAGACCAAGCTATTGGGGATTGTTTGAATTCATGTCAGTGGGATCAAGATTGTATCTTGGATTGGTTCTTCGTTGCCTAAATTATTAATTGTGCCCTGAAAGTGTTATGGGAATCTGATTCTCTCCTCTGGTGTCAGTCATAATCAAAACATTAGCACGGAGAGACTTTTAAAATCCTGCCTGGAAATGGCTTGTAACATAGGCAGGGAATCAACTCATTCCTTTGGATAGAAAGCTTAACACATTTTTCTTAGTGTCTGTGAGGCTTTACAATAAGTATATAATTCCACCCAAAGTAAATAAGTACCCAAGGTGTGAAATGCCAAGCCACTTCCTCCTATTGAAAGCAATACTCAACTTTGCACAAGTGCTCACATGATTTCCACATTTTGGCAGTGAGGTCCTCTTTGGCTTAAGCTCACATTCTGAATAGCTTTGAGAGAGATGAACTTTGAATGGGTCCTTGTGCACAGACATTGGAAGCCTTTCTCCTCTGTCTTCACCAGGGCCTTACTCTAGAACACAAATAAATTATGTCTAGGTAGATGTACAATCTCATTGTGTGCTCCTGTGAAGCAAGGAGCTTTCTCTTCTGTCAGCCTCGTTCTTGTAACTCAGACACTCTGACTTGCTGAAGACTTTGGGATACAATTAACTGCCTCTGCACCACAGCAGCAGTTACCTTTTCAGAGCTGTTACCATGCAGAAGCATTTAAAGTTAAGCCTGTATCTCTAGGTGAAAATTCTCAGTTTTCATTGTGAACAGGTTCTACACCTAACTTGTATCACTTGAGCAAAGTAGGCTAACATCACTGACTGTGTCCACATGTTACTAGTTTCTGCCATGATCATCTGCACATACTCTTTATTCTCTTGTGCTAATTGCATAAATTGTGCTTTGAGGAAGCACTGTCCTCAACCTGCCTACCAAGAATAAAAGTAGGAGAAAGTTGGCTTTTGGAAAAGACAAGTATGGACACATTTAGAAAAACAGTCTTAATTCAAACATTTTTCAAAATCCAGGGTTAGGCAAATATTGTGGCGTGGGAATAAACTAATTTCTTGTCAGAAGCATATTTTACCCCCAGAAACTGCTGTAGCATCCAAATAGATGCAAATACCTTCACCTCTGAATATAGAACTTGTGTTCAGTTCTTTGCATTGAGTTTAAATGCCTCATGCAAAAACTTCTTACCCAGTATAATTACAGGAACTTTTCAATCCAATCATATGGACTAGATTTTGCTATGGCTCTAATGAAGTTATTTAGCTAGTGTCATATGAAGGCAAGACATAGCTAGTTTCTATTGTTCTCTCAAAGGATTTTGTCAATATCAGTTTGGCTGAAGGGATTTAGATACTTAATTCTGTACTGAAAAGTTTGTCTAGCCACTGACTAGGGAATTATGAGCTTAAAATGACTGAGGCATTGTCACCTAAGTCACTTAAGCTCTTCTAAAGATGTCATCTCTTCAGAATATGAAAAGAGAAAGTATCTGACAGTAAGAGTTATAGCAACACCGGGTTGAAATAAGCACTTAGGAAGTTATTTGGTTTCCTTTCTAACCTCATGCATGTAGAATAATCATAGGTATGTAAACCAGAAGAGAAACACATGTCATAAGAGAAATCTCTTGAGTATTCATCAGGAGTCCTTTCCTAGAGTGTGTATGGGTTAGTCATTGGCATATTAGATGTTCTTATTTTTGAGGAAAAAAGGTTGCCTGAAGGGAAAAATTGGACCACAGCATCATATGATGAAATATATTGTCCATGCAAATTTCAATATTATATTAAAATTAAGAAAGCAATTGGGTTTTGAAAAGAAGAAGCCTGCCAGAAGGGAGCCCTGGTGTTGTGTGTAGGGGAGGAGGCAGTTTATCCTGGACAGACATAGTGTCTGGCTGCTGCTCACTGAGGAGCAGGACAGGACTTCAGAAATGTTAGCTGAGACTGTTAACCAGTTCATAACTGTTTTAATTGGCAAGTGTCTCAACTTAAAAATGTTTTGCCAGGAGAACCACAATTCCGTGGAGTCCAAGTTCAGTTTTGGAGAGACAGTATTAGCAAAGCAGAAACAACATGGAAGAACAGCCCATGTTTGCCCAAAGTAGTCACCAAGTCAGGAGAGCTTCCTCCTCACCTCTCCCCATTCTTGGGTGGTATTTCTGACATGCTGCCCTCCAAACTAGATTTCTGAAAGAAGCCAGCTTGTAAAAATCACTCTGGAAACAGGAAGGCTTAATGTATAAGACAAGTCTGAACAAAACCTGTCCCCTTGAGAAACCTTGTCTGCTTTACAATGTGAGGAGGAGGTCTAGCAGGCTGTGTGATGCAGGGCTGTGGGACAGGGAGCAAAGTCTGGCTGGAATAGTTGTCTTCTGCACAACAGCTTGCTCAGTGTCAGGAAGTCCCTTCTCATCTTGCACCTAATGCAAACATGAGCTATTTGTGCAGAATGTGAAGTTGACTTCTTATTGAAAAAGACCAAAGAGGAACAAATATCAAAAGATTGGCTCAACATTCCCATTTTCTCAAGGGTCTGTTTCACACATTCCCTGTAAATCACCATGCCACAAAAAGAGGCATGGCTGTGCAATCAGAGCTCTCTTTCTTAGGGTTTCTCCTGCTGATCCTCCTCACTGGAATTAAGGACGATGCTCAGTGACTTGCTTCATGACTTCCAGGACTCTCTGCCTTCAATTTATTTGAGTAATTTAGGTTATTGAGAAGCCTTGCTCATTGCCAGATTCTCAGCTGCCATGAGACAGCCACCACTGCATTGGCCATGGGACTTCTGTGATTAACCATTATTTCTGCATTATTTTTTATCTGTGAATTTTATCACCTGTACCTCTGAAAACACTGATTCTGGCAAAAAAAGAGAAAGAAAGTAGTTCATTTTTGTAATTCCTCCTATTGGAAACCATATGCACTGAACATTGGCAAAAATTTGCTGCTGTAATTAGCTGCCCCAGACATCTCAGACACTCCTTGACCTTTTGGGAACTCATTACATGATACCAAGTGAAAGAAAACACATCCTCTTTTTTGGTTCTGTATTAGGAAACTAATAACACTAAATACTGAAGTGAACACATTTCAAAAAGCCATTTATTAGGTACAAAACAATAAATATTTTCAATAAATAAATAAATATTTACTATTGACTACCTTCTTACGCAAATAAATAAAAATAAATATATAAATAAATAAAGTGCTTTTTTCTAAGCAGAAGATGGTGTTAAACGATACATTTATACCCTCACAACACTAATCCACAGACAATAATATCTTGGAAACGTTGGCACAAAAACTGCTGCCTCAGAATTTGTGTTCTCTAATTTTGCAAGCTCCCCTCTTCCAGTCCAGAGCCCACTATGAGTGGCAGGGACTGAAGTACGGGTGTTGCTCACTGTCTGTGCTTCCCTGGAGAGAAGGAGTCACTGGTCTGTCCTAAACTGTTAGCAAAAAGGAAAGGTGTCATTTAGTGAAATCTCTGCTGAGAGTGCACTGCACAGATCCAGCTGTGTCCTGCAAAAAGGACTCCAGAATCACCCCCATCTCCTTTCATGAGCCATCTTTACTGCTAGCATTTTCCTGGTGTCAGTGGTTTTTCTCCTACATAATGATACCTCTGTAAAAGATTTAAAGTACTGTTGCCCACTAAATACAGGACCAGGGAATCCTTGCTCTCTTGAAGCTGTAAGAAATGTGACTGCAGGAAGCAGGAGGAGGTGAGCTGCCAGAAGCTGGATGAGTGTCTCTCCCATTTTTGCATTCTCAGAAGAGTTAGGACACCTTTATTCTTCATCTTAGGACACAGTCTCAAGTTTGGCATTTGCCCTAGAAAGAAAGAAAACAGAAAATAAGATGATTAGAACTTGTCCATGGAACAGGTATCACTTGCTGGAGTCAGATAAATTCCACCATGAGGGTTTGTGCTTTTGTGTCTAAATTCTGTAAGAGCCACTACTGAACCTAAGGGACATTGGTACCCTGGGGGACCTTTCCAGAAGCACACAGTAGTTGTGAGCTTCCATAGGTTTGTGCTTCAACTTCACACCTCTTGGGCCCCCTTTTTCTCCCACTCACCTAAATGCCCTTAGTTTTGAAAAACTTTGTTGCTTTCTGCCATTGCAAGCAAGAGAAAACCCCGTGGTTAATGCCTGGGTTCCCTGAGCAGTTTCTCAACACACTTGTGTCCTAGGAGAGGCGTAGCTAACACTCACTGGGGGAGTGGCACACTTAGGAGCTGAACCTCATGCTATAATTCAAGTTGAAAGTAATCAGTGTTTGTCCCAGCTAGTGAGCACAAACAGTAGTAACTGCCTGAGGAGACAGAATTTGTGAATCCTTCCTGGCTGATTTAAATACAGGTGGTGGTAATCTGTGCTCGTGGAGAAAAAATGACTCACTTGTCCAGAATTGCCTTAATGATCAGCTTCACCCAGGGAGCAGCTGGGTCCAGGCACACTTCTCTGCCATCTGCCAGGGTAGCTCTGCAACAGAGGGAAGAAGAGGAGAAAAGTTCTACTTAGTAAATTCCGAAGCAATCTCCCCTTTCTTTCAAAGCACCATTCTAGGTGTGCACTTACACATTCTCTTTTACTCAAGGCTGTAACCTGACATCACATTGTAGGGTTTTTAAATGGTTTATGTGATCTCATAGCTGTCCGTTTGAATGCATTGAATCATTAAATCATCCCTCACTTTTTTCAAAATGTCTTCTATTTTTTTTTTTTTCCCCCCCATCTTGCTTTGTGTTTGTGACAGTGTTTAGCTGAAGGGCTAAATCTTCCCATCTTGATTCAGAAATTTTACTGCCTAGTCCATAGGAATTTTCTTACAGGAAGAGTTCTGGAATTGTGGCTGCATTATATAATTTGTAGGCTAATGGCAGTCCTTTCATTGGCTCAAGTGTAAGTGTGATCATATTTTTTACCTAGCTATTAACATTGATCACTTGCTCAGCATGGCTCTGTGTTCTTTGCACACTCTAGTAGAATTCAGAGTTTTAGAAATCAGTTTTCTGTCTGATGCCTGTGGGAAACAGTGCATGGGGTGTTTGAGCATGTTGTTTGTGAGAACAGGCACTGCACTGGGAGCAGCCAAGCCTGATGCTTTGTCACAGCTTTTAGAGAACACTTTTGTCATCCCTAATGTAAAATGTTTCCTTCTTGTTAAGTAAGCAGGAGATTTTGCAGCAACACTTACATGACTTCGACATTCTTGCAGTGAGGCCCACTGGGGGTGAGGTTCACGTTCCGAATGAACTTGGGATGGATGAACCTGGAGTGGGTGCTGAGGCACTGGCACCGCAGCTCCAGTGCTGAGCCTGGCAGGGCCTGCCCTGTGGAGCAAGAAGGGAAAAACAGTAAGGTGGCTTGTTTCACTGTTCTGCAGGAAGCATGATCATTCTTTTCACTTACAGCATTAGAACAGTTGTTGGCTGCAGTTGTCAGACAATACAGTGAGCCCCTCAGCAGCATTTTCACTAGCAATTAGTTAAGAGATGTGTAGGAGGGATTTCTTTACCTTTTGTTGCAACAGCTGTGATCAGGAGAAGAGTCAGGAGAGCAGCCCCAGCCTTGCCCATCATGATGAAAGAGTATCTCTTCCTTCTGTCTCGAGGCTCTGGTTCTAAGGTGAGGTGAGGTCCCAGGGCTGGCAGTGCCAGTTCTCTGGGACCTGCTGTGGTTATATACTGACTGGGCCCCCCACGTGCTCCCCAGCACCACGAGTGGGTCACACCAATGGAAACTCCAAACCTGCAAGATGCTACTGTACAGTGAGTCACAGGTGAGTGGGGAAGCCCCTTTCCCTAGATAACCCTGAAACTGCTTTTCATTAACAGAAATCAGGAACTGTACTGAGCTGTGTGGAATCTAGGGAGTTTTGAAACACTCCATGTCTTGTGACTATTTTCATCTGTACCTTGGTACCTTTGCTGTGCTATTATGTTACTCTTTACAGATTTCGACTTCTGGTAGAAGATATTTGATCTGCAGTTTTCCATCTGTGTGTCTTTCAACTATGATTTTTTTTTTTCCATTTTAAGACAAAGATAAAAGTAGAAGCTTTTACCTGTAGAAATGACAGGTACTAAAACTGGATTTGGATGAGCTCCCTCTGACTTTATATACAATTACACTTCAAAAAATCTTTCTGTGTTGGGACAACTTCTGCAAAATTACTTACAGTACCGTTTGAGACTTAAAATCTAGCATCACCAAAACAATCGACACAAACATAGAATCATAGAATTGCACAGGCTGGAAAAGACCTTCAAGATCATTGAGTCCAGCCTTGTCCAAACTGGCTTTGTTGTACTACAGGGGACATAAGGCACATATTGTTATGATAGAATGACTTGTTTTGCCTGATCAGGTGGAGGGGTTTTTTTAACAGAGAAGATGTTTGTGGCTTTTGTATGTTACTAGTCAGATATAGAGGAAGGGCTTAGGTGTCTTACCTCTATCATATGACATACTGATTACACAATAACAAATCTTGGTGTGGAGCAATGGGAACAACTGGGTAGAGGTCTGGAGCCTGTAGTTTAAACTTGTAGTGTAAGAAGTAGTGAGTGGAAGACTTGGCCTGCAAAAAAACCACAGTCTACAAAGATAAAATTCCTTTTGAGGTTATAGAGAGAAGTCAAAAATTATGAGCTGTAAATATATGATCACATGTTTTATTGAAAACTGTTGTGAGCTGGATGAAAGAGAGGAGCTGCTGTTTCAATTTAGTTACAGGGACCTAGTTTTGGAGACGTTAGGCAAGTGAATTAAAAACTGCTGAATTTCTAATTCATACTGTCTCTGACTGAAGAGGATAATTCCTAAGCCTTAACCAGGAGTGTCAGAAACAGTATCTGGGAGCCTTCAGCAGAATAAACACTTTCTTTGTCATAAGGGTTGTAAATATAGCTATTGAAAAACTCCAATATTCTTGTTATCACAGTGCCTTAACACCTACCAAGTGATAAAATCTCTGGGAAATGATGGGCTTATCAGAAGTATATGACACACAGGAATGCAAACTACCTTGCCTCCAATCTTGATGTCAGGTACAGAAGTCCCTGTCCTAATCACATGGCAAACTGGTACATGCTGGATCATTTCAAATCAATCTCTAGGTGCATCAAATTCACTAATTCCACTAATCAAGGCTTCCACATCAGATATGCTGTGGCATAGCAAAGGGCAGGAGAGAGCTTGAGGTACCAAAGTGAAAAAAATTGGAGTTCCTTAGATCATTTCCTGGGTGTTTTCCTCCAACTTTCTCTGACTTGTTTGTGACCTGGCATTTTACATGTCTCTATGCTCCAGGGAGCACTGGAGGATTCCTGTCCCCTGAGGAACCCCTTACACTGCTTCACCTTCAGCTCCCTCAGTGATTATCCACCAGTATCTTTAGAAATACTGTCTAGTGTCTGGAATTTTAGACTCAAACAAGTAAAAGATCATTCAGAAATAGCTGAGCAGCTGAGTCAGTGAATGTGACAACTCCTGCTGTGCTGGGTTTTTCTTGGGTTTTTCTTGAACTCTCTTGGTTTCAGCAGGAAGGAGTAATCCTGCTTGAGCTTCAGATTTCCTTCAGACAAATTCTTCCTCTTATTTTCCTGTAGTTCTGTGAACCTATGTGCAAAATCCCTGCATACTTTAGATCTGCAAAGGAAGAATGTCTCAGTTTCTTGGTGTCATTGTCAGTCTGAGTCTTCAGTGTCTTTCTGTATTTTGGAGATGAGACAGTCTCTACTGTGAACTTTACCTGAGGCAACTTGACTGACTTGAGAGGGCCAAATGGAACTTACTTCCAGTTACAAATACCATTGGTATGCATCTTTTCCCTTTAACTATTTATTAATAGTTAGAGGGACAACAACCAAAACCCACAACATTTTAAGTCTGCCAGCTGTCAGACTGGATGACTTTCACATGAAAGATCTGGAATACCTAGCAATAGCTGCAAATGGAAATTCAACCCTGAGATAGATGTTGAGTTCCTGTCTTCCTGATCAGCTTCAGCAGTGCCTGGGTCAGCCCTCTGCAAAAGTACTTATTCTCTTCTCTTAGTTAGAAGACATTTCTGAAAGCCTAACTCATTTTGATGACTCCTGGAAACTCATGTACTTGACTGCCTCTCTTCTGGAAGCTGTTTATGCTTTGATTTACCACCACTGACAAGGATGGAAATTGCACTCCATTTCTGTCTAGAAGTGCTGGTTGTGAAGTGTGTTTTCTGCACCCATCCTCCACTGGGCAGGTGTGACAAAGGTCACTGGGCAAGTGCTTTCACAAAGGAGTAGTGTTAGTCATAACATTGCACAAAGTCTTCTTAGAACAAGGACTCATTCAGGGCTCTGCTGTACCACAGTGCTACTTCCTCACAGCACAGGAGATGATGATCCCTGTTCCTGTCTTTTCCGTGCAGCCCGTGGTTCCTGCTGCAGAGAAGCACAGTTGCAAGACCTGTGCTGGTGATTATTTTTTTCCACCTCCACTGCTGATGAAATCTCTGGTATAGAGGCAGGAGAAGGACCCTTGAGTTCTGTCTCAAGAGAAACTGGCACGTGGATCTCCTTGCAGCACAAGCAAATGCTTCAGCAATACACAATTATAAAACATAGTTAAACCTATCATTATCACTTCTTTCTCTCTCTTTTGATTTTCCTGTTAGCTGGCTTAATTCCCTTTGCTCATCTTGCTAGCTGGGGTGGATCCTGGTGCTATCTATGGATGTCACACTTCACCTTTGCAGCTGGACTTCTAAAATTCCTTAATGGCAGTGCTGAGCATTGCTTTAGCAAAGTCCCTGAGTCTTGAGCAGAACATTTACAGTTCACTGAGAACTTTACTCACAGTATTCAGCGGTTTGAAGGAATCCAAAATTGCAGCCATTTCTTTCTGTGCCCTTTGACCCATTCACAATACAATCAAAAGCCATTTACTGATTGGGGTTGATGGAAAATATCTGTTTGTAGTAACTTCATAGGAAATGAAATCATCTCCAGAAAGGGAAGTAGTATTGGAGAAAAAAAAAAAAAAAAAAAAAAAAAAAAAAAAAAAAAAAAAAGAAAGAAAATGAACAGGATGCTGCCTGAAGCAAAATCCCAGTACTCATGGTACTACACATGCAGCAACATTTAAAAAAAAAAATTACCACTGTGGTTTATTTGCAATAGTTGCATTTTTACTTTTTTTAAATAGTAGTAGAATTACTCTTGGACTTTCCAGTATTTCAGTAGGTATCACTATCTGTTGTCTTTCGTATTAGGTAAGTACTTTTTGTCATTAATCATCATAACTGAAAACCAATTACAATATATGTAACAAATGCTCAAACAAATATTTCATTTATTGTGATAAGGCCAAGACTCCCAGGACTGAGCAGAAACAAAAGTTGAGAATAAAGAAAGAACTGGAGCAGACACTTAGGAGGGGTATTTGCCCACACTCTCCCTTATTCCTGTGTAGGTTTCTATCCCCTCAGCTGTGCCAAAACTCGAAGTCTGTTCCCTAGGTGTCCCTCATCTACTTGAGGGAGGAGGATAAAATAATGTCAGTTTTTCCAGAGCTGTTGTATTCTCAAGCCCGCTGTGAGACAAAGAAGAATACTCTGCCCTACATGGGCACTGCAACCTGCCTACTGGTGTAAATCAGGAATAAATGAAAAGCAGTGGAGTCATGCTTTGGGATTAGATCTAAACCTGAAGATTCCAGCCTCAGATTCTTGTGTAGAAATTATCAAGGTATTTTTTTATTTTCAAGGTTTCAGCTGTATGGAGGAAATAATCAGTTTGAACTGGAGATAGAGGGCTTAAATGTATGCTTTCTGCCTGCACCTGAGGAATCAATGGGTGGAGGCAGAAGAATTTGGAGCAGAAAGGAACTGCAGTCTGCATTTTATCCATGAGGGCCCCATTCTCCTGTGGGGAGCTGGCTCCTTGTGGGACTGGTTGGCATTGTGTAGAATTGTGTAAATTAATTAAATACTTAGAATCGTGTAAAATGCAATTTACACATTGTAAATTGTGTACATTTACATCACATGAAAACAATACAGAGTTTTTAGCTCTTTGAACAAATACCTGTGACACTGGAGCTAGGGGCAAATGCTCCTGAGTGAATGCCAGACTGGAGGCCAAACTGGAACAAACACATCCTAAGGAATCAGCTTCTGGTGCAGTCCTGCTGCTGGGACACTGCAGAATCCTTAGCTGACTCCAAGCAGTTAACTCTTACAGGGAATTCCATTTTCTTGGTTTGTTTGCCCTGCTGAGTGCATGGCATGGACTTTTTCATATTAACAATTCATGTTTTTTCTGCTCTGCAGTATGTTGATCTGGAGTATTTGCTGAGGAAGAGATTGGTTTCCCCTATTTAGAGGTACTGTCCTGGTTTGGGTTGGGATAGGATGGTGCTTTCTTCTTAGCAGCTAGAATAGGCTTGTGATTTGGGTTTAGTACGTGGTTTGGTATGAGAAAAACATTGGTAATAGAGTGATTATATACTGGGAGGGAGCACGGCCAGAGCAACAGGTCCCAGTTGGCTATTGGGATACAAGGTGACACTCCGTGGATAGCTGGGACCTGTCTGAGAAGCCCTCTCACTTTCTTCTGGGACTGCAGTTTTGGGATTTTCACTCCTTCAGTATCACTGTCCAGGGACAGGCTGGGCATTCCTCAGCTGAAGGCTGGTGAGCAGTTGAAGAGTTGTATTGGCACAGACCATTAGATGCCAAACCCAAATGTCTTTAATATACATCAAGGAGTTTGTTTTTCCCAGCACTTCTTTCCTGAAGCTCTGCTAGTGCCTTTTTGTTAAATCCAACCTATTGAGGTATCTGGTCCCAGCACAGTTTATAAGCAGAAGGTATGCACTGAGGTAGTCACTGAGCCAAACGTTTAGCCACCCCCAAACCCCAAAGCCCTTCCCCATTCTTCTTAAGTGTAATAACCACTTGGGAACTGGAACAAGTCATTGTTAGCTCCGATTCCTTCTATTCCAGGATATCCTTTATCATTTCCATTTCTGAAGTGGCTCACAGTATTTCATAAGGTTCATGCTGTCAATGACATGTATTTTTCAGAAACTATTTCCATTGCTTATGCAAAACCTCCATGATTTCTGTGGTTTTGGAGGACAAACACTCCTTATGTAGTAAGATGTCCTTCTGAAGAGTTTCTCATAGACTGTCAATGAGTAAATGAGAAACAGAGGAGAGCTAGGGCCCCTTCTTCCTGGTGAAACTTGATGTTTGCATCTGCTGCTTTTTTGGCTTCTTAAAGTTTATAGGTTCTCTCCCGAAAAGATAGTTCTCATGTAATATGTTTTTACTGTTCTATTTGAGGCATTTGTCCAGTTTCTGTTCCACCAATCCCAGGAAGGACTAGCCAGTCTCAACTTGAGATACTTTGAGACATTTTTTTCTCCTTCATGCTTACTGTGTCCTCCCTAGGAACCTTAGAGTTGGTCCACAGAAGCACAGAAAGCCTAGCAACCTGAGGCAGTTGGAACATAGATGATTTTCAGACAGTAGTACCATAAAGAATAATTACGAAGTGCCATATGCAATATTCAAAGCATTCAGCTGTCCAGCCTGAGTAAGTCTCGAGTAGTCTACAAGTGTATTAACCTGGAGCCATCTTTGGTGAAAGCCCTAAGTTCCACAGGTGGAAATGCAATGCTCCTGTAACCACACTGCATCTCTCAGCTCTGAGTCTGGATTTTTTTACAGGCTTTTCTCTGTGAAATTAAAGTCACTTTGGAAAGTATTGCAGGTAATAAAATTGTCCATTTTGTGTGCCAGCAGCAATGACAGGGACTCAAGTGTGTTCTCCTATACAAGTGTTGGTTAGTTGTAAAACACTCTGCAACTAAGACTTCATAAGAATTTGGCTTGTGTGTTACCAAGGGAAATCTAATTACTGTCCATCAGGGAATGGTTACTAAACCAGAGCTCCAATACAATTTCCTACAACTAATGTAAAATGAGCAGGATGTGTACTTTTGACTTGAACATCGCTCTGTTCACCTTTCACATGGATTTTTGAAGTATGCTATAGAAGTTTGGAAAGGAAAGATCTACAAAATGCACGTGAACTCTTTGCCTTTGTTATTATAATGCTTAAGTAATAAGGCTTGAATTTCAAGGTATAGAATTGGACAGGAAGGGAGAGAAAGAGTTCTGGAGTATATTTGTGCAGTCCCACTGAAATTTTTAGTCTTTTATGCCCAGTTTCAAGATAGAGTTCAATCTATGATTGGCCTTTGAAGCACTGTCTAACAAAATATACATTCAGAATGAAAAAGCTGATGTGTCATTTGTTGCTTTGGCATCATCACTCCCACCATGACAAAGCTTTCTATCACAGCAGAACTTTTCATCATGCGCTTTTTCCAGTTGAATTTGGAGATAAGATTTAAAGAAGCTAGTAATTAAAAATTGTGTGTCATGTCTTAAACACCCCATGTAGCATTCTGAAAGGAATGCTTGTAATACTGTATAAGCCTGTGTATATCCTTCTCTTTTCACAACCCAGTCTGAAAGGAAATGCCAAACACTCTGGTAATCACCAAGATAAATGCCAGATGTAAAGCATATGTCTGTAGCAGAAGGCAGAAGAACAAAGAAGTCTGGTTGTTTGAGGGGTTTTTTGGATTATTTATGTGATTTATTGACAAGAAAAAGTGTAAAACAAATGGCACACGTTCAGACAGTGATTAAACAGCTTCCTTCTGAAGATACTAAGAATTATATTTTAGTGTTTTGGCAGAACATCAAGGCAAGTTTTGTTGCACCATGTTGAGTTCCTTGGAGTCCTCATTCATTGGCCTCTCTTTATTTCCTTTCTGAACCAAAATTATTTTCCAACACTCAACAGGTTTTGTGCTGTCTTACTATGTTTTTAATAAATTAATCCAGAAATTAATAGTGTTTCTCATTACTGTGCAGTGAAATCAGTTTCAGTGGCAAACTTTTGGGACTTATTTTGAGATTTGGGAATAGAAATGGGCTGAGATTGTTATTTCAGGCATGTTTTTCTTTTCACTCCAGTGGTGGTCATTTTAGGATGAGTCTTCCTTATTTATCTGAGGGGGAGCCCATCTTACACCCTGGCTTTGTGACAGTGTGTTTGAGTTACTGTGACTCCTTACTAGAGGTTCAGAAAAAGAAATACTCTGAAGTAAACATCATGGAAAAAAGGTAGTTTAAGCACCTTGAGAATTTAGTGATTAGTATTTTTACTTTATTAAAGAATATATACACTTTAAAAACTGAGATCAGAGGATTGCCATGGCTTGTATCATTAAATAAAGTATTGGCACAGTTCTTTGACAAAACAAGTACAGACCTCAGACAATGTAAGTCAAACAGGGTTTCTTTTTGCAAAAGTAGCACTTCTCAGTTACCAAACGTACTTTAGAGTATGCACCTAGAAGACCTTTGAAAGAAACATTACCTTCATGCTGTGTATTTGGTGTGAAAAGATGCAAGTTATGCATATGAGGTTTTCTTAAATACTTCAGGTGTTTAGACCTTTTAAAATGAAAACAGAGTCT
Organism: Phaethornis superciliosus; assembly: GCA_023637945.1. NCBI lineage: Eukaryota > Metazoa > Chordata > Aves > Apodiformes > Trochilidae > Phaethornis > Phaethornis superciliosus. The sequence goes on from JAJQWJ010000005.1 coordinate 1,131,703, forward strand.
GTAATTCAGAACAATAAAGGCTTGCTTCCTTCCTTTCTGAAATAAATCTACCTGGTGATACTCTGTCGAGGCTTCAAGCAATGTATTTCACCCTCATTGCATTTCCTAAGCAAATAAACTAACAGAAAAATGTAGTTAAGTTGGATTATGGTTTTCCTCCACACCTTAGAGACTGGAAATTCAACTACAGATGACACACTGATTTTCAATGCAAACTGGTTTGTTTTTGCAGTAATTTCCAGTCACAGACAGTAGCTGAAAGCTGCCCTTCCTGCCAGAGGCTGCCACAGGTAGGCTGCCACAGGCTGCCAACTGCTCAGGTAGGATTTGCATGATTTGTTTCTCTTCTGTGTCACTTGACCTCATGCATTGTTGGGGATTGCAAGGGTCTTATTCACCCCACTGGAGTCACTGCGGGGGTTTCCCTATCACACTTTTCACTTGTGTAATCTGAGATTTTTTTCCCCATCTCACATGCCTAACAAGATCCCTTAACAGTGCCAGCTTTTTCTCCTGCTTTGTGATTCAGGACAAGCTTCAAGCATCTCGGTGCCAAAGACTTAAGTCCCACCGCTGCTGCCACGTCTACATCAAATTTGTTTTACATGTGCATAGTTCACCAGTCTTTTGCAGGATTTAGTCTAAATGTGTTCATATGAGAAGTGAGAGGTGTTACACAGAGGAATGTTGTTACTATTAACAGCCACTATTTATTCTAGGGGAATTGCTTTTACTCTTTTAGGAAAAAAAAAATCCTCAGTGAAGTTGTCTTCCCCCACATTTTGTGCTGAGATTTATTTTTGAACAAGATAGAATAATACACTGGCAGGACACATTGATAGCGCCAGAAATGTCAGCTTGAGAAATGCAGAGGAAAATAAACCTAAAATAAAAAGCTTGCCTCTCCTGCAGATATTGAACTGCATGTTTAAAAGCTTTCCAATGTGTTTTGAGGTTCTGTCCTACTACAGTGTCCAGTCATGGGCTTAAGTTGTGATCTTGAGCATTGCTTTGAACAGGAATAGAATAAACTGGTGCCCACATAATTTTTGTCACTGGTGACGAATAGGTACTTTTATTTTATGAGAAACAGAATAATTTATTATACTACATTGAGAGTAACATGAAGCAACAAAATACTGCACGCACACACAAACCACCCAGGAAATAGCAAGCTGTTGACTGGCTACTGAACCTTCTCTTTTGAACACAAGTCCTGCATTGTGGGGTAAAGTCTGCTTTGCAGATTGTGCTTGGAGGGTTTTGCTGTGTTGCTTTGGGGCACATCAGCCTGGTCCTGGAAACTGTCAGGTTATATGTAGGGGTTGTTCCTGGTAAGAAGCTTATATTAATAAAGACACATGCCATTCAGCAGCCTGACTGAAAACAGTCTGTAATAGAGTGAGGGTCTCAGGCCAGGAGAAGTCCTCCCAGCAGAAACCTCTGAGGGATATTAGCCCCAGCATCACTCCATCTTTCATGTGAGGACTTTATTTGCTGTCCATTTAGTGAGAAGAGCAGCCGGGATGCAAAATAACCTCTGTGCCTCCTGCAGGTGCCCCAGGGGTGGCATGTCTGCTGAGAGCTGCAGCACAGCTATCTCAGTCCTCTAAGGTGCTGACAGATCCAGGTAAGAGCTCAGCCCTATTTAGGTGATCACAGTGTTTGGTGGGAGAGAATGTTTTTTCTCTTTGCAGTCTAGAAACTCAATGATTTCAAAGCTAAAAGAAAGGATGTTTTTCTGTTCACAGCAATGGCAGAAGCAGCTTCTTGCACTCAAGACAGAATGAGCTAGGCTAGCCAAATCCATTTCTTGCTTTATCCACGACTTCACGATTTGGGTCCAGGTTTTTTCCTTTAATAATAATTGGCTTTGCTAGGAATACTGGGATTTCTCTTTGCAAGTGCTTCACTAATAACTTCAAGCAATCTGGAGACTGTAGTACCATTTCAGCTTCTTTGTCCAGGACCAGTTATCTTTTCTGTCACTAAACCACTGTAGAGCTTATAAACAAAACTGGACCTCTCATGCCCTTTTTCTGCACTTATTCTGGGCAGATCTACAAGTACTCCTGAGGGCAGGCTCAGGTTTTGTTCCCCATCTGCTCCCGATGGGCACCCCTTTAGCAGGGAAATGTTAAGTGTGGTTACTCAGGCACAGCCAGCTGGCTACTGGTGTACTGCAGAGTCTCTGAAAGAGAGATGTAGCTTAACCCATCCCTTCTCTTCCTCTTTTCTGCCCCAGGACACCACAGGAAAACGCAGCACAATCAAATGTCATTAGGAAGCCAAGGCATCTTTCAGGCAGGAGGTGTATGGAAGATGAGAAGGCAGCAGCAGCTATGCATGAAACCGGCTTCTCCCAGGAACCCACTCTGACGTCCGTCCCCTGCCGTCTCTTCTGTTAAATAAAACCAGGGGCAGCAATTCCCGGACCTGATGTTGCAGTGACTGCAGCACTTCTGCAACAAGAGGAAGGTGGGTATTCCCTCCTGGAGACACCGTGAGCCTCCCCGTGGGTCCAGGCAGGTCCACAGTTCCACCTGCAGGCCAAGTCTGAGCACAGCCTTCAGCAGCCTCTGAGCACAGCGTTCAGAGCTTGCGTTTCATGGTATTCAGAGGCAATTCAACACCAAGTCTGAAACATTTACATCGAACTTTTCAGTGCAACACCATTCCTGCAGCTGATGTGCCAGGGAAGGCTTGGAATAACGTGTCGTTCTGTGGACAGATTGGGTGGAAAATAGAGCTAAACAAATCAGAAGAGGCCAGCATAGATAAGCTAAGTGATAGCTGGCAAACATAATTTTTGCAGTCAAAAGAGATTTAGCCAAAATCCAAGATCCATTTTGGTTTTGTTTCAGCTGGTAAATGAAGTATAAAATTATACATTTTGCAAAACAAATTTAAAGTTAGGAAATGTTAGTTTCAAGCATCAGTGTTTGAAAAGGTGCTGCATTAATTTAAAAAATTACTCCTGAAAATATTTAACAGTGTATGATTTAAATTATTTTCACTCCACAGAGGCCCTGCCAGCATGTAAGATTGACATGTTGCAATGACATGTGCACTTGGGCCATAGGTCTAAGTTCCTCCATACAAACAACATCAACCATGAGGACTTGAGCATCTCAGCTCAGCCCGTTTTAACTACTTTGGCCATTGTCTTTGCTGTTTGTAGTGAAATAAGAAAAAGAAACAGAGCCAGTGGCAGTGAAGGTGTTTGCATGGGTGTGCCTCAGGTGCAGTGCCCGGGAGAGGAGCAGCCGTGGCTCCCTTGGGTGCAGATGTTGGTGCAGGAGCCAGCAGGGGCCAGTGCAGGCTCACATGTGGGGTTGCAGCCTGCCAGCAGCCTCCATACCCAGCTACTGCCTTGCAGAGATTGGGCCCCTCAGCACACCCCTCAGGTACCTCACCTGCAGGAATCTCCTCTGGTACCTTAACAAAGCACGCTGAGCAGAACCAGAGAGTGCAACCACATTGAAGGCCATGGCAATGAAACAGAACCAAGGTAACACCAAGGGATCAGTGCCCAAATCACAACCAGGTCACCCAGTGATTGCCCATCACACCTTACAGGAGAGCAACCCCACTCTAGAGATGAGGAGCTGTAGAGTCCAGGCATGTGTTTGCCACAGAGACACAGACCAACAACTCTCCAGTACAACCCAAAAACCAAGCAAGTCCTCCAGGAGGAGCTTAAGCAGTGTCATGGGCCCATGGGCAGGGGTCAGGGGGTGGGAGGTTTCAGGTGAGGAAAATAAGGTCTACTAAGGTTAGTTAGTGCACTCAGAGCACAGACACTGAAAAAGATCTTGCTTTTCATTTTGCATCATGGAGATGAGCTTGTGTCATTGCTGTAAGAAGTCTGTTACACTGGGAAACAACACATCCTGCACCTAGCAGGGCCATGCTCATTGGTGGGGGAAAAGGAAGCTGAGGGATCCAGCCTCAGAGAAATGTCACCTTTGATGCAATTTCAGGTAAGAGAAGCAGATATCTGTGAACTGCAGAGACAAAGGTCTGTCCCTCTTTGAAAATCATTGTCATATTAGTGTAAACCTGTGATGTTACATGTCAAGAGAGTGAAGCCAGGCTTGAACATTCACATCAGTCTTGAAAAAATGGTTGTTGGCCTTTGAGTCATCAATTTCAGGGTGTTTCACTAGCTATTCCTTAAGTTTTCACACACATGTCTGAAATTCTGTAATTTGTTGCCTTAAATGAAGGTTGAAAATTCAGTGCCACCTCTAGCAGTGCTCCTGAGCTGCCTACTGCAGAAGCACATGGAATCCAGAGGGAATCTGTGCTCTAGAAGAGAAGTCAGGTCTCTGGCTATGTGCCTCCAGTAGCAGCTGGACATCTACTGCTCAGACACTGTTCCTGTTCCTGCAATAACTTTTGCATAAAATTTCATGCCTGAATTCGTTTCTGTTCCCACACCTGTTAGAACCTGTGCTCCCTGCACAGATCTGGGGAGTGTACAATCCAACTTACAGTCCCATAGGCACTCCTGTTTCTCTACAGTGTTATAGCTGCTTGACCACCCTCTTGTTACAGTCTGCCTTGGTCATGCAGTTTCCCAAAGTTTCCTGGGATGAGGATTGCCTCCTGCCAGCAAGCCACATTTCCCCTCTGCAGCATGCATTGAGAGGTGGGACAACACCATCCCAGAGGCTGAATTTGCATTTCCAGTGGGCAGCTTGCTCAGATTCTTCACTTGTAAGGACATGTGCACTGGCTGGAAGCAAAGTATCACCTGCAGGGCTGAGAATGACAGTTTCAGGTGGATCAAATTCCAAACTGGAAGACACACCCTCCAAACAACTGCACAGGGAAGAATCTTCCCAGAATTCCAGCATCTCCTAAACATCTATTGACTTGTTTTTGTTGCCTTACACAGGAACTGGCAGAGCTTATAGGCCAAATCAGATAGTGATTTTACATTCCACTGTCTTTCATCCAGCTTTGGTTTTCCAAAGAGCTTCTACACCAGAAGGACATTAAATGAAGTGCATGTTAGCCAAGCACCGAGAGAAGATTTATCCCTTCAGAGCTAGAGGCACTATTGTTTCATCCAGCACCACTGAAATGCCACTGCCTCTGCCATTGAGCTGGCACACAACTGCCACCCAACACATGCAGCACTCACTCTGCTGGGACCCTGCTCAGAAGAGTTTGGGACTTGGGTATCTTAATCAGAAGAAAAACATGATCTGTACAATCAGATACTCAGGAGAAGAATCTGAATATGACACAGTAAGTATATAAATATCTTTACTCTTGGTGAAATATGCTAGACAGCTGAATGCCCCAAGGGGTTAGTTGGTGTTGTAATGGAAATGCGTTATCAGGAGGGCAGGAGTAATCCAGAGCAGGCAGTTGCAGTGTCTTGTGGGGTGCTTTCCAGCAAGAGGATAGAGCAGAGCTGAGGAGTGTCTCACTAGCAGAGGGTGAACTTTCTTAGAGAGAACTGAGAAGTCACAGGGGTCTCTTCAAACTGCCAAACCCAAGGCAGAACCTCAGTGAGTTGTACTAGTCTGGTTTTGCTTCTCATTCTCTCCTTTGCAGTGCTCTCTGTGCTGGTGAGAGATTTTTGAGAGAAAATTAATAAATGCATGTTATGGGTGCTTACAGATCAGCTGCTATCTGCCTAGATATCTAATGCAGCACAAAAATTAAAAAGTCAGTTCTCTCTCTGCCTAAGTTTTATGATGCACTTCAGGGACATTACTTGCTTACGCACTCAATATTCAGCACAGAAAAGTTTTTAAGTCTCAGATATCTCTGTATTTCTGGTATCTTCCCCAGCAGTCTGATGTATCACTGCTTAGCAGCAGACAATGAAGAGCTGTGTGCCATGCAGAGCCTGAGGGACACAATGTGAGGAATGTCTGTGCTGCAGAGCCACCCCCCAGAGCAGTGGGGGCTGCTCAAGCATGGGGCAGGCAGCAATCACCATGCATTCCCCCTGCCCACTACCTTCTGATTCCTCACTTCATCATCACAGAACAAAGCAAAAGCACTCTTTCTCACGCTACTCCTTTTCAACCTGAATGCTTGTCTTGCACAAAGTTTAACATTTCAGGATCTGGAACTGAGTAAATTTTCAGATGATGAAAAGCTGAGGGAAAAGATGTAGTATCTTTGCCAGGCTAACTGGCAACAGTTAGGGCTGGAGAATACTGACAGCACGTCAGATCCCCTTGAATTCAGTAAGACACAACCACTTTCCACAGGACTGAGGAGAGTGCAGCAGACCATGTCCTAGAGATAGTTGATCATTTCATTACACAGTACTGCGTAATGTAGTAAAGTAAAAAAACTTATGTCTGATTTTCATTGTTTGAAATTCAACTTGGACTGATTCCTGGTAGACTTTTTTGTGTAAGGTTCATGTATTTATAATGTGACTCTAGGACTGAGCTTCACTGGAGCCAAGACACTGCCCATTTCTTCAGGGAATTCATGAAGAAAATACAGACTTACATCTGTATACTCGTGATGCAAAATGTATTCGAGTTAGAGTTATTGCTGAAGGTTGCTTTATGATTTAGGCCATCTTAGGATGAGGAGAATGGGGCAGATTTGGGCACAGTAATTGTCCCCTCTCAAACAGTCATGCAACACTTTGCAAATCAAACCTTGTGATTGGTAGACTTCTGAAGGGAAGAGTAAAAGTAACAGAGAAAATAAGAAAATAACTGGCTGGGTTGGAAGGGCAGTTCCAGCTGCAGCAGGTGGTACATCTCCACAGCACCAATAGTAACAGCTCCAAATCAGAATTAAGATCTGAAACTTCCTCAAAATGAGTTTAGATCAGGATGAGTGTTAGATTGTGGAGAGTACTGAACTGATATTTAACAGGAATAAAAAAAAAGGGGGGGGACAGGCCATGTGATAGCTCAGCTGCTTTAAGAAAGGGTCAATTAAAGAAAAACCATCAGCACACTGAAAATGGGCGTCAGGTGCTGCAGCCACATGACCCTCAACTGACCATTTCATAGCAGTGACCTGAGCATAAAAGGATCCTGGGTTACAAACAGGAGGTTTTAGGGCGTGGGAGTGTGAAAGCTCTTAACTGTGTCTCGAAAGATAAGCAGTCTAGTGGTTTTTTTGTCTTGAAAAGAGAAGAGCACAGTGAACTGTAGAAAGAAATCCAAGGAAGTAGTATTTTATGGAAAACTGTGCATTTGAGGAAAATCTCAGTGTGGAAGAGTTAGGCCTTCCAAGTACCGGGTAAGTTGGCTGGGTGTGGTGAAGCTGACTTCACTCCTGGCTGAACTCTCTGGCAGTAAGAAGCTGTATAATTGCTGCTCTCTTGGACAGGGCAGTTCCCTTTAGTTCTGCCCATTGTAATATTTTGTAGCTCCAGGCATTAAAAATCATTATGTAGCTTTATAAAGCTCTGTAATATCAAATGAATGCCTTAATGGTTGTATATAGTCAATACCAAGCCATGGGGTGTGACTAATGGTGCTTCAGATGCTTAGGTAAGATCTGCTGCTCTAACAGTGGCTCACAAGGACAAAGACAGCAATATCTGCAAGCTGCTTTTCATGCAGGCAAAGGTCAATATGTGGGAAGTTCAAGCCCTTTAAATTATGTCAAAAATTGGAGCCTTTAGCACACATGGTGCTGCAAACATCAGCTCTGCTTGTTTTCTGTTCCTTAAAAACTTGTGGGCCCCAAATTTACAAAATGGTGTCTGTGAAGGTCTGTGGCCCATGCTAGATAATGAGGCATTGTAGTGGGTGGGTGTGTTGCACAGTTATTTGAGCTCATCATCTGTTTCCTAGTTTCTGTTTTCTGTGCTTATCAGTTATGTCTGCAAAACATGTCCTGGCACACAAGTATTGCTACTGGCACTTGGGTGTGATGACAGAAAATAATCTTGCTACAGATTGGGGGGGTCTCTGCAGGTTAAATGCAGTTTTTAAAATTCCTTGATGTGTTGCCATTAGAAGCACAGTCCTCTTGGTAATATTTATAATACAAAGGAAAGATCTGAACACTTGTTTTATGTCTTTTTCAAATCTGTCAGTCAAGGCTCTACCTTTGCATTGTGGTAACTGGCTCAGGAAGTCCAAGAATTTTTCATGTTTGGAGTTAATGATCTGAAGTTTCCCAGAGACAGCTGTCTGCACACAATATTAGGGATTTTCCTTTTCACTATAAAGCAGGGAAATCTGTTGTGAGCTCATGTATATCCAGCTGTGTTCATCAAAACACTTCATCTGAAGTCCAGCATCCATTTATGCTCTTGCCATGGCCTGCCTGCTTGTTATGGTTGTGTAATACACAAATAGAAGAGGAATCTCAGCTTTTTCTGCTTGAGATGTTCTTACAGCTTTAGCAGTCTGTTTGTTAATGATTTGAGGCCGAGTTACTAAAGAGCTGAACTCCAACATCCTGTTATTTATTAACTTATTATTTTAATATTAAGCATGCAAGGAACCAAAAATGTTGTATAGCCTTTAAAAACTCAAGGATTGTGACATTCCCTGCCTGTCTGAAACAAATCATCACTGCCCTTTTTTCTAAGGAGTGAAATAGTAAAAACCAAGTTGTGACTTGTTCTTAGATATCCAGGGCATATAAACTATCTTTATAATGAAAGATAAAACCAATAATGCTCCCTGTGCATTGATTATTTGCTAGGAAAGGAACAGAAACATTTTCTTTCTTGGAATTTACAGTAAAATAATTTCTGCTATGTGGCCCTAAAGACCTCTTTTTTTTTTTTTTTTTTTTTTTTTTTTTCCTATTGCTGGTCTGCAGTGACAAGTCTCCACAGAGTACTTGGCAGGTAGGTGGGTACAACTGAAATGAGAAGGAAAACAAGAAACGAATGTGAGCTGTGTTCACCACGCCAGACACAGTATGGATGAAATGAGAACTACAGTCATTTATTACAGTTGGATGCCTTATTGAATTAATTTCTTACTGAGTCATCTTTGTACAAGTTTAAATAATTTAAGCACTGGGTTTTCCAAACTTGCTTGCAAACCTGAAAAAGATATCCCTAGAAAATTAAGGCTTTTCTTTTTTTAAGATTAAATTAAAAGTTGGAAGTCAGTATGAAGCTTGTGTTACACTGAGAGTTTACATCACATTGCTCTATTGCAAGCTAATGGCGTGGTCTTCAGTTCTAAAAATACTGAGAAAGGTCCTGGTACCCAGGGGTTTGTAGTGTTGGTGTCCAGCAGGGTGGCACACTTGTCAGACAGAGACTTGACATTATCTTGACTTAGAGACATGGAGGTGCCGGACTGTGCCTGCTCTCTGTGCTTAGCTCTCTGATCCAAGAGCCTCAGGCAGGGTGCTCAAGTGTTTGCAGCTATGACAGGATAAAAATCAAATCTCTGGCTTTAAGCAAGTTGGAGTTATGTTGGTGAAGTTAAGTGGTATGGAGTTAAGCAATTGCAGAAGAGATGGAGAAAAGAGCAGCATGGTGAAACTGTAGTCCCAGGTACCAAGTACATTGTGTTGTCTGTCTGAGTCTAACTCTTGAGTACACCAGGGGATAATGATATAAATCAAGTACCTGTGGTCTGTTCTCCCTCTCCTCCAGAAAAAAAAATATATAAAAAGCAAAAGTAACTTGATATAAATCACAATGCAATAAACCAGATACGAAGGCAAATTCAGGCTCAGTATTTTTTGTGCTGTTCTCTGTGTGCCCCCTAAACTTCCAGTTTTAGTCTTGATCCTGTGAGTAAATTGCTTGCTGTAAATGGGTGGTCAAACAGTAGGGACTTGGGAAGTATGTGTTGATACAAATATTATTATACAGTTAGCTGCTGAGCAATTAAGCTAAGCAGTGATGCATCTTCTTACACTGGGCTCTTGCCCAGTGAGTAATATTCATCAGGCTGTTCTACAGGTAAGCAAGAAATAGAATATACAGCTGTGTGCCATCAAGTGATCAAGTTGTGCACTCAGAATGTTGGTCATAATGTTATAAATGCATATATTTATACTGAAGCATGATCTGGTTGTATGTGTTGCTATACCACTAAACCCCAAAGACTGGCATGTACCTGGAGAAGGAAAAAATCTCTTTATGGTATAGAGTAGAAGACAGACTAGGTTAAAGCCTAACGGTGCTTTCAGCACGGGATGTTTCAGGGTGCACCCTGTCAGTAATTCATTGCTGCGAGTCAGCAGGGTGCCTCGTTATAAAGTTAGTGATTAAAGCGTTAAGTGGAGCCTCCCGGAGGTGTAACCCTGAGGGAGGGAGGGAGGGAGCGCTCCTGCCAGGCGCTGGGAGCAAGGGGAGCGGGGAGGTGAGGGCTCCCGACATGCACCGAGTTGTGGGGAGTGTCCTGGCTTTCCAGCACTCCCAGTTTGTTAAGCAAAATAGTAATTAAGAGCTGTGTGGGTTCCATGAAGTAGCAGAGGCAGCTGTCAGCCAGCGCAATGCTGTCATGCCTTTTCCCAGGGCTCAATGAAAGGTGTGTGAAACCTCTCCGCTGCTGCTTCTCTGCTCCTACTGACAGGTAAGTGACACCTCCAGCTGGAGCTGGGCTGCTTGCTGCCCGACCTGCAGTGGCAGGAGAAAGCAAGGTCCCTTCCAGTCACCCAGAACTTGAGCCAAATTCCTTTCGGGTAATTAGGGTGCCAGAGGGAAGGAGAAGTGTTCGGTCAAAAATGCTCATCAAAGAAGTTCCTAAATCTCGAGGGGGCTGGGTGTGAGGCAGAGCTGTGATTAAAAGGAGCAGGTGATAATGCTGCTGCTTGGTGTCTACCTGGGTGTAAGCCTTGGATCCCTGTCAGTCAGTCCCCAGTGCGATTTGATCATGGGTGACCTTGTCTGCTCTTTTTGTGGACAAAAGCTGTCTTTCCTAAGCCACCTGAAACAGAAAGTAACTTCTCTTCGTAGTAATTGTGTACTTAGTGCTTGAATACATATGGTGCAAGCCCTGCTCTGTCATGATTCTTTGTGTGAAGGGAGGGAACTTGTGTATATCTCTGCTTCTGTGACTCAAAGTGAAGGAGACATTTTCACTGAAAAATGCCAACTCACTTTTCAATTCAGTAATTGCAGTCCATTCTGAACCTGCCTGAGCAGTGGTTACACTGTTTTTGTTACTGCTCGCTGCTGTAGTAATTTTTTTTTTAGAAGTGTGAAAGTAAATTCAAGACAAATTTTAAAAGCTCCCTGTTTTCAGTGGGGTTTGCAATAAGTACTTTGGTTTTGTTAGACCTTTGCCATGGTATTGAGGACATATAACAGAAAGCAAAGAAACTGACATGAAGGCTCATAACTAGAATGTGTGACTAGGCAAAGACTAGTAAAATTATTTTGCTGCTACTGAATTTCTTATGTATGTGACTACATCCTAAAATAATTTTTATACAGAGAGATAATGGTCAAAAATTTTGCTAAATACCAGGCATTTCTGAGTTTAGACAATGACTTAGATATGTGTGCTATAGTGCCTACAATGCAAAGCTGTACAAAATATTAGATGTATGTGTGTTGTGGATAGGCGTGTTCATAGGCAGATGAGCCTTGTGGTTCCTATATGAGAAACTGAGAAGGTTGACCCCATCCCATCCTGCTGCTGTTGGAACAGTTTTGGGAAGCACTGGGTAAAAAATCTCTAGGAATCTTTGGGGAAGTTTGGGCTTTTAGTTTTTAACACTGGGAGGAGCTCTGTGTAGCACACTGCTCACTCTACAGTCCCTGTATTAAGATGTGGATGTACCAAAAAGCACAACTGGCTGCTGCACACAAGATGCTGCTTTGCTGCTCCTGCTTGGCTTCGCTCTGGGTGTTGTCTCCCTCCTCTACAGCTGCCTTCTTTCAAACTTTGCCTTCTGTAAAACTGTCATTCCCCCATTGTCCTGTCCCTGTACTGTCCTCTTAAGCAAATAACTTGAAAATCACTATTAATACAATTAACAAAATCATCTATATGCCTGTCCACTAAAAATTTGACTTCTTGGAAATAAATATTTTGGGTATGATGTAAATCTTAGAGATAAGTACAGCTCACTATCTGTGTAAGATTTGTTTTTAGAGCTGTTGATCCTTTCATAGCTTTGGGGTTATTCAGTGCTGATTTTTTTCCCTTTCTCATATTGTATCCGCCCCACTTCTGATTTATTCCTGTCTTTCCCTTCTGTTTCTTTTCCACCTTGCAAAAGTATTTTTGGCCTCAGTCAACCTTCCTCCAAGCATAAAGTTTCTTCTTGCTTAAGTCTCAGGCCAGAATGTTAGTCCAGCCAAGGTCCCACTTTCAAGGTTACCTGTCTGAGAGAGTTCTGTGGTTCTGGTCCAGAACCAGGCACTGTTCAAGACTTCTGCCCAACACTAGCCAAGTGAGCAGATGGCTTGGAATAGATGGCCACAGTCATACTCTTGGAAGAGCTGGGAAATTAGCACTTTTTTTGTTTGAATCATAGGCAACAATGGAAAAACCCACACTTCTGTTCCCTCAGAAGAGTCACTTGGAAGTGATGTGGAAAGCAATAATACTTGGAGGTGATAGAAGATGTGACAGCTTTGTGTATTTATGGAGAGCCAGTGTAAATATTTGTGGTGTCAACCAACTGTTCTGGGGAAGTCACTGCATGTTCTCAACCTGCAGGTTTCAGGGTTAAAAGAAAATAAGGGCTGCAAGATGTGGGCAGCCAAAATGTCCCTATGGGAAGGGTATGTTGGGAAGTGTGTACCTCTGGGGTGAGCTGGTGGTGGGGAAATGTTTTGTACAAACCCCCTCACAACTGTACATTGATCCCATCCCCAACTACTCTTCCTGTTTGTCTCATAATGTTTTACTTGCATCCAGCTAATTTAAGATGTACTTGAGGTTTTTAAGGCAAATAATATCGTTAGAACCATTTGCTGTGCAACAAAATGGGTTGATTATCAGTGATAAGACTTTTTTGTGTGCATGTAAAGATCACTTCTCTCAATCTGTAGAGATCATCTTTTTTTTTTTTTTTTTTTTTTTTTTTTTTTTTTTTTAATATATGAATCATTTTGAGGTCAAATTCTATTGAAAAGAAATGCAACCATGAGCAATGAAGCGGTGCTAGAGCTTGCTGGAGTCGCTGCTCTACATTTAATAGTGATGACTTGGCTATCTGCTCTTCTTAGCATGCTGTTTCCTGGCAGATGGGAAGAAGCTTAAGTGTATATATCCAGTTATTCAGGTGCCAATGTACATAAACTCCTCTGCATCTTTTAAAATTGTTTTGAAATTACACTGGCATAGGCAGTAGAGTCAGTTAGAGGTATTAGTAAATCACATAAAAGCAGATTTCAAGGTGTGGCCAATGGTTACTGAACTCATTTCAGAGGCAAAGAAGCAACATCATTATACTGGTGTGCTGCAATCTCTCCTTTACATACAGACTCATGTCTGTACAGAAGTCCCAGGGCTGCTCTGGCTTTCGGGGGTGGTTTTGCTTTGATGGATGTCACCCAAAGGACAATGGGTATGTGGGATCCTTCCTGCTTTTTTTCAGAGAGCTACTGTTCAAGCATTGTTAGAAACCCCAGCTGCTCACCTCAAGCTCTTTTTGGCACTGCACTCTGGCTTTAGATGTTGTGAAATAACTTCCTATATCTTTTGTAGGTTGAAAGCAACATATTTTTATGCTAAACTTCTCAATTGTTCCCATGCATTTTTTAAAAGTTGTTCTCCTATGACTGTAGAAACTTTATGTAGTTTCTTGCAAAAAAAAGCAGCTTGGTGGTGGAGGGTCACTGCTACAGAAGTGAGGCACTGTTCTAGTTAGAAGTCTACTCTAGATCAAGCTAGACATGATCTTTTCAAGCTTTAATTTCTTATCTAAATTGGTTTTCTGAAGGTTACTTGTCATTATTACTGTAGACAATAAACTACTTTTCAGAGGGCTTTGACCCAGCTGTGTCCCATGCAGCCTGAAGTCAGACTGGAGTTAATCTCCTGGGGGAGAACAGACATCAAGTGCTGTTAGGCATATCTCTCTGTTGCCATGCCCAAGTAAGAGAGAAATAGAAGTGGAATAATAAAGTTCTAGAGCAGTCCTTGGAGGGATGACTGCTTTCTGTGGGATTAACTTTCTTCCACCTGTCTATGTGATGCCACTTCTTGGGCTCAGACTAAGTTGTTCTGTTTTTTTTTCAGTGCAGCATCAGTTGTCAATCTTGAGCCTTACAGTCTATTTACTTCTTCAGTTCAGTTACTTTCCTCAGTCTGCCTTTTCTTCTAGTACCTGAGGGGGAATGGAAGCAGCCAAGACTCTATAATTAAGCTTATTGAAGGATGCATTGCTGGAGTCTCATGGGTCTGGCTTTTTGCCTGCACAAAGTGCTGGAATCACTACACAGTGATCTGTATATTATATTGCTACATCGCTTTAATTATAGCCTTGTTCCCTCTTTAATGTCTCAGCTGCTTTTTCTGTGTGCTGCAGGACTCTGCCCATGATCAAGGCTTCATCTCTTGTCTAGTTTTACGAACCTGGTTAAGAATACTTTGCTGAGTCACTTTTTTGTGACCCCGGGCAACGCTCTATCCATAACTTACAAAGGAATCCTGAACAGTAAATGGCTTATAGTCTCAATCTGCTGTCAAGTGACTGCATAATCCTGGAGTTGTAGAGCAGTCCTAAAACTATTTGAGAAAGTCCTGGTATATATAATATTTAAGATTTAAGGTACTGTATATAGTTGGTAGGAATAGCTTATGGCTTTTTTCACTTGGAGTGGGAATTATTTGGATGTTATAGCTAAATATAAAGTAGTTAAAATGTCATATTGTTAGCCCTGAGCTTGAGTGTGAGCCTGTTCCACTTGACAAACTAAGGCTTTGTTGGTGTGTTTACCATTTACTCTTCCTTAGTAGCATTAGTAGATAAAATTTTTATTAACCTTTTGTTTAGATTCATCTCTTGTGAATAAATGAAGAAAGTGACTATGAAAGCACAGCATCCATCTTCTCTTTTCATCAATGAGGAGAACTTCATAACCAGGTAAAAGCAATCTTTTTTAAAAGATTTAATGGATTTGTTTCTTTCAAGTTACATCATATTTATTCATTAACTGGAAGTCTTGTAGGGAACTAGACTGTAGCAGCAGCAGTCCCCACAGCTTGCTTTTTGTAAAGTGTCTGCTCAAAACAATTGCCCTTTACACAGATTTAAAAGAACAGAGCATTAAACCTTTTGGTCTGTGGATTTTGTTTGTTAGAACAGCATTTTTAGAGGACACTGACATAAAATTCCAAATTAGGGAAGAAGACCTTCCTGTCTTTGAAATGTTTTGAAACTGAATGTGAGTTGCAGTGTTTAATTTGGGCTCTCCTGGTCTGAGGTGTGGGGCTTGGTCTGCTGTCAAGGTGGCTAGGGGGCCTGTGATGATTTCTCATGCTGCAGTAAGTGTTTGCATCTGAATCCCAACACTTCTACCTGGCATGAACAGTGCTATTGACTTCTCCCTTTCTAAGGAAGAGTGTCAGAGCTCTGGGCAAAGCACACAGGCAATAAATGTGTCCCTCCCTTTCTCTTGAACAGTTGTTTCTTTTATACTGATACTGATTTGGAATGTAATGCTTTTGTGCCAGAGGCAATAATCTGGGTGAACTTTCATATATTTGGCACATGAAAGCATTTGTAAGTGTACCAGGGCAACCCATGTCCCTGGTCTTGTATTCCCCCATATATTTGCCTTTTGAAGTGCCGAAAGGTGGATCCTGGCTGAGACCCTTCCGCATTACAGTCAGGGTTTAAAGTACTGTTCAAGCTGCTTTGCCTTGTGAAACAACAAAGAAGGGTTTCAAGAATCACTATCATATTCTGTAAGTACTCCAGCTTGCTTCCAATGCAATTTCCAGACTATCATCCCTCATACACACACTATGAATCTACTCCTCCTTCAGTTTCATCATGCAGATCTTGCTGACCTGGAAAGCCTGCTGGTGGAGCATTGCACCATGGCTGGAGCCAAAGGCTGACCAAAGCACCTGGGATTGTTTGGCTGGCTGAGCTGCCATAAATACCTGTGGATAAATGTGTAGGGCTGGAGGGAGAAGCAGACACAGCAGATTTGTCCTGGGTTAGTGCTTTGAGTGAACACAATCTGGGCTCTGTTGTGGTTTACCACTGGGGTACTTAACCTTGCAGCTCTCCCGTACCCTGCCTTCATTACTGAAGCAAGTGGTGAATCTGCAGTCAGAGTTACCTCTGCTGGGCTTGTCTCTAAGCTGTTCTACCAGCTGCTAGGCTTGGGCTTCCATTGCTGGCTGTCTTTGGCTCTGCTCTGAGGAACACTCCTGCAGCACAGCAGAGCTGCTGATTTTCTGGCATCTTCAGAGGTGCCCATCTGCCTGGTGGTCAGGCCAGGCTTTGGGGCTCTGCAGTGAAGATGGTACACCAGGAGTCATTCTGGTGCATGTATTACTCCTTTCTGGGGCAAAAAAAATTAAAAGACTTTCTTCTCTAATGCCTCTCCTCTACACAAGGACAAACAAGTCAGTGAGAGCTGCTGTTATATCTTTCCCTCAGGGCTGTTCTCCTGGCTAGTGTGGTTCGTCACCCTTGGTTGCACTAATGCAGGGCTGAAACCTGAAAGATTTATTTGTGCAAGTTTCTGTGGGAGTTAATGGGAAGTTGTTCTAGACAAGACAAGAAACTAAGTGAAAATCTTGAGAGCTTGCTTTGAGAAACAGAACCTGCTCCAGAGATGACCATTACCACATCAGTTAATGCTTTTAGCCTATGGTTTTATTTGCCTTTGCAGCCAGCTTGGACTGAGAGTAATAGATGGGCCTCAGCATGACCCAAGTCCTTATGTATTCCTAATTCTTCAGGAAACTGATCTCCCCAACTTTCAGTCTGTAAGAAGCTTGCAGAATAACAGCTGTCAATAAAATGATTGCCAAAGATATTAGGCTGCAAAGTATAAAAAGATTTATGCTTTATGTACCTCACAAGCAGGATCACCAGGTCTATCAGAACAACTGTCAAACTCTTACTTGTGTGTTCTTCTCAGTTTGGTATGGAAGAGGCAAAGTGGATCTGGATTTTGCATTTGTATGTAACAAGATGTGCTTTATCTTTCTTACCTTTAGCCAAAATGATCAAAATTTCACTTGTCACTGATTCATATGTATTAAAACTTTCCCTTTTGGAGGAATGACCTGAGCACAATCCCCCATAGCCCTCAAGAGAGATTTTTCCAATGCAATGCAAGGGAAAGCCTTTACCACCTGTATAACTAGGATCTAAGATGGAAATAAATGTTGAAAATGCTGCCTTGGAGCCCAGATCACTGAGCAGCAGGACATTGCCGCATTCAGTTTGGAAAACTCTTTGGAAACAAAATTGGCGTTTTCATCCCCCCCTGATGCAAGACAGTCTTGATAGTCATCTCAGTTGGTGAGGAAGAATTCACATGCTTCTTGTACTTGTTTCCCATGCTTAAGTAGGTAGAAACTGCTTTCTTGAGTTGTAATCTAAGTTATCATTGCTGTTTAATTGGTGTGGGGAAGAGTGCTTCATTCTTGGTGGTCCTGAAACACCCATCACTTAATTCTGCCTTTTTATTGTCCTCTTTCAACTTCTGTGTATCCTCCTTCAAAAGCAGTAACTGGAAGGTACTCTTCCATACTGATGAAGCCATCAGCCCCCAGCCTGTGTTTGTGCAAGGTGGCATTTCTTGCTTCTTCCCTGTTGCCTAGGGCTGTATGTGTGTCAGGGCTGTGGGCTGTCAGCAGCAGGGCTGTTGTTAGCTCAGGTGGGAGGGGTGTTTGCTCCAGTCCTTGCTGCAGGAGGTGTCTGCACCCACAGGCTGCTCAGGATTTCAAGATCTCAAGTAGCCCAGTCCCTGTGGAAATTTCCCAGTGGGTTTGGAAATCATAGCTAACATCCATCAGGGAAAGCTCTTCCTTTCCAGACAAAGTTGCCAAAGGAAGGAGGAGGAAGCTGTGGTCTAGAAAGTGGGATGTGCTGTAGCCCTCATTTGGTTATTTTGAAATTCTGTCAAATTGGAAACGTTTCCTGAAACCCTCTTTTCCAGCAGTGATGTAAGTTTATCAAGTTTCTTCTGATGGTGGTTCTTTCATATTAAGTTTTAAACATCATTAGCACCAGCGTGGCTGACATTGCTTTCATGCTTCATTCGAAACAGAGTGTGATGATCCTCTCGGTAATTGCATCAGGAGCTGCTGTTTGAAATAGAGTTCAGGTTTCAAATTGTTGCTGCTTCTTGGCAGAGGTTCTCTTCATCCTTTCTCCTCTGAGCAGAGTGCAAAGCTGTTGTGTTTCAGGCAGAAGGAAACAATTGTCTAGGCGCGCTGGAGATATTTTGAAACACGAAGAGTTTCAGGGGAAAAAAAAAAAAAAAAAAAAGCCCAATAGAAACTGTTATATGGTGAAAACAAATTGTAACCCAACTGAAATAATGTGCTATGTGGGTGCATGGGAGTGTCCTTCCTCTTTGCTTCCCCCTCCTGACTAACTGAAGTCCAAAGTACAAGTTATTCTGGGGCAGTATTTTTAACGTCACATCAAACTGCAACTCATAAATTGCCTCTGTTTATCAGATCTTCAGAGAAGCAACTCAGTATCCTGACCAAATTTTACTCCCAGGAAATAATTTATTAATCATTAACAAACATGTACAAAGATGCAGTGATGTAGATACAAGGTGTTTCTCTGACACTTAGCACCTGGGCTTTACAGTGATATGTTTAAAAATATATTTTGTGTGTGTGTGTGATCTTTTTATCTAGAGAGCAGCTCAGTTCTCTTCTGAAGACTTACAACTCCTATTATTCTGATCAAGAAAATCTGCAGCTGTCACATAATCAGGTAAGGCTATATGTAAAAATAACTCAAAGAAGAATGTCTCCTCTGTGGAGAACAGAAGGGTCTGTGGAGCTGAAGGATGGGTCAAAGCATGAATTGTGTCTCATCCCACAGACTCCTGGGTTCCAGAGGTCTGAACTTCCTTCTTCACAATTTGTGTTTGTTTGGTTTGCTGATATCAAAAGGACATTAGAGTAGTTCTGGGCAAAAATGGTCAGAAAATGGGCAGTGCTCACTCCGGTGAGCTCATTCTACAGTGAGTATTATGTCAGCAAGAAAGGGAACTGTGACAGGTTTTGGACTGATGCAGTGCCCTGTGTCAAGGAGGATGATTAACTGCTGCTTCCTCCTTTGCCAGCAGCCATTCTTCTCCTTTACCAACTTGTTAACATCCTGGTTTTGCAAAGGTAGTCATCCAAATAGGGCAAATAGTATTGGACTTGTAATTATAGGCAATAACTGCTGTGTTGGTTGGAAAGCTCCCTGGTCAATGTCAGATGAATGCTGACATGAGATCAGGACAGCTGCAGCTCCAGCTACCTGTCCTGGGAATATCCCAAGTCTGGAGATAACACAGCTTCTCTAGCTGCCCTGTTCCAGGGCTGTGCCAGCCTCAGTAACTTCCTCAAAGGAACTGGAATGTGATGAGAAATCCATGATTATTACATGATTGTTGTTACTTGATTATGCCGTGTTCCTTATTCCTTATTTTTTTTTCCAGCAAGCAGGCAAACCATTTATTGAAGGAATCTTGTCAATATTTTGGGGAGTACGACATCCTATCCGATTGAAAATTCAAGATGAGAAACAGATACCTGCTTTTGTTACCCTGAAGTCAACAGAGAGTGAGGGTTTGTTTTCTAATAAAAGGTAAGGCTTCAACTTCCCTAAGAGGAAGGGAGGCTGGTAATTGAAGGCAGCTCATGTAGGCTGCTTCACTGGGTATGGCTGGTTAGAAATCCCAGGTTCCCCAAAGGGTGTGGTGCTCACTCTCCCAGCAGCACTTTGTAACTGGTGTGGTCTTGCAACAACTTCTCCTGGGCAGAAGGATGCATCTTTGTCTGGATTTCAGCTGAACAGCTGAGGAGGTGGAGGAAGCTGCTCTTTCCTATGCTGACTGGGAAAATTATGTATATAAAAACATAATAAAAAAGAGGAGGTTAAAAACCCTCCAAAAACCAAAACCCCAAAGCCAATCAAAACCCCCCCAAGCATTCATGTACACCTCATAACATTGGTACCCCCTGGAAGACCTCATGTTCTACAGAGTGAAGCAAAAAGCTGGTAGGTTAGTGCTAAGGGATTGTCTATCACAGGTTACCTTCCCAGGTACTTGAGGTGTGCCACCATGGCTTCCCAGGGCAGGAACAGATCTGTTCCCAGCTAGGGAAAGATGCTGGCCTTGTCACTTAAAATCTGGTGTTTAAACCCATTAGGAGCACACACAGATCAGCTGTTCCTGCAGGCTGCTGTCTGGGAGGCTTCGTAGCTGAGTGCATTGTGTTCATCTGACTCCTGACAGATTTTCAGCCTCTTTTAAAACTCATGTCAGTTCTCGGTGTTTTTTCTTTCTGTTTTAAACACTGTTTCCCAAGCCTTTGTCAGTGAATTTTGAAACGTATCTGATGATCTGAAGCTGAGTAAAGAGCAACGTGGAGGCTGAGCTGATGTTTACCTTTGGTGTCTCCCTGATAAATCCTGTGTTTCAGAGATCATTTTCTTAAATCCATTGGTTTAGGATGCATGTGGTGTTTGAATTGTAGATTCAGTTCCACCCTGATAGCAGCTTGTGGAGTGCCAATAGTGTCAAGGACAGTCTTCTTCCTGATAGCTTCTGTTGAAATGAAGGGCTGTGACCTGACAGGAGTGGCCAGCACAGAGCTCCAGTCTGAGCCACATCTGGGTCTCTCTTGTTCATCCTGACCAGCTCCACTCCTGGGGAGCATGTGGCCTGTGGGGTGGGGGCCAGTCTGGCAGTTCAAGTTATGCTTTGCCTTTTATTTCTTAAGAAACTTATGACTGGTGGAGATCTGAGTCTTAAAGTAAATATTAATTCATGATCACAGAGCTGTGAAGCTGCCCTGACATGCTCTAAGGTATGTGGAGCAGCTCAACTGTTTGATCTTAAATGAACTTTTAAAATGCACAGAACACAACTGAGATCATTGTTGGCCATGTTCATTGGAGTTAGTTGAATGTTGTTTTGTGTATTTTTATATAGGGAATGAATCTTTAATATTTTCTTACAAATTTATTTATTCTCAGAGCAGTAACTGCCTAAAGATTTTCTGCTAGAGAGTTTATGCAGTGCCATATGGAAATATTGACATAAAGGAAGCTGCTTTTAAAACAGGCTGGATGGAATTCCCTGCTGTCTAACTTGGCTGGTTTGTGGTCACATAAACTGTCATGTTACACAGACAGGGACAGGCACTGTGTGTCCTGCCACCAATTACACTGAAATGTGTGTGTGTGTGTGCGTGCTCTGTGTGCCTGCCTGGTACCCTGATTAACCCAGAGCATTGCTGTAAAATAGAGAAATGATTACTACAAATTATTTAGGGACACCATGGTCCATGTTCAATGGACTCTAAATAGGACTCTTACATCTGGGAGTCCTGCTCATACCACATTGTGATAACTAGTTTTATTATGGTGCAAACTGAAGTTACTGGCTACAGATACCACAGACAGGGAAGTCTGGTGTTGTGTTCTAGGAAGTGTTGAACAGGGCTGGGAATGTATTGAGTGAAGCCTGGCTACAGGGGAAACCAAAATTACTGAGTTGAGGAGTAATCAAGTGTAAATGTTTGGTATTTCAGGGGAATGACACGCTGGGGAGAGTTTGATGACCTGCATCATATTAGTGGGGAGACATTGAAATCTACTGAAGAAAAGCCAGACCTTGAGACAAGTTAGTGTTGGTGCTCTTATCTTTGTTAAATATTCTCTGTTCTGTAACTGTGTAGGAATAATTGGAGACACTGGGCCTGCCCTACCTGTAAAGGGAATCTTCTGTGTGTTTAACATCTGTTATGTGCTGGTGAAATGGTGAGGGCTGATGGGCTGGTGGAACCATGGCTGTGCAGGTACAGTGCTGGAGGTCTGTGCTTTCACCAGTAAAACCATCCCCGGGAAGTCAACCAACCAGCAAACTGTGGCCACTGCAGGCAGCCTGGGGCTCTACCTAAGGCTCCTCTCCCACACCCACACAAAAAACAACTGAAAAGAATTAAAAATCTGTCCACAAGAAGAAGGTTCTTGCTGTCAGGGAGGGCAGAGCAGCTGTGTGATGTGCTGCTGTGGTTGTTTTGTCCAGGTTTCTCGTGTTATGAAAGGCAGCCCCTGCAGGCCGGCTGTGAGGAGCAGGACTGTGCCACCCTGCCCCGGGCTGGCAGCACCGCTGCCACTGCACCCAGGAGGAGCAAGCTGCCCCCCACAGCCAGGACAGGCCTGGAAACACACCGCTTCTCCATCAACGGCCACTTCTACAACTACGAGGTAGCAATCTTTGGGCTTGCTTTTCATCACCTGAGGTGGGGTAGTGGGACAGATCACAGTGCCTGGTGAGCTTCTGGAGCTCCCTTGCAGCCCCCAGCCAAGAGGGGGCTGGGGCTTCAGCCCTGGGCTTTGCTGCCAGGGGCTGCTTCAGAGGGGGGGTTTCTGTGTGCACAGCCACTGCAGGGGGGTCTTCAGTGGTCCTGAGTGCCAGGTGCTCTCCTGAGGACACTGCCTGCCCTCTGCTGTACAGCAGCTTGCTCTGCACCACAGCTCTGCTGCTTTGTGTCCTTGGGAGGAGTTGAGCAGTCCTGATTCATTCCCTTTCCCTGCTTTTTTGGTTCCTAGACATCAGTTTTTACTCCAGCTTTTGGATCAGAAACCAAAATAAGAATCAACAGCCAGATGAGAACAAAACAAGTAATAGAACAATTGCTTCGGAAGTTTAAGGTAAGTGTGGGGGCTTACAGGAGGCAATGCAGCCAGGTTCCAGGTAACCCTGCTGTGCCACACCTGCACTGCCTGAGGGGCTGGAAATAAGTGGGAGGGGAGAGTCCATGGAGCAGGGCACAGAGAAACCACACGCACCATGTTTAAGGGATGGATTAGTTTTATTTTACAAAAATTTCAGGGCTATTTGGGCTCAGAAACGTTAATTTGGGTGCAATGCTGTGCAGGGAAGTAAGGTCGCTACAGAACTGCTACTCTTTAAACTCGGGCACAGGAGAGGGACTTGCCAGCACCGGGAAGAGCTCTTTGCTTAACGCGTGGGGCCCTGCTTCCCTCTAGTGACGGGCACTGCTGGTGGGGTTTTGCTTCAGAGCACAGCTAATTAATTGTCTTTTAGCCTGAGTGGCTGGGATGTGTGCTCTGCTCGACCCAGGCACAAGGGGAGCTCCAGAAAGCCACGGTTAAAACTAGCGATCAGTGCCATCCTCTCTCAAACAACATTTTTTCATTGGTACCATCTTCCATTAATGTGGTTATACCCAGCCAGAAGCACATTTATCACTGGGAGTGTAAGTTTCTCCCATATCTATATTCTACATAGCTGCTTGGTGTGCAGGTTTGATAATTCTCCATTTAACTTGCCTGGAGCCTTTGCTGTTGCAGAATCCCTTCACCCAGACAGTAACACTTGGTCCTGCCATACTGAAAGGAGGAGTTGGCTTGTAGGAGTGGTAGAATAAAGAATGGAATTACAGAGCAGCTTGTAACATTGTAGAGAATAAGTTGAAAAAGAGGAGTTCAACAGAACTGCAGGCAGTGAACTGCTGGGCAAGTGTATCAGTCAGTCTGAAGGGGCTTTTCTTGTTTGTGTTAACAGATAGAAAACAGCCCACAGGAATTTGCACTTTACATTTTCCATGCATCTGGAGGTAAGTGCAGCCCCTCTGACTGGAGTGACAGGATTCAACCCAGGCAGCTCTCCTTGTGCAGGGCTCAGGGTGGGGGTTTCTGGAGCCCCCATGGTCCTCAGAGAGGAAAACCTGAGTAATTGTGTGCTGGGTGTCTGCAGGGTGCTGCCAGGATGGCTGGTTCAGCTTTTCCTCTCTGTCTTTGAAGGCCTTGTTTAAGGTGCTCTTCTGCTCTCTCCAGCTTCTGCTCCATGCAGCTGTGGGGCATCAGGCTGCTATTATGGGATGTTAGAGCTGGCAGGTTTGGATGGCAGTCCTGGAGCCTAGAGGCCTGGGCAGGCATTTTTCAGTGAAAAATGTTTATCTGTGTGACACAGTTTACTCTGCTACTTCAGGAAGAGGGAAATTTTACCTTTATTAAAAGGAATAAATGAAAAAAATGGGAGAGAACTGATGGGCACATACCTTTAAATGTCAAAATACAAATTTGAGATTATATTTGAAAATTATGGAGTAGTTTTTGTTTCAGGGAGTCATGGTCAAGCTGTGGGCCTGGGATCAGTCTCTTAAATCCTTTACTTGGCTCCCTGAACTGCAGCTCTGTTGTAGTCTCTACCAGTTCCTTTCAAAATGCACAGTACCGTGAGGTGGCCCATCCTCCTGCAGACATGTCCTAGAGGCTGTTGGGTCTCTGATAACTGCACAGCAGACAGATGTAGGATCTACAGATGCAGGATCTTTGTGATGAGAGAAGCCTGCTGGCTGCACGGGGCAGCACCAGGCACTGTCCTGTGCTCCATGCATCATGGCATTCCTTGTAAATCCCAGAAAAGAAGCAGCTGAGGAGTGGAGATGTTCCCTTACTGCACAGGCTCTTGCAGGGGCCCTCGGAGAAGATTGCCAGGTTTTTCCTCATGGACAGGGACGTGGAGGAGATCAGCAGTGATGTACGTATGGCACCAGTTCTGGTACTGCCCAGAGCCTTTCTCAGGGAGCATGCTCCCTCATGGGCATTTCTTGTTCTCTTCTTGATAGGTTGCTCAGTATATTCAATTTCATCTTCCCTTTTTGGAGTCAATTCTGCACAGAATAAATGAAGAAGAGGAACAGGAGATTCAACAGACAATTGCAAGGTAAATAGAAGTAGGGGTCACAGGAGAATGTTTACAGTCAGGGGCTGGCTCAAGAGGTGGATGCATTTGTCATGGTTAGAGCACTGTGCTGTGTCTGAAGGGAAGCCTGGTGGGATTTATGGTCATCCTCCTGTCCTGCACACCCAGGAGAGCTGTTGCTGTTAAAGATACCAGAATAAACACCCCCTACATTCACATGGGGGTTCTCTCTCTCTCTCCATCTCAGGTACCTGAAAGAGAAGAATATGATTTGCCAGCACCTTCACAGCAGAACTGTTAAAAAAACAGAGACTACAGTTTGATGGGCAGGGCCTGCTGCTGCCTGCCCCCGCCCCGCCATGGCTCAGAGCAAACCAGCACAGGGGGCACCCGAGTGCCAAAGCTTCTCCTCCTCATCATGCAGCTTTACTCATCCCCCGGCTCCACAGCTCTGGAGAGGAAGCTGGGAACCACTGAAGAGGATGCACTAGATCCTCCAAAGACAGATGCTCAAGCTAAGGAAAAAAATCCTGTGAAAAGCACAAGGCCTCAAAACCTGCTGATTTACAAACCATTGCTGAAAGTCTAGCATATAGGAAAAATATTGCAATAACCAATGTGTTCATGGTACAGAAAATATGAAAATTAAGTATATGGGTTTCCTTTTACTAGAGAAATGTTGAATTATACTAGGACAAAGCTTTTCAATAGAGAGAAGTGGCAGAAGTTATTTATGTATCTAAGATTGCTCTTGGGCTTTTTACTTACACAAACCAAACCTGTGCAGCAGAGACCTGAAATCTCTCCAATGGGCAGGAGCCTGACTTGCTGAAGCTTTGAGATAGATAGTCAGAAAAAATAGAAATGGAAACCCTCCCACCTCAGCTCTTCACCCTAAGAGGGAGTTTCTCTCTGAAATCCCTCTTGAACTGCAAAGCTGGGACTCGCACTGAATGTGTTGCCTGCTTGTCCTGGGAAGCCTCAGCATTTGATGGTGGTGAAACAAATGATTGTGTCACCTGCTGTGGTTTGTGTTTGAGATGGAAAGGACAAGTCTGGAGAGAGGCTGAGCATCCCAGTCCTCCCCCAGGGGAAGTTCTGGGACAGCCTGGCCCCAGCCAGATGTAGTCACAGCCATTGGGCCCTGTCTGGGTGCTGAATGTTAGTGCTCAGATTGTGAATATGTAAATAAAGTCCAATTTGTGCACAGCTGATTGTCTTCCTGCATGAGCTAGGGTTTTTTACATGGTGTCTGTTGTGCCTCAGCTACCCCTGGCTCATGCAGATTAACACTGAGAGGGAGGGGATCAATGTGCAGAAAATGTTGCCTAGAAATCATGTAGAATAAATCAAATGTGAAACTGCACTGCCTGAAATGTTACTTGAATGGTAATTTGGAAATGAAGATGTGTTAATTGGAGCCATTGTGGCTGAGGCAAGGGCTTTGTTTCCATGTACAGTCTGTTATCCTGCCCAGGGAAACAACTATGGGCAAAGGGATGAGGTGATATTCAGGTGCCTTAGATCCATGAGCAGGGAAATGAGCTCCTCCACACTCATCAGGAGATGGCTGCTGGAGCAAGGAGCTCTGCCACACTGCAGCACCTTCCTCACTTGAACCAGAAAGTAAGTATTTAAGGTTTTTTAATGCAGAATAGGCTGTTTCTCTTGTTCCAATGCTTGAGTAGTTGTATGAGGGTGCAGTATGAAAATAGGGGAATATGAAATATTCACAATTGTTGGGTGTGAGTATAGAAGAAAAATGCACAGACCATGTGGAAAAGAGCAAGTGTTCTCCAACTCTCTCTATCTGTGCACAGTTCCCAGATAGAGCCATTTGGCCACCATCTAATTTTACATACTTGAATCCTTTTTATTTCACTTATCTTGCTGAACAAGATGCTAAGAGGAGCCCAAGGTGGCCACCTGATCATGGGAGTGGTGTGGGAAACCCTCTGGGTGAAAGGCCTGTGAGGGGGGTGTCTGTCCCTCCCACCTTCCCCAGGCAGGACCCCAGAGCTGTGTCCCCCTCCCTGCCACCGAGGGGCTGCCCTCAGCCTGCCATCACTCTTGTGTGGCACAGGAAATTTCCAAGTGCCTGCAGTAAACCAGCCAACCCCAACCTGTTCTGATTTTCTCTTTGGATCACTGACCATTATTACCGTTACTCTCTTTTCAGTGAGATGCTCTTGGGAAAGGAGGCACCAAGATTTGTCCTAATGCTCCAGTGAAGTCCTGACCAGAGGTGAGGAAAATGAAACCATGATCTGTGTTACAAAGCAGAACTTCTCTGTTCTGCTTGCACCCCTGGCATGCACATAATCAGCAGCAAACCACTGGTGATTCTTGGTCAGCTTGTGGAAGGGCTCTGTTACCTCCACAGCCCCCTAATGAGCAGTTCTCCTGTGCTGCAATGCTGAAAATGACAAAATATTAAAGCAAACCAAAACTGAAATGAAAAAATTCAGCTGCTGAATTGTACCCATGCCCTACATTTTATTTGTCCTTGTGGAACATAACTGAATTTTCCTTGGCTATTTCTCTTTTTCAGCAAGGTGATGCTGACATTTAACATGCTGCAAAGGGCTTTGTCACATTTGCTGTCAGCCACAAATCTAGTGAATGGTTCTTCAGCTCATCATTTACATCCTTCATGTCCAGCAGTGTGTTCCGGATGGATTCCAGTGGGATTTGCTTTGGGCAACCTCTTAGTCCGACTCTGGAACCTGCTCTCTGATGGTCCCTTCAGCTGGGGTTGTGTTGCATGAGCCCTTTGTTTGGGCAGTGCTTAATTCAGATATTTTGCACTGCTCCCAGGATCACTACTGCATCCACTGAAGGAATCTGACAACTCAGTATCTTTTCCTCCAAGCCAAAGTATTTTATTTCTTTTTTTTTCCCACTGTTTTTGACATATGATTTTTAACACACCTTCTAAATTCTCCTAATGGAAAAAGAAAGTAAAAACCCAAAAGCTGTTTGTGTCAAACCATCTGAAGTATGGCCTTGACAGCCTCCTGGTGTCTTCTCTAAATGCTTGTCTGTTGACCAGTGCAGGGTGGTTGATGCACAACCCCATCCCTGGACTGGTGCTGGATGGAAGTTCCTTGTGTTGGTTTAAGGTTGACACATCCTTGATTATCTTGAATCAAATGGACAGGAGACAGGTATGAATTCTGCCTACAGGCTTCTTCCCCACCTGAAGAGGACAGACACACGGGTTGAATGTCCAGGGAAGCTGAGCTCTGGGGATGAGCAGCAGGAGGAGGAGCTGGATGGCTCATCCCCAGGTACCTCCTTCACCCTGAGAGTGTCAGAAGGGTAGCTGGTGAGAACCATCAAGACTTTGTTAGATTTTTGAGTAAGAAGCCACAGAATGGTTTTCTCCTGTGACAAATCACAAGTTTCTCTTGATACTTCATGACCATTTAGACAAGATGTGCTCACTGCAAGGTCTGTGGGGCTTGGGTGGCTCAGCAAGTAGCTTCTGATGTGCCAGGCCAGCTCTTTATCCTGACAACATTTTTTCACTTCTTCTTATAAGATCTGGACCCTGAAAAAAAGCAAAATATCTGTGACCCAAGGGGGTCAGGAAGATGATGTGCTTGTGAACAAGTTAAATGAGTGTGGTGGCAGTTTTCCTGTTCCTGGTCAACTCAGGTTACCTGAGAAGAGTTGGTATTTGTCCTAAAAGTACTGAAACAGAGTTCTATTAGGAAAGCCAGGAGAATGGTGCTCTGCAGGTGTGCTGTTTGGCTGTATTCAGAGGTGGAAATTCCTGATTAAGAGACAGTTTGCTGTGTTTTATCATTGAAAGCAAAGCAAGGACAAGACTCGGGAGAAGAGCGAGCAAAGCTTGGGGGTTGTGGGTAGTTTGTTAAAGTTTAGTTAAGGAATACATCAAAGAGAGGGATAAGAGGCAGACAAAAGCAGATTTGATGGAGGGTAAAGGGAAGCCAAAGTAGCTCTGTGGTGTGAAGTTCAGTGAGCTAAAATAACAGAGGGGAGGCAGGAGGAAAGTAGGGGTAAGGAGAATAAACAGAAAAAAAAATGCTCTGACCTAAAATTTGAATAAATACTTCTCCCTATTGCAGAGGAACTTTTCAAGAGAAGTTCTGTTAGCCATGGAAAGACCTTTGCCTGTATCCTTCAACAGTGCCAGTCCCAGCAACTCCCCAGAAGCAGCAGATGTAGCTGAGCTCTGTATCTACAAAATACTACACATAAACCTGGGACTCTCTAGTGACCATTCAACTGACAGACATGCTTGCTTGTGCAGGCAGTAAAGGTTGCCTTTGGAAATGTAACTGCAGGAATTCTGCCTAGCTGGGCTTTGCTTCTGCTGCTTAGTGGAGAAATTTACACTCTTGCACATCCCCTGTGTTTCCATTTTGATCCAAGTGAGAACAGAAATGGTACCTCTGTTGCAAAACACGCCTGGTGGTTTTCTTCCCTGCAGCACTGCTCCCTCATGGCAGTGAAGGCAGCTGTGACCCAGCTCAGCTGCTCCTGGGTGAGCTGGGGCTTGTACTTGATGAGGGTGACCAGCATTCTGCAAGAAAAGCAAAGCACAGTGAGCCCTGGGAAGCTGGAAAGCACTCCTCAAACACCAGTCCTGCCAGGCCACTGCTTTGTTGCTGCCTTCCTACAAGTTTTCCATTCGTGACCACCCAGGTGAGTAATTGCAGCAGGAAGCAATGATGTGCCCCTTTCCCCTGAGAAACAAACCATGGGTTTGGTGGTGTTCCACCATAAATACCCATGGATAAACCAAGCAGAGGGCTAACAGTCAAAGAGGTTTTCTTTCCTTGCAGTGATGGGAAGGGGGGGGGGGTTGGCAGCATGCAAGTTCTCTCTGACCAAGGCAACCAAACACCAGAACTTTCCAGAGGCTGAAGGAGTGTGTGGACTGGGGACAAATGTTTGGGCTGTCCCAATCTGGGAGATGATCCCAAGTGGAGCCATGAAGCTTTGCCTCAGGCAGCAGCTTCCTTGCTCTGCTGGAACCTTTCCTTGCAGAGCCTTCTGCTGTTGCTGGCTTTGGGCACCTGCTGCCTCCAGCCTGGTGTCACCCAGTGCAGCCACCTGTCTCTGAGAGGGACTCTGAACCACAGAATCTGAGAACTTCCTTCTTGTCTAAGGCAGGTTGAACCTGGCTGCAGAAGAAACTGGGACTGAGAGGAGAGGGTGCTGGCTGGTTTCCCATGCCATGTGCAGACCAAGAAGCCAGACAGTGGGCAAGGGGAAGGTGTGTTGCCAGGGTAAGAATAAGTAAGTAAGGGTAATGGAGTCAACAGGCATCTCTTACTCCTGCTTCTTGTGCTGTAACTTTTCCTCTTCAGCTGTACACAAGTCTTCATGGAAAGTGAAGAGGTCAGGAGTCAAGGACAGGGGCACATAAGTCTCATCAATTTCGAGTTTCCCCATGCAGGGCCTCCTGAGAGCATAGGAGCTGCTACAGCAGTGGCAAACTCCTGGGTTTATAGGATCAGTCAGGTGTCTTCTGCAGATTTCTCCAAGCACGAGATCCAGCTTTGCCAAGAGAAGTGGAAAAAAACCTGATTTTACATATTTTTTTAAGTTCCAAAATCCCTGAGTCTCATGCTGCTTTTAGTAAAGTTATAAAAAAATTAACTAAAACTTTAAAACAAACCTGATTTGTAAGGTAGATGACAGTTTATACTTCTGCTGAATGCTGACTTTTCTTGGTGCAAAACTGGCTCAGCTTTTTCATAAAAATAAAAAAAGTATGTTGTGTTAGGGACTGTCCTTGATGAAACCCTGCTCCTGTTTCATCTGCTCTCGGCAGCAGGGCTTCTGCAGTGAGTCTGGCTCCTCCTGAACACAGGGAGGGGGGCTGGAGGAGAGCTGAAACTTTCCAAATACTCTGGCTCATGGGCCTGGAGAATTCTTACAGGAGAGCCCCACAGCACTGAGCCTTTCCACTCAGACACCTGCACACTGCCTCACACCAGCCTGACCTCCTCATCCTCCTGCAGCCGAGTTTGTGTCAGTGAAAGATGCTGAGTTTTGCTCACTGCAGGCATGGAAGTCCACCTGCAGGCCAGCTCGGGGAACATCTTCCTTATCTACCTGTACTCTGAGCTCTTGGACCCAGCAGAATTTATGGCAGAGTTTCAAGAAATAGGTAGGACCAAGATAAGTCAGAAAAGCACTCACATTCTCCTCAGCACAAGGCAGCAGCTTTTCCTGGCCCAGCTGGCAGCATTTGGAACCAACTGCAGTCATCTGCTTGGTGAATTTGATCAGCTCTGCAGATGTCAGCTGAGGCATCTTCTTGGTGAAGCTCACGAGAAGCCTGAAATGAAAATCTCTTTGGGATTGGTGTTTCTGCTCCATCAGGCAGCAGTGAGCAAGCCACTGCCTTCAGGTGTGTAAAGCTCCAGCCAGACCCCAGAGAAACCCCCTTGGTGCAAGGGCAGGGCTGAGCAGGGTGCTCATCTCCTCAGGTAGGAGAGTGTACCATGCTGTGTTGTTCTCTTGTTTTTCTGACCAGCCTCTCACCAGGTTAAACAAAAACAGTGCCAGCTAGCTGTTGGTGGGCCCTCTTGCCAGATGGTACAGATGTTTCCCCTGTCACTCATTCCCCTGGAGAGCAGGGAGCTTGTGTAAGAGCAAAACTGAACTCCAGTGACTTCCTTGCAGACTAGAGGAGGGCAGAAGATAAGCTCAAAGTTCAATTTTTTTGGTTTTTCTTCTTAAAAAAATTGTGCTTATTAACCATCATGGCCAAGAAAACCTTAACCACTGACCCAACAGGCAGCACCAGCCCCACTGGGTTTGTTGGAAACCTCTGGGTCCAGAGGTCTTTCAAAGATCAACCATGCTTGGGAGTGCAAAAAGCCCAATGGATCTCCCCAGAGGAGGGGAGGTGAAGCCTGGCTTTAGGTACAGAAGAAGTTTGGAGGTTTGGTTAAGATTGCTGACATACTTTAAGTTAGGCACGTGCTTGCTAGCATTGCAAATCAGGGCCAGAGTTCCTCCAGGAGGCTTGTGCCTGCACAGTGCATTGGAACACAGTGCATGGGTCAGCTCCTGCCCTGTTGCTCTGAGGACTGCAGGCAGAGTTCTGGTACAAGTGTTAATGTTTACATCTGCTGCAGGAACTGGAGGGAGCAAAGGCTTTAGCAGAAGACACAGCACCTCTCTTTTAGGCAAATTTATGGCTCTTAGCTTACAGCTCATGGCTCAAAATGCAGCTCTAAAGTGAGAACATGTGAGGAAACATGGGTGGGAGGTGGATCATGCTGCCACATCCCTGCTTCCTGACCTGGGTTAAGGAGAGACCTCACAAGATGCCAGACTGCTGTCTTGGAAAAAATAACAAAAATATCCTGGAAGCTATTAAAATATTGGTCCAAATATTCGAGTGGTGTCTTTTGGCCTAGGTTTTTTTGAGACTACTGGCTTTACTCCAGCCCCAGTTGTGCCCAGCTGTACAGGAGCAATGTAAGCAATGTATAAAAGTAATACTCGTTTTGGAAATAGTAATCTCCTTTCTCCTTGTAAATGTCACAGCTTGTCTTCATGACACTTTCAGTTTCATAAATATGTTTCTTCAGTTCTTCCTCCTGAAAAAAATTAAGTTAATTTGAGGAGTCATTGTCTCAGGAGGAAGGCAGAATGCCCCACTGCCTCCTGGCCAGGCCTGGGTATCTCTAGCTACCTCTCACCTGACACATGCTGCGCATTTTTAACTGTCCTCATCCATCTGAAACCTCTGCAAACTGCCTGAATGGGATAAATGTCCACTTTCAGGCCCCTGGGAATACTGAATTTTGTATCACTGGTGGAAGGCTAGGGGTGCCTCCTAACTTTTTATATATCTACAAGATCTATATTTATAGATTTTTTTAGATAATACCCACAAGCTCCTTTCCCATTTGCAGGAGTGTACTTGGCACTGCTGGGGAGTCCAGAAGAGAGCAGGACTCATGGAAATGTTTGCTCCATCCCTTTTCCCCAGCGCCTCTGTCTCCCTGTGTTACATTGCCTCACAAGGGAAGGCTGCAGTGGTTCTAGTGATGCCTTTTCCCCAGGGGAATCAGTCAGGCCTTGCAGTACTTGCTGGGTTTGTTACAGGAGCTCCAGCCCCGGAGCAGTGACCTGCAGCACTCACCCCTCTGCTGCAGCAGTCTCCTGGCAGCCCGGGCTTGCAGCACTCCTTCAGCAGATCCTCATAGCCCTTCCCAATCCTTAACAGCATCTGAGCAGAGAGTTCTGGGTGTCTCCTGGAATATTCGTAGAGAAACCTGCAAGGTGGGGAGTGTCAGGAATTAGAGACCAGTCCAGACAAAGGCCCTCAAGGTAAGGGCAGGGGGTGATTTTGGGATGGTTTTGCTGACACCACAGTGGAACAGGGAGAGCCTCCCAGCATCTCAAGCAGCTCATGGGATCCAGCCCATCATTGCCTGAGCAATTTCTGGGGAGGGAAACAGGCCCAGGTCAGAGCTTTGTGGGATTTGGGCTTTTGCTCTTTTTTCAATCCTGTCTAAATGATGAGAATTCCCAGTAAGTGACTTATTTCTCAGGAGATGCTGAAAAGGTGAGCTCTGCTGTCCCCCTTCTCAGCAGCTGTGCTCAACCTGTGAGCTGCACTCTCCATAAGCTGATGTGATGGGTGTTATTTGGTTATTTGTAGGAACTGCTCTGTCTTTAGGACTTGGTGCTGCTGCCTGTGCTATTCTTGCCCAAGGTCACTACAGGTAGGATGGGGGTTTCACTGCCCAAAGGGACACAGCTGGAGCAGAAATGGACCAGTCCTCTGGCTGGATCAAGACTGGCTTAAACAGATGCTTTTTGAATTCTCACAAAGGAGTGGCTCAAAGCTGTATTTTGGGCCTGAAACCAGAGCTGATAGCACCTGAATTTCATGTGTGTTTCCTCAGTTTTGTCTCTGGAGTAACACCCATGCCCTGTTCCTGCCCCACGCCTTCCAGAGCTGAGTGGTGCTTTGCTAAGCTCAACCTGCACAGCATCCCATGCCCTCCAGCTGACCCAGGAGACAAACCTGAGGCTGATGAGCTGGGCTTTAACATCCACACTGTCATCTGCTGACCCCACTACTCAAACAGCACAGCTGAAGAAGAGCCACATTACCTGGCTAAGTGTGTATCTTTTTCCTGGGCAAAACGCTCACAGATTCCTTTGTCCTTTATAAACTCCCTGACGTGGGGGGACAAGCCTGCAGGTTTGTCATCATTTTCTGCATTCACTATGCATTCACTTCTTTGTAACAGAGGCTTTTCACAGCACTTCTTAATTTTACTTGAAAGGATGTCTTGGTTGGTGCAGACATAGTATAGAATCTCTTCCTGAAGAAGAAGAAAAAAAAAAAGTTATTTTACCAGACTTTGGTGGTTTGGTTTGTTTTTGGGGTTTTTTTGATCAGTGGTTTTAATCTCCCTTTTAGAGACAGAGAAGGTGACTCCCAAAGAGAAGAGGTGGCTGGCTCTCTCGTGGATTTGGTGTGTTGGAGGACAGGCAGATGCTGTCTTCTGCCAAAAATTGTACAGAAAATACACAGCACAGCTGAGAGCTGCAGGGAAGGCTGCTGGAGTGGTGTTGAGGCATTGTAGCCACACTGCTCTTTCTGCCCAGGGAAAGTCAAATGCGAATATCAAGAGTTAAACTCCAGTTTTGGAGAGCAACCAGTACAGCATGGCAGGAAAAAAAAATCTGAAAACAACCACCAAAAAAATGCATCTGATTTCTGCAAACACTGAAATGTTAACTAAGTTTTACCCTGTGATGCATGCAGTCCAGCATATCTCCACGGCAGCAGACCTTGTGCATGTTAGATATATCCACCACAAGTTTGCTAACAGTGACAAAATCAGCTTTAGGGAATTTTTGGCTTATCTGAGCAAGTTTCCTACAAAAAAGAAAAATAGTTTTTGTTTATATTGAGTGTGAGGCTGCGATAAGTATCATTGTTATTTTGTGGAGGGAGTATCCAAAGTGCTCTGGAATGGACTCTCCTTGCTCCCACTGAAGTTAAAAAATAAATGTCCCTTGTAGCCAATAACTGAAATGTGTTTTCTAAGGATCCCAGGTGGATTTCAGTGTGGGATGGTGAAAAGAAATGTGGTAAGGGCTTGAAATTACAGGAGCCACCTTGTGTCCAAAATGTTTGAGAGGGATGTGCTCTATTTTCTCATAATGACTCCAACTTCCATCACAGAGATACCTTCCTTACAATTTTTGGGTTTAGGTTGTGAAAGCTAGTGGCTGTCAGTGAGGACATGATGACTGCTGTCATATACAGATTTGTGCTCCTAATCTCTCTTCCTTGCTGGATGTCACTAGTGACCTGCACACAAAAAGGACACGGCTGCTCTTTGGGGTCACTCTGCAGGTGTGGAGCCATCCTTCAGTTCAGACTAATGATAACAGGGGGAAGACTCACAGGGCCTTCAGGGTCCTTTCTCCAAAATTCTTCAAGATGCCACATGTGTGTTCCTGCCTCAGGCCATCTTCTTTTACTGGCTTCAACACCTTTGATGCCTGGTAGGAAGAAGATGAAGACCATGGAAATGGAAGAAAAGACACCACTTCGTGTAAAAACTGCTAATTTTTACACAGGGACTTTTCAGATAATGGAAGGGGAATGCTGGCCAAGCTGCCACGTGACCCAACTGGTGTGCTTGCTGTGCTGTCAGCAGCCTTCAGTAAGTGTTGTGTGGAAAGCAACCAGAGCCCTTTCAGACTTTCAGGTGAGTGTTCAGGGGAAGAAATCAAGGTGAATTCTAGCATCATGTTCAGAGGTAAAAGAAATGGCTGCTACCTCTGCTTCACTCTTTAGTTTGCTCTTGAAAGGTCCCTGGGGGCACATTAATTAACCAGAAAGCCTGCACTGGCTTACCTGCCTCTGAAAGCATTCCTCCAGGTTGTGAGTGGGGGCTTCAGCACTTCCACAGCAGCTTTTCATCATCTCCTCATACCGGAGAGCAACAGAAAGGATTGTTGGGGCATAGAGGAAAGGATGTCTCCTGGAAACCTCATAGATGAAACTAAAGCAGAAAAAAAGTGTCTTTAGTTTTGGAGTAAGTCCCTACATGCAGGGGGTAGTGTTGTTACTGCAGTATCTGTTATCTGTTAAAATGATATCTACTAAAACTGATTTTTTTTCCTGCCTTAACAAAAAGCTGTACAGTGTGATGTTTATCTTGGAGAATTCTGGTGGCCCTGACATTTTTCTGGAAATTAAAATCTCAAATCCAGTTCTGGCTTGGAGGCAGCAAAATTTCTGCTTGGAAGAAGTTCCACTTGTAAAGGCTAAAGAGAGGCCCTTGGTTTCAGATGAGTCCTTTACAAAGACTACAATAAAACAGGCCAGGTATTGTTTGTGATTCAGACCTATATCCAAAGCAGGAGATGGAAGAACATACTTCACATATTGATAATTACAGCTAGAGGAATTAAGCAAATAATTCACATTAGGGAATAAAAATGAACAAGAGATTACAGAACACCTTAGATTGAAATTGTTTGGTTGATACTGCATTTGCTGTCTCTGAGCTCCTACCTGTCATCTCTAAGAAATAAGTACATGATTTATTTACTTACTATGCTGTCAATGGATGCTGATGCTGTGAATAATTTCTGCAGGCAGCTTCAGCATTTGGCCTTTCAAAAGGTGAGATGAGCCCTCTTGATGAGTTTTTAAGGGAGAGGAAGCAGTCGTTTCGTTCAGGATCCTTTCTAGCACAGCAGTCAGCAAACCTGGGAAGACTTTCCTCCTGGCATATGGTGTCAAGGAAAATCTTGTCCTGTGAAAAATCAGAGAACAGTCAATTTGTGTGAAGATTCCAGTTTAGGCTGAGCAACCTGTGTCTAGGATATTAGAAATGAGCTGGAACACAGACTGATCCTTATGTGTCATCAATCTGTCTGATCCAAAATTGTGCCTGCAGACACCATCAGAAGCCAGGACTGTCAGCTTGTGGAGTGGAGCAGAAGCCTACAAACATCACATCTGCTAGAAAAATCTAATTCTCTTGAATTTTCTTCTACCATCCATAAAAACACAACTTTCTGAATATCTTTTAGAAAGACAGTTCAATGTTTTTAAAAGATGGTCTAAATATGGGTGGTAGGAGGAGGCAGGGCTTTGTCTTCCTCCACTTATTTTGGGAGGCTTTATAGGTGGGAGCCTGGAGAATGAGAGTCAGTAAGGCCAAAGACACCTACACAAGGAAGCCTCTTAATAGCATCTTCATGTCTCTCTGGAAAAAAAACACACCAGGGCTCTGAAATTAAAAATCACTTCTGAAAATATTTGCACATTAGAAGCAGAAATTGCTTACCAAAGGCTTCAGACAGGCTGGGTTGTCCCTGGTGGCAGCAGCACACTTTTTGGCAAGGGCTGTGACATCTTCAGCCATTTGAACTGCTTTACCAAACGTGCCTCCTTGCACGTACTGAGCAAACATGACCATGGCACTGGGAGAAGAACACACAGCATTAAATCTGTCCCTGGCTACCTAAAACCCAACTGTATAACTTCCATGTGAGAGACAGTAGAAGGATCTGTGTCACCCTGGGCAGAGCTGGCATGGGCTGGCAGAAGGGGTGAGTGCTTGGCCCATGGTAAGTGCTGCTTCCCAAATGAGACAAGGATGCTCAGTGGCAGCAGATTTGCAAGGAGAGGCTTTACCTGGACAACTTACATGGCTTTGAAATTCTTCTCCTGCAGCTGGGAGAAACGTTGGACAATGCTGGGTTTTAACTCTGAAAAACAAGATAATTTGAATTTTAAAAAAATGTTTAGTAAATGCTGCCTTGTTGGGCATCAAGTACTATGCAAAAGAATGGAGTAAAAATATGAAATATATTCTTACCTATGTCCCGAGAACTTCTAGGCCGGGCTTTGGCTACAGTGAGGCTCACCAAGAAAAGAACATAAATTATTGTTCTCCAGTTCATACTGTCAGGTGGATTGGCAGGGGCCTGGGGTGGGCTTGGTTCTTCTGTGAGGGGCAGAAAGAATCAAGGGGAAAGAGTCACTTTTATACCCACTCAAACAATTTCTGGTTAATCAAAACCCTTTTGCTGTCATATATAACATTAGCCCTTTTGTAATATTCCCACAATAATCAGACATACCATTATTTGCTCAGTATGAAGATATGACCAGCTTGTTGCCAGTCCTTGTAGACTCTTTTTTCCCCTGACTTATCACACTTCA
Organism: Phaethornis superciliosus; assembly: GCA_023637945.1. Classification (NCBI taxonomy): domain Eukaryota; kingdom Metazoa; phylum Chordata; class Aves; order Apodiformes; family Trochilidae; genus Phaethornis; species Phaethornis superciliosus. The sequence continues at coordinate 1,169,688 of JAJQWJ010000005.1, forward strand.
AACAAGAAGTTTAAACACTCCCTGGGCTTTTTATCATGCATACTGATCTCACCTACTTACAAATCTGCTCAAAGGTGATTGCTGTGCAAAAGATGCCTTTGTAAGACATTGCTGACTGAAAAGCCCAAGTTCAGCTGTTAACCTGATGGTTTTGCACACCCCCCCCCCCCCCCAATGAACAAGCTACCTCAGCTCCCAAGGTGTCGTGGGGAAAAGGCTGATTTAAGCACCCCTACGATATTTTTTAAGCATTAACAATTACCACCAAAATGTCCCCGAATCTTGAAACAAAACTCCAAAACTGTAGAACTAATAACTAATTCCAGTTATTTAATTTTTTTTTAAAAGCATGCTGTAAGCATCAGAATGATAAAAATGGTCACATTTTTGCAGGTATAATGTCTTCAGAAGGCCACATGTATCTGTAACAAACAGGTAGGTGGGCAGGGATATGTGTGTTAGGTCTGAAGGAAGAGGTGAAGACAGAGGCTTTATTTATTTATAAAGAAAATAGGAATACTTGTTCCAAGTGGGAAGACCATAAGGGTTATTCTTTATCACAAGACAGTATCAAAAGGAAATGGTTCTTCCGTGGGCCAGAAGAGTGTGTTTCAGAGGTTATGCATCTCTCATGTATTGTCTTAAGTACTTCTAGAAGCTGCACTTGGCTGCTGCATATAAAACCCCTTTAAATTCTATTTCCCCACTGCCCTTTTCCATGCTAAGAAAGATGATTGACCACTTTTCATCTTTATTTGAAAATACTTGCTACAGTTTGGATGGCAATAATTCTATTTACAGAGAATTCTCTCTCATTTTGGGGAGGGAAATGTACATTATTATTTAACTGGAAAGAAAATATGTGGTAAACAGAAGAGATGAGATCAAATGAAGAGCTTAGGTCCTCACTAGGAGTTTCCATCATCATCCAGAGCAGAGGAACCATGCTGAGCAGCTCAGTTTTACACCTCTTGAGGACACAGCTGTTTCCAGAAGTTCTGAGAGCAAGTGATTGCCCTGGTGTGGAGGTGTGAATTCCCCCCAGCTGGGGATGGTTGGAGGGGAACCTCAGTGCACCCTGAAATGCTTGGGCAGGGGTTGGGGCAGAGTCTCTGGGCTGGGGCTCTGGGGGTTGCCTGGGAAAGAGGTGAGTCAGTTTTTATGGGAGATTTATTTTTAATGACATTTACTGGTTTTAAGTGAAGGTTTCTATGTCTTAGGCTGGTGTATGGTCCTAATAGTCTTCAATCATTGTTTATCATTCTCAAGCTAGGTCAACACAGGGAGAAAGCATGTGTCCAAAGTTCAGACAGTTTGTTTCTCTTCTTACTGAAGAGAGCAGCATTTATGAATCCTCTTTTTTGGGTTGTTTTCTTCAGGACTGCATCAATATTTTAATTCTTTTTCTTGAAACTGATTAATGTTATTGTGTGGTAATGTAAGTAGTACACATGTAGGTTCCACATACATCCTTCCTTTATATCTGGGGAGTGTCATGCTTATTAAATCCTGAGCATTAACATTACTCTAAAGAGAGTAATGTTAAGGTGTGGCACAGGAAATACCATGCAAAACTGTACTACCTGTATGTTCAGTGAATCTTTTTCTGGTGCATGTAACCTGGAGGAAATACAGGAAGGAAATCCAAGTTGTTAACTTCATCGCTGCAAATGATTTAACATTATTTGGCAATGATTTGGGAAGACTGATGGTAAGAATTGTTCTTCTCAGCCCCTATAAATGACTAATTATATCAGAATTATTTATGAACTTGTTTGACCTAGAGATTATTTCCTGAGTGAGAGTGTTTTGCCAGAAGTGCATGTTTTAACCTGTTTTCTGTCTATACATATGTAATGAGGAACTTTTATTTTCAAAAGGCTGTATGAATTCATGGACTATCTGTACCTAGAGAAGTATCACTTGTGTCATGAAAAACACACAGTTTTTGACATGGTATTAAAATATCCTCTCATTCCCCATCCATTTGCTGAAATGTGTTGAAAAGCTGTGTGTGGTGTAATGCAAACATAATTTGTCAATTAAAAAGATCCTATCCTGATTCTTCTACCTTGAGGGAATGAGTAGATCTACGTGGCATGTCTGGCTTCCCCCTTTTTTCAAGTGCCCCTTGGGTGCCTCGTGTAGCCCCCTGGTTTGGTATCAATAGCCATATTTTGCTTGAGTCCTTGCCTTGGGCACTGTTCACGCTGTGGGTGTGTAAGCCTGTCTGCACAGGAGACAGGATGCCCACGGGCTGCCCTAAGCTGGCAGCAGATTCCTCTGTCCTTTCATTCCTCTGAGTCACTTGGTTGGGAAGGAAACAACTTCCCTCACTGCTTTTCTGGCTCTCCACCCCCTCTGTCTCTGGGCTTGTGAAGACACATTTGCTGCGTGGTTTTGTGTCGGAGTGGCATGTGGGTGGAAAGTGCATTGGGTGCTTTGTGTGGTCCCAGTGTTGGAAATAAATCGATGTCCCAGGAGGGCTTGTCCACATGGGTGTCTTAGTGTGCTTCACTTTTTTGTATAGTCCCTATCTGCCAAACAGATCTCCTTTGGGAGAGGTAGGAATGGGCATTCAACAGAGTACAAAGCAAAGGTCACTTCCTAGAGGGGCTCCAAGAAGTTCAGGGTTAGCAAACCAGGATCTCCTCCTTCACCAGCTGCAGGGCCCTGCCAGGTTCAGGGGCTGCTGGAGCTCCCCAGGTCAGGACTTTTCCACCTTTGCAGGGACACCGACAGGGTGCTGGATGAGGGATTGCTGCTCTCTGGGATGTAACACCATGTGGGTAGCAGGATGCTTGAGGAGGTTCAGTCAGTGGCTGATATGCCATGAAGTAGTCTCAGAGGTGACTTATTTATACATGATGAAGGAATTTTGGTGATCTGTTCTTGAAGGAATTACTCCTTTATTGGGAAGCAAAGCCTACTTGCCAGCTAAGATGAACCTACCAGGTCTGGAAGGGAAGTAGTAAGAAGTTCCTCAAGCTAAAACCCTCTCCCCTAAGCAAAACACTCCTATGTCTATCTGTGCTCTAAATCCCCCCATGGGTTGATTGCAACTGAACTGGACACAACAAAGTACAAAGGGTGACATTTACAGCTTGTCCTTGTCTTTATCTGACACCTGTAGGCGTGATGGGCTAGCCAAGTGAAACACCATGACTGAATGTCAAAACAAGTTATCTTAATACAACACAATCACTCTTATCTTAACACAACATGAACGTGGGTTGCAGTGACCTGCTCACACAGCACTTTTTAGCAAGGCAGGGAACTTGCTGTATCTGCCCACAGCTTACCAAAAATGCTTGCACTGCTGAGAAGGCCCCAGGTCATTCCTTGCTGCTCCTTTGGGAAAGGCACTGTTCCCCAGACATGGATTGTGGCACAGCCCTGGACCTAGTGGGGTTTTCATTTTTACATACTAGAGAGCTTCCTTGTATGTTTTTTAAACTTTTGAACATCTTTGATCTGATGCAGTTAAAAATGTTCTTTGACACTTAACTGAGAGCAGAAAAGGGCGAAGTACTTGTGTACTTAGAGGAGTTTTTCAGAAATGTAGAAATATAGCCTGGCCCAAAGCCACTGCCAGTTACCAAGCCCTGGACATGCTTTACTGTATTTTTATTAAGCCATGAGATCACCATCACAAGCTGGTACAAAGACTTGGAAGAACATTCTTGCTACTCAACCACTTTTCTATTTGCTTTGTCATGAAAATGTTTCCAAATGTTCAGGTGAAAGTTGCTGTGTGCATTAAAGGAATTTCCATACAGCAAGGCCAAAGGGAGCAGCCTTCTTACAGGAAGTTATTTGTTAAGGATTCATGACTTTGTGTTTATTTCTGTCTCAGAATAAGAAATCTACATATAGTAAATAAGTTAATTTCAAGGACTTGATTCTGAGGAGATTTCTATCAGTTTGTGTGGCTTGTGCTGTCAAAATTGTGTTTCTTATAATAGATAGGTGTGTGGTTCCCACCAGGCTTTCTCCAAAGAGAGGAAAACTTGATTTTCAGGAATAGTTTTTGTGCATGTTAGATGTTCTATGGTCAAGGCTTTACTAAACTTCATAAAGAATACATGGAACAGATACAGGCATTAAAAAAAAAAAGAAAATGGAGAAAGTAAAATGCTTTCAAATGGATGTGCTAGTTTTTGGTTTGTTTCCCATCTCTAGTACTTATGTTAGTTCTAGGCGAGTTCTAGGGGTGAGAAGTTGCAATGGAGAGAATATAAACCCTACATGTCTCTTGAAGTAACCTAAGCAAAGCTGCTGTGTGAAAACAGGTCACAGGTCTCAAGGGAACAGTTGGTCTTTCTGGAATTTGATGCCCTCATTCATGTTTAGTAGCAGAAATTTAAGTATGTTCCATGTAAGAGGGAGAGGTTTCCCTACCTCTTCAGGTGACTCTTAAGTGGTTAAAGAATACTTTAGTACAAGTGCAGTCTTAGCTACAGCTGCAGGTGCTTTTATTCCTTTTCCTTCTGAATTCAGACTCTAAAAGGGGGAAAAACAAAACAAAACAAAACCACAAAAACCAAAACCCAAACAAAAAAAAAACCATCTCATTAGAAACCCAGGTGAACAAAAATGTGTCAGCTGTGGAAAACCCCAGGAGAGCCCCAAAAGAGCCCCAGGAATAACAGGAAGATTGCTCAGCATGGGAGCAAAAGCTCTTAAGTAGTAATGTTCAAACCTACAACAATGCTGATGTTTGAGATCTTTAAGTGCTGCCTTTCTGTGAACAGAAAGACTCTGACATGGAGGAGTGAAACCTGATGGGTTCCTATGAACTGTAGAAAAGGGGGTAGGAGGAAGGGTAATCAGTTCTTTTCACATATTTTTGATGTACTGATATTCAACTATTGCCTTGACACATGACTCTCTTCAGCACTGCCAAATGATGAATGAACTATGGAAATCACATATATGAATTCTGTCTCTCTGGAGACAGCAACGTTACAAACACAGTAATTACAAACATTGTCAATTTCTAAATCCCAATGGAATCCCTCACCTGCTCTGCATTTGGAATTATTCAATTAAAAAGCCATTCCAGATGTGACAGGAAGCTAACCAGCACTTTCTAAGAACCATAATGTGATGTGGTGATTATTTAGATATCTGGTGAGAAAACCCCTCTGTGGATAGATTTGCTGGGCTAGTGATGGTTTTTGTGCCTTAGAATCCTCAATGAACCTCAACCAAGTTTAACTTGCACTAAGGAACTCTGCTGCACTGTCCCTGAGCAGGGTGGTTTTAGCTGCAGTGAATAACTGCCAGATTTTGGGGATGGAGAATCAGATAAAGGGAATGGTCTTTGTGTTGTTGGTCTGTGCTCCCTTCAAAGGGAGAAGGTGCTTAGGTGCACCTGGCAAATGATTTTTGCTCAGAATCACAGAACTTTAAATCTTGAATGAGATGTCTGTGAATGCCTTGGGGTCACAAACTCTTCTGAACCAATAGATAACTATGACCTGCAGCAACTGAATGACCACACATCTTGATCATAACAAGACTGATGGCTTTTCCCTTTAACTTTTCAACCCAGTGCCTTTGTACATTCTGAGTACACTTCTATGGTTCTGAAAAAGATTCCTAGCTTGTGAACTACAGGCACAAAGAGTTTCAAGGCCAGGAAAACTGCCCTTGTGAAATGCCTTCTCATGCAAGGGTTATGCAAAGGTCCTTGTTAAAGTAAGAAGATTTGGAGGTGGTTGTGTTTATGGATTGAAACTAAATATGTATTAGAAAATCACACTGCTTTAGTGGCATATAACCAAAAAATTTTCTCAAATTCTTTTTCTCAAAACCAAAAATTACCTGAATGAAGGGCATGGTTTAAATGGTGGGCTTTTGAAGAGACACCCAAGTAAAAAGCTGTTTAAAAAACTTAAGACGTAAAGTGTCTAAAAGCAGATTTGTTTGCAATTTTGCAAGCAAAGAGACACTTCTTTGTGGCCGATGTAAAAAAGGTATCATCTTTAGTCTAAACAGTCCTCCGAACATTCTCAATATGTAACTGTAACTGTTGAAGTGAAATGTAAAATGAACTTGAAATTTAAGTGTAATATTAAAGTCTAGCTAAATGTGTTACCACCTTTAATATTCTCTCACACATACTTTCCAAGAGCAAGAAACATAAAAGACCCCACAAATGGAATTCCTGCCCATATATATTGCTTATATTAACCATTTTGTGTAGGGAAGGCTGCAGAGCTTTGCCTTATAGTAGTCACCAGCAGAAAAGGACAGATGCAGATTTATAAAGCTTTTATTTTTTTTTTAATTTTTTTTTCAAAGTAATAGAACTGAAATGTTTCTGGAAAAGCAGAAACTGAAGATTTATGAAATACTCATTCAGTACCAAAGGAAAAAAGGTAATGGGTGGGAGAAGTTACAAAGAAGTATTTTTTCTTCATGTTTTTCTCAGTGGCAACCTAGATTGGGAGAGACAAAAAGGGTATTTTATAAAATGGCAGCACAATAATATTACTTCAACTTTCAGTATGGTATCTAGTGGCAGATGGCAAACTACCTATTAGAAAAAGCAAACGTGTGGTGTTTAAAGGGAAGCTGGATTTTTTTTGTGAGTTGAAGGAATTAGGCAGGTGGAAGAGAGGGGCGTAAATGAATTATTGCTCTTACCTACCACGTATTATGCACCAATTCCTAATGTGGCTCTGCTTTGAACTATTAGGTTTGCACCCTAGAAAAAGGAATAAAAACACCCATGAGAGACAAAGCAAGGGAGCAAAGTATATAGTGCTTGAGCAGGTACTTCTATAAACTTGTGTCTGTGTTGTGGTTTGAAAGATAATGGTATGTCCTAGCCCTAGAATATGTGTACTCTGGTGTGCTGGGTATCTTTCACTTTTGCAAAAGTAGGAAATGAATGTTCAGAGGGAACTAGAGACAAATTTTTTTTCCTAAGTTTCCCTAATGTGCAATACTTCAATTCTAAATAAAAAGGCATTCAATCATTAAGCAGTTGAAGGTATTAGTAAGAGGTCTAGATCTGAAATGATAATGAGGTTGCTGTCATTTCTACTTTCTTTAAACACTTTGCTCTTGCTCAGCAGTAGGGCTACAGATAAACTTCTTTGGCTATTTCAGAGACAAATAACTGTTAAATGGATGAATGTATTTGCAGTCGAGTTTGAAAAAAATCAAGTGAGTGCCCCTAGGAGAGTATCAGCTGCACTCCCCCTGCCAGTATATACGTATTTTCTAAGCATCTCTGATACTTGGTCTTGGACTGTTGTACTCTTTACTGGCAAACTTTCAGAGTTCTGTAAGAATCTGCAGCGCAAAAAGAAGCTTATATGGTAGAGAGAGAGTTAAAATTCTACACGTACATGTTTTTCAACTATGACTTGTAGATAGTCAACTCTTTTGGACAAGGCTATGAAGAACCTTGTCTAAAATAAAATTTAGCAGTGTTCTGAGCAGATGACCGGAGCACATTGCCTCCAGACCACCTTTTTGCATTAAATTGTTCAACAACTATTATCTGTGACTATGATCTGTACAGTCAAGATGTATGTTATGGTCTACAGACAAAATTATTGTAAAGGCACATGGAAAAATAACCACAGGAGGTTGCAGAACCACTTTGTGCATGGCTTCTTAAGAGTTTCCTGTATGGGTTTTTTGGTTTGTTTTTTTTTCTTAAAGAAGATATAAAATACCTCTTCCCCAAGGCATGACCCAACATCCGATTTCTTGCAGCACTTGTCTACCATGGCAGAGAAACCACCAGCAATTGTCTTTATTTGTTCTTCTGTCATCTGGGGCTTGCGCTTAATGAGGTTGACAAGCAATCTGAAAACAAAGCCACAGCAGACAGTCAATGCTACCTCTTGTAGGATGACTTCCCAACTGAAAATACACCAGTCTGTGCAGGTACAGCTCATGTATGAGGGTTTTTTTGGCATGCCTTAGAGTTTGTGCCTATTTGACTCCAAAATCCCACAACTATCTGTTTGCCTTTTGTTATCCTGATTATAACTGGGGAAAAAACTTAATGAAACATTCTGTCTTCACTTAATTAAATACATCTTAGGGCTTGCACAGGCAGTGGAACTACATGAAACTGGTCAGCTAAGACACTGATTTAATTTGAATACCCTTTTTTGCCTCTTCCATACTACATGATGTTATGTGCTGACCAGCTCAGTACAAACACATAGTTCCACCTAGTTTTTCCTCTGTCACTGGAGAAGTTCCAGTCAGATGATAAAACAGGGAGCTTGTAGCTTCCTTCTGCCCCCTGCCCCCCCACTGAAGACTTACACTTCAAGTTTTTCTACAAGATATTTCATTTAGCTTACTTCATCTGCCCTGATTCCCGTTCAGCAGGAGAAGCAGTGCACAGTGTTTCATCGAAGTTGAACATGTCAGGGTTAAATGCTGGAGGCACATATTTGGCATCTACCCCCATGGTAGTGAAACATGGTCTCCTGTTAGAGTAGGAGTCACTGCAGCAGTGTGAAACGTTGTCATTTATAGGAGTGGTCTCCTGTCTCCTGCACATATCCTGAATCACAATGCTCAGCTGAAAAGAGAAGGGAGAGAGGAACAGATGTGAGTTATACCTTCTTACAGGAACAGAAATGTGATGGTTGTATCACTGCAGCATAGCAGGCAGTGGAAGCTGTTGGATCTAAACACCTGCTCAGAAATGGCATGGTCTGAAAGTTTGAAATGAAAACATATTCCTGGAGTTGGGCATTTCTTAATCTGCAGTCTGTCTGTCCATTGGACTATAACCAGTAGGTACACTGTCTTAACAGACTGTTCAGCTTTTCCAAGTATAGTCTGCTGCAGGCCTGATCAACTGACTTGATTTCTGAGGGAGAAAGAAGTTGAGGTAAAATTTTCACAAACTATGCTCAGACAATTATTTAGGTTCTTACACCCATTAAAAATGAACAGATTTCCAGTTCTGTTAGGTAAGTGCTTAGCTTGGGGTTTACAAAAATCATTGTGAGGTTACTATGTCACCAGAACTTATGATTTTTGAGAAAAGAAGAAAAATTTTGAGAACAAAAGAAATCTCCAAAAGAATCAGAGAGAATAACCAGTGTACTCACATATCCCTCAGAGCAAGGGAGGCGCCTGTCCTCGGGAAGCTGGCAGCACTTAGTACCAACAGCTGTCATTTTCTTTCCAATTTCAATCAAGGTATCAGTTGATACCTGAGGCATTTTCTTGGTGTAGCGGATCAGAATCCTGAAAAAGTTGTGTAAAAATGATAGTTTGTTGACACTGGAAGAACGGTTTACTGAGCCAGGCAACTGAGGTGAAAATAGAAGTCAAGAGAAAATATATTTCCCCAGGGCAGTCAGGATCACTGCTTAGGCTCCAGAAGATTTATCAGGAAGTACTCACGCTTTGAGGAAGTCTGCCTCGCCGTGGGTATTCAGAAGATCACAGTTTGTCTTGACAACATCCTGAGTTTCTTGGATGTGTTTGTTCAATTCTTCTTGCTGCAATCGAATATAAATTTTTTAGTGAGATAAGAGCAGGACATCCTGGTAACAGTAATCCAATATCCCTTTTGACCTCCTCTGAATCTTATGAGTTTAAGATAATTTTTTGTGTAGCCTGGATGGCATAAAGAGAACTCTATTCACATGCAAGTCTAAAGTTTCAACGGAAATTCTGCTTAAAAGGCAGCAAGATTTTTGAAATGTGATTTAAATTAATTAGCCATTGGACTTATTTTCTAGGTAATTTTTTTTTTTCCTTTAAGGGGTGAATATTTTTCAAGAATAGGACAACTCTGATTGGAAGATGACTGCTGAAGCTACTCTAATCCCCAGGGAAATTAGTGTTCTGATCAGAGATGGAGCAGTCCAGGGCCCATGACTAGGACAGGTTTCTCAGATCAGCCTCAAAACTCTCTGCTCTTCTGTAGGAGCTTCTCAACACAATGGTTTCATGATGAGTATCAACCAAGCACTCTAGTTATCTGCAAACAAAGCTTTGCACCTACAGCATTTCCATAGCACTCAACAGGGTTGTCTGTTTTGCAGCACTTTTCCAGCAGTTTTTCATATCCCTTAGCAATTCTCAGAATCAGCTGTGAGGAGAACTCGGCGTGTCTTCGTGAGTATTCATAGACAAACCTGGGAGAGACAAGCAGACAGATTTAGAGCACCTAAATAATGTGTTGCTTTCTTCTTTGACAATGACAATTCTCAGATGAGATTGGATTAGGTGGACAATGAACTTGGAATGCTGTTTTGTTTGTTTTAGTAGAATTTTTAGGTTACTCTGTTGTCCGTCAGCAACTCAAATGTGAGAGGAACAGAATAGCTTCCCAGGAGAGAACACTATGTAAGCAGATCATGTATGTGGCCATGCACAAAGCCCTCAAATAAAAAAAAAAAGGGCATAGATAAATTCAGATTTAAGTAGGACAGTGCCGAACAGAAACAGTCACAAAGCATCAATGAGAAACTAGAGCTGAAGGTGTGTTAGTAACATCAGACTTCCATGTGGTCATCTTTTCTCCACTTGCACTTGAAATGTCCAAGAGGACAGTTCTTCCAGCAGTGCAAAAGACCACAGTCTAGAAAAGGCAGAGGAATGTTCAAACACAAGCATGCATACTGTTGGCACAACTTACTCTGACAAGAATCCATCATGGTCTCTCTCAAAGCTCTTGCACACTTCCTTATCTTGTATGTATTTTTCAACTAGTGAAGGAAGGTCTTCAGGTTTGTCATCCATGTCTGATTCAATAACGCATTGGCTTCGTTCCACAACTGGCTTCTCACAGCACTCTTTGATTTTACTTGAGAAAACATCTTGTTTAGAGCAAATGTAGGTTATAAGCTCTGCCTGTAAAATTGAAATGTCATCAGACAAGCTGTGAAGTAATAATTTAAAGAGATGAATTCATCTACTCTCTTTTTCTGACTCTTCCCTTTTAATTCAGTTTACCTATCTCCTTAGCACATTAGTAAAGAAATGCTGTCTATACAAAAAGAAATAATCAGAGGGACAGGTGTGTCCTGTGCATGTTGAGCACAAGGTGCAGGGAAGCACGTGGTTCCCTCTCTGGTCTTAGAAACTGAGGGAAAATAAATTCTGGAAAGCCAAGAGAAGACTTAGAGTGGCCTGTCAGAAGGATGTCTGATTGATCTTGTCCATCCTTTCAGGTGCACAGCTCTGATAGAGGACAAAACATGAAAAAAAGCCAGGACTGGACACCAGCTGGTTTAAAAAGTGTCTGAGTTCCAGCCATGGAGGCACTATTCCAGTCATGTCACTACTGCACAGCATTATCCCATGTAAGCTGTTCTCTGGACTTCATTGGCAGAACAGCAAAGCTGGTTTAGTGGCAGTACCCACAACAGGACAGCAACGTGGTGTAACCTTTTTGAATCTTTTGTTTATGACTGATTTAAGTGAGTAAATCTCATCAAACAACCTCTCTGATAAATGTTTTGATTTCAACCAAACACATGCTACATTGTAAGTAACTCTTTGCCTTCTTGATCATAAAGGGCTGGATTTGGAACTGATCCAAAATATAGGTCCTGTCACACTCAGCTGAGCTGGTCAGAAGTTTTTTAGTGGCTAAGGAGCCTTCTAGCAGTGTTGAGCAGAAGTTCCCTGGACTTTGAATGAATAGCTGCACAAATTGTCTACCTAAACATTTTTCAAGTATATAAACATTTAAAAAAAATATTTAGCTTACCCTGTCATCCATGCACTCCACCATGTCCCCATCACAGCACTCTTTGTAGGTATCAGTAATATCATTTAGGATTCTAGTAATTTCTGAGAATGGAGCCCTGGGATATTTCCGGCTCAGTTGAGCAAGTTTACTAGGTGGAAAGAATATAAAATACACTTGTTTTAAAGCTCTGTGTTGAACAGAAACCTTGCAAGTCACTAACATTTATGATACTGTAGATCAGCATTGCTTCAAGCAAATATTCATTCATTGTTCTCATGTAATTTCTGGTGGATAGAATAAGAGGATTTTGACACCTGCACTGGTAACCCAATCCTCTTTTAAGACAGAAACAAGCTTGTGACTGGTCAGCTAGATCTGAGCTGTCTATGTAAGAATCACACCCTGTAATTCCCCACTGCTCCTGAGAGACTGTAAAGCACCTTTAGACTAAACATAGGTGTGTACAGTCCTCATTAAACCTTTAAATCAGAGTGACTACATCCAGCAAGATAATCCTGGGCACTGTTAGGGTGTGAGCCACAGACTGAGAGCAGCTGGAATGGGATACAGCTTTGGCAAAAATGTAGATTAAATGAACTGAACTCTCTTGTTCTGAGTGACATCCCAGTTAACTCTTCATCATCCAGATTTGTTTTAGAGCTCTGTAACTCTGAGCTGATCTTACATCTACTCTCTATCAGCCTGGGACACTCTGGTTCCCCTTTGTGCTCAGTCTTTACACAGAAACCTGATCAGAATTGAATTCTACACTTAGATAAATAGGCAGAGAAATTGCTTTTGGCCTAGTGCTGAAAATCCAACCCACTGATCTTTTTTCTGTTGGACAATGGTACTCAGGCAAAAGTATCCTAGGAAGTACAAGTGCAGTTTTCACTCTAAGCATATAGGAGTGAGTTATATAAACTGGTATTTTCCTCTTGGCTAGTTTCAGCCTTTTTTTTATAAAAAACAGATTGGAACTTACTCTGCTTTGAAAGTTCTCTCACCAAACTTATTGAGGATTCCACAAGAATACTGGTGCTTCACGCTGACTTTCTTGGCTCTTTCTTTAATGGCAGTTTCCTACAGTAACAGGATTCACATTGTCAGATTAAACTGATCATATCTAATAGACTGAGAAAAAAGCAAATCTGAAACCCCCCTTGAGAGTCATGGCAGGTTCTGGTCCAGTTAGCTCTGAAGGAAAGGCAAGTGAAAATTCCTTAGGCAGTCCTAACCAGTTTGGAGTCAGCATTTCATTCCTAGTCTATACACCATGCTTTATGGCCAGGTGCAGTTCTACAGACATGCTGCTCTCCACAGAATACTTCCATTTCATTGAAACCCTGTGGCTTTCAAAGAGGGCAAGTTGGCTTTTGTAGCACTGCAGTGATTACACAGAAGTCACTAGGACTAAGTTTGAGACAAAGGGAAAGTTTGGCTCATGCCATTCACAAACCTAATGTGAAATCTTGGCTACAGTTCCCTAAAAAGGGAATCTGTGTGGGTGCCATCTGCTTTGGATTCATAGGGATAGCACACGATTGATCCTGACTCTCCATGCAACTTTCCCTACAAAGATTTGTATGAACAGGAAGATTGTACCCCTTTCTCAGTTTTCCTCCTCCATTTGCTTAGGCAAGCAGTAGGAGAGACCTCACACACCCACATGCTGGATCTGGCCTTTGGGTGCTCAGCTGCCTAGTGAGGTCACACCTACCTCTCCTCCTTACAGCTTACCACAGATGACAAAGCCCAGGTGCTGCACAGTACCTGGATTCAGTGCACCTGCACAATAGCTGCCTGATAATGTGTGAGCAAAGCAACAAAAAGGCAAGCTTAATTATCTACAGTTTGATTATTTGGTTTTGTCTCTTAAAATATCAAAATACGATTTATTTTTTTTTACCATCCTAGTTTCTGTGAAGCTGAAATGCTTACTGAAAGCCAGTTTGAGAAAGCACAATTGTAGAATTACAAGCATTGGCCTTTTAAAGTCACTTTGCACTGTACAAAGAATTGCTGCTAAGATCAAAAGAGACCTTTACATAGTGGACCAGTTGCTTAGTTTTCATCCACAGTCAAAAATGTGATATACCTTCTCGTCCAAGCAAGTGTTGACATCACCCTCTTTGCAGCAGGTTTGAAGTGCATGTTCATAATCAGCAGCAAGGCCGAGGATTGCTGGGGCATACAGGTAGGGGTTTCTTCTTGCAACAGTATAGATGAAACTACAAGGAAAAAGAAAACAAATTACATCCTCCAGTGACCACAGCAAATGGTCTTAAATCACTATCCGCTTCTATAACTTCTCTTTCTAGTTTAGAAATGTCATCTATTTTCCAAATGTAATACCTGCCACTGGTATATGTTCTGCTAAGCCTCAGTTTCCAAAGCAGGACCTCAAGACCAAGGACAGAAAGATGAACTCCTTGTATTGTCAGCCACCTAGTTTGTACATTTGCACTTTTAAAATAGATTGTCAGATACTTGAAAATTCTGACCTTGAGTGTGATCAGTTAATCTGTTGTTATTCCACCAAGATCTTATTGTCAATTTTTATTCTTTTTAATGTTATTTTTCTTAATCCTTTCTAATTACAAAGAGGGTAGTGGGAAGCTGGAGCAAGTAAATTATTAAAATCAGTATTAGAAACACTGATTTTTCAGGGTTTTTTTGGGGGGGAGGAAAACAGTCCCTCAAGATCTATAAAATATGAAAATCCCATTTTTCAGTGGAAAAACCTGCTCCAGCATGGAAAGAAAAAATGTGATAGGTGCTTTGGATATTTAATGATTGCACAACTGTTTTATAGATGAAGCTGAACATTGGCAACTTTTTTCAAGTGTTCTGCATGTCGATGCAGTCTGTATGGCTTGGGGATCCCTCTTCTGCACAGCTAAATACCTGAGCAGTACAGAATGGGCATTGTCCTTACTCTCCCAGGAGTGACACCCTGTTGTCCTGGTACTCCTTGCAGATCACATCAGCAGCAGGTCTTTGGTATGGCTGAACAAAGTCTGGCTGGTGAACTTTGAATGAGAGGAAACACTGATTTCTTTCAGGGTCAGCTTTCCCACAGCAGTCAGCCATTGCACCATAGGAGTCACGGAGCTTTTCTACTTGGCAGATTTCATCCAGGAAAATGGAGGGCTGTATGGGAGATGCTGAGGGTCAGAATGATTGTTTATAGAAAATGTAACATATATTCTATTTATCTGTAAAAGAAAACCCAGACTGAAAATGAAATACATTTTACCTGATAAGATTGAGACCTTAAATCACAGTAATCCACTGTTTTTGACACATTTTCATATGGTTTTATTTCACGTGGTCCAATATAAAAATTTTTACAATGCTTTATTGAAAAAAAATAATTGTAATTAAAAGTATTTTGTGCAAGGCAGTGAACTCCTCTTAAAATCTGACTAGACTGATTCAGGTGAATTGAAACAGGACTCAATATTCTCCTTCATGATCAGCCTGGGAAGCCCTTAGGGAGATCTGCTGTAGTCACCTCATTGGCCTGGATGCTGAAGCTTTCAAGAAAAACAAGCACCTAACTTTCTGAAGGGCCAGGCTGAACCTGCTAGACACCCAGAGATTTTGTATACCTGCAAATTTTACCTGATGTTAGAGGGTTTTTTAAACTTCTTAAAGTACCTTAAATTAGCACACACACCTTTTCAAGTCACCCCAGTCTGAAAGCTTTGGTCTCTTTAATACCTAGAATTAGACCTGTAATTTACAGCTGAGGTATTTGTACTAAATGCTAATGCTTATTTCTAGGCAATGCTAAGCTTAATGTGCCAAAGTATGGCATTTGGGCTCCAATATATAGCTGCACAGATCACTTAAGCACTTCTGAAAGGCAAAGTTTCAGAACTTGACCAAACCATTGTTGTTTCAGTTCCAAAATCTGAGCAATGAGGACAAACACAACATCAAAGCATTTTCTGCCTACCAGTGATTTTGAGCACTCAGGAGCATCCTCGTTGGCCACACACTTCTGTGCCAGGTCAACAACATCCTTCACCAGCTTGGACAGGCCTTCATAAGAACATCTCTGGAGGTACTGGGCAAATGTGATCAGGGTGCTGAAACACAAAGCACATTTTAGAAGATGGAGATAAGAAACAATGGTCAGTATTTTTGAAGGTACTTCTGGGTTGATGATTGTTTAGATGACATGGACAGTGCTTAAGCAGTGCACCATAAAGAGCATAGTAGTGGTCCTTCTTACCTCCTTTCTGAAACATGTTTTTAACTTTAATTCCCAAGAAATAAAGCCTTGAGTAATCCATTAGGAAGAAAACAGAAAAGATTGTGACCTGAGTGTTCTGCCACTTTTACCAGCATGCTTATAATTGCCATAAACTAAGCTGTTTTTTGCCATTGTTACAAATTACAGTCTTCAGGCTGCCTTCTTTCAGAAGTAATGTTCCTGTCAGGGCCCTCTGCCACTCCCAAAGCCAGTTTCAAAAGAAAATAATTGAATAGTCTTAGAAAACCTGTCAGAGGTTTTTTGGTGGTGTTTTTTTGTTTTGGGGTTTTGGTTTTCTTTGTTTCTCAGTTTTTTTGCTTGTGTGGGTTTTTTTTTAGTATGTCAATCTAGCACAACTCCTCTCCAAACTGTATTACTCATGCCTAATTCTTCTCACACAATGAACACAAGTGTTCTCCAATAGATTGCAGGGAGCTGTTCTCCCAGAGAACAAGAAAGTCATCATGACTTTTGCAGGTCTAGTTTGTAGGCTTTGTATACCAACAGGAAAAAGACTCAACTCAATGCCATGCTTCAGTGAGACATGAGACACACACTTCACTAGCTCATACTGTTTTAGTTCACTTTCTTGTCCAGTATCAACAGATGGAAAACAATCAGAAAATGTAAGCTGAGCATTGACTTACACTGCCTTAAATGTCTCTTCCTTCAAATCATTGTAGCGGTGGGCAATCTCACTCTTGTGTTCTAGGAAGAAAAACAAAGAGCAATGATGCTGAGTGTCAGTGGCTGTCCTAGAGCCCCTAAAGCATACCTTCTGGTCACCCTGGGACAGGTTTTCAGGAATGTTCAACATCCCCTCAACCTCTAAGCTTAAGGAAGTGATATTGCTTTGAAACAGAGCCTGCTGTAAAATCCCACCTTTGGATGCTCTCCTGGGCAATCTGTACTTCTTTCCCAGGAACTTCAAGCTGAAGCTTGCTTCAGGCCACCTTCAACTCTTCTGTCTCAGATGACCACTCTGGTCCATTGGTCTGCAAATACCTAACTCTTCCTCTCCTTCTTTCTGAAGGAACCTGGGCATGTAATTTCTGGGGTTCTATTACAATATTTTCCTCTGCAAGCACATACTTCAATTCAAATATTAAAAATTACTGCTGTAGCTTACTATTAAGGGTTAGTAAATGTGTGTTTTGTAGAACCAATTTATGTCTACACAACAAGCAAAGGATTGCAGCTGCAGTTTGCTTAGAGCAACTGTTAGCAGAATTTTCTCTTTTTGAGCATAAAATTATTAGTTTGACAGCTTTATATTCTTTTTCCATCCAGTGTGTATCATCTGTGCTCTTCATGAGAAGCAGATAAATGCCTTCACTTGGTCCTGATGGCAGTAAGCACAGGTTGTAGTTATACCTCACTCTGGTTGAGAAAGCTCCCACATGAATTTCCCCAAAGAAGCTGAGGCATTTGGCCACACTAAAGAATGAGACAGAATAAGGCAATCATTTTGTTCTACAAATATCTACTGGCTCAGGACCATTTAGAAAATATGAAGTAATTCTTTTTGTTAATAGAATCTGCCTGCTTCAATAAAAAGGGTTCCAGTGCAGAAAATTGTAATTTAAAGGTTTTTTGCTGCTGTTCACTGGCACTTCCCATTAGTTCCTGAAAACTCAGTTTTGTTAAATGTCATTTTTTTGTTTCAAAGAAAAATAAAAAGTATCGGGGGAAAAATTTCTAGGACTACCTGCAGAAATATTTGCTTGACTAAGGTCTACAGTTCTACCATACAGGGAGAAATGCCATGAGGAGTTTTCAGAGAGCCTCCTTATAGCCTAGACTGAGATGTAGATTTTTGACCTATTTGTGTGAAAACCATTGCCTTTAATTGGTGAGGAGGCTGCTTGTCAACTCCTATTCCAAAGACAGCACTTCCAAAAGCACAGTGCATCTGCCTTCACCATGCTGTAAAGCAACAGAATCTGAATAACCAACCTCTGCCCATGTACTACTCTGATGCTGCAGAGGGCTGTCCCTGAATTTACTCAGACACAAGCTTTCTGGAGTATTCCACACATTTCCTCACCACTTCTTAATTCAGATTTTTTTCTTCAAGTCAAACAATTTTTTCCTGTTCTCTTTGGATCAGACTTGCAAAGGTTATTTGTGAAATGGCATTTTCTGCCATTTCATTCTGCCAGTAAAGCATTATACTGATCTAACAAAGACTGCAAAGCCAACAAATCACTCCTTTCTTACCTGCGCCTCGAGCAACTCTTTGCAGATTTCTGGATGCAGCAGAACTAAAGAGAAAAATTAATGAAATTAATGTTACCCACTTCATGGTTGCTGATTATGGTGTGGGCTGAGTTGCTCAGAAATGCTAGGAAGATTGTATGGAAAGCATTTGCTTATATACCCTTTACTTCCCATGTCTGTAAAATATTAACCATAAAGCTGGCATCTGTAGATTGCCATTTGGTCTGAAGAAGATTACAAAATTTGACTGTCCTTGCCAAAAATGAATTTGATATTATTTGTTTTTTATGTGTTACTCTTTTTGTCCTGAAATGGTTGAACCTTCCAGCACCCAAACAGATAAAGTTTTGCGTAAATTTCCTTATCAAATGACAAACAAGGAGTTCAAGGCATCAGACATAAAAGTCATCAAGTCTAATCCTATAGCTGTGCTTTTTTTTTTTTTTTTTTTTTTTTTTTCTAGTATTTGTCCAGAAGCAATGCAGGTTGGTATTGTACAGTAACAATTCACCCACATAGGACTCAGTCCACAGAGAATTTGAATTTTAAATGAGTTTACAAACATGAAATGTCTCACCTAGACAGACCAGTATAAAAAATAGAAATTGGTAACAAGATATAGTAATGAACACAAAGATACAAGTGCATGGCATCTCCAGTTCCAATTGGCTTCTGAATTCTGAAAGAAATGGAAGGTGCAAGTGTGGAAGGGGTCATGAGGACTCTGAACCTCATGGTTTTTGTAGCTCCAGAGCAGAACAATGTCATGCAGACAATGTGTCTATGCCAGCAGACTGGAAATTACATTTTCATGCTGTATCAACTTGCATCTGACTGCAAATTCTGGGACCTGCATCTAGGGTTACTCCAACAGCTCAGGGGCTGATTTGAGCACCTGGTTTGTTAGGTCCTGCTCGTCTTTTCTCTGGGTACTGCTAGTCCCCAGGATCCAGAAAAGTGACAAATTCATCTGTAAACATTGCAAGAGCTGTTGTTTCATAAGTATTACAGCTTGTAATTTGTGCTGACATCCTCCCAAGAGGAATCCCTTAATTAAGGACTGCTCTCCTCTTCAAAATTTTCTATCGATTAGTTGGTAATTTAGGTGACCAGACACAGGAGGAGCTGTGAGGTTTGCAAAGAGCCCAGGACATAGATTTAAATGGAAATAATTTTTCCAGAACACTGAGAGGCTTCAAAAAAACCCACCAAAACCAAACAAGTATAAGGTTGGATCCTACCTGAGTGCAAAGTAATGTGGTTTCAGAGTGGGAAATACTATGATTTACTTTAATTAATTTCTCTCTGGGGGCTGCATTTCAACCCACAGAACTACTCTCAGTGTCTTCTGGAGGTTGTGGTTTGCCTGGATACTCATAGCTTCCAGTAGCAAGTATCTACCTGGCATAGCCTAGAGTGAGATCTTCTAACACCTCCTTAGTCCCTCAGCTTGCTTTTTTGAGTCTGGGTTTTTCCTCAAATGGGCAGTTTTGGCACAACACTGTATTATTCCCATTGGGAGTAGTGTGAATAACTAAATTTTCTGTTTTCTGGATTACTGAGAAGATAAAAAGAAAAGACTTCACTTTGTTTCTGAGCCTGAGTTTTTAAACATGCCTTAAATGACATGTCTAAGCATAAAATATTTGCAGGCAGTTTTCATTCAGAAAAATGTCAAGGCAATGAATCTTGTCTTTCAGAAACACCATTCTTTTCTGGATGAATAACAAAGAACTTAGCTGAGTTTACAGAATAGCTTGATACAATGAAACTTGTACTAGCTGCTGCTTTGCAAAAAAGTTTTGCGTTTTCCCAATATCTTTCTAGGTGAAAAAAAAAGCATTCTTGTTACTGATTTAAAGGAATGGGGCTCAATTTTGGGAATTAAAAGTTATCTGGAAAACTCTTATATGAAGAATGGTGGGGAAAAGCCAAATTTGCAGGGGAGCACCCCAGCTCCTTCATGGTGTTAGAAATAAGTGTTATTTATGGGTGGCTGTAGCAAAATCCCAACTTTTCTGGGGAATGACGGGAATCCCTTCAGTCTGGAATTGGCTTTACTGACCTATGCCTCTGTCAAAGAAGACCATATCACTAAAACATGGATCTCTTTGATCAATCCAAAGCCTTCAGAATGGCTGAAGACCACCAAGCAATTTTTTTGCTCAGTCCCTTAAATCACTGACATTTGGCTGTATCAGCATCCTGAGCCTGGAAACTTCTGCATGCATTTTGGATTTGCAGTGAGAGGTGAAATGGGGATGCAGGGACTTACCAATACTTTTTGATAAAAGATAAAGGAATGCAGATAAAAGGTATGCAAGGAGCTAACTCAGCAACCTGAAAAATACCTTCTGACCCCATGTGAGACAACCTAAAAATGGAATACATTCCTACCAACAGCAGCTTGACTTACCTGCGTCTTCAGCCTGCTTCACCTTTTGGATCTTAACAGAGCATTCAGTGAGATGCAAACATACATTGAGGTGTCAATGAGAAGTGCAAAGTTACTGTAAAATGCAGCCAGGTGGGACCACTGTCCAAGTGAAAGTGCTGCAAAAACCTGCCCTAGAACAGCTCTGGAAATGTTCTCAGGTCGTACCAAAGCAGTCTTCAGAAAACGACAGTTAAGGGCTGGGAGAGGGAAGTATTTTCTGCTACATGGAAATTTAGCACAAGAAAAAGTCTTGACATGCAGTGTTATGTCTTGACAGCTATCTGGAATATTCCCCTGCAGCACTGTGCAGTGTTAGCAAGAACACTATGGGTCCCCTAGAGTTAATATGTAAGTTGGTAATACAGGGTCCATGTTTATTTCTAGATATCTTCTGTTGTCTGTCCTGTACTTCATGCCAACATTTCATATAACTGCTGAGAGAGCTCAACTCCAGTGCTGGTATTTGTTTAACAATATTTAATATTATACTGAGCTTCCTCTTGCTCAATTCTTCCATACTGTGCTAAGTACACTTTCAACCAAGTTGCCCTGGTACTACAGAAAAGAAGGTATCAATTGCATTTCAAGTTTAATGCATTTTCACACACATTTCTGTGCAAAGTTACAGAGAGCAACCTGTCTTGTTTCACATGTGGGGGACCAAAGACTTCTTCCCCAATTCCAAGACTTGGGGAGAAAAAGATGCTTAACTTCCAAGTATTCCATCATACTATGCTGTGTGAACTCAGGACCTCTCTGGAGAAAGACTTCCAGAGTAGCTATTCACCCAACTCCTGTCTGCACCCAGCCAGGCTGACCTGGTGCTCTGGGCTCTCTTAGGCTGAATACAAGGTAGGAAGGACAAAGAGATGCTGCATGCAGTAGGGCCAGAAGCTCTCAAGGAATTTCTGAGCCATGAAATCTGCAATAACGCCACCTTCATCAGAAAAAATCCACTGATTCACCTCCATATTCAGGTGGTTTGCACTTGAAGGAGATTGCAGGAGAGTGGAAAGCATTCAGAAATTGAAAGGAAAGCAATTCATATTTAACTGGAATGAATGTTCCTACTGAAAATTGTATGTATGTGGAACAACATGTTCTAAAATTGCATGAGACTTAAGGATAACAAATTTGATATATCATAAAAACAGTTGCCAGAGCACCTCTGCAAAGAAAGTCCTTTCCTAAGTGACCTCTCAAAAAACAAAGATTATTAGTAACCTCTTTTTGTGGCTCCCCTTTTTTTTTTATTTACTCCTGCTTCCTATTTGTCTTAAAGACTGAAAGTTTTGTTTGTGTGAATGGACTGAGACATACACTAAATCTTGAGACATTAATGTGCCAGGACCACAATTACTGCCAGTAACCACAGTTTGCTTTGGGAGGTGGTTTTGCTCTTTGTTTTGCTTTGGCTTCGTCTGTATCTTGTGATAATATGAAGGAGGGCAGCCAAAGACTCAAAATGAAAAGCAGCCTTCTGCCAAAGCAGATGAAATCAAACCAGCAAGAAGAATGCCACTTCTCCTCTGTCTACAGGTGGAGGTGAGATGACACTGAAAAAAGTGTCACTATTTCCTATACCCAGTCCTGTGCCTACAGAGATGTGACTTAGCTGTTGTTTTTTTGTTGCTGTTGTCAGGGTTTTTTCTATTGGACAGGAGCTCATTTAAGAAATAAGTGTAATTATCAGTACAGTTCTAAACAAATATCTGTAGTTCTGGACACATGGTCAGGTACCACTCTTTTCTTGCTCTGGTGCATTATGTTTGCTATTCTTATCACTGAGGTTTGGCTCCAGTGCAAAACATGTCAAACATCTCGAAGAGATACATGCCTTTTATTTGAACAGAGAGGGACTCCTGGATACAACATGAGCAAAAAGATGACCTGATGAGCAGCCATAAACACGGCAAGGATTTGATCACTGTAGCAGAACAGGCAGAGACCTGCTAAGGTGTAGCTAACAGCATTCCAAGACAGGACACATCTCCTGGGCACATCCTCAGTTCTGATGCCAACCCCTTCATCTTGGGTGATCAGCCAACATCCTGTTATTGAACCTTATTGCCTGTCTTGCTTTTCAAATCCTGTACATTTGATCCATAGCACATGCCACCATCCCTACCAATCTATCTCATGAAATCCACAGCCTGGTGGTACAGCTGTTTTCCTTGTCAAGGAACAGTTGCCAGTCTCATCCTTTGGCAGCAAGCACAAGAAGGGTTTTGCCTTCTGAAGGAATACCTCACTGATTGTATGCAACTCCTACTGACTCCTCTAGAATGCATGAAAGTGCTTTAGTCTACCCAAATATACAGCCCTCAATGTTTTGTGAGGGCTGTCAGCTGTCAAGTCCTCTGACTTCTCAGAATTAGTTTCTTTTTTTCCATCTGTCCATGAGGTTTTGTTTGTATCAGTACAAGTAGGTAATGTGCAAAGCAGATGAGGTACTGGCTTGCTCACTTTACCCATTTCTAGATGTAAGGTCCCTCAAAAAAACCCATCAGAGAGACTTCTGGTCCAAGTGAAGTGCACATCTAATTACAAAGTAGATGCAGCAAAGAATTATCTTTGGTGCAGCACTACTCAGCTCATCAAGTCCTTATCAGAAAGAACCTTTTGCTTCAGGATTTTTGTTATTGATTTCTTTGATATCTGGAATTCAAATTGTTGTGGTGGTGTGACTGATGTTTGTTTCATGATACAACTGTCGGTGGAGATCTTTTTTCTTCCTCTTACATAATTCTCAGGAGGGCTTTGGAATCCAGCACGTTCACTTGTGCCCTAGAAACATTTTGGCATCCAGTTTCCATGCTGCTGCCTGAGCTCTGCAGCCTGTCTTCTGAGTGTTATGATCCAGCTATTTTTTCTGGTTTGTATCCTGCTGATGTATCTCCACAGAGCCTTACACTCTCAGTGGCTGCTTCCACTCTTCTTTAAGGTGCCATTTAAAAAACGTTGTCATAGAAGATGTGGCACTGTCTCCACTTTATTAGTGTGGGGTTTTTTCAGAGGCACACAACATTGATTTTGTTTAAACTCTCTTTTACTTCCTACCAGTTTTGATGTGTATTTCATGTTTGATAAACTGCTGTTAAATCTGTTCTACTTATGTTTAGCTGTGACCTACTTCATGTCTTTCTAATGATTCTCAAATCTGCTCAAAGTTAGTTAGTTAGTTCTCTGCAAATTCTCATCAAGAGCCTCTGTATCCTTCCCACCAGTCTGTCTCTGCTGTGGCTGTTTTGTTTCTGATAGCTAATAAATGGCATTTGAGCTCTAAGGAATTGTTGGTGGCACTGTGCCTGGAAAAATGCAGCTGCAGACAACTGTACCTTGATGGTCTTGGGCAGTGTAGAAAAAGCTTTCAGTGAGCACAGTTCAGTTGAGAGCCAAAGCTGAAAGTTTTTGTTTGGCAAGAGATTGTTAATATTTCTTTCCTAGGCTTGACATAGTTGAGGTTTAGAATGAGAGACTGGAAACTCCTGAGGAACAGAAGGAAATGTTTGGAGGATGTTTTGTTTTGAGTTCCTTTAAGGCATTTATCTGAAACCTTGAATCTACAGAGAACCTGGCTACAAACCCTTTTGTAAGAGTGAGCAGGTGTATTTGCTAAATTCAGAAGAAAAGCATGTTGAGAATGAGCTTAGGATTCTGTTCTCCACTTGAAGTACTTTAGGACTTCAAAAACTTGCTTTTTGTCTGGTGGTGCTGCAGGACTTCTGGAAAACTTCTGAGTTTTTCCCCAGACTCTCCCATTCTGCTGCTGACACACCCAGATATTACAGCATCACTGACAGCCTTTGCCCCTTGGAACTGCTGACACTCTTATTTTATCCTATTTTTCATTTAGTTTCATTGTAAACCTACAGTTTTCCCAGTCTGGGCTAAGAACTGCAGAGGTGATAAATATTTTTCATGTCTATTTCCATAGAAACGGTTTCTGCTTTACTGCTTTAACTGTTCTCTGACTTTGCTGTTTTTTCTGTCAGGGCCTCAGGATTTTTTTTTCTGTTGCTTTATTTCTTGGGAAGACACTAGTTTCTCTATTTGAGACAACCTGTAAATGTTAAAGCATTAAGAAGAAAAAGAGTGATCCTGTTCTCTTTTCTCTGTTTCTGAATAAGCAATTATTGAAGCTGAAGCTCTCACAACTTTTAAAACTGGAAAGTTATTTTTCACCTCAAATACTACTGCCTTCAGAAGTTCTTTAGCTAAGAGTGTAAGCTGGTAAGCTAAGAGCTGAACTGGTACCTTAACAGGAGGACAGTAGTTTATAGAGCCAGGAGGAGGAATGTTTAGAATGCAAGAGAGATGAATGTGTAGGGAAGAATCCTTCCAGTCCTGGAGGCACTGACAAAGGCCTAGCACAGCTGTGTTCAAAAGTCTTGTTCCTTTCAACCTCCTGTCAGAACCCAGGTTTTCAGTTTCCACAAAGCCAGTCTGTGGACAGAGGGAGGACTCACCTCCTGACATCCCAGCTCTGAGAGCAGAGATGTAAAGATGAAGAAATGGGGTGCAGAGCCCTGCAGGCTGCCAAGCAGGGCTGCTACAGCTGGGAGTGAGCCTCTTCTATTCTTTCAAAGCAGGCAGGTTCACACATTCTGAAAGTCAGCATGGTCATTTACTCACTGACATAAAAGATCATCCAGTTCAGCATATGATTCTGCTACAATGAATTCCAAGGCTCCATAAATTAAATGTGAAGCTCTCTATCCCCACAGGTGAAATCCAGAAACACAATGAAATATTTCAACATTTTTGTCTTTGCCTCCGAAGCAAAGTTCAATTAGTCAAACCTAAGCATATGTACTTACCTGTATGAGAAAATCTATTGTTTTTAACAGCTAAAATCTCTTCAAGTAGCATTTAAACACAAATTAGGTTATGGTGTTGGTCAAACGTTGGACTGGATGATCTTGGAGGTCTCTTCCAACCTAAATATTCTGTGATTCTGTAATTTATTAGGTGATCTCTTGGTTGTAGCTCCAGGTCCAGGACTACCTTAAATGTGACTCAAACTCCCAGTGATACTACCCAATTACAGGCATGAGTAGGGATATAATAACCTCTTAGAAGAGAATTCAATTAGCAGCAGCAGCAACAAAATGTTGTCTGCCTACAGCCAGTTTCCATCCTATGTTCTCCCTTACCTGTATTTGTTGCAATACAGCATGGAATAGGGAAACCTGGGACTTTCACTGTTAAGGAAGTGACTAAAGCATAGTATGAAACTGAGAAAACATTGCTTGTGTTGTTACCTACTTTGTTTTTTTTTTTTCTGCAGAGTAGTGCTTGCAAACTCAGATTTTCCAAAGAAATGAGTGATTTGGGGTTCCTAGTTTGAGAGTCTTCAAAAGACCTGATTTTATAAGACAGGTTCCTCAGTACAATCAAAGAATGAGAAAAATTTCAGCTGACACCAAGAAATGTGATTAAGCTTAGCAGAGCTCCATATGGCTCATGCAGTTCTTGAAAATAAGTAATGAAAACATCAGTCCCAGACAGTCAAAGGAATTAAAAAGAGGCACCAGGTAGATCTGTGGCTTTGCAAAGTCTGAACTGCTGTGCTGTTGGTTCATGATTTTTTAAATCTGAATGCTAGCCAGAGAGTCCTTCTCAAGTCATGAAAAGAAAAATTAACAAACTCTTTGCCCATGAAGCTTTTAGTGTTGTCTTTTGGATCAATTGGCCAGTGGCTACACTCGCTAGGCCATTCCTCTACACTGCCCTTCAACCCCATGCTGAGAGTCCTTGACATCTGCTTTCTGTTCAAATGCCCTTTATTCTAACACCAGCAGTGGCACACAGCATTGCCTTGCAAGCATATTCATAATCTATCTGTTGGTCTCAAAAATAACTTGTGAAGATAAATTCTAAGAATGATTTTAGAATTGCCCTTACCTGGCTCCTGCACTTTTAACTGAATTTAGATTCCTGACTTTTCTCCATGACCATGAGTACTGGAAACAATTTATCTTAAGCAGCCTTAGGTGTCTACAAAACAGACATTAGAGCTATTCCCACTGCAAGACACTGCAGATCCAGCCTCCATAGCCATGGAGGGAAGGGTGCATGTCATCTAACCAAGAGCAGGTGCTTGATTTAGAAAGAGAAGAATCCTGCCCTGTGTCCCTCACAGGAACAGAGGAGATTTCCTTGTCCCTGGTCACAGACAGCCAGTCAGATTACCTGGTTTATAAGGTGCATCTCCTTCCTCTGTCTGTCTTAATAAGAATTTTCCCTGCCAGGGGTGCCTAAGGCTGCCAGATTCCTGACTGCCTGCAGGTTTGCTTCTATAGGAAACAAAACTTTGGGATTCATGAAAGTTTAGCAGAACTCTCATGTTCCCAGTGAAATATTTCAGATTCAACTACTTGACATTTTATGTGAAAACTGTGTAATAAATAGGTAGACCAGGTCTCCTTTATGTCGTAATGGTTGCTTGATGAAAACTATCACCAGCACATCTTTGGTTCTACCAAAACCAACAGCAGAACTCCCAACAGGAGCCTGAGCTAGGGCAGCACTGAAGGGAAATTTCCCTTCTGAATGCATTTGTTGTCCCAGGGCATGTTTTGTGATCTACCACCAAAGCAGTTCAAAAAAGAGTGAATGTGTAAAATGTTCTCACATCTTTGACTGTTAATCTGCTAACCCTGACCTCTACACAATAAAAAATTCAAAACAAATTACTAAATTACACTACTGCTGCCCTAGAACCAGCATGATGCACATTTCTCCAAGTAGGAGTGACAGAGTCCAGCTACTATGCCTAACCTTGATGTCTCTTCTCAGAGACCAAGACTGGCTGTTTGAGAAACTTAGCCTTAGAGTGTGATTATTTTTATTCTTCAGACTTCTAGGAATGTGCAGATTCAACTATTAGTCAGTCCTCTGGACACTCTCAGACACATAAGCCTGCACCCCCTCCACATCTTCCAAGTTGCAAATACAAATCTGAGTGTTAAATTTATCCTGCCAGTCATGAGGAATCAGACTGACGTGTACTTATGTCATTTTATCTTGCCACCCACCAAAGGAAAAACTTATGATCAAGCTGGTCATAAAATTCAATACAGAACAATGTAGCACTGGAATGAAAAATTATTGTGTGGAGAAGGTGAAATTTAAACTGGGCTTGCCAAGGAATTTCTGTGTAGTTTTGGTTTTGGGTTTTTTCCTCAAAGAAAAAGATTGCTGTATTTGATTCCTGGTTCTCAAGTAAGCAATCTATCTACTTCTACTTTTTAAAGAAAAATCAAATATTCCCTTCCTCGTTTTACTATTTAACTGCACTGTAAGTTGGGTAAAGACAGATCTAAACGATACAAACCAGTGACTCCAGTCTGTTGGGCAGTGATGTTGCCTAAGAAGCTACTTGAGAACCCAGCAAGGTTAGAATGAATGGCACAAACACATTTTATTTTCCACAAGCAGGTGCAGTTACCAGTGGGATGCTGTGGTTCATACAACAGCTCTTATCAGGACTTGGGTTTGGAAAATAGGGGTTTGGTTTATAAAAGTGAAGACAGATATTGCAGTCTGGATCTTTCCATATGGACTTCACACTCTCCAGTATTCTAAGGAAGTTATTTCACCCCAAACCACACACATATTTTTAGTTTGGTCGGTGCAAGCGTAGGAAATGTCCGTGTCACACAGAGAAGACTTAACAGGGGTTTAATTACCTCCTGCTTGTCAGGCTATGCAACCCACTCAAGGCTGCAGGTGCAGACTGGTGCAGCTGGAGCAGCAGGAAGAGGTGACAAGGCTGCTGCAAGAGGCTGTGGGAGAAGCACAGGCTGGGAGCAGCTCTGGCCTAAGTGCAGAAGTGTGACAGGAAAAAGCAAGCCTAGGTCAGGGTGTAGTGAGGGTATTCTAAACTTGGTGTTCAAGCATAATCCTCTCCTAAAAGAGAGCTCTGGAGAGGAAGCTACTCTGTGCCCTGCAGTAAACAGGTATCAGCATTTGATAAGAACTAGTCTTGGTCACCATCCAGCAAGCCTTTCCCCAGCCCTCAGGCAGGAGCAGCATGCCACCTACTGCCAAGAGAACTCCTGCACAGAGAAGCCATGGACCTCAGTGCTGAGGAAAAGAAGGTGTTTTGGGCTGAGCCACTGCATCAAAATCCATAAATGAGAGCACAATTTCAATTTCAAGGTGATTTCAACACCCACCCACCCACCAGACATCCATAGGTACACGTGTATTTTGACTTACTGCAGCCATCTTTTCAGGTAATGTCTTGTGGCACTTGCCCACTGAGGAATATAACTAATTCATCTTCCTGAAAGAGAAAATGAAAATTTACCCTGACAGCATAGTGAAATGCTTATTGAAAAGCATACTCATTCATGGATACCAAGCTTCTCAAGGCAGAACTTAGCTTTGTCATTAGCTGCAGTAAAGTCAATGGCATTCTAAATGTCCTTACTAGAAAAAAAATCCCTGTTTAGCCTGCTGTAATTAAATGGAAAAAAAAAAACCACTTTATATATTTACTACTGAATGGGAAAAAAAGAAATATTTTTAGGACATTTATATTTAAGAACCAAAAGCTTTAGTAAAATTTAATTTCCAGAATGTTGGGAAGAGTGAGAATTTGTCATTCATGGCCCTGGGTTCTGACTAGTGCATCTGAAGATGGATTGCCAGCTTGTAGCTCCATCTACTGTGTCAAACCGAAACAACAGAAAGATTGATCTTCCCTCTTTTTTAGAAAAACTGTATCCTGACTTCCCCCTGAAGCAGGAGATCAGGAATCAGCAGTATGTAACTGCTGCAAAGACATGCACTGAAGCAAGGACAAAATGGCAAATGGCATGGGCAGTCAGTAGAACAGCATGCAGGGAATGAGGTCAGGAAGGTTCTGGTTTGAAAACCATTGGCTTGGGGGGGCTGGATGTGTTAGATCAGTTCAGGCAATTGAAGGCTTTTACACAGTTTTTCCAGTTATCATTTGAATTCTGCAAAAAATATTTTTCTTCCACTTTACATACTTTCTTGAGATATCTCAGGAATTTCTCACATGGCCTTCTCTGAAACCAAGATCTTTAGGAAGTTTTACACAGATTCTCACCCCCTTCCTTGTCCAGAGATAAACCAGCCTTGTAGGATAAATATTTTTCTAGGCACACTTCATATGAAGGTAGAAAAACAAGAGCTGGAGCCTTGTTGTTTTGCATGCCAGTGGAAGGCTGCTTACACTAAGGGCTCCTGAGCTGTACAAAGGGAAGTGATTTCAAGGACTAATTTCAGAACTAATCAATTGTTTACTTAAAAAGTGGTTACTATAGAAATTATCGTTATGAACTGGCAGAGCTCAAGCAAAACATAAACTGTAAGAAATGTTTAACCTTCTAGCTCATTCTTGTGTAGCCCACAGTGGATGCTACCATAAATGTCAGAAAGAAACTAACCAATCTAAATAAGTAAACTTTCATATTCAAATACAGGTGGTTTTTTGGCTTGTGAATGTGTCCCAGTCACAGTTTTGGATTACAGATCCATGACACATACAATACACAAAAGCTTCTCTTTATCTTACAACTTGTCTTGCTTTTATTTTATTTTTATATTCCACAGCACTTGACAAGAATCAGAAAGAAATCCAGACTATCATCCAGATGCTCTCTGCCTCAACCTGCCATGGTACGTTTCAGTTCTGTACTCACAGAGGGCACACATTTTGAAGTATGTGAAGCAAATTAGGAACCTGAAACCTACCTTCAAAAACCATTTCTGCATGTAAAATGCAAGCCTCACAAAGCACTAATAAGTTTAAGGATTCAAAGTACTTAAGCCACTTCTTAAATAAGATACAGACTCCCAAAGTACTGGAGGTATTATGGAATAAACATCTTTCTACCTTAACACTTTAGGTCATCTGTTAGGTAACCATCCCTGTGGAATGCTCTTGTTCAGTTCTGGATCTGTCTGGATTGTCTGTACTTTCTTCAGTCATGAGGCCACGCCAGGTGAGATGCTCAGGAAAACTGCTGTGATGGAGAAATACAGGTATTTAAAAAATGGAATTTAAAGTAAATCACAACACTGCATAAAAACAAGTTTTAATCATTCTTTTCCGTGTGTAATTTACTGTTACTAAAACTGGGTGTTTCAGTGGTTCAGAGGTGCCATTTCAGTGCATTTCCAGCAAGTTATTGAAGCTGAAAACTCAATTACTTAATCTTTGTACATGGTGAAGGAGACACCTTCTTCTACCCTTTTTTCTCTCCAGCTCTCAACTGATAACTTCAGAAGTTCTGACTGTCACTTGGGAGCTCCTAGGGTGAAAAAACACCAAAGAAATAACCTTCTGAACAGCATGGGTGCCACAGGCACAGAGCAGTCTGGATTAGCTGACACATGGATGATGCAGGAGGGAGAAGGTACACAGGTAAGAACAGGGCAGAAGGGCAGGTGGAGGCAAAAGTCCCTGAAAGTATTCACTGGATTCAAAGCCCAGGGTTTCCCACTGTTCATACTGAGGGTTTGATCAATAACTGGAAGGGAACTCATTATTCTTCTCAAGATGCCCTGCAGCTTTAGGCTACAAGAAAATCAATGTCCAAAGTTAGCCAACCTCCCAGACTCATACAAGGGAAAGTATTTGTTAGGTATTGCTTCCCTGATCTGGGGCTGTGCTGACTTTCCCTTGCTAAGGAACCCAGTGCCTTGGAGCCCTTTGAAGAGGAAACACAGCTCTGGGTTACACACTCACATGGGAACCAGGACACCAAAGAAATTATCTCAACCATTTACTCTTTCATTTTAAATCCATCTTGATGATCATTAACATTTTATTTTGGGTTTCTAAAAGATAAAGGTCTGTTGTGCAAGCTGAAGATGTTTCATGCCTGCCTGAGGTGTCTCTCTCCCTGAAAGCAGATGACTCTGGTTAGCAGTGTTTGCCCAGACAAGACCAAGGCTCAGAAGCCCAGGGAATCTAACACCAAGTTCTCTGCAGACCACAAGTGCTTTTATTGCAGCTGCACTCAGAAAGGGCTCGAGCTAGTAAGAGTGGTAGCAGGGACCAAGTGCATGTTCTAAAAACTGGAGGCAAAGGACTTGCTGGGAGATGAGAGGGAACTCTGATCAGAGCAGAGGTCACCACTGCAAACAACTGAGCAAACAGTCTGATGGGCTGTGCTGGCAAGGTGTTTGTAACCACCCCATCTGACACAGGGCTTGAGAATAAAACCAGTGATAAAAAAATAGGGTTGCTCTCATCCCCAACAAACCCACCTTCCCCAGGCTCACAGCTGACATGGGCACCTGAAACAACGTGCAGCTGCTGAGGGTGGGGATTACATCCCAGCTCTGCACCACAACTGAACAACCAGCTCCACCATGGACTGACCCTCAGGTGCCACTTCCCAACCTGCAGCTCCAGGGCCTGGAGGGCAGCTCAAAGGGCAACATCCAGCCCTGCAGTGCCCTGCCTGACCCCAGAGGTGAGGCTGCTGCCTTCACACAGCTGGGGGACAGCCCAAGGCACCTGAGGCTTCTTTTGTGCAGAGGGCTCAGTTGCCTCTTGGATCAGAGCATGGAGACCAGGCTCTTCCAGCAGAAAAACTGATAGCCTTTCCACCAGGGAGCTTGGATGGGGAGGCTGAGGTTACCCACATCCACTTAGAATTCTGTTTTGTGCCAGCTGGTGATCACAACAGATGCTCCACATGTGCTTTTATTTCACTGTGGATCAGTGGAAATCAATGTGTGGGACAGGAGAGGACAAAAGCATTGTTCTCATGGATCTCCTGTCACAGGTCTTGCAGCATCTTGAGCTTTCTGTGCAGATATACTGGGAAGCAGTAAGTTAGAAAGGTGGGACAGTGTTTATTCCTCCTGTTTGACACCATCCAGAGGTGCTGATGAACACGTGGTTCAGTTTAGACCTCATACCTGAAGATGAGAGGTGAAGAACTGCAGTGACAGCTGGATGGCTTGGAACTCTGGTGCTGTTCCCACTAATGCAGTCCTTTTGTTAAGAACAGAGGCAGAGGAGGGTCTGGATGGGATGTAAGGGACATGGAGACCTGGATGGGACACTGTGTAGGCTTGCTCTCAGGATGAGCATTAGTTCTTTTTACAGCCAGTGTTTCATGTCAGAGGGGCTGCAGGCCTGGCAGGTGCTTTCCAACATAATCCAAGACAATACATTTAAAGAGTAATCAAGTAACAAGCTCTTTGCATTACTTTGAACTATGAGTTGGTCAGACACCATTGGCTTGAAACACCATTTCCCCTAATGTACCAGCACATCAGAGCCATCACTCATCTTTACAGTCACTTGTTGCCATGGTTTAAAACATTTCCCTTGATGATTTCCATCAGGTCCGGAAAAAAAAAAAAAGAAAACAAAACAAAAGAGAGAGAGAAAAAGTCCATTCCTTTAATGAGGATGCATCCAGCTCAATGGGGTGCTGAGACACCTCATAAACAAGGTCAGGAGGGTTGGAGCAGGTGACCCTTGAGGTGCCTTCCCACCTGGCATCCTGTGGTTCTGTGTCACTGCCACAAGACTTCTGTCACTGCCAGACCTCACCTGCATTGACGGGGGCCACTGCTCCTCCAGACAAAACCAAACCAAAACAAAAAACCCCCAAACCAACAGTTTAGTACTAATGTCTTAAGTCAATGTTGGGGACTGTGATATATGTGTATGAAATCATATGGTTCTGAAACCCCGGGCTCCTGAGGGAGGAAACGGGATTTGGTGTCAGTTAAAGGATACATTTAAAGCTTGAGGCCAAACGGACACAGGCATTTTGACGTTTTCTACTTTTTTGGGAGGACACTCTCTCAACTTTCGACTGAAGCAGTGGCGGGAAGGGCGGGCGGTGCCCGGGGAGCACGCACCGAACGCGGCCTGTCCGTGAAACCCGCACCCGGTGGTGCCGGGCCGAGGCCTGGGCCCTGCGTTCGCCATTTCCTGAGGAGGGTCAGCTCCTCCTGCCCCCGCTCCCACAGACAGCCGGACAGACAGCGGGACACAGGGACAGGGGCACAGCGCGGCCCGCACGAGCCGAGCCGTTCCGGAGAGCCCGGTGCGTGAGGCGGGCCCCGCTTACCGCGCCTCGCCTGACGAGGGAAGGCGGGCAACCGCCACGGCAGCGGCCTGCCCGGGCCTGGCTCCGCCTGACGCGGCCCCGCCGCACCTCCCTCTTCTCTCCTCTCCTCTCCTCTCCCCGCCGCTTGCCCTCGCTGTTTCCCCGGGGCCGGGGTCGGGGTCGGGGCCGCCATTCCCGCGGGGACCCGGGGCGGGGCGCTGAGGTGAGCTGAGGAGAGGGGCGCGGCGACGGGTGATGACGTAGCACCCGTTTCCGTCGCGTGTGCGGTGACGCGCGGGGCACGGCGGGGGTCGCCGCCAGGAGGGATCCGCGGCGGAGCGGAGCGGAGCGGGCGGCGGGGAAGGGAGGGGAGGGGAGGGGCGGGGGCGCGCGGCCGAGCCCGAGCCCGAGCGAGGCGGGAGGGGGCGCGAGGGGGGCGCGAGGCGGCGGCGGGAGCGTCGCGCGGCGAACGGCGGCGGCGAACGGCGGCGGCCACAGATATCGCGAGAGGTGTCGCGACGCCGGCGGTAGAGGTGACCGAGACAGCGGCGGCCCCGGGTGCTTCCTCCTCCTCCGCTTCCCTCCGCACCGGGCGCGGGCGGATCGGCGGCCATGGAGAAGGCGGACGGAGCGGCGGCGGCGGCGGTGACGGCGGAGGGAGGCGGTGAGGGCGGCGAGGCCGGGAGCAACACGGCGGGGCCCGGGCCCCCGGAGGGGCTGAGCGGCGGCGCCGGTACCGGAGGAGGAGAAGGAGGAGCGGCGGCGGCGGCGGCGGCCCCGCGGGGGCTGGTGCGGGTGTGCGATCTGCTGCTGAAGAAGAAGGCGGCGCCGGGCAAGGCGAAGCGGAGCGGGCGGGCGGGCCGGGCGGCCAGCAGCAGCGAGAGCGGCGGCGGCGGCAGCGAGAGCAGCAACAACGGCAGCGAGGAGGAGGAGGAGGAGGAGGAGGAGGAAGACGAGGAGGAAGAGGAAGAAGAGGAGGTCTCTGAGGTACGGCGGGGACCGGGAGGGGGGGAAGGCCCCGGTGGCGGCGGGGGTTGCCCTGCTGCTCCGGTTTCATAATCCCGCCCCGCTCCCGCCGGGCCCAGGCAGGAAGGGGGCAGCACCGCGCCTCGTGGCCGGGCCGGACCGGCACCGCGGGCCCCGGGGCTTGAGCGGGCCTGGCGGCAGCCGCCCCCTCCCTCCCTCCCTCCCTCTGCAGCACCCGGCCCGGGGGGGCTGGCCGGGGGCCGGCGGGTTCGGTTTGCGGTGCCGGGCAGGTGCGAGGCCCGAGAGAAGCAGCCGGCGGCCCCGGGGTTGTGTCTACACGTGCGATCCGGATCGGAGCCCGGAAAACGGGAGGGGGGCAGTGGTGCCGGCAGCCCCGGGCGGAGGCTGTGGCGGTTGGGCCCGAACTCCGTGTGCCCGGTCGGAGGGCACCTCCAGGAGCACCCGGTCCAAGTCTTCCCGGTGGGAAGGGGCCTGGCGGGGTGCAGGGCTGATGGCTCCCCTGGCCACGGGAAGAGGCGGCCTTGAGGAGCAGCGGCAGAACCGGCGCTTTGCTCCGGGCCCACACCTTCCCTGAGCTCCGACTCCGTGTGAGGCTGGAAGGAGCCCGGGCAGGCTGGTGAGGCGGCTGCCCCATGCCGGGAGGTGTTCCCAGGTAGGTGTGGCTGGGAAAGGCCAAGCAGGCCCTGGAGCCCCTGCCTGATGTGCACAGAGACACAGAGCTGCTCGGCTGCCTGGTTTCAGTGCTCTCAGCCTCTAAGCTGAGTGTTCACTTCTGCTTTTTTTTTTTATTATTTGACAGCGTCCTCAAAAAAAAGTCCACATCAAGTGTGTAAGCTTTTCTTTGAACTTTGTTTCTGAGCAGTGTGGCTTTTAAGTGGTATATCTGCTTTTGTGTCAGAAATTAAAACGAGCAGGAAGAAAGGGAAGGAAGAGTGATAGGTTTAAGGAAGGGCTGGGCTAAGATGGTGATAGGTTTTTCCCCTGTTAAGCACTTTGTGTTTTATTTCTGTGGAAGCTGATACAAAAAGCACTTTACCCAACTTCTGTGAGATAAATTGCACCCAAGGAATGTGTCTCAATTAAGTTATGCCTGGCATTTTGTTCCTGTAAGTGTTTATTTTTAGGGAAGTATCATCAGGTAGGTGGAAGGTTTTGAGGTGTAAAACTTGTGAGCTGGGCAGCCGAGGTGATGTGCTGATCCTTGAACAGTCTGTGGGGTTTTGGTGTGGTGGTGTGTGGTGAAGGGCCCTGTGGTGACTTGGCAGATGCATCTGTTGATGGTTAAGCACTGGGACTGGTCCTGTGTGACAGCAGCCTTCAGCAGGCTTCATGGGAGACATGGGGAAAACCATGAGCAGGTGAATTTACTGTTTGGCAGGAACAACCAAGGAGTATGTGTAGTTCTGGGGGAGTGAGCCTTTGCCTGCACACCATGCCTTGCATAGCCATAGGTACCTCTTTGGTGTGCTTTGAGACCTGCAGAGAGAGAAAAAATAAGTGATTGTTAAACTGTTGTGAGCCAGCAGAAGAACACTTGACTTTTTTTGGCAGCATGATATGTTGTAGGGACCAATAGTTGGCAAGGTGGTTTTGGCACCTGGAAACTTCCCTGATGTTTTCATCTTATTTTCAGAGTAAGTAAAGGCTTTCTCAGTCTGGGTGGTCTGGGATTGAATATTAAGTTTATTACGTCCATACATTTTGTCGTATGTCAGCTTCATTTATAATAATTGTTTGTCTTGATCATTTAGATTGCTTGCAAAAAAACCCGTTCTAGCCTTTCTCCCACTGACTTGGAGTGATGCAGCTTAGTTGAACTCACACAGCTGAAATCACAGTTTGGAGGAATGTGAGCATGAGGATGGTCTGATTAATGGAACAGAGGGTCTAACTTCAAAGTTGTTGCCAGCAGCTCCTGGGAAGGAAATGTGTTTTGAGTGTTCTCAGCCAAAGGGAGTTTTCCTTGTCTGAAAGCAACCTGATGTTTAATTTCAGCTTTTAAAAGCTTAAAAGAAAAACAAAACAAAACAAAACAAAACACTTTGTGTTTTTGCTGCGTGATTTTTATTGGTTTGGGGTTTAAAATTGTTTTTTTAGTTCAGACTTTTCTAGGTGTGCGTAGCTTGTGTGGCTTTCAGTGCTTGGATTGTGATCTTCTGACCAGTGGCAGTCTGAAAGGCTCATAAAATGAAAAATACAAAGGAATCTGAGTTTATGGTTTTGCTATAAATGGAAACTATTGTGGAAACACTGCATAAGATGGTGTTCCCTCTCAACCACTCAGTTCATCATCTCTGTAAACTTAAGACAGTTTGTCTTAGGCTATTTTTTGCCCTTCTCATGCTTAATACATTAAGACTTCTCTAATCTCTGAAGCAAAGTACTTCTAGATGTGACTACTAATGAAACAGCTTCTAAAAACCAGGAGTACAGTAGCAACAAGTCAAAGGAGTTATAATCAGAGACCTGACAGATACATGAAAACCCCATGAGTGGAAAGATGGTGCAGTTGTTGCTGAGGTGATGGAATGGAATAAAGTGTTCTGATCAGATGTTTTCATCTGCCTGTTTCTAAACTCAGATCTCAGGATGGCAGCATGGGCACTGGATAGAGCTTTGGGAGAAGCTGAATTGAAATTTCATACCAGTGACTCAATGTGCTCTTCCTGCAGTGTTCATGGCAACCTCCAAGGTTGCTTGTGGAAATTGCAGCAAATTGCTGCTTCCCCAGACCCCCAATATTGTAAGTTAAGTGTTCCAGTATTGTCTCTCTGTGAGTGGCAAACTGCCTTTTCCCCTACCACCAGTTCAGGAAAAACTGGCAGCTCTGTTCAGTAGAGAGGAAGAGGGATGTTAAGGTAAGGGACAAATGCCAGTAGCAGCTCCCTGCTGAGGGAGGTCAGCCTGTGTGCTTCCTGGCAGAGTGCTCTCCTTAATCCATAAACCATCACCTCCAGCAAGCACAACTGTTCGGCGTCCATAGGGGCCACCAGTCTCCAAAGCTGCTGAAGGAGTTAACTAGGACTGCAGTGCCACTTCCATCAGGTGACAGCTGACAGAGAGCATGCTGAAGGCAAAGACTGGGTAGGTGCAGTGATATTGGAAAATTGAATCAGTTGACATGCTGGATGCTTAAGGGTGAGGTGAAGGGGCATCTCTTCTCCATCAGCAGTGTGTGAGTGAGGAGGGACACTGGTGAAGATGATATTCTTGGGCCAGTCTGTTCACTGGGGATTTTAGCTTTTAATTTTAGTGGGACTTTGAACAGGGTAGCCTCCACCCTCTGTGTAGCATGGCTCATTGTTGGTATGTAAATATGTGAAATAAGGATAAAACTGCCTGGCAAAATTGAACTTTGGGTCAAGTCAAACCTTTGTCTTGATTTTCAGAACATAAAACAAACAGAAAAAACAGAAAGGGGGGAGAAGCAGTTTTCATGAATGGAAGCTGATATATAATGTGAAGCCTGGGAACATTATTATTGTTTGAGAGCTTTATTATTTCCTTTCAGTGTTAGTTTGTGGGTGGTTTTGTTTCTTTGTTAGTGGGTTGTGTTTCTTTTTTTTTGTGAAAATGTGGTTCAGCAGTTCCTCTGAAGAGGCTCAGGAAAAAAACCATAAATATGTAGGCTTCTTGAAAGTGTTCTTGTTTGTACTGGTTTTGTCAAACATTTGTCTTCAATAAATAGTTAAATAGTACAAAAAAATGAGCAAGTCTTAGTAGCAAATGGCTACTTAAACTCTGATGTCCAGAGCACATTAGGACTTCTATTAAACACAGAAAGGTTAATTGTACAATAATAACTGTTTACAAGCTTATTTCAAGTCTTTGTTCTTTCAGGATGTTTGCTGCTGGCAGTGAAGTTTATAATTGCTTTTCCTAATATCATATCCATTTCAAGAGTCTATAAGTTCAGTTTTCTCCTTGAGCAATGTGTCTCGTGGTGCTTAGAGGTAGATCAGTCTTGGATTTGTGTGGGGATTTTTTCTTTTATTTCTTTCATTTTTTTTGACTGGTATAGTTTCTTACAGGGTTCTCCTATGATGTGCAAATTGGCTTTCCTAAATGTCATCCTCAGTAATGATAGCCATAACTGAAAGTGCTGCCCTGCATGAAAGATGTTTTTGAAATGTTTGGGCTTCTCTTTAAGAATTCTTTTCCTTTTTTTTTTTTTTTTTTTTTTCCTTCACTTGGGCCTCACAGCTGCTCTAAATAAAAATTCATTTCTGTTTTTTCAGCTGCAGTTGAATTAGTAGTTGAACTTAGCCAGTAAGATGAAGTAAATGAAACAATAAAACACCAGTGGTCCTCTTAAAATACCTTGATGCCAGAGAATTTACCCATAGCTGCTTTAGCCTCAGATGTAAGGTGTTAATCTGAAACCTGGGGTTACTGGTGTGATTTCAAGAGTGTTACAGCCACACAGGTTGTAATACTTCAACTGTAAAAGCCTTTAACAGCTTAAGTGTTAAAGTAAGCGGTTGATTTGACACACAGAATTTATTTTATTTTATTTTTTTAATCCCAGGTGCCTCCATTAGAATCCTGGGATAAGGCTTTGGATTCTGCAGGGCTGCAGAGGAGCCGGGGTGTCTCGCTTGACCGCTGCCCGACACCTCTGCACTGCCACTGCTTTCAGCTCCTTGGGGCTTCAGATACGTGGCTGAGCATGCAGCTAATTGGGCTCTGTCCTTGTTAGTGTGTGACATCCTGAGGTACAGCTCAGGCTCCCAGTCTGCTGCCTTCCTTATCCTGCAATTCTTTGCTTTCTGTTGGCCTCGGCAGCTTTTTGCATGTGCCGTTCTGTTTCCTTCTTTCAGATGAAGAAATAATGATGAAATCCCTTGGAAGCAAGGTCTTCTTTTCCCTCTCTAGAAAGTGCCTAATGACAGTTCAGAAGTGCCAGTTCCCCCCTGGGTGTTGGGTAGCCCCAACACAAGGCCTGCTCTTTAAGGAAGTACTTTAACTGGGTTGGTGCTGGAGTGAGGTTTTCATCTCACCTTGCATGAGGGCTATGGTAAAACGGCCACTGAAGGTGAGTTAGAGTTAGAGATGGCCTTGGAAGCATGTGAAGGATGCTTCTCAAAGTCCCCTGAGATACTGGAAGGTGAATCCTACAGCCAGGTGTCCTCATGGTGGAATGTGCTGTAGCTGAAGCGTTAGCCAGAAAACATTTCACCCCTCTTTCCTATTGTTTCTCAGACTGGGTTCCAGCAGAATTAGCCTGGAAAACTTGGAATGATGATTTGGTTGGCTTTGCTGTTCCTGTGCCCCACCTGTCAGTACCAGAATCACCCTACAGCTGATGACAAGCAAATGCCCCCTTACCTGAGGGAGTTATATTGCTAGAATTCAGGTTGGGAGATGGGGAGCATACTGAGAAGTGGCTGAGGGGGCAGGCAAAGATTAAGTAATGTCTTCATGTGCATAGCACAGCCCAGGTGTGCAGAGCTGGCAAGTGGTGTCTGCTTAGACTTCATGCATATTACAGAAAAGGAAAATGTTTTTGTCTGCTCCATGTAATTGAAGTGGGTAGTGACTGAGTTTAAGAAGAAGCCCCTTGCCTAACATGACCATTGCAGAAGGTGGAGTTGGGTGTTGGTGGCACCACGTGAATTTGTTTACTTCCTCAGATATTTCTCCAGGAAATGTCCATATAAACAGAACTCCTGCAAGCAGGCTGGAGCCAATTTAAAGCTGGTAATTTAGTTCTTTAAAGAGAATCATTTCTCTGGAACAGATTTAGCTGAGAGAATTTCCTCATCTGTCAACTCTGAAGGCAAATGGGATTATGTGTGTTTGTTTTTTTCCTCTATCTGTGTTTTAGAAACAAAACTGTTTGTGCCTATTTAGGATATAGCTGGTTTGGAAACTGGATTTAGGAATTGAGAAATCATTGCTGCAGATCCGAGATAAGTAAGAAGGCTTTGTTTCTGAGGTTAAAGAAACAAGACCTTTTAACTTCAAGTTAAAAAAAAATTACACAAAGTTTATATTAGTTTTTTTAGCCCATTTGAGACATTCTGTGGCTGCCTTAGGCATCCTGCTTTTTTTTTTTTTTCCTCTTGACATGATGGGCTTCTGTTTTCTTGATGTACTCTGTATTTCTTGAAACATCTCGATGTCAAAGAAACATCTTGATGTGCTTTATCTGTAGAGCTTCTGTACCTACGTGGGACTTACATATGTCATGCCAGTAACTTTTGATGTGTTGAGAAACAATACTAATTGTGGGGGTGAGGAAGGACTAGCAAATAGTTTGTACAAGGTCATTTAACTAACATGTACTTTGGGAGGAAAAAAAAAAGTCTTAACGTGGTTAGTCTTGCCAGTGAATTGAAATATGGCTTTGTGTTGGTGAGTGAGTTCTGGTGACCTCTGTGTAATCATTGTGAAGTGTCAACAGAAATATTTTTTTAAAAATACATGCTTGACCAATGAGGACAGCATTTCCTCTGTGTTTTCACTAAGCAGTCAGTGCTTTGTATTAATTGGTACTCAGAGAGGTTATCTCACTATTCCAGATGTTTTCCAGCCACTTTTTCATCCCCAATATGCAGTCTTAAACTCATAACTATCTGAAGAGCTGAAGCCATGAGGAAGTATTACTAAACTGTTGTCTGCTCTT
This sequence comes from Phaethornis superciliosus, assembly GCA_023637945.1. Classification (NCBI taxonomy): domain Eukaryota; kingdom Metazoa; phylum Chordata; class Aves; order Apodiformes; family Trochilidae; genus Phaethornis; species Phaethornis superciliosus. Next base: position 1,210,986 of record JAJQWJ010000005.1, read on the forward strand.
CACACTGAGTAATAGTTGTATAACAGTCTAAAAATCAGCCATGAAACCAAGCATGTCTTTAATATATCTTTGTTTCTGCTCACAGTATTTTCTTTTAGGCTGAATGTTGCAATTATGGTGATTTTGTTTGTGTTACCCAAAGCAGTTTTTGACAAAGTCAGTTCACTGGTGTTTGATTTGCAGTGTTTTTCCTCTGCTGTATTGTAGGCGAATCCTCAAGTCTTAGTATAATGGTGTATTCTAGGAAATAAACCTTGATTTTATTTTCTCTCCCTTCCTCAACACAGTATCTTAGGTCTTTGTGATGTTAATCATCAAGGATGGGTAATGTGTCCAAATATGCAGCTGTTCAGATGCTAGATAGCAGAGATAGAATCTTGGAGTGCTAAGAAAGATAACGAAATGTTGCCATTTAAAGTATCAGTTTGGGCTTTTGGCCTCCATTCTCCTCAATTAATCCTGAAACAGTCAAAAAGCTAAGTGTTTCGATTATTTTTTTTTTTTAGGTTAAAAATTAAAGGCATCTTTCCCATGGTAGTATGACTTTTCTACTGCTAAGGAGGGTACCTCATGTTTGAGCTCAACCCCCCTTGCCCTACTGCGAAAGGAATGATTATTTCCAAGCCTGTACATCTGCCCTCCTTTGCAGGAACTGTTTTTGAGAATTACAGCCTCAGCAGAAGGGGAACATCTGAAACCTCTCAAGGGCAGGGAGTGATTCAGAGATAAGAGGAGGAAGGTTGTTTTTATCCTCCCAGTTTTTCCCACACACAAGAACAGAACAAAACACTTTCCCTTAATGAGGAGCTGGAGGTCCCTGGTACATCAGTGTCTGGCAGGTATCTGGTGACTCAGGTTTCCTTCTCCCTGAGCTTTACCATTTCAAAACTTCAGGTAGTTCTTCTCTTGTGTTCAGTCTTATCCTGAAATACTTTGCCAAGAGGAATTTTCCTTTTTTCACACTGTTCTGCAGGTGTGGATTTTTCACTGCCACAGGATGGCAAACAATGCTTTAAAGAAGTTGAAAATCTCAAGTCCTGATGTGACTTAGGTTTTTGTTTTTTTTTTTCCTCAAGTGCCGGGTTTTGCTCAGCCTCTGTGTCAGCGTGGGTACTAATCTCCCTGAAATCAGGGAAATTTGGCTTATAGTTGCAATGAGAACACAGCTGCCAAAAAAAACAAAAAAAAAAGGCATTCCTGCTCCTCCCAGCCACTTGGGAAATGATCTCCTTGGAAAAAATCCAAAACCTCGGCAAGAGAAAAAACCTATTTGGTCAGTCCCTTGATCCAGTGTGTCAGGCAGTGCACAAGACTTGTGCTGACACAGCAAGGAGCCAGGAACATGGGCAGGGAGCAGGAGGGCCTTTTGGGTGCTGCTGTTCCTTTAAATTCCTGTCAAGGAAACACTTTGTCTTTCAAGACTCAGATTGTTAAGAATGCTGCAGATCTGCGAGGATTTTTGTATTGAGGGGCAAAACAGTCCTCTTGACACTTCCTTTGGATCTTACTTGAGGGTGGCTGGCACTGCAGAATCGTGCAGAAATCTTTTTTTCTTTTTTTTTTCTTTTTTTTTTTCCATGCAGCTTGAAAACTTGAAAGCTTCTTTGAGATAAGATCAGCACTGACTTTTTTTTTTTGTCTCTGGTATTTGCTAAGGTTCTTGAAAGCAATGTATTAAGGATAGGGAGGAAGAGAGGAATGAAGCAGTTTTTCTAAAATGTTGATGCACTTTTGAGTGTCACCACCACTACTGTTGCATCCTTTAGGTGCAGTGCAGCAAAGGAGTCACTTTGTACACTGCCTGGCATAAAATATTCCCAAAATACAACTGGGCTCAATGTAGTACCAAGCTAGTTTAAAGAAAAAGAGCACTTTGAATGTAACAATCTGCTAGCTGGATGAACATATGCCTTCTGTCCAGCTCAGTCACTAGCAGAAGCAAAAGTTGGCATAACAGCGCGCTGGTATTTTTGTGAAGCATCAGCTTGATAAAGGATCTCCTCAGTGATAAATATAGCAGCAAACTTAATGTGCTAGAGTTTGAAAAAGGGCTTTTCTGAAGCCTGTCTGCTTATGTTTCTACACAACTTCTGCTTACAATCACTCTAAATGTCAGAATGAAATTGATACAGAGGATCATTCCTCCTGTGCTTTGGAAGTGTTGCCTGCTGTCCTGTCCCAGCATGGCTTGGGTGATGTCAGCAGCCAAACCCTGGCTTAGGTTGCAGATCTCTTGGATATGAAAGTCTCTCTGCCTTCCATAACCTTACCAACATCACTGGTTTTGAAGAAGTGTGTGAAGCAGTGCTTCAAGTGTGTGAAGTAAGCACTTCCTTGTGTAAATTGGATTTGAAACCAGGTTATTAGTAGTCCTCTCAATGAGCTTCATTTTAAAAAATGTATTTTTGCATTTATTAATTTTTGTCATAGTAAAATAATTCCTTGAGGCTGTGTGTGTATGATTTAATTTAAATGCCAGAGGATGGGGAGAGGTTCTGCTTCAGAAGGCAGTGCATGTGTTTGGTTGAAAGGGACCCTCAGCCTCAGTTGCCAGGGTGGTGACTATTGTCTGGCGATGCTGTTGAAGACTGTTGAAGATATTTTGGACTCTTGAAAGCCTTTAGACTTAGTCTTGGGCTTCACTTGGGCTATTACTGTTATATTGAGAAGGGCAAATGTTTGTGAGCTAATTGTTGTATCTTCTGGTAATGTGAGAGAAACTGAAGCTGGCATCACTGAATTAGTGGCTGGGGGAGAGGGGTGAAATGCATTTTGAAAAACATTAAAAGGAATTGATATCATTAGGATTTTTCATACCCTGTGTTAACATGAACTACCTGAAGTGGCGAACTTGAAGTTTTCCTATGGAAATCTACCCTTTGACAAAAAATTATGCCAGTGATAGTACCCTTTAGAGGCAAAATGCTTTTAAAATATATATGCATTGGGCAGTTCCTCCGCAGCAAAATCGTAGGAGCTCCTCTGGTAAGAGAGAAAAGACACTTGACAAATGAGAAGGCAGAACCTCAGGAACTTATCTTGTGACAGTTGCTTTTTAATGATGTTCTAGTTTATATCATCTTCTGGGCAGTGCTATGGATGAGTAAAGGTATTTTCTTTCCTCCTTTTTTCCATGCTTAGGCTTGTACAGGATTGAAACCCCAAATAATAGGGCTGATGCAAGGACCTACAGAGGAAGAAGGCTCTTTGCTGATTAGAAGGGTTTCTCTTGCTCCCTGCCAGAAAGCTGCTTACTTACTAGACTAGACTGCCAAACTCTTAGTTAGGTGTCAGTTTCATTTAGGCATAGATGAAGACTTATTTTAGAAATACTTTTATATTGTTCATCTGCCTTCTGTTTAGAGATTGATGGTAGAAGAGTAAGAGGCTGCTAATAGAATTTAAGACTGTTATCTTATGACTCTTGACTTGAGTGTTGTAATCTTACTGTAGCCAGAGGTAGCTTTTAACATCCCTTGTCTTAGGGATTCGAGTTCCTGGAAAAAGTGCTGTGAGCTGCTTCTCTTCTGGGCTTGTGTGTGCTGGTGGTGAGTTCTATCCCTTGCAGGAGTGATGGCCTTTTTTTCCTAACCCTCGAATGAGAAATCTTGTATGAAATGGCAATGTATTATGTGTGCTGAAATTACTGAGAAGAGCTGATACCAATGTGAAGAAGGCTCTCTGCATCTGGAGTCCCCATCTCCCCTGATCCCACAGGACCTGTGCAAGCTGCCCTGTCTGCTTGGCCAGCACAGACACTTGTGTTAAAGGGGAGCAGATGAGAGGAGGGCTGTGTGAGGGGAGTCAGGCAGCTTTATTTCACCAGACAGGTCATAAACATCTGAGTCTGTTGTCATCAGTCAGTCTTAAAACGTATTTTGTTTTATGCAGTCTTTTAAATTGATATAAAAAGCTCAGCATGTGTTTACCTTGACACTTCGAAAGGTAGTTAAGTGCACGTACCTTTCAAGTATACTGGTTTCCTAGGAGCTGTGGAAAACCTAGGTCTCAAGAATACCATGTTAAGGCTCCTTAAAGAATTTAATCCTCATGAGCTTTATACTGAAATAAGTAAAACTAAATGAACAGAAAATACTGGAAGTTGCAAGAGGGTCTTGAATTGCCCTGCAGTTCCCCTAGGCTAAGTGAAGAATGTGCTGGACAGAAATGAAAGCTCCATCTTGGGACAAGGCTTAGTTTTTGAGTGTGAAGTAATCTCGGACAGTCAAATTGTTACGTAGTGGTTACAGAATTAAAAAAAAAAAAAAAAAAAAAAAAAAAAAAAAGTAGTTTCTTTATGGAAGCTTCCTTATCTGTGGAAGGTTTACAGAGCTGAAACAAGGGTGTTGGGATGGTGAGGATGGGTAATATGGTTCATCTTGTGGTTGTAAAACTCAGTGAATGCTCCACTGCAGTTTTTGGCAGAAAAGTTTCAAATGCTCAGAATAGAAAGAAACAAGAATAAAAGCATGTCTTAAAAATGGTAGGTTTTATCAGGTTAAAGCCCATTATTCCTGTGCCCTCACTCCCAATAATAAAGCTTAAAGGACAAAAAGTAGATTTCTTTTATTAGAATTTTGCTAAAGCACCTATCTGAAGGATGTTGGAAATGTAGTCATGCTGATAGTTATGGAGTTTTAAATTTTTTTTTATGTTTATTTTTTTCAGGAAAAAGATACGAGAAGTAGCAGAGAAGATACTGTTTAGTTTCTGGGTACAGTGAAAAGTATATGCACAGATTGGGGATGTAGTTCCCAAGGAGGGCTGGTAAATCCTGCTGCAGTTTCACAAGACAGTGAGCTTATCTGGTGTAGTGTGTACCCTTAGGGCTGTCTGTTTGGGGAAACATTCAGTTCTGACTTAATCGTAGAGGGTTTTGAAAAGTGCTATTTTTACTCTTAAGAGCAGATCGGAAGAACTTGGCTCAGTCCAGCAAAATTAATGTGGGTAGGAGTATCATCACTCTCTAAAAAAGGAAGGAATGGACCCAACGCAAAGCTGAAAGCTAGTATTAGCAGAAGGAGGAGATGTACATTAGGTGGTGGATAATTGTAGTGTGTCATTTTGAGTTGTTTACCCGTTAGTATGTCTCTCAAGTTAGGGATTTTTACCTTCCCCTCCCCCCCTTGTGCTATCTTTAATTTTGGTGACTGCTTGTTTTTAATACAGAACAGTTTCAGTAGCTCATCTGTTTTCAAAGGCTACTGGCTTCCTTGATTTCTGTGGTTTTTGCAGGCATATTTTTGCAATATACCTCTGCATCCCCTGAGATGAAAGAGTCCAAGGTACAAGAAGTCCTCCCTTCAGTGTGTGATGACTCCTGAAGACATTTGATGGATTTTTGTTGATTATGCCATAGGTGATTTCTTATCTTAAACTTTTTGTTCTCCCCTTAAGCAGTAATAGGAGTGCTATGATAAACTCAGGACAGACTCTATAATGGGTTGAGTTCTTATTGCTGCTAACTTGGATGTGCTTCTCACCCATGTAGTCTTTCAAACACAACTCTGAAGCAGCCTTGGAAAAAGCTATCTAAATATTAGTTGTATCTTACCATGTTCTTCTGTTTCATAGAATAGGAAACATGCTCATTTTGAAGTTTTAATGATGGAATTTCCCCCTTGTGGTTTGAGTTTTCTGATTCCATGGGTATTTCTAATCCATATGAAATTATAGTCTTCTCCTTGCAAGTGCGTCTTCCCACAGTCATCACAGTAAAATACATGTCATTTATGATACAAGCCTGAGTCTGCAAGGTAGTTTGTGTGACAGTGGTGGAATTTTTGCTTCTTGGCACTCCACACTTAGCAGAAAATCAGGATGTCGCAAAACTTTGTCTGGAAACCCACCCTGCTTTTTGGTCTTAACTGTGTCAAGAACTTTTTATCCGGGGTCATCTTGTTAGGACTGCCTGCTGGGAAGAGAATGGGGACAGGGGATAGCTGAGAGATACTTTTCCTGTACTGAAGGGATGTTTTCAACTCTTTTCTCCCCATCTAAAAATGATTTGGTTTTTTTCAGTAATGAGTACACGTTGTGGTTCTGCTGAGTAAGGTGTTAGCACAGGCATGGGACACACTTCAAACAACTCAACCTTGGCGCTGGGCTCTGTGACTCTGAAAACACATAAAAAAGTGTGCTTATATGCTTTGGGACAGTTGGTGACCAGTACTGCTTGGTCAGCTGTAAATAGATAACAATGTGCTTTTTGTGATATAAGAGTGGGAATTGTCTGATCAATTGTTCAAATGCTTACATTTCTGGGTGCCAGAATCTGTCTCGGATCAATTGTTACCATGCTTGTGCTTCAGAGTGATGTAATCTGAGTGTTGCCAGTTCAAAATTCATGGTGGTCTGTGTGGTACTGGAGGATTGAGCCAAAAATCTTTTTAAAAACTGTCCATTCTTGAGCATTTATAGCTCCTCTATGTACTTCATCCTGCGTGAACAGCTGTGTTCTTGTGGATGCTTTCATTCTCCCTTTGGTCAAACTGTGTATTTTTCTCTTAGTTTAGGTACCAATGCTGTATGGGTTATATAGCAGGAGTAAACCAACCTATATTTGTACTCATCCCTGGCTTGGGCTTTCACGGAACTATCTTAGGAGTCCCTTTGGTCTAACACACTTCAGTGTAGCTTGAAATAGGACTCTTACCCCTGTTTTTAAGCAGTTCTGTGCTAAGTTTGTCTCCTCAAGCTGCACTTCAAATGTTTCCTCTCCCACCTTCCATGTGGGGAACAGAAGGGCTTTTCTGTCTTTCAAGCTTACAGAATGTAAGGGAGAATATAAGAGGATGTGATGGATGTGCACGACTTGGGTGTCTGCTTTGTTTTAAAGTGCCACTTGTGCAGAAAGCTGCTTTCTAGTAGTGGGTAGGAATAGGTGAGAGCACTGTCTGGGTCATGCCCTTCAGAGCAAGGCAAGATGAAGATGATAACCTTTCAGATAGAAGCTGGTGTTGCAAAAAGATAACTTTTTTTTTTGTTTTCCTCCTAAAAACAACTAGTCCAAGTAATTCATAAAGCTGGACTTGAAAGCAAGGAAGAAATGGATTTGTGTTCCCCTTTGCAAAACATCAGATATATGTCATGTCCTGTGTTTAATACTCAAGATTGCAGAGTACAAATAGAAAAGAAATCAATCATGGATATCTAAACAGGGATGGGTATTTTTTCCCCCTATATACCTATTTTTCTTTCAGGATAGAAACCTACAGTTAAAGCCTTCACGTTTTACTGAAGATTTCATAGTGGTGTAAAGTGTTGGGAATGAGGTTTTTGGAATTTGGTATTCCAGAATGTAAATAATTTTGAAGTACAAAGTGAAGTAGTGGATTTGGCAAATAAATTTTTCTCCCTAAGCTTGCCCTGGAGGGCTGCAGGTGAAGGTGGGTCAGGAGGGGTGAGGGAACAACGGGAGCATGAGGAGGGGGTTGGAGTTCAGGAATTTTGAGTGTGAAAGCAAGCAAATGTTGAATACGTTTGCTTTCAGCAGAATGTCGAGCTGGTTGGGTTGTTGGCTGCCCTAATGGCTCACACATAGAACCTGACTTGTAGTGTTTCTGGTGGTGTAACACCTCTTTAGAAGCTCTGAATCATTCAGTTATGGTTTTGTAAATGCAGTGTGTTGCTGCAGACAGAACTCTGTTGGCTTCCGACTGGGATGGGAAATGGTTCAGCTCTTGAGGTGAGCTTCTGAAAATCTCGCACTTGTTTTGTAAAAATGGAGAAGATGCTGCTGCTTGGTTTGCTTTCTGTGGAACAGACAGCTTGTTATGTTCCTGGGTTATGCTGTCTTTCCATCTGAAGGTGTTTTCAGTGGTGTCACATGCAGAGTGTGTTAATCTCAGCACTGGGCTGTGTGTTTTGTGCAGTAAGGGGAAGCCAGACCATAGCCCAGGGAACCCTGTGGGATCAGCTTGATCCAGAGGTGCTTTTTACATTTTTGAGGAGCGTGGTTTGGTATCAGGAGTGGTTAGGACAGGACAGCAGTGAATAGGCTCAGGGGGAAACCCCAGGAGTGGAGTCCTGAACTTTATTGGGTCGAAATGGTATTGACCTTAACTGTCCACAGCTCGGGTGATCCCAAAGAGTTTTCCAGACCCTCTCAGCATGGAGAGACAGGCCCGTGTGTCAGGAGGAGCTGAAGGAGACCGCCGAGGCGGCAGCTTTGGGGGTCACTGGGCGAGTTAGTGGAGGCCTTGGCTAGCCCTGAAGGGAGGTGCTGAGGGGCTGGGGCTGAGGGGAGGCATGGCTGTGGAGGGCGACGAAACGCACGGTGGAAGTCAGAAATAAAAGGAGGCGGTTTCGTGAGGAGTTGATTTCTTTGTATTTATTTTTTATATTTGTAATACCGAGGTGTTTCTCGGGGAGAGGATCGTGAGGCGGCGGCCGTCCCCCCCCGCGCTGGGGTGGTAGGTGCCCGCCCTGCGCGGGGTGGAACGCTCCATTTCCTCTTCCCGTGCTGACAGCGGGGGGGAGCGGGCGGGCGAGCGAGCGAGCGTGGTGCTGCCGGCAGGCACCCGTCCGTCCGTCCGTCCGTCCGTCCCGGCGGCGGGAGGGAGGGAGGGAGCAGGGGGCGGAGGGGGGGAGCATGGCCGGGCGGTGAGGCGGGGCGGAGGCGGCGGCCGCCGCCATGGAGGCGTACGTGTTGGAGGACATCCTGGAGGTAGGGGCGGGAGAGGGCCGCAGAACAAAGGGGTGCGCGGGGTCGGCGGAGGGGAGGAGGAGGAGGAGGCGGCGGACGAGCCCCGGGGGAGCGCCCGGCTGTGGGGGCTGGGGACCGGGGAGCCGGGGGAGCCGGGCCGCCCGCCCGCCCGCTGCCTCCCCCCGCGCCCGCCCGCCGCTCGGTGTGGGCTGCGGAGGCCGCTCGGGGCCTGGGGCGGAGCGCGGGGCCGCTCACCCCCCGCCTGCTCCCCGGGGGTGTCCGGGGCAGGGGCTGCCTGCCTGCTGGGGCGGTTCTGCAGCCCCCCGGCCCGTGTGTCCGCAGCATGGAGCCCTCAGCCCTCCTGCAGGGACACTGCTTGTCACAACGCGGCTTTGTGGCTGCTTTTTTAGGGCCGGTGTTCCTGTTCCTTGCCCTGGGTGTCTGCAAGGCCTGTGTGATTTCTGTTACTGTCTCTTAGGCATTATTTGCTTTTACTTCCTCTGCAGAATTAGATCCTGCAGTATGAAATAAATGACACTTTCCCTCCTTGGGAGTGAAACTGGAAAATGCAATTTCAGCCAAATGAAGAGGGGCCTGCCTAGGAATTGCAAAGTGAAACTTCTGTTCAAAGTGACACAGATCTCCATTCCCGATTATACTGGCTGTCATAGTTCAAGGAAATATGTTTTTGTTGCTGTCGCTCCTGTGGTTTTTCGGGTTTTACAAGCAAAAACATGATTTCATTGCCAAACGACTTCAAAATGCTTGCATTTATTGACTTCAAAATGCTTGCATTTATCTATTGTAACAAGAAGCTGCTCCCTCACTTGCAGCTGTCAGAATTTCAACAAAACTCTGCTTTCCATGATGCCTGTCCCGTGGTTTCCCTTCCTTAATGGCTGCACTTACGTTACCCTTTACGTTGCTCTAAAATTTTAAATCAACAGAAGTGCTTGCTGTTGTTGAGAACTTCCTTGTGAACTTTGGAACTGTGCAGCATAATTGCATCCCGAATGTTAACACAACTGCTCAGCTAGTGTGTAGGAAACTGGTACAGATCTATGAACAGGGCATTTCTGGGCAGTATCAGGCTGTGTGGCTGGGTTTCTGTGGTGAGGTAGGAAGACCAAAAGGAACTGGGCTTTCTGCCATCAGACAGGTATTTCAGTATCTCACTTGTCTTACAAATACTGAAATCTTTTTTTTTTTTTCTTATTTATTTTAACTGTAATTGTCATATGCAAGTCCACAGCATGACAAATTAAGAAAAATTATTTATTAATAGTCTTGCTTGGAAAGGCAGCAGTTATTTTGTCAGTATGAGCAGTTTTTGGGTCTGCATGTGGTGAGCTAAACAATTATGTCTTGCTTCTAGAGTAGGATGTGGTTTTTTTGACAGTTTTGTCACACATTTTTTCCTGGTCATGAGACCAACTGTATCCGGGTAAAACATCTTCAAAAATCAAGTGTGGCCTTCCTGACTTGAGATGTTTGTACAGTAGGACTGAATCAATAGCTCATGAGTCTCTGAAACGTGCTGGGAGCAGTAGGGGCTTTGTTGTTTCTTGGTGCATCAGTGGAAGCAATGCAGTTGTCTTGAGTTCCCAGTACCATTCCAGCAGAAAGACTTCTGTCTCTCAAAATTTGTTTCTCTGGTAACTTGGAAGAGTGTGGTTGCAGTGTGTTTCATTTTCCCATTTTAGGGTGCTTTTTTCTCTCCTGTGGATCACTTTCTGATGCAGTGTACAGACTGAGGGAACTGCTCTTGCTTAGGCAGCAGAATCTATGTCTGATTTTATTGGACACACTTGGTTCTGTTTAATTTGGAGGGATCGGTCCTTGCCTCTTCATACACTCTTCAGGCATGTTTTTATCTCCAAGTTCTAATTTAAAACAGAAAAACAAGGCATTTTCCTGTAGTGTACTAGTTGAGTTAGTGTAAAGATTGGGGTTCAAATTGTATTACAGATCCTTGCTGCCAGAAGTGAGAGGGTGCTTCTGGGATAAAAATCACTTCTGAGTTACAAAGGTAGATCATAATCAAGTAATTCATAGTTCACATGTTCTAGCTTGCCCTAGTGTGAAGACTGCTTCCTGAGGGAGAAGAAACAAGTGAAAACATAGTTTCTGCTTGTTTCATTACCCAAGTTGCAGGGGTCTGTTAGAAATAATTTTTTCCAATATTTCTTTCCTGTCAGAGGATAAAACTAAACTCTTCAGGAACTTTCAGGCAACTGCAGGCAGAAACAGTCATTGTCCCAGAGGGTTTCTGGTGGTGTCCTGCCTGCCATGTGCTTATGCCACCTTCAAGGAAGGTGATGGCTCTGGCACTGCCAGCTGAAGGTGAGCATTGTCTTGGCTCTGTTACTTGAATCTGGCATTGCAAGTGCTGTGTGGGAATGCAGTTCAATAACATTTAAAGTACCACAGGGTTACTTTGCATTTAGCTTCTGCTCATTTGGCTCTTCTGATAAGTGTATCTTGGCCATACTTTTGTTGAAGTGTGACCTAACTGACAAGGTGCTTTTTTTTTTTTTTTTTTTTCATAATTTTCCAGTTTTTTTCATGTATATGCTGATTGAGGGATGATTATGCTACAGTGTAATTTTACTACCACCTTACTGTGGTATCCAGTGAGAGGCATAAACCCATAGCTGTGTTTTTGGTTCTTCAGTTAGTCAACAGAAACATTTTCTTGGTTGGGAGACAAAGAGGCATGTTATCTCCAGACAGGTGAGGACATGGTCTGTATTTTTGTGTGCTGAACTCTGACAGCACAGAAAACCACTTAATGGAGCTTCTGACAGTATATGGGGGTAACTTTATATACCCTGTGTTGATTTGAGACTTCAAGAGAAGCAGCTGTGTGTTTTGACCTTCATGTTCTCTTCCAAGAGAATTGGACTGGAGTAGAACACAAACCCACATGTGGCTGTTCCTTTAGGTCCTTGGTAAGTGCATTTGAAAATAACCCTTTAACTTTATTGCTTAATGTGTCTTTCACCTACCTTCAACTGAGACTGAAAATCATTGTGAAGGAACCTTCACTGAGAGTCTTTCCTAACTGGATGGACATTTTAGAAGTTTTGTACTGGATTCTTGGGAACATTTTAATAACCCCTAAGCTCCTACCTCAGTTGCTGCATATGGAGCTGCCACTGGTGTCAGTGGTGTGAAAGGATGATCTGTTACACTTCTGCCAGCCTGCTGGAGGTACAGTACAGGCAGTCAAGCAGAGCTTACATGGTGACCAAGAGCTTTATACAGAGTGGAGACTATTCTGCTTGTCTTTGATTAAACCCTTGATGAAATAACAGAAGAGCAACCATGACCTAAAGAGCCATGTCTTTAATGCATGCTCAGAGATCAAGGGGGCTTCTGCAACTCTTTTTTTTTTTTCAACTGGCCAGATCTTCTAAGATTTACAGAACTTGCAGTCTCCTGGTCTGAAGATTAAAATCAGGGTTATAGTACAGTACTTCTGCTTTGGGCATTAGTAGCTTTCCCACGTTCCACCTCTTACACAAGCTAATTCTTTCCCTGTTTTTCTTCTTGTACTTCATTTTGGTAACCTTATCTGTTCTACTTTCTACCTGTTGAGTTTGCCTATATGAAATTAGCATTGACTACTCATGTGTTCCACCCTTTCCTAGTGATTAATTGCAGTTGTTCAATACATTGAACAACTTCTTCACGTGTTATTTTCAGGTAAGCTGGAGCACTGGTGTCTGATTCCATTTATTAAAGCATCATTATCAACTTTGAGTTGCATCTCATGGCAGCTGTGGGTGATGGATCTTGGAAGCTTGTGTTTAGTTACTCATTTGCATCTGGTCAGTGTCTGTGCACTTGGGTCACTCAGCAGCTGGCTGATCTTCATGTAGTTTGCCCAAACCATAAGAAAAGCAGATGGGTTTGGTTGAGGTTGGAAGGTGTGGGACTAAATTGTGTGGATGTGAACTCATGTTCTAGGAGTACTCTGGGTGCTGCTCAGGGAAGAAAACTGGCTTGAAGGAAAGCAAGCTGAACATGCTAACAACAGAAGAGGCTAAAATTCACCAGCCGTCTTCCACTCAGGAGGTGGCACTTGAACCCCAAGCCACATGCAGTGGAGATGAGGAGGAACAGTCTTAGTGAGGTTGAAGGGACACCAGGGTGCTGGAACTTGTAAAGGACATTTTAGAGGAAAACCACTTTTTTTTTTTTTTTTTTTTCCCCCCCTCTCTTGAGTCAGCTGGAGAAGAGGAGCTGTGTGAGCTGAAGTCTTTCTGAGCTTGCTGGCTGAGGTATTTGTGCACCTTACTGATGTACTCTGCAAGGATCAATGTAGTGGAGGAGCCTTTGTGCTGCCGCCTTGGCTGGCGGGGTGGGTTTGACAGAATGGTGTCACTGACTGAGCAGCAGTGATGGCAGCCACCTAGGCCCTGCTAGCCTCTGTCTTAGCAGCTTCTCTGAGCTGAGTGGGAACTAGAGTGAAGCTGCCTGGCTGGTTCCCAAGAGCTCTTTATGGTTGTCTAGTGCTCTCAGGCACAACGTTGGAAGGTGATTCCTTTTCCCTTGAAACTGCTTGCCCCTGAATACTGCTGCTTCTGCTCTTCTGCTAGTGGTGTGAGGGGAAGAGCTTAGAACAAGTGTGCATGTTGAGTCTTTTAGAAAAGCAAATCTTATTTTAATGTCTGTTACTGTCCTCCTCCCAGTTAATTTGCTAAGACTGTTTTTTGGGGCAAGGAGCTAATTTTCAGCTGCTGGATATGGGTTCCTGTGTGTGACAAGTAAAAGCTGGTAGATGTGATTTTTTTGTGTCTTAAGCTGTTTCTCCTTGCCTTGCAGAAAGAGATTACAAGCTTGATGGTATAATTGGAATCCGTTTGTGTTACTTATGTTTTATTGCTTTATCTTTTTCAATAGTGGTTTGTTCTTGGTACAGTAATGCAAAAATGCAATTACCGCATGAGAAACCTTCAAGGCAGTGACCTGGGACGTGGGTAACTGCTGGTGTTATTCAGGGGTGGTGTTTGCCCATCAGTGTCTTGCTAATTGGGATAAATCGACCAGACCCTCGGTGGGATCAGATGATCTACAAAGGTTTCTTCCAACCCAGAATCTTCTGTCTTGTAAGCAGTTTGTTCTAATCAGGTACTTAATCAAAAACAAGAGAATTGAGAGAGGCATTTCAGGTGAATTTATTTAGGCTTTCCCCCCCACACTTCCTGCCTTTAAACTTCAGTAAAAGTGAGCAAAAAGGTTATTTTCATGGCTAAGGTACTTGTCCCTGTTTTCCTGCATGTGCATGAAATCTCTTCAGATCTTTGCCTTGCTGGAATTTGCTGGCTGTGTTGACTGATAGGAAGTCACATGCTTTGAAGCTGTAACCCATACTCAACCTGTGACACTGCCTCAGCACCAAAACCATGCCAGAAGGAAATCTGGATAGCTGGCCAGGGGCCTCTGTCACTGAAATCTGGATAATTGGCCAGGGGCCTCTGTCACTGAAATCTGGATAATTGGCCAGGGGCCTCTGTCACTGAAACCTGGATATCTGGCCAGGGTTCTCTGGCACTTTGTGGCCACCTCCTCCTGTTCTTCATCATTCCTTCAAGAGTGCTGCACTTAAACCACTACTTTTCCTTCTAGTAGGTGATGGATTTGAAGATCTTAGGTGTTGTTTTAGGAAGAAATGTGTTGTTTCTGTCTCTCACTGTGGACAAGTGTGTTGTAACAGGAAAAGGCACTTTGTCCTAGCAGCTGTATCTGTGCCCTGAATATAGTGTAGTTGTGTGTATGTGAATATTGAGTGTAGTTTGTGCCCAGGGAAGGGAGAAGAAATGTTTCATGGTGTGCAGGTTGTCCTAGTGAGAAACTAATGCTGGAGCTATACTCACGTAAACATAGAATAAATATGCTAAGATATCTTAATGGAAGAGATCTAATCAGAAGCATTAAGGAGAGAGAAAAAATCAGAATTGGGGTAGTGATTTGAAGAAACTTTTACATGAGATTTTTATATCTAGCATGTGAAGCAAATAATGGAAAGGAGGGACTCCACTGAAAATTGCTCTTTTCTGCCCATAAACCTTATCTTTTTTTCTTAATGGAATCTCTTTTTGATAAGAGGAAAAAAAAAAAGATATATTTGGGTTTAGGCAAATGCTTGTGCATGCTTCAGCTACCTTCACAAGTCTGTTAATTTACCATATGTAAAAAATGTTCATATCTCTTCAATATGCAGAAGCTTTCAGCTGGGTGTGCCAAATAGAGCAAAAAAAATTGTAATTCGTTTATTAGGTATGCCTAACAGTGGTTTCTATTGAAGGAAGAATTTGGTGACAAAGAGGCTTGTCAGAATTTCAACCAAATGATTGGAATTTATTAGAAATAATTCCCTCTGCACTCAGTTCCCTGGGCAGTAACAATAGGAATTCTAATCAGATACTGAACTTGACTGTCTCCTACTGTAACTTTATCCTTTCACTTCTCATGGAGGAGACAGTTGGTAAACCAGGCCATACCAGATCCTTTATTGAAAAAAAGAAAAAAAGACTTCAATTGTAAATGCCAAAAATGGAAAGGAAATCAGCATTATGTTTCAATTGGTTCCATTTCACTTTTTTGTTGGGCTCAGTTTTTGTCTGTGAGCATGGTTGCTTGGACAGTAGCGTAGCTCTTCTTCCATTTACCTTCATAGGACACAAATAAATACCAGTGACAAAACCAGAATGACTCAAAGGCATTTCAGAGCCCTTGATGTAACTAGTCATATCTTCCCAAACTATTTTTGGTTAACTTTGTGAATGTCTCCATGTAATACTTTGAAGTGGTTATGCTGCATAAGGAAAGATACTGGGAGTTCAGCAGGATAGTTACATGGAGAAAAGCAGATGTCTCCTAAGGACCTCTAATTTCTACTTTCCCCCCCTTCTTCATCCCCCAATCTTGATGGGTTAAATTGGACACTGGCTGCAGGATTTCTGGAGGCAGTATACTACTAAGTTCTTAATGGTCATCTGTGCAGGACAAAACAACAAAAAAGGGAATTCTGTAGATGGAGCATTTGATTTGGTTGGAATGAGCCCTTTTCACTGATCTTGATTGAGCACTTTCCTTAAGGAGCCACTCTTCCCCCTGCTGTCCCTGCAGACATCCCTGCACACCATTCCCTGGTGAATGTTAAGCAGTGGTGGAGAGGCTGCTGTACCCTGGCCAGGCAGGGTAGGAGGGAACAGGAGCTAAACCTGCATATGCTGAAGAGGACAGAAATTCTGCTTAAACATTGCAGAGGCTGGGAACAGCCAGCTGTGTCTGCTGTGTCTCTCCTTTTATTAGTGGAGAAATGTCTGAAAACTCTGTCCTACTAGTAACTATAATTTCCCCCTACTGTATCATTTTGCTTGTCTCTGGTGTGCATTAGTGTCCACATCTCTTACCTGGTGGTCTCTCTGTGTGGCTTGACTAGAGGAGCTACCACCTGGTGTCAGGAAAGGTGACTTGTGGGACATGCACAGTATTTCTTTGGTTATTTAGTCCCTGGAATAGCATATTGTGTTCAGACCATGGAGAGTCATCTTACACTTGTGGGGTGCCCTGTAGGATTGACTGATGCTGTAATCCCCTTGATGGGAAGGAAAAGCTGTGACTAATCTAAGCTACATATTGCAGTGTTCCTGCATTTTGTTTTGCATCTCTGCACATGAGTTGATACTGTATTGCTGTGAACAAGCCTGTGCTCACATCAGTGTTTCATTCATGCCAGAGGGAATTCTGAGTTGGGCTGGAGCAGAATGGCTGTCTGTGCATTCATCCTGTCCCTCCTCTACATGTCCTTGTTCCCTTCTGCTGCTGCATCCTGCCTTGCACAGCACTTGCTATTGTGAAGAGCAGTTGACCAAAACTACTTGCAGAAGGGAATGATTTCCTGCCAAATTTGTGTAAGAAAACATGTGGGCAGATTAAAACTATTTCTGTTTCAAACCCAACTGGTGTTATGCATGCAGTTCAGGCCACTGGCTTGCTGTATTTTATGCTCAGTAGCCACGGTGAATGAGAGAATAAATTTGTGTGTCCTTTTGGTGACTGTGGACCTGGTGGTGGAAATGCATACGTCAGAGTGTGTGCAGGAATGATTGGAACTGAGAACCTGAGATGATTGGTTTTTTAGGAACAGTGAGGATGAAATACGTATCTTAGGTGACAAGGAGTGGTAGTGTTGTGAGCATCATTCGTTCATTGAAAATAGAAACTAGAGTTTAACCTACAGTTGTTATCTTTGTTTCAATTTTTTTTTTCCAGGCTTTTATTTCCAGGTGTTGTTTCACAGGAGAAAAATGGTTCTGGGGGGATGATAGGTTGTGCATAGTGGGCAAAACAGGCAGACTGGCGTGGGAGGCAGACAGCTTTTCTCCGTTGCTGTGCTAGGAGAGATGGATGTCTGCCATGGACATGTCTTTTCCTCTGAAGTAGATCTTCATTTTCCTGTGTGCAAGCAAAGAGATATTCTGCTGCCATGGAGGGGGACAGAGAGGGAGGGGCCAGGAGTGTGTTTTGTGACAGTATTTTTTGTAGTGCACAACATTTCTTCAAGCCCTGATGGTATTTTGGAACTCTTCCCTTTGATTTGTACCCTTTCAATGCTGGCAGAGAAGGTGGGAAGGGAGCTGGTGGGTGCAGTGGGGAAGGTGCCTCACCTGAAGCTGAGCTGTGCTGCTGCCACAAAAGATGGTTTTGCTGCTCCAGAGTTGGTGTGTCATGTTTTAGTTGGCAGATGTTGAGGTGGCTGTTGTTACTGAAGCTTTGTGTAACTTCCACTTTGGCTTCTATTAGAGAGAATGGGATGCTTTGGGAGGAAACTGATCTACCCTCAGTGTGTTCCACCCAGCAATGTGGTTTTTAGTGTGCACCTTCATACCTGTGCAAGGGAGATGGTGAAAAAATCTGCAATGGTTATGTACAGTGATGTCAGCACAACTTCCAGGTTTTCTCTTGCCTTCTAACAGCTGATGTAATGGAAACAGTTTGGGAGCTGTGTTCAGAGAAGCCCTAAGCACTTTAACCAACCTATTAAAGTAAATAACTGGAGTTCTTGCAACACCACACTGCTAAAGCAGGTTTGTGAAAAGCACATCTGAAAAGAAGCCAACTGCTTCTGTGAACCATGAGCCATGCTGTGCCTCTTCTCTCCAGGTGCTCGGCTGTCCTGCTGCTGGTTCTCCTCCACACAGAGATGGTGGTTTCAGCCAGCACATCAGGGTGGGCTCTCTGTTCCTGGGAGGTTTTGTGCTATGAATGAGGCACTAGCTGCCCTCTGTTCTGGGGTTGAGTTTGACTTGAAGACCAGAGTTGGGAAGCACACAGAAATGAGTCCTTTGACAAACGCTGGGTAACAGGAGCAAACTCCTGGTGGGAATTGCAGCTGATGTACCACCACTGTAGGCAGTTGCAGATGCAGGGAGGAATGAAGCCAAGCTGACTGGGCAGATTGGTGAGAGTCTTGCTTAACTGAGAAATGCTTTCTGGCAGGTTTAGCATGGCAAATCTCTTTGTGAAGGCTGGGAAAGTCAGTGTTTTCCCTCTTCTTAACCTTACCAATGGAGCATGCTCAGTCGATGAATTCTCAGCAAGTAGTGCTGTTAGAGGAGGCTTTCTTTTTTGGAAATTATTTTGAATGGACATCGATTCTGGTGCTTTATATCATGTATTGTCTGGTGGGAGGGTGGTCTTGCCTGTGATTGACACGAAGGGCTATAAATACCTGTCTGCTTTTTCACCTGAATCTGCATGGTTTGCTAAGTTCAGCAGCTTCCTTGGCATGGACTACAGGGAAGCTGGTTTGTGTCATCTGAGGCCTGGCCTCATTGCAAGAAATAAATGTGTGTTCAGCTCTGAGAGAGCTGCTCTTGCCTTTACAGACTTGGATTGTGCTGTTTGGATATCTGGGTGAAGGCAAGCCCCCCACAGCACTGTGTCTGCACAGTTGTAGTGCTGCTAGCTTTGTCTGCAGAGGAGTTATGAGGTCGTGTTTCCATTGTTCGGCTGTGCTGATCTGCAGGCCTTAGAATAACAACTTGTTTCAGCTGGAAATGGATGGGTGTGCACAGGTCTGGGCTGAGAAATTTAACAAAGTGCATTGAGGCCAGTGAAATGGGAGAGGTGAAACATATTCCACAGAAGCACTGGTGAGAAGTTGGGCCACCTTTAGTTGTGCTAAGCTGCCCTAAACTCCCTTCTCAAAGGATTAGTTAAGAGTCTTGATCTGTTACAACAAAGCCTGAGAGTGACAGAAATGGCTGCTTATTGAGCTGTGAAAAGAAAGCTCAGGATTCTTGTGGCTGAGGACTCTGCAGGCAACAAACTTGCAGACAAGCCCCCTGAAGTTAACCAGCGATAAAGACAGCAAATTATCATTGGGATTTCAGGCTTGGCTCCTGTAGGGAGAGCAGAAGCCAAACAATGTGTGTGTACTTTTAACAGCTCAGCATTTTGTATTTTTTTAAGGTTTTGGATTTTTTCCACGGGTATCATTTAAAAGGAGGATGCTTCAAGGTTCTAAATCAGTTGATGTGGATCTGCCAGGGTACCAAGGTGCTTCAGTGCAGGCTGGGAAATGCTTGTGGATTTTCTCTTTCTTGTGAGCTCACCTTCCTTAAACAAGGCTTAGGAGAATAATTAGTCCCTTGAAAGTAGGGCAGTGAGGAATAGGATGTAACAGTGCACAGCAGGACTGCTCAGTCCCTTTGCAGTAGTGCACACATTGTTCAGAGATGCTGGCACTGCTGTGAGTTATGGTGCTCTTCAGGTCCACATCCAGAGGCTTTTGTTAAGAGCAGAGTCACACTGAATGTACGTGCCAGGCTTTACATGTTGAGGGACAAAACTGCAAAGGCTTGAATACAGCTACATTGTTCTGTATTCTTCATGTTCTCTGATTCCTTAGTTCTTCCCACTAGATCCATCACAGCTGAGTCTGTGGCCATGGTGCTCAGGATGTGCTGCAATCACAGGCTTGCCCAGGGAGATGTAGAGTCCTTGAGCTGTCCTTCAGCAGCAGGAGAGGTGGAGGAACTCTTAAGATGCTGTCTGTATAGCTCAGCCTTGTCTGAAAAGAGCCTGAGATACAGTCTGAGTGGAGAACTGGCTCAACAGCATAACCCCTCTGAGCTTCTAACAGTGCAACGGGGAGGCTCTGCTTTGTGGGGCCCTATAAGTAACTTAAGTGCTGCTTACCTCAGGTGAGAGTGAGTTTTAGGGGACTGCAGTTGCTGTTCAAGTATGTCATTGGGAGTTATTGGTGATGAGGGGAGATGGTGATTTTGGGAAGCTCAATTGCATCATATCTCCTCTTTACAGTTGTCATGTGCTGCCTTTATTGACTCTTTGAGAGAGAGACTGACTGGGAGGATGTGACAGGTTACTTGCTAAGGGCAGCAAAAATTGCAGGCTGTCTCTTTGGTGTATCCTTCAGTTGTCAAGAGTTCCTCTGCAGGGAGCAGTTTCCATTTTGATTTTGCCTCAGTGTAAGAACCACCTTTGTTCCAGGTGTTGTCTACTTGTCAGTGGCTCTGTAGGCCTCCACATCTCAGGGCTGGTACAGACACAGTTTGTGTTATCCACACACTGCCAAAGCTTGGACTCTGGGAGCAGTTCTTCCCAAGCCCACTCCAAAAGAGATGGTTCCTATCAAAATTCATGTTCAGCTTTTTTTTTTATGGAGCTTGAGAGAGCCAAGGCACATACCTGTGTTCAAGTGGCCGGACTGGAAATGTGTCAGCTTTTCTATTGTTGATACGAAAGTATTGTCTGAAGCTGAGCTTTCAGAGGCATGATGGCAGGCAGTGCTGGAGTAAGTCTTTTGTTTTTAGGGTGGGTTGTTTTTTGGTTTTGTTTTCTTTTGCTTTTTGTTTGTTTTTGTTTGGTTTTGGGGTTTTTTTGCATGTCTGTGACTTTTATATCCTGTTTTTTATGTCCAGGGATAAATCTTGGTTTGTTTCCCCCCCACCCCTGTTAATGTGAAACCAGAGCAGGGATCTTAGTAAGAGAATGAGTTGAGGTGGTGTTATTTTTACGTTGGCATGAAATTTTTCTCACATGAATGACTGTATCTGAGTACCAGTTAATGCATAAATTTGCTTAATGTGGGAAGGATGCCAAGTGTTTGGAATGAAGTTTTGAATGGGGAAAAGAATGTTAAACTGAAGGTCGTCTTCCTCGTAGTTTCACAGCCTTCTTGTAGCTATAGGTTTCAAGCTGCCTCTTTTTATTGTTGTTTGCAGTGCTGGAGATACAGACTGTAGAGGAGAGGAGGGAATTTTCATGTGAATACATCAGCACCTGTCTCGTCATCAGAAACACACTGCAGTAATAATGCAGGTGTCCCTGCAGCAGAAACCCTGTTGGTGCCAGTGCTGAGGACAGTGTTATGCCATTTCAGCAGCATGGACTGCTGCTCCTCTCTCTCACCCTTCTCCCTCCCTCCCTGTTGTTATCTGTTTTTAGCAGCAGCAGCAGACAAATGGAGTGTAAGGTTGATGAAATAAAAAAGGCACCGAGACGTTCCAGCTGCTGGACTTCAGGTTTCTGCTGAACAAGGCACTTAGGTTTTGGGGAGGGTCACTGCACGTTGGAAAGACAACAAATCTGATGAGGCATCCCAGATAACTGGAACCAGTCCTCACTGTACTGGGAAGGAACACTGCCCTGAGGCTTGGTGTCTGCAGTGGCTCTGCTGCTGTAGTAGCTGGGAAGGGCAACGCAGAATTGCACAGCTCGTTCCTGTTTCAAAATAGATTTGAAGGTAAAAAACCAAAACACTGAAAATACAAAGCTGAAATGGAGTAGGCAAAATAATCTGCTTCACTTGGCTTCAGTGTATGCTTTCCCCCTCAGTAACCAGGAAGCTGATCTTTATCTAACAAAAATGGTGTCTTGTGTAAATAGCCTGTGCACTGCTTTCAGGCTGTGTCATATCAATGAGGTGGTTGTGACATTCTGGTTTGTCCCCAGAAATGGCAAGCAATGTCAGAGGCTTGTCTTCAGTCGGAGTTTTGAATGGAATTATCAATAGAATACATTATTGATGCTGTGAAGATCTACATCTTAAAATAGCTTGAAACCTGTGTTGACTAAGAGGTAATTTTCACCTGAAAATGTGTAGCCTTAGGTGAAAAGGCAGACATACACTTTGCCTTAATATTTAGTTTGATACTGTCAAAATCTATTCCCACTGTTTTATTTCATATGTAAGTAGAATGCTTTGTCTGGTGTTCCAGATCAGTTATTTTTTCCAGTAAGCTGACTTTCAAGTGAGATGGGCTGATAGTTTTTGAAATGGTGAATGGTGGTAGTCTGAGGGCTAAAAGTAGTAGGGTAAGAGAGAGCAGGCATGAAGTTCTTGTTTCAGTATGGGACGTGTGAGGAGCTGAAAAAATTTCCAAACCTTTCTTAAACTGAGATGACAAAAAAATGGACAAAAAATGCAGTGTGTGTGCAATGTATGGGTATTATGAAGTACCTTTGAAAGGAGGTACTTATTCCATAGCAAGTGTTTTGTCTGTCTTTACTCCAAATGATTTCTTGACACTTAAATTGAAAGCTGCATATTAAGCTTTTGATAGCCCATTAAGGTTAAAAACAAGCTGGAATTACCATAATTTGCAGAGGGTTTTTTGGGTTGCCTGTTTGTATGCTAGGCTTTGGATGTGAAAAAACCTGGTGCTTGAAATCCTTGGCCCAATTTGCCACATTCCAAATGTATCACCTCCTTGTTTTGATTCACTCTTGCCTCACAAATCCATTGATGCACATTGCATGTTTAGGTAGAAGATACTAAACAGATGTCACTGTGTCTTGCAATGAAAAGTAACTTACTAGTTATTAGTCTGAGTTGGGCTTTGTCCTTGCACTGAAAGTGTTTTATTTCCTCGTGTGCATTCTATTTGCAAGGTAATGGTATGAAAGGTGCTATCTCTGTGTAAAACAGCCTCTGAAGGGTATGCTGATGAAGTGAGCAGTGAAAAATGTTTTATTTTAAAGAA
Source organism: Phaethornis superciliosus (assembly GCA_023637945.1). NCBI lineage: Eukaryota > Metazoa > Chordata > Aves > Apodiformes > Trochilidae > Phaethornis > Phaethornis superciliosus. Next base: position 1,233,657 of record JAJQWJ010000005.1, read on the forward strand.
ATACTTACAAAAGTTGCATGAAAACAGAGTTAATTTCTTTTTTTTTTTTTTCTTCTTTCTTTTCTTCGGTACGGTGTCTTTCAGCAACTTGGAAAAATTTCAGTAATCCCCAAAGTAGGAAGCAATCGGCAGCCAAAAAATACTTGGGGACCACTTTTCATGCAAGAATAGACAGAAGAAAATCCTGATCCCAGACTTGAGGGGAGTTTATGGGCTTGTCTGTGATCCTTGAGTAAAGGTTTGTGAGTGTGCTAGTCTGGTGCCCAGTCCTGCCCAGCCAGCTGGTGAGGTGGAAGGGCTGTAGGTCCAGCTCTAAATAAGTAAATGACATTAGCTGTAGAAACAATCTGTTTGTCTTAGTGAGATGAAGGGCAGGGACAGAAATAATTAGCTCTCTGCCATTGGAGGTGTGAGAGCTAAAAGTGTCTGGAGCGAAAGCTGAGATTATCTGGATAGGAGCTGCTAGGGCAGCAGGGGAGGGTGGTGCAGCTGTGGGTCAGGCTCTGCTGTTTACATGTAGAGTTCCTTCTGGAAACTGGGATTAAAACTGCTGTTGAGGAGTAATTTTTAGCTAAAATCTGAGGAATCTGAAGCCTCCTTGCTCTTCAAGCTAGTAACTGGTGTGTGCAATGGGACTGAGGTTCAGTAACTGACCTGGTGATGGTTATCATTGCCCTTTGAAGGTGGCTTTGCAGTACCTGACAGACTTGCACATCCTGGTTAAATTTTATGTTCTCTTTAAAAATCTTTGCTGCTCTCCAAAAATTTGAGAGCTGGGAAAAATCAATAGCTTCAGTGCTGGCAAATTGGCAGTGAGTCCCTCGGTAGCTCAGTAAGACATATTTCAAAAGGAAAGGCAGGTGAGGTCTTCACGGCGGTGACATGTGGCAATAGCCACTCACTGTGCTGTGTGTCCTGGGTGCTTTGGAGGGGCTTTCTACCAGGGCTTGCTTCTCATAGGATGTTGGGCACCCACTGGGTACCAAACACCAAAGGTCCAAGTGCCAAGGTAAAAATGCAGCAGAATCTGAAGTTGTGATTGGTGCCCAATGAGAGCAGAAGTCATGGGAGTCAGCTGACAAAAGCTGAGGAAGAAAATCTGCTGTTGGGTTGTATGTAGGCCTAGAAGATAGGAGCCAGTCTCAAGAGTAGGGGAAAAAAAAGCTGTGGAGAACATGTTTTGTCATGGAAGGTGTTTTATTTGGATCTCGTAAAATACTTGCCTGGGCTAGTGTGGTTCATCCAAACCAGCTTTCAGATGCTGTTGTTTATGGAGCTTAAAAATGCTGAAGTTTAAAATGGTTTCATCCTGTGCTGGTTAATGAGCACAGCACCCCTTGCTGCTTCACAGCCCTGGCACTTGTCACCTGCAGCCTCCCTGCTAGACACTTCAGCTGGATTCCACTGTTTGCTTGATGCTTTTTAAAGAAGTGTTTACTACCCTTTTTTGAGCATGTCTTCATGTAAGGCTTCAAGATGAAGAAATGTTACATGGTCTCCTGACAGCTAAAAGACAGCAAGGAACTTGCTTTGCTTCCAGGAGGATGTTTGACAAAGGTGCTGTTTGTATTTTCAGGAGCAAGTGTTGGGGCTGGGTTGGTGACACTGCCTAAATGTCCCTTGGAATAAAGCAGCTCTGCACTGCCCTCCATCTCTGAGTGGCTGCTTTTAGGTGGCACCTGTTACAGTAATTAATGTGATGTTGATTCCCATAACTTACCTGGGTTGTAGGGTCTTGAATGTTTGCTCTGTTAATTTCTGACTAAATGGTGAAAAGCAGTAACACATAAATCCTGAGCAGGCATGATGGCCCTAAAGAGAAGGATTTGAGAATGGAGTCAGCAAAATGGGCTCTTGAATTCAGGTGGAGAACCTGAGACAAGAAGGAGAAAATTACTTCTTACAGCCTATTCTTCATGCCTCTGTGTTGGCCTGACAGTGTTTGAGGAAAAACTGTAAACCAGTGATAAACAAATCCTAGAGATGCTCTGTAAATTAATGACATGAGCTATTCATGGTAGCCATGTACTGATTAGATGGATGAATAATGGCCTTTTGTCATTCTGCAGCAAGGGCTTTAGTAGGTGGTGGATGCTGGAAACCCACTCTTTTCTACCATTGTTCATAAATGAAAATTTAAATAGTTGATTTTAGTGTTCTCTACTCTTGCTAAAGTTTTCCAATCATAAAGCTCTCTGCTTATCTGTTGTGGGCGACTGTGTGGATGTAAAGTGTAGTTACAACTTTCATGCATGAAAGGAGGGAGCTCAGACATTAAACCAAGTGACATTTTCAAGGTACCAAAGTCACCAGCATAACAAAAAGGCTTAGCTCTTGGGTTCTTTGATTTCCTGGCATCAAGCTCCTTATCAGTGAAGTTGTGCAGTATCATCAGTTGAAGCATGTTGTGGTCAGATGTGTAGTACTGCTTTTTATGCTTGGATATGTATGGAGAGTTTTCATACTAAGTTGCCAATATTTGCCAGGTCCTTCTGCTAAGGGTTAGGTTACAGTTGCTGGGATCTTAGACTTTTAAATTTAGGTATTGTGTGCAAATTTTGATAGTGAACAGACTTGACTGTCTTGATACCTCAGTTGATGATGTGATTCTAGAGGAGCTGTTTTGTGCCAAGTACTGGATTTCTTCTCTTAAGTGTAGAAGATGTGAAGAAACAGCTATGGGTGTACATATTCCTTCCTTCCTCCATCCCTGGCTTGTCATAAAATTAGGAAGATGTGATCTGTGTTGGTCTTGGGAGACACTGGTACAGAGATCTGCAAAGTAACTCAAGATGTGGGGTTTGTTTTGTTTTATTTTCTCCTCTGCTATAAGCTGGGATTTATTAAAATATATGTTCAGTATCTGATACTTGGCAGTCAAAACATAAAATTACAACTCACAACTGTCTTCAGAGCTTACAGCCATGGGTACTGGTGGATCGAGCTGCCTACCTGGTTGAGATGTCCGTGTCTCCATGTACCAGGCAGCAAAACAATACTAAAAAAACAGAAGGTGCTGCTTTTACCAAATAAAAGACATTTCCCCAGCCACAGAATAGTTGTTGTAAACAGTAACACCTGTTACTGGTGTTACTGGTCTGGTGAAGAGGAAATCCCTGGATGTCCCCCCACAGATTGCTGAAAGGTTGAAAGAGGAAAGAAAGAAGAGGTGGGGTTTTGAGACTGCACTTCAGAAGACAGAAAATAAAATGTATAAGAGTGTGTGTGTGTGTGTGTGTTTGTGTGCCCCCCACAGCATGTTCTGGGGGAGCCTGGGAGCCTGCTCAAGGAGAAGGACAAAAAAGGTCCCTGAGAGAGAGGGTGCGGAACCCAGCTTGATGTTGAGCCTTGGGAGTTAGGGAAGAACTTGTCTGTGGGATAGGAGGTGATAACAGCATGTAGCATTGAAAACTGAAGTTTAGTCTGGTATTGCAGTACTTGGAAAATTTAGAGCTACTGTTCTGCCTAGAAAAACAGGACTTGGAACATATGCTAAAGTACTTGCAGCATGAAATTTCCTTGAGGTTTGGATTTACATACATGTTGACACCCTACTTTTCTAAACCATGTAAAAAGTGTCTCTGCAGTTGTTTTCAGTGCATCAAATCTGGAGGCTGTTCTGTTTGAGAGTGGTCAGAACTTGGGAATTTTCTACTAGCATCCCTTTTTGCTTGTAGAAGCATCAGATACACTAGAAGTGATTACAGGCAAAGTAAACTTGGGCAAGTACAGAACATGATATTTTTTATTGCAGGATGAGAGAGGAGGAGAGGTCTTGTAAAAGGCCTTCTGTTGGGAACTGTCTGAACAATTGGATTATGTCAGAGTATTGTTTGATTGGAGAAGTACTGACTGAGAACTCAGATGAAATATTCTGATATGTGAGGTGGAGCATTTGTGTACTATTCTACATGGGTTTTTGGTTCAGGGAAATAAAATACATCTGAAGACCATTAAAGGAAATGTCTGTTTACTTGGCCTGGTAAATGGAAACGCTTTGTCTTGGGTTTGTAGCTTCTGTAGAAAAGGCAGTATGTTCTGAGAAAGGAAAATGGAATTTTCACTTCTACCAAAATAAAGATTTATTCACCACTGTCAGACACTGTGTCTGTTCTCACTTCACCCTCAGTGGTATTCTGTGTCCTGTGGAACGGGCTGGAAGGAGAAGGCTGCAGGTCCAATGAAACTACTGAGCTGAAGGCAGCTGGGAGAGGATGGAAGAGGGTAATTGGAAGCTTGATGAAGTTTTGGGAGGTGTAGGTTGAAGATGTATCTCTTCTACCTTAGAAAAGGAAAAAATAGCTATATTTAACCTCATGAAATAGCCTGAATTTGCTACTTAATGTAAATTTCTTGATGTTTCTCTGCAGTGGTTTAAATGATGACAGTACAAAATGTTAACATTTTCAAAACTTACATTGGAAAGTTTTCTCCTGACAGCTTGTGGTTGTTTTGGTGCTGTGTTATTTGTAGGTGGATTGCTTTTTCTCCCCATTCTCCTTGTGTTAGACTTTGCTTTTTATTCACACCATGCTCGTGTCCTTAGCTGGAAGGAAAGTAGAAGAGCTTTCCATTTGGAACTTAAGCTGCATAAACGACCTCATTTGAGGGGAGAGGATGTAAGTGGGGGAGAGATGTTTTCCTAGTTTGATTTTTTGCTTAGCAAATATTTCATAGTGTCAGGAAGAGCCATGACCAGCTGCTAAATATCTCACTTGGATGAGGGTTTTGGTGTTTTTTTTTCAGTTAGTCTAAGTAGTGGGGGTTTTGCATGAGTTGGGTGAGCCAAGAATCCTTCCCACTGCTCTGTAGTTTGCCTTTCCTGTGGTGAAATCTGTTCCTTGGCTCCCGAGCAGGGGAGCAGCTCCTGTCTCTTGCTGCTTTGCTGCAGCAGGCTTCGTCCTCTGGAAGAAGACAAATGCCAAGTCCTCAGCTGAACCAAAACTGGCTGCACCCAGGCCTGTGGGTGCACAGAGCTGCTCTGGCAGCTGCAAGCAGAGGAGCCTGGGGAGGCAGGAGTGAGCTGCTCCTTAGGACTGGGCAGGAAACCAGGAGTTGCTTTCACCAGTTTGCCAGACTGGAAAGCTGCTGGCTGTGTGAGTGTCACTAGAAAAAAGTAATGCTGAGGAGCAACGTGGGATCCTGCAGGACTGTCCTGTTGTCAGCAGTTGGGAATCATCCCCTTCAGCTTGCTGTGCTCCCAGGTCTGAAAGAGGGCAAAGAGGCTTCAAAGGAGTGGAAGGAGGGTGCAAAGATGCCCTTGAGATGTGTAATTGTGCGTTGACAAAAGCTGTCTGACAGGAGGTTCTGTTTCTCAGTGGTACCATTCAGTGGATGATAAATTCAAGTTATTTTGGAAGTAGTCCTTAGCTTACCTTTCTAAAAAAGCAGGGTCGTTAGGCTTCAGCATTAGATTTTAGTACCTTATCCTTGTAAATTCTGAGCTGGAGGCAGGGTGCAGAAAGAAATGGTGTGGGCTCTTCACTTGAGATGAGATTGAATGGGAGGATGGAAGGAGGAGACCTTTCAGGAGTCCTGAGATGACCTGGTCACTCCTCTGGTTTGTCTGCCCACTTTGATTCTTGGGGCATTTATCTGCAGGAATCTGAACTTGTGATACTCATGAGGCTTCTTTTAAACTTTGGAGACACACATGAATCTTAAGAATAAAATAAGTTGTATTTCTGCCTTGGTGAACTGTATTCCATGTGGAAATAGGTTACTGCTGTTTCAGCAGACAGTGGCTGCTTTCATCCAAAGATGATTGAAGTTTTTAATCATATTGTAGGGTTGGCTAACACATGGGGTTTGTATGACAGGCTTGTGTTTAGATTGATTTTGATTTAGAATTGGATTTTTATTGTTTTTAGTTTTGAGTTTTGAAGCTGTTGTGCTTTCTATGAGGGTGATTAAACTTGGTCTTTATAATCTGGTAAGTTCATAAACTTAAGAGATGTGTTCATGGAACTGTTAGAGGAGTGTCTTGTCTAAACTACTCAACCCTATCCTTATTCTAAAATACAAATGGATACTCATCTCTTCTGTAATTTCTGTGTTTCACAACCAAAAGAAATGGGGAGTACAGGAAAGAAGGATACTCAGAAGAACTTAAGCCACTCAGCATCTGTTTCTGAAAAAGGCAGATATAATGGGTTGCATGTTCTGTAATGTTTGAAATAAATGTTAGCTTGAGACAGATGCAGTGAAACTCTTGTGTGTTGTGAGCTGATTCTCTCTGGAGGTTGTTGCTGATCCTTCTGGGTTAATTTTAATGTTGGATTAGAAGGCATCAGATTTGAAGGAAGTGAAGATAGCTGAGAGAATTCTTCTGCAAGTCAGAAGAAAATAGTTCACACTAAAGCAGTGATTAAAATAAACAGTGATTTTTCTGGTTTTGTGTGTTAGTAGAGTTAAATGCCACTTGAGGGTAGGTGACTTTGAAAGGTTACTGGATTGTGTGAAATAGAATAATTTTATTTTTTGTATTTATCTTTAATGCTCTGAGTAGGAAATTAACCACCCAAACCAACAGCTTGTGTAGAAACCCACTACCTTTAGACCTTCTGGAGTGATACCTATTTTTTCACTTTTCCTTCTGTATCATAAGTTTGACTTGAAAACTGAAGAGTATAGTATGGAGTTGTGAGGTCAAGCTTAAATTATCCCAGTATGTCACAGAGCAAATGGGTAAGGTGATAAAAGGTACATTCTTTGTGTCTCATTTTGGATCATCTCATTGCTTCCATGGATGGAATACAAAGTAACATAGTATTTAAAAAGCAAATGCTTAAGAGAACTAAAACCCGGGGGGGGTTGTTTTCTAGGTATATTTTGGTCAGTTTTGTGTCATTCTTAAACCACATCTGTTATTTTTCAGGTGGAATCATTTATCTTGGATCAGGATGATCTTGAAAACCCCATGTTGGAAACAGCTTCTAAATTGCTTTTGTCAAGTACTGCTGATGGTGCTGACCTGAGAACAGTAGATCCAGAAACCCAGGCAAGATTAGAAGCTTTACTTGAAGCTGCAGGTAAGTACTCGTGTCCCGTACGGGTTTAACCCCAAAGCCCTAACACATGAAGACCACACTGGAACTGCTTGCATAAGGCTAATCCAAATGAGCGTGAGGGAGATGCAGAATGTAAGGCAGTGTGAGCTTGGAGAGGTTGTGCAAGTCACCGAAGAGCAAGAAGTTTATTAAAGCTTTCCAAATTTTGGGAAATCGGAGTTTTAATTGAAGGCTGTGATTCTGATCAGGTCCTTCCAGTGTTGGATTTCTGAAATGCGGAGTAAAAAATGACACCTGACCTTGCCTTGCAGCCTGGTGTCAAAAACCAGATTGCTCAAGAAAGCTTTGGTCTGTAAAAATTCCTGTGTGAAAGCTTTTTCTAGTTGCCTATATGAAGCAGTTGCCAGTGCTTCAAAAATAAGAGGTTTTCTGGGTGGGAGGGGTCGCTAATCCGCCGTGTCTCAGAACGCGCGGAATCCTTCCAGCCGACAGCTGTCACTGCCTTAATTTCAATTTCTCCCTTGTCTCCTTTTCTGGCACCCGTACCCACCCGTGGCACGTGGGCACGGAAGGAATAGGTAAGCTGTCCACAGCTGATGGCAAAGCCTTCGCAGACCCCGAGGTGCTTCGCAGACTGACTTCCTCGGTCAGCTGCGCGTTGGATGAAGCTGCCGCTGCGCTGACGCGGATGAGAGCAGAGAGCACAGCAAATGCAGGGCAGACGGACAAGTAAGGCACCCCTCACACTGCTTCCCTGGGGGGCTTTTCCAGGAGGGTTGCTACTTTTAGAAGTGGTTTTACTTGTTGTATCAGTTCTGATTACAGGATGGTGAAACTCTTTACTCAAGTGGAATTAGTGCCAAGCTATCAACCTGTGGTTCTCCTGTGAAGCACTCCTGGACTGTCGGATCTTGCAGGGGGAAGTGAAGCTGTTAATACTCCTCAGAATTCAGAAAGCTCACTCATCATTTAACTTGACCAACTATAGAAACAAAATTTCTAAGCTCTTAGAACTGTACCAAAAAATATCAGATTATAAAAAGGGTCATTCTGTGAAACTAGCTTGGGGGCCAGAAAAAAAAAAAACTTAATCTCTTGTTTTAGAGAACTTAAGCATGCCTTTTTAATGGAGGAGAGAAAACAGTCAAGGGCCTGGAGCCTCCATGGTGGTCAGCAGCTTTCTGGTGTTGTGTGGGACCTTGGAGAGCCTTGCCAGAGTCTCTGCTTGTAACTGGACTTTGTGGTTTGGTGTTTTTTTGTTTTATTTGGATGTTTGAGGCAGAAAGGTTTCCTCTCTAGGCCGTCATGAAGCTTCAGACCAACAGAAATAGAGTGCTAGTAGGAAGCAGGAAGTGCTGCTGTGTTGGTTGGCAGTTTGCTTCTTGTACACTGAGTAACTCCAAAGAAACCTGTGCTGGTGTGTTGATACATCAGAAGAAGAAGACATTAGAGCAGAATAGTATGGGGTCATCTGCTTCTAGTTTCTGCATCCCTCCCTGCCCCCAGCTCTCTTCTTGTGCACAGTGGCTATTGCTGAAGTTGGTGGGACAGAGAATGTAGGAAGCAAAAATAAACACAGGTCATGCACAGGACAGATAATACTGAAGAAATAATTCTCTATATGTGAAGATTGTATCTGGTGGTACAAATTATATAGGGGTCCTGGTTGCAGTATACAGGTACAAGTCCTTGCTAGACAAATTCCCACATTTACATCTTAAGTATTTTAAATTGCTCATATTTCCATCGAGTTATGTGGCTTGCAGAAATTTTCTGCCGCCTGCCTTATGTTTCCTTTACCTTTTGAGTTAGTTCTGTGTTGATGGGACTCCCTGCATGGAGAAGGGTAGTGGGTCAAGTGAGGTCAGTAGCCTTGGATTTATTGTTATTGATCCATTTCTTTGAAGCACAATAGAGAGATATGTCAGACTTGGAATTTTTATTCTCACAAAGCTATGAACAGTTTTGGATTGCAGACAATGTAGACAGAAGACAGAATCAGAGGGATTGGAAATAGGCTTTGAGTAGTCCTTCTTCTTGACTGAAACAGAACTGGAATGATAGATGTGAAGAACTCGGAGAGAAAGACGAGAACCACAAATACTCTGACTTGGAGCTTACTAAACAAGGAGAATTTTACATTTTTTTGCTTGGTTGAGTTAGGCCCACAACTGAAATACCAGATTGCATTGCAAAATTCTGGGGATTTCAACACATGACACAGGGGAAGTGATTAATTTTCTTACAGGACAAGAGTGATGCAAGTGGCTTTAGCTTCATTACAGTCTTGAACAAAACTTAGTGTTCTTCAGGTGGGCAGGTGATTTCAGTGTCCTCTGGTCCTGGAGCAGAAGAGAATGACTGCAACTCTGAGCAGTGGTTGCTGATTTGCAAAGGAATACTCATGTTGTTGTACTTACTATGATTTCATCAGTTCTCGGTTTTTTTGACCCTTATTTTAGAAAATTAGTGGAACAGACCCTGTTTTTTCAAACTGGAACCACAAAGCAGAAATAGGCTGAGACCCTGTATTATGGCATAATTAGTAGTATAAACCAACAGAGATTTGTTTGCAGTGCTATTGATTAGCCTTTCAAAAGGGAAAGTTACTCTTTGTATCTGTAATGATTACCAAAAAAAAAGGTTTTGTAATTCTGCAGGACATAACATCATGCTCCATATTTAGGGCTCAGACAGTAAATCAAGTCCTTGGTCATGTCTTCTCATACTGTATGTCCTGCTTCAGTCATACTTAATGCAGAATTTGGTAATCCCAGTGACCATCCTGCAGGTACTCCTGTAAACTTCTGTTCCAAATAACTCTTGGGGTGGCTGAGTGTGCCCATTACTCAGTTTCCAGAGAAGTTACATGGAAACTCTCAAGTATAAAAACAGCACCTCATTTTCTTTACCAGCTGGCACTCTTTTTTCAGGTCGTGTTTTCTTTTTGTTGACTGGATCCTCGTGGTGTGTTGGGTTTTTCACTCTGCAGGCAGAGCAAGTGTTTCAGGCATAGTCCTTTCTGACTGCTGACTGCTTTGTGTCTGACAGCCGCAGCTTGGCAGAGGCTTGTTCAGAAGGAGATGTAAATGCTGTGCGGAAGTTGCTGATTGAGGGACGGAGTGTGAACGAGCACACAGAAGAAGGGGAAAGCCTCCTTTGCTTAGCCTGCTCAGCAGGATATTATGAGCTTGCACAGGTTGGTTTCCTGAATGTTTTTAGTATGTGTGTTTTGTACAAAAAACCCCAAGTGTTGAATGAATGCATTGTGGTGTGGGGTACCTGGAAGGCAGTGTTAAGGTGGTGGGAGAAGTCAGTTACCTGGCAAATGGAGACAGACATGGACTGAATGTTGCTGATGCATTCTTTGTGTTCCCTATCTCTGTGTTTCTGACATAAAACTGTGTGCTGGGGAAGGTGGGAACTTTGTGTAGTGTTTCAACCATCCTGATGTGCTGGTTTGTCACTTGCCAGTGCTGTTGATCACTCTTCTGTTGGCAGGTTCTTCTGGCAATGCATGCTAATGTAGAGGACCGTGGGATTAAAGGAGACATAACACCTTTAATGGCTGCTGCTAATGGTGGACATGTCAAAATTGTGAAGTTGCTGCTAGCTCATGGTGCTGATGTGAATGCACAGTCATCAACAGGTAAAGAAGTCTGGTGGACTTTGTTGATAACAACTGAAAAGCTGAGGTGTGCAGCACCTGGGAGTTTGGGGAGGGATGGCTCTCAGGCAAGCAACACAGAGTGATTCCTTGTATTTTTGCTATGTAGCTTTTGCTTTGATTTAAAGAAGCTAAAAAATATTTTTTAAAATACGAATCTGAGAAAACCGGGTCTGTTCAGCCTTGAGAAGAGAAGGCTTAGGAGACACCTCATTACCATGTTCCAGTACTTAAAGGGGGATACAAATCAGCTGGAGACTCCCTGTTCACAAGGAGTCACCTGGACAGTACAAGGGGCAATGGGCACAAGGTGCTCCTTGGGAGATTCCCATTGGACACAAGAGAATAATTTTTCCCCATGAGGACAATCAGACATTGGAATGGTCTCCCAGGGGAAGGGGTGGATTCCCCCACTCTAGAAAGTTTGAAGTCTCAGCTCAGTGGGGTGCTGAGAGATCTCAGATAAACAATAATATTAAAAGGGTTGAACCAGGTGATCTTTGAGGTCCCTTCCAACTTGACACTCTGTGATTTTTATGTCCCTAATCAATTAAGGTGTGTAAGATCAATTAGTACCTGGAAGATACTTGCATACATCAAATCTGTTGCACAGGTAAAGCACGGTTTGAGAGGTTGGTGTGTAAATAGTAAATTGTTTGGTGGTGGGGATAGAAAGCCAAGGGAAAATAATAAACAGAAGAAAGTGCACCCCTGGGTTTTGGATGGAGGCTGGGATTAGCCAGGCTAGGAACTGGGAGAGATCTGCAGTCAGTCAGCACTGAGCTGCTATGTGCAGTCACTTGCTTATTGTTCTCCCCTCCTCATAGTTCTTGGTCTCTAGCCTGAAAAAACCCCTGTTGCATAAGGTAACCAGGTAAAAGGGATGAAGTGCAGCATAAGCTGCAGTCCCCAGTGTGGGAACACTACCACATTCTGTTTTCAAACCTTTTTCTCATCCGTTTTAGGCAATACAGCCCTTACCTATGCCTGTGCTGGAGGCTACGTGGATGTTGTAAAAGTCCTGCTGGAATCAGGTGCTAGTATTGAGGACCACAACGAGAATGGTCACACTCCCCTGATGGAAGCAGGCAGTGCTGGCCACGTGGAGGTGGCCCGGGTGCTGCTGGAGAACGGGGCAGGCATCAACACCCATTCCAACGAGTTCAAGGAGAGCGCCCTGACGCTGGCATGCTACAAAGGTGCAGTGCCACACACTCTGCTGGTTGCCAGGGTGTAAGCAGTGTGGGGAAGTGGGACAGGTGTGGGAAGGCTTTATTTATTCCCTCTTGCTGTCCAGGACAAAATGGGTGCAAAGGCTAGAAATAGACACTTTGCACTGCTTTTGTTCTGCCTGGGGTACCAGGTAGCATGTATGCACCATATGTGACAGGATGATAGGTATGGAGGAGTAAGTATTAAGATACAAAATGTGTATCTGGGCCTTTATAATGCTTCAAAAGATTTTTCTTTTCTCTCTTAAGTGAACTATGCAGTGAGGAAATACTTAATCATAAAGAATGGTAAACTTCCAGTCATGTAACCACACTTTGCAAGAGGCATCTGCTTAGATACAGAGTTTATTTAAATTTAGCACTTGGAAAACACACAAGACCTGGAGCCTTGCCTTGTAAGTGTCAGTGCTTAGGCAACAGGCCTTCCTTGCCTCCCTTAGAGTGTTAGGCAGCTATCTTGCATCAGCCAAGCAAGGGTTGAAGAAGTTTAACTGAGGGGCCAGATGTGTTCACACCGAGGAGCAGTTGCTGTTATCATCACTTAGGGCATTTTTCATTAGACCTGCTGAAGTGCTGACATCAGAGTAGTTGCTGTTGGTAGCAGAGGTACTTTGGCCACCTCAGTAGAAGATGATCTTAGTCTTTGATTTATTTTTCTTCTACCTGCCTTACTGAATGCTTGGTTTGGTGTTGCTGAATGCTTTCTTAAGCCATGGTCATTTTTCTTCATGGTGACTGTCAAAGCAGAGGCTGTGTTTGAAAGAGGGGAGTAGGACCCCATAACATTCCCTGAAAATATGTGCTTGTGTTCTGACTCCTGAATTGAGGCTGGAAAGCAGGGGTGAAAAAAACTGTACTTGATGAGTTGTTCACTGTGATATATGGGTCAGAAGTGAAGATACTCAGGCGTTTGGGTTTTGCATTCTTACCTGTTAAATATTTCCTCCTTCCAGGCCATCTGGAAATGGTGAGATTTCTGCTGGAAGCTGGTGCAGACCAGGAGCACAAGACAGATGAAATGCACACTGCTCTCATGGAGGCTTGCATGGTAAGAGATGCATGAGCAGCAAGCCATTTTTACACTATTTTCACTTAATTGTAAATTTAGTAAATAATGGTAATTTCTGTGAACAGAACCCTTTGGGGTTTTGTCTTGTGTAATTTTGCAGGCTTCTGGGCAAGCAACTTTCAGTTTATGACTGGAAAATCCTATATACAGGAATCTCCAAATTAAATAGCTTGAAGTGCTTTTAACAGCTCTGAGATACAAAATGTGTGCTAAATGCAGGCAGTGAATATGGTCATAGCCTGGCTACTTGGAGGCATTTAGCATACCTCTGTCAAGGCTAAGGAGTCTGTAAGCTAAGGTCTCTTTCTGTGGAGGGGCTTATGCTTTGGTGTCCCATGTGCAGCTTGTTCTAGTGTGGTCACAGATCCATGTGTTCCTTGGAAACACAGGGATCAGAAGCTGGTTGGGAAGCAGTGAGGAAATGGAAGGAGACATTATTAATTTCTTACCAGTAAGAGAATTTTCATGTTGCTGCTTTGCCCATCTAGGGGCAATTGTAAAATGACAGTGTGGAATCAATTGCCTTTTAATGAAATTTTGTAAGGTTCTTGAGAACAACTCTGATTTCTGGATAATAATGCTTTGCCATAGAATGCAAATATAAACCTTTCATGTCATTAGCCTTGTGTAGGGTCAGGTCGTGAAGCTGTGGCAAGAGGAGTGCTGCAGATCCTTATTTAGTCTTCCCTTTGTTGGAATAACTGTAATGGCTCTAAAATCAGCCAGTTATGTCTATTCATGGAAGCTAATGGCTTCAGACAGGGGAATCATTAACAGAAACCATTATACTCCCAAGAAGTCATTAGAAAAAAGGCATGTAGATAAACAGGACTTCAGCTATTGTTTATCTCACTCTGAAATCTTAATAGATCAGCCATATAAATATCGTGGGTGCTGTCCTTGCAGCAAGTTCCCTGGAAGGTGATGGTAAAATTACCTCATTTAATGTTGCAATAGCCTTTTCCTTGGGACAGCTCTTGGGCAGACCAGAACTTTGAGCAAGCTGATGTTTCATGGAGCAGCCTTCTTTTCGACCACATTTTCCCTCCACCAGCAGACAAACAGAAATTCATGAGACTCTCAGGAATGCTGAGACCCTTTTTTATTTAAGACTTCCTGAGAAACAGAAAAAAAAAAACGGGACCCTTATTTCAGGAATCTGTTCCTAAATCCTCCTCTGAATTCACAGCTTGTTGAGAGTTTCAGTACCTTCAGTTCTGCTTAAGAGGAGGAGCAGCTTTTAAGCAGGACTTAAAAAGGTTGCAGTCTGAAATAAGGCAGAGGCTTCTCAGCATGTTTTTCTGCAGAAACAGTTGTCAGAATACAGTTCCCTTCAATAGAAGAGGAGTGAACTTGAACATGGGTTACAGACTTGTTTGGGTGGCAGGGCACTGACACACAGCAGTGAAACTGTTTAAACCTTGTCCTACAAGGCACAGGGGCAGACTTCTGACTGAGCTCTTACAGGCAGTTAACATTGGTTTAATGCAGATGAGTTATTGGACAATGTGACTTGCCTAGTGGGAGCAAAAAGCAGGTTTCTCTGGTTTCCTCTTACTGGAGTAACCAATCTTTCAAAAGGAGGGCTGAGCACTGCCCACAGTGGCTGATATTTAAAATGCACCTGGTGCACTTGTGCAGGTTGGTCAGAAGACTTTGTCATCTAATAGTAGTTTTGGGGCTTTTTCCAGCTGTTGCAGAAAAGCTGAACAGCACCACCCCTTTGCAAGGTTGCTTAAAGCAGGGGTAAAATTTCCTGGTGTGGTTAAATGCCAGCAGTTTTTCTCAAGGCTGCTTGGCCCACATAAAAGCCTTTGAAGCATACCTTCATGCTGCTGTTTGCCAGGCTTGTTGTGAATCAGGGATGATTTGTGATCTCTCCTGCCAGAGCCTGATGGTTCAGGCACTGTCTCTGCATTTCCCTGAGGAAGGATTCTTTATGGAGTCTTGGAGGTTTTTTCCTTAAAATAGTATTGTCATTTCATGTAAAAGGTGAATATGTCCTAGTTAATGTCCTAGATATTTTTCTGAGAGGAAATCATGTGTTGCTCCCTGGATATCAGAAGGAGGCATAAAACACTTAAGAAAATGAAGCGTAAAAAAAGTGCAGATTGGTATTTTGTCTGGAAAAGAGCTTGGTAGGGCTGTGGCTTCCAGCTTGGCAAGGATGGCAATTTGCTGTCTCTTTTTAGTTCATCTGAGATCCGGGTGTCCTCAACTCATTCAGTGACAACCTTGGGACAGCCTTGAGTGCCTGGGAAGCTGCTGGGATTTTTGCTCTGCATCCCCCAAAAGTTTTGTGTTTTGGACCTTAGCCCATGATGCTTACTCCAAGTTGGACTGATGGCAAATTCCTCAAGGAGAAAACCAGCTTGGAGAGCTTGTGCTGTTGTTGGACTGCAGTCACCCAGCCAGTCTCTGCTTCTCTCTATACAAAAGCAGAGCTGTCACCGCCAGGCCTCCAGTGTCAACATCCAACTAAAAAGCCACTTCAAACAGTTCCTGCCTTTATGGCATGCTGAAAACATGACTGAGGTCGGATGCTCAAATGTTTCCTTTGTTTCTAGAGGAGGAAAGGAAACTTAGGTGCTATGGTTTGGTAAAACAAGGGGAACAGCACGATGATGGTACCTGGAAAATCCTGCCAGGGGGAGGCTGTGGTTCAGGAGAAACCCCTGAGAAATGAGCTTGCTTTGGCCCTTCTCTTGGAGGGACCAAGTCAGTCCCAACTGCTGTGAAACTGAGCAGTTTTGTGAAACTGAAACAGTTTTGCAGGAGCCAAGAGGCAAGCAGTGTCATCGTGCACAGCTCCTTTTGAAGGAAGGAAGGAAGCAAACTGATTAAATCCTGCCCTCTCTTCCGCCTCCCTCCCAAGAGCCAGGAATCTGTAATGTAAATAGTCTGAGACACCCAACAGTCTGCATGGACGTGAGGACAAACTGTATTCCTGACAGGTGTTGTTTTTATTGCTAAAATACACTGTATTTAACAAATAATGCAGCTACCTGTTGAATTAAAACAAAATTCCCTGTTTGACAAAGTTAGGAGCGTTGGCATTGAGTGACTTGTTTGCAGTGTGTAGTGGTTTTGTAGTCTTTAGGAAGAACATCAAAACCTCTTCTTACATCCAAGGGAAGACTTTATTTTAACAGAAATTTGCTTGGTACTCCTTTATTTCTTAAACTTCTGTTGTTAGTAGCAAATTGGCAAAATGCAAAAAAAAAATATTCAGTTGAGTGTATTTCTTAGATATTTCTTAGAATTTGTATTCCTTACATAGTTTTGCACGTAGTTCTGCATCTACAGCCATTAACAAAGAGGAGTGCTGAGTATTTTGGTACTATTCTTGTGGAGGAGGCAAGCTTACAAAATAGTGTAGAATACGCATCCACTGCTTGATTTTTGGTGTGGTTTGTTAGTAACAAAGTGATCCCCAGCACTTGGAGTTGAGTCTGATACAAAGAAGTTGACCAGCTTGGTGTACCATCAGCAGGAAAGTTTGACACATGGGTTACAATATTTTAGTTTTGAATGGAACATAGTCATTAAAACATTCTTGAAGTTTCCTCGGGTGCCTATTAGTAGATCCTCAGTCTTTGTCCAAACACTATCAAGCAAATTTCATTACATTTTTGGACTTTTGCTTTCTGTGTCTTCTGAGGGAATTTGAATCGATGACTTTGTAAAGCTCAGGAAAAGAACACCTTTTCTATTTTGACTGTTGATGTTGGCTTTTTGAATTCCTAGGATGGCCATGTGGAAGTGGCAAGATTACTCCTTGACAGTGGGGCTCAGGTGAACATGCCTGCTGACTCTTTTGAGTCTCCCCTGACTCTGGCAGCCTGTGGTGGGCATGTTGAACTGGCAGCTTTGTTGATTGAACGTGGAGCTAACTTGGAAGAGGTGAATGATGAAGGATACACACCACTAATGGAAGCAGCTAGAGAAGGCCATGAGGAGATGGTGGCACTGCTACTTGGGCAAGGTAACTACTGGGGTGCCTTCCAGGACTGAATTACAATTCAACAGGCATTTGTTGATGCTGGAGGGAGAACCTAAGTTACTGTAGTTCTTTCTGTTCTACTCTTACAAGAGTAGAGAATGACCCTTATAAGAATGACTCTTATAAGAGGTCATTCTGAATTGTTCTTGTGAACAGGTTTGCATTTTTCAGACAGACATCAAATACAGAGCAGTTTATGTGACTAACTTGCAGTCTGCATGATGGCCTTGGCCTATCTTGAAAAACTGTAGAGGTCCTCAGAGAGGTTTCCAAAATAGCTAAATGTAGTTTAAATCTTTTGGTTTGATACACAGTGATTTTAGAAGAAAATTTCTGCAGCTGTAGGAATGAGGTCATAAGATGTCTTGTGCATCAGTAAATGGTTTTGTGTGCTGGTACTGAGTCCAGTACCTAGTGTTCTCTGATGTGTGTGTGATTTTGGTGGTGTGTTTTGTTTTAAAGGAGCAAACATCAATGCTCAAACAGAGGAGACACAAGAAACAGCATTAACTCTGGCTTGCTGTGGAGGTTTTCTGGAGGTTGCTGATTTCCTTATTAAAGCAGGAGCTGACATAGAACTTGGTTGTTCAACACCTTTGATGGAGGCTGCTCAAGAGGGTCATTTGGAGCTGGTTAAATATTTATTAGCTGCAGGTATGGGCTAATTTGCTTAACATTTTTGTAGAGACTTAAAGTAACCTTGAGAGAAATGTATCTCTTTCCACTTTCATTACATTTTCATTAGCAACTTATTAAAGCTGACTGCAAAGGTTTGGGGAACCTTAATTAATTCACTAATTGGACCCTGACTTCAAAAGTTAAGATTAAGTTGATGTAAACTCGGTTGGAACTGAACTTCTAGTTTACATTAACTTGCTTCATTCCTCTTGAGTATGATGAAGTTGTCAGTTTTGATGATGTTGGATCAGAAAGGGGAAGTTAAAGATTTGTCATCTGATCTGGTAAAGATTATGAAGAGCCTGGTGTTTTCTGTAGTGGTTGTAATATGTTGGTATTTTCTGTAATGAATTTCATAATGCTTACAGAGCTTACATGCTTGTTATTACTGCTCCAGGGGCTAATGTGCATGCAACGACAGCAACGGGTGACACAGCACTGACATATGCCTGTGAAAATGGCCATACTGATGTAGCAGATGTCTTACTTCAGGCAGGTGCAGATCTGGTAAGTTATTACCTTCTTTAAAAAAGTTAAATTAGGAAGTGAAGTTGTAAACTTTTTTTTTCCCCCATGTTCATTTCTGAAAACTTCCTGAGTTTGCTGTTGTTATAGTAGTATTTGAATTGTCTTTAAACTGTTTGTTTGTTTGGGTTTTTTTAAACTAAGTTGAGAACTGGTGATGCTTTTCTAATAGATTTTAGTCTGTTTAACTACCTGAAAGTGCTTAGGTCAGTTGTAGTATTTTGGTGAGTGATACTTAAAGCCATTCAAGGTTGCTTGTACAGAAGAACAGGGGTTCCTGTTCTTTTGTCATGTGCAGTCCTGAATGGTATTCAGCTTACAATTGTTGAGCTGATTATAGCTTAGTACTTGTACCTGTAAATTGTTCTGTTCCTTGTGCAAACTGTCTTCCAGTTGGCAGTTCTGTCCTGCTGGGGTCTATTTGGTTTACTCTAATGGAATTAAGATGACAAAGGCAAACTGACTTGTACATTTCCATAGGCTTGTACACCAGTGTGTTACAAAAAAAAATTTAAAATGAAGTTAAGCATGACAGAATTAATTTTATTTAAATAAAATCCCCATCGTGTGCCTGAGTGCTTCTTGTCCAGGAATCTCAGACCTGTACAAAGATAGGAAGTTTCATCTGCCTGCAAGATATATTCAATTCAAATTTTATGTAAATTTCTGTGTGTGTAGTCTGTGAAACACTAAAAAGGGGGTTTCTGTGTCTGGTATCTTTCCATTTAAAACAAAAGGCTGGATTCCACCCTTTCACATGTGTTGCTTTTGTATTTTAAGCCTTTCTTTTTCTGCTTTAGGAACATGAATCAGAAGGTGGAAGAACTCCTCTCATGAAAGCTGCAAGGGCAGGTCACGTTTGCACTGTTCAGTTCTTGATTAGCAAAGGTAAGACTGTGGAAAGGTTTTGCTTTTCCTGCTGTTAGAGACACGTATCATTACTACTGTGTAACTTCTCGGGGTTTGTTTTAAGTATTTTAACCCAAGTAGGTCATTGGTTCTCAAACTAGACATGTAACCTCACCTTTGGTTTCTGGTGAGATCAGTGGGGACCTCAACTACTTCTTAAAACAGTTATATTCCACTAATACCTAGTAAAAGCAGCAACAGTAACAGTGGTTACTGGATGTCTCCATGCTCCTGGTGCAGGTTTTGAGCACTTACAGAAGTCTTTACAGAAGTTAAGTTATCAGCTTGCTGGTGCTAAGGTTCATGGATTCATGCTAGATATCTTAGCCTTGGGTTTTGTTTGCTTTTTATAAAAAGAGACATAACCTTGGCACAGTTATGGGCAAGTTAATAAGCAGTAGGTTTATCTCCAGTGTGACATTACATACTTAAAATGCAGATATTAGACAAGAGAGTTTGGAGGTCCAGCTAGGGTTTTGGTTTGTTTTTTTTTTTCTTGTGACATGTCAAACGGTCTTCTAATGATCATAACAATTGTTCCATTGAATTGCATTATTGTAAGGTTGCAGCCATGGAAAACAGTGTTCTCATACTGCAGAAAAAAATCCTGACACTTTTGGTCAAGAAGAACCAGTTGAACTCTTCTTAAATAACCCTTCTCCCTTTGTTTTTGAAGGAGCAAATGTGAACAGGACCACAGCTAACAATGACCACACGGTGCTGTCCCTGGCCTGTGCTGGAGGTCACTTGGCAGTGGTGGAGTTACTGCTGGCTCATGGTGCTGATCCTACACACAGACTGAAGGTTTGTCACTCAGCTACCTGATTTTCCTCTGAGGTAGTCTTTACTTAATCTTAAAACTTATGATACCAAGTGAATGCCCTCCTTCTGTATTCTCTTCCACTGACCCAACATCTCATGGTTTCAATAAAAGTGAGGTGCAAGAAGTGGTTATTTCCACAAGCAGGCAGTGAGCTCCTGAATGTATTGACAGTAGTTGGGAGTGGGGGAATGCAGGGCTGCTGATTACCATGAATGAGAAGGTTATACTCCAGTTGTAAAGTCATAATTGTGCAAAAGGAAGGAAAATTTTAAATTGGAAATACTTCAGTAGAGCACTTCATTTTAGATGTGGACTTACTGTGGATTTAATGAAAATTTAGTAATACAGTCTTGATAGATAATATGTCATGTCTGCCAGAATGCTTCAGTGTCATGTTTTGAGGGTGCTGTTTTCCTTCCTTCCTTAGGATGGATCAACTATGTTAATAGAAGCAGCAAAAGGTGGTCACACCAGCGTGGTTTGTTACCTGCTAGATTACCCAAACAACTTGCTTTCTGCTCCTCCACCAGATGCTACTCAGCTGACCCCACCATCCCATGACTTAAATAGGGTGAGATTTAAGGGCTTGTTACCTGTGGGTTTGTGGGTCTCTGTTGTGTTTCTTCTTGCAGCTTATTCCAGAGTTGAAAAGTCAGTCCTGTCATTTCATGAACCATTGAACTGTAGGTGACCACATGAAAATTACTTGGAGCTGTTGTGCAAATGGTGAAGGCTCTTTGAGTATCACTGTGTGGTGCTTTCTTTGTTGTTCTCCTTGTTCTATAAATAATCATTAGAAAAAATGAGAAGGGAAAAGCCAAACCAGCAAGTGAAAAGGTCTGCTTTAATGGGACTCTTCAGACTTATATTTATAGCCCACTGTGGCTTGTATTTGCTTTACCATAGTGCAGCACTGTACCATGCTGACATAGGCATTGTTTGGGAAGTAATTTTTTAGGTTAAAAATGCAAAGTATATGGAAGTCAGATGATCTCAAATTATTAACTACTGAACTCGGCATATAAAAAAAACCAAGCAAACAACTTATTAAATGTTGTTAGTCACCATTAAAGTCTGCTTTTCTAACAGGTTTTGTTTACCTTCTATTGAATTATAACTAGATTAGAGTATGAGAAAAGTAATCTGTTAGTATCCAACATTTTAGGCTCCTCGTGTACCAGTGCAGGCGCTGCCCATGGTCGTCCCACCCCAGGAGCCTGACAAACCCCCTGCTAATGTCGCTACAACCCTTCCCATCAGAAATAAAGGTCAGTCTTAGTTCTGGAGCTTATTTTCTAAATATCCTTCCTAGGCAGAAGATAGAGGGTTGCATTTCTAGCAGAGTAGTTCCTATGAAAAGTGTTTATGGATTCAGTCAAGGAAACTGCAATTATATATTTTTTTAAGGATTTGCTTGTCCACCAAATGCGAGGTATCAGTCATCTAACCCTGTAATCAGAAGGCGTCAAGAAATCTGCCTAATTAAATATGTTAAAATATCTATTAGTCTGACATATGGACTGATGCAAAATGTCACCCAGAAACCTATAGAAATTGGATAATGGACGTTTTTAAAACAATGTTAATCTATCTCCACATGGCAGTTGTTTTGGTAACTTGTGTTTCCTTAGGGGGAGTGGGTTTGACTAATTTCATTGAAGGCGGAATTTCTTGTGCTATAAAATCTTTAGTCTGATGTGGCTCAGGTCCTCTTAGGACTAAATTTGCATCTATTTTGTTGCCATTTTGACACTTAATGCTTTCTGTCCTTAAGAATTCTCTTCCAAAATGATTTTTTTACCAAGGATCAGCAATAGTGCAAATACAGGCGTGCATGTCATAAAATTAACACTGTGTGTACACTTGTATTGTTCTGGAAATACAGCGAGGATGACTGGAAGAAACTGGGCACCTCCACTGACTCAGACCCTGAGTTTTGATTTGCTTTTCTCCCTTCAAAATTAACCGATTGTTCCTTCTCCAACTGGTATGGCAGACCATGTCAGCTGTGTTACTGTGGACTTCTTCATAAAAGATGAATTGGATGAGTCCATCGCTCGTTCTTGCAGGAAGGCTGAAATGTTTGCCTTGCCTGGGCAGAGAGCTGAGTTTTGACACAGGCAAAAATCATGTCTGCTATGGATAAAACGTAATGGCTAAACACACCCTCTTAGATCATGTTAGGTATAAATGACTGTCCCGGGTTCTAGCACTGTTTTGTCAACTGAGCAAAGCTGGATACCTGTAGCCAAAGGAATCGGTAGTCCTAGGAAGTGTAGTGCTTCCTAAAATGTGCCGAGTTACAGAACTGGGGGCCTAGAGCAAGTCACCTGTCCCTCAAGGTGTTTTTGCATCACTTTTGTTGTGCTTTCAGGGCTGTAATCATACCTTTGTCTCAGCACCATCCCAGACACAAAACACCAAGCAGAGACAGCATATGCTTTCTTTTTGTTTCCATTTACCTTGTAGCACCACTTGGGTAACAGCGGCTCTTGAGACAATGGCTTCATTTGGCAAAACTATAACAATTGTTGGAGTAAATATGTCAACATAGCCCAGAGTTATTTGGAATGTAGGTGCAATAACCTGTCCTGTTTAAATTGCAACCTGAGTGCTGTGTTCAAATTGCTAGTGACAGGTAGGGTTTTCTTTGAGGGCCTTACAGTACACACTGACCTTCTGTGGGTGCTGTGTCTCAGTGCATAACTGGCCAGTTAGCATCCCAGCAGTAGCTCTATAATGAGGATGCCATTCATATGCACTTCCATTGGTTCTGAGGGGGTTTCTTTTTCACACAGCTGCTTCTAAACAAAAGTCCAGCAGTCATTTGCCAGCAAACAACCAGGATGTACAGGGTTACATCACCAATCAGTCTCCAGAGAGCATTGTAGAAGAGGCTCAGGGCAAGTTGACAGAGCTGGAGCAGAGGATAAAAGAAGCCATAGAGAAGAACGCTCAGCTGCAGTCCCTGGAATTGGCACATGCTGACCAACTCACCAAAGAGAAGATTGAGGAGCTGAACAAAACGAGAGAGGAACAAATTCAGAAGAAGCAAAAGATTTTGGAGGAACTGCAGAAAGTGGAGCGAGAGTTACAGCTGAAAACTCAGCAGCAGCTAAAAAAGCAATATCTAGAGGTAAAAGCGCAGAGAATTCAGCTCCAGCAGCAGCAGCAGCAGCAGGCTTGCCAGCACCTGGGACTACTGACTCCTGTTGGGGTTGGAGAACAACTCTCAGAGGGAGACTATGCACGATTACAGCAAGTGGACCCCATCTTGCTTAAAGATGATCCTCAGCAAGCTGCTGCGCAGACGGGTTTTGCACCAATTCAGCCTCTGGCGATGCCCCAAGCTTTGCCTCTGGCAGCAGGTTCCTTACCTCCAGGGTCCATCGCAAACGTTACAGAACTGCAAGGTGTTATAGTTGGACAGCCAGTTTTGGGCCAAGCACAACTAGCAGGGCTGGGGCAAGGAATACTGACAGAAACACAGCAAGGGTTAATGGTAGCCAGCCCTGCTCAGACGCTCAATGACACGCTGGATGACATCATGGCAGGTGGGTTTATATTGTTATGAGCAGGTATAATATTTGCTTGACCAGTTGAGGGTATGTCCACTTCTTTATGTGTGTGTGTGTGTGTTTGTGTATTCCTGCTAGCTCTCCAGTCAGTGCTGCTAGCCTGCTGTTCCCTGTCTTTAGGAGGCCAGAAAAATAGTTTTAACTTTTCAATTTGCAGGGTTGCCTTTCCTTTTGCTGAGCTAACTGGTGCCTCTTGGTCAGGTTGGTATGTCAGAAGTGGCATTTTAACTCATCATAGTTTGGGGGGTGTGCTAGGTTCTGTTTCTACCTGTTTGTAGCTCAGGAAGAAAGATCTTGGCAATACTGTTGAGTACTTTGGACTAGCTAACTAAGTGAGGACTGACTCAGAATAAGCTTTCAGCAACTGTAACACCACAACAACCTATAAATGTATGAGGAACCTGTAGACTTGGCTTCTGAATCAGAGCTGCTCTAGTTGGTCTTGAATAGTCTACCTGCTGCAAGCTTTTACTTTTGTTTAGGAAAAAAAAGTTGCAATCCTATGACTTCTAAAAACATCTACTCATATAAATGGAAGATTTGCCAGGGAAAAACAAATCCAGCCTTAACAAATTCTTCTTAAACAATTTGCAGTACTCTTTACCCAGCAACATCAGTGTTCTAAGGCCTTAAGCAGTAAAGTGAAAGAAGGAAACAGGTTTAGAATACTGTAGAAAGCACAAGTTGTTAGTGTGGCTTTACTTTTCCACCCACTTTAATTGCACTTAGTCCCCTTTCCATGTTAAAATCATCACTGCAATACTTGTTTTGGCTGCTTAGATGCACACAGATTCACTGTTAGGACACAGTATTATGCCACTCAATGTTTGTTGAGATGCTCTTGGTTAAGCAGATGAATTTCTCTTTTTAAAAGTGCTGTCTGTTTTGACAAGCCTGCTTTGTAAATCCTGTTAGGATTAGGAGCACCATACAGAGTAAAGGCAAATCTCCAAGAAGGTTTTGGCCCAGAGATGTGGGGCTGGTCTTGTTTATGCTTCAGCAGTTACTGAAGTGCAGTAATGGTGCAGACTGAACAGAAGATACTGGAATGGTTAAAAATACCAGGTGGTGATTGCTTAAAATACTTGGAACACTTCAAATTGGGCACCCAGTGAGTAACCTGGAGTTGGGGAAAAGCCTCATTACAGATCACAGACACATAGGTGAGCCACAGAGGTACTTTGCTGAAAATCTGGTGGTAAAATCGTAGCCTAGACAGAGAAATTGGGATCTTTCAGTGGATAAAAAACAAGCTGGGTGCATGAAAAAGTAAAGTCATGTCCACTATACATTGTTAGTGAAGATTTCTCTCTTGTGGAGCTGCTGGGGTACACAATGCCAGCTCCTTATATCAGGAGATGGAATTAATTGCAGTTCTTGGTTACTGAAGAAAAATCTGTGCAATGCACTTCAGTTGTATTTCAGTGTAACTGAAAACATGATTTAGGACCTTTACTATTTGTTGAACTGCACATAGCAACTTGAGAATGTATTTTAGGTCACCTAAATATACCCAAATGCTGATGCCTGGCTTTTGGGCAGGTCAGGCGTTCCCCATGTGTGTTTGAGTGAATGCTGTTGTACTGCTGGGTCCCAGCTCACAGAATCACCTTGGTTCTTTCAAGATCGAGTCCAAGCAATAGCCTAACACTGTCCAGTCCTTAACTAAACCATATCTCTGTGCAACTCTTAAATACCTCCAGGGATGGTGACTCCCACTGCCTTGGGCAGCCTGTTCCAAGTACTTTGGGTGTGCATGACCATGGGCAACTGGGAGTGAGGTCTGCATTCACAGAGCCATAGAATGGTTTGGGTGGAAGGAACCTCTAAAGGTCTTCCAGTCCAGCCTCCATGTAGTGAGCAGGGACATCCTCAACTACATCAGGTTGCTTGCAGCCTCATCCAGCCTGGCCTTTAATGTTTTCAGAGATGGGGCATCTACCATCTCTCTGGGCAACCCAGGCCAGTGTTTCACCAGCCATGTGTTAAAGAAGTCTATCTTATAACTAGCCTAAATCTCTGCAGCTTTCTTACAGGTCTCCATCAATATTGGAAAGCCACATTAAGGTCTCTCCTGAGCCTTCTTTTCTGCAGGCTCAGCAACCCCAACTCTCTGAGGCTTTCCTCACAGCAGAGCTGACCATTTTTGTGGCCTCCTCTGGACCTGCTCCATTAGTCCCACGACTTTACTGTGCTGAAGACCCCAGAACTGCACTCAGCACTGCAGGGGTGGTCTGACCAGAGCAGAGTAGAAGGGCAGAGTCACCTCCCTTGTCCTCCTGGCCACTCTGGTGGTGATGCAGGCCAGGACAGAGTTTTCTCTCTGGGCTGCCAGTGCACGTTGCTGGCTCGTGCCCAGCTTCTCAACCAACACTGCCAAGTCCTCAGCAGGGCTGCTCTCAGTCCCCTCATCCCTCAGCACACTCTGGAATGCATTTGTCTGCTAAAAACTGTAAATGCAGTTCCATCTTTGCTTGGCTGGCAAGTGGCTCATTTTAGGATTGGTTTGGTTTGTTTTTTTTTTTAGTGACAGTAGACACTGACCTGAGTATACAGCTTCAGTGCCAGCTTGAATTCCACGTGTCAGAATTTAGTGGGGAGGTGGAAAGAGCTGAATGAAGCACACACAACATTTAAGCATCAGCTAAATATATTATCAGTACCTTTCTGTGTTGCTTTCCTAGGAACCCTCTACATACTATTCCCATGGATTTAAATCTCTTCCTGAGGTGGTTTGAGTTTGGTTCCATCCCATAGCTGTGGCTTGCAGCACATGACAAAAATAAAACTTCACCTTGACTATGCAGACTTTAATTTAAAGCTCACCTTTGTGCTTCATTAGTTGCAATCAACTGGTTTTATTTTTGCATTTTAAGTGCTTGTTTAAAACAAGGCCAGGTGTGCATATGCTAGTATTCCTCAGCAGTGGGTGAAAGAGATTGTTGGTAGGTCAATTCTGGGATACAAATTAAGATTCCTCGCTATTAGGAAAGCGAGTTGGTGTTACCAGAGCTCTGCACAAGCTGTCTGAAAACAGAGTAAAAGAATTTACCAATTGAGGGCTTAGAGGTCATGGGTTGTGGGTTTTGTTGGGTTTGTTGATTTATTTATTTTTAGTTTAAGAAAGGAATTGGGTAAGTTGAAAAAGTAGTAAATAATCTTTACATTTGACTTTGGTCTCTTCTTATTCCTCTGGAGTTGATGGCAAGCAAAAGCTTTGCTCTTCAGCTTCAGCTGTTGGACAAGTTCTTTGCTTCTGTGAGGCTAGCAAATACTTTTTAGAGTTGGTTACATAACTCCTGAATGAAAACGTTGCACATGATAAAGGGTGTGCTAAGGATTTAAGGAAATAAAATGCATCCCTATTTTTAATAGTCAATTTTTTTATAGTAGTAACTATGCAAAGCATTATGTCCAGTGACCAAAGCTCACAAAGAGCCTCAGGAACCCTGAAGTACTTGATAGGATTAATTCCTGGAAGCCCCCTTGTAGGATCAGTCAGCTTTACTGTACCTGTCTAAATTAATACATAAGAAAGAATATGTATTGACTGCAGTTCCTTCACTGAAAACTGAGGAGGTTCTGTCCCACTTGGACCCATGCAGGAGCTGCAGAAATCCAAGGATTCAATCTTTTATGAATCGGTGGAACTGCAGTTGGTTCCTGGCAAGGGCTACTCTGTTCTTGCAAATGGATAGTAAATCCATTTACACCTTTGTCCTTGGCAGAAGAAGAGACTTCCATCTTAGGGCTTGGCAGCAGGCTTTGTATGGGACCCAGCCCATCTCTGTAGCTCCTGATCCTCCAGGCTTCAGGTGTGGGGTGGTTTCCAGGTTTCATCCATGGAACTGAAGCAACACTGTGTTTGTGTTAGAATTCAGAACATAACTTGGACACTTGTAATTCGAGGCATGTTATG
Source organism: Phaethornis superciliosus (assembly GCA_023637945.1). Taxonomy (NCBI): domain Eukaryota; kingdom Metazoa; phylum Chordata; class Aves; order Apodiformes; family Trochilidae; genus Phaethornis; species Phaethornis superciliosus. The sequence continues at coordinate 1,261,070 of JAJQWJ010000005.1, forward strand.
CATCTGAAGTGTTCTCTGTTGATTTTAAGCATGTGTAGCAGGAACATAGCTTCTAATAACTTTCTACAGACAAACTGGGGGCAGAGTAGATACTGGATGTGGAACAACCCTGTTGAGTTGGCTGAAATCAACTGAAAGAGGCTGAGGATTCTAACATATTTTGCATTTTATTTTTCAGTCCCTCATATGTGTAAGGTGAAAGAGTTCCTTCCCACATTTACCTTTGACCTTACAGGAGATAAGGAGTCCATGCATCAGGACAATGCCCTGCCCACAGTCAGGCACCACTAATTGGAAACTTGATGGTCAATATGAGGGTGAAATGGGATTAGGAAGATGCTTGATTTTGCAGCATCTTGTGCTTACTGAAAACACAAAGTATTCAAGGAAGTCACAGTCCTTCACAGTGCAGACAACCCCATGTTCCTCTCCAAAATGTCAGGTTTTTTTTCCAGACAAGCATTTTGATTGAGGAGATGTTGGTCAATGAGGAAAGAATCCTGTTGGCTGAGCTGTTAGGTATCTGTTTTCAGGTTTTTTAGTTGGTCAGCTTGGCTGTTTTCTTTCCTCCCCTGGTACTAGGGCTGCATGTTTAAGCCAAATGCTTGTCTGGCTGGTGAGGCTGTTGGGCATGGGGAGGAGGTAGCAGCTGTGATGTTGTTCTTCTTGTAATTAAATCTGAGAAAGGTGAGGTGTCCGGAAAGAAATGAATACGAAGAGCAGTCATGCTCCTCATCTTAGTAAGCACAGAACTGGCTGTCTGGTAATCAAACAAATTAAAAAGATTTTGATTAGAGTAGTCAAATAGTGCTGGGGGTGATGTATTCTGACAGAGAAGCTTGACCTTGTTTTGTAACATGATTAAGACTGGTAGCTGGTCCTGTGCTGAGGCACAGAGATGCTAAAACATTTCAATAGTGAGCTAGCTTTGATGCCTTCTTACCCCAAGCATAAAGTAATGATGTTTTAATGCTGAAGTACAGACTTACATTTAAATTTTGCCACTGATCCTTTTAAAGTAGGTGGAGGGGAAAGGTAAACCTTTGACTGTCAGTGTGTTTAGACTTGGTGATCAAGTTAATTGATTGCTCTTTCCACTGCTCGAGACTGTTGTGAAGACCTTCTGGCTCACTGAAAACTTCTAATACTTTTGTTGGAACACAGTAAAGAGTCTGTTCGTTGCCCTTGGCATATTTATTACAAATTTGAACTCTGCACAGGTGATGTTGAAACAAATATAATCAAAGTCATGTCTCAGTGAAATGTGCTGTGGGGATCGGAACTGTGTTTGTCCATTAATTACTGCTGAAGCACATTTGAAACATATTTAACGAAAGAACTGTAAGTCAACATGCATGTTCTACTCTGCCAGCATTCATAAAAACACTCATATATGGGTACAATAAAGATTTTTTTCTTTGTGGAAAGAGGGCTGTTGGGTTTTAAACATGATTCTTCTTTTTTTGTTGTTTTTTTTCCCCTCCCTCTCACTGTAACACCATTGGTATAAAAAGCAGCAAGCTTGACCTGAACTGAGCCCTTCCTAACTACCTTCATGATTTTACTTTTTAAAGTCTAAATAAAATACAGTACGTGTTCCCCAGGCCCCTAGTGGGGCTAGAGCAATAATTCTTAGCAGCTGTTTAAAATACACGTGCCTGGGTTAACTTCTGTCAAATGAGGATTATTTGTGCTTTTATGTCACCTGAGTTAAGCATGTTTGGTCAGTTTCCAGTCTGTTCTGCAACTTTTATTACTTTAATAAATGTGAGAGTCAAGAATCATGTTCCTTTATAATTCCATTACTGTTTTATGCTGCTTTAACTTCCTCTTTGAACTTGGAGAAAGAAGGTGAATATGGTGGTTTGCCAGAATTGCTTGTTATGACCAGATGTGCAAAGAGGGGAGCAGGAGCTGAACTTGACAACTTCTTATCTTTCTAAATGAAACCAACTTGAAGTTGTGGTTTTAAATTCTATCTATAATTCACAGTCAGAAGTAGGAATGGGATGGGTTTCAGTTATGTGCTCCACTGAATGATATTTCCTTATCATTTTGGGTCAGTTCTCTCTACAGAGCTCACCCAGGCCATAGTGTTTGACCTTATGTCAGAATATTTTGACTTAGCTTCTGTATGTTTCATTTAATTCATACCTACTGTGATTTGACTCCTGAGTAATGCATTCAAAAGGCACTCTGATAAAAAGATCAAGGGAGCTTGAGTCTTGATTTCAATATAAGGTGAATTACACGTTTTCTAAGTTGGGGGTGTGTTTTCTCTGTGACATGTATTAGCTGCTTTGCTGGTATTTGGGATAGAAAGACCAGAAATAAAATTAGTAATGGATTAAAAACATAGCTGCCTTACAGAGGAGGAGAGAGCACAAATTAGCATGTTAGGACACATTTTTTTGGCATGTGTTGAAAAACATCACTTCAGATTAAATGTAGGAGCTAATTATGAATGATTGGCAGTTAGGGACACAACTGATTATTAAACCTGTTTGAAAAATGAACAGGACTTGAACAGTTGAAGATAAACAGGAATTATTCTGATGTTTCTGTAAGGTTGACAGCCTATGGAAATTGCCTTTCTTGCATTTTGACAGGAGAAGCACAGAGCACTTTGTCTTCTCCTTGGCTGATCACACATGATAGTGACTTGGAGAAACACTGGAGAAAAGTCAGGGAGAAAAGCATGAAGTTTTTATAAGGAAAAAAACCTCCATAAAGTAGGAAAATGGGAGGCTTTTCCCCCAAAGTTGTTTTAGATCTAAATTTACTCTGTACTCTAAAACATGATGTGTATGAGCTGAATTTCAGGGCAGTGCAGTAGTTGGTGCTGTTTTGTGTCATGTCCATCTACTGTCATCACCTGTAAAATGGTACCACCTTCTGCTTACCCTAACAACCTAGACCAAAGTTTCTGCACAATGGCTCTAAAGAAGCTTCTGCTTCTCTGGTTTCCACAAATCCTGCCATGTGAGCATCCTGACACCAGCACTGTTGCTTTTTTTTATGTTTATGGGGGCTCTGGTGGTGGGGTTTGAAGGTTGGCAGACTTACATGAGAATCTTTAAGCTGTTTCAAGAAAAATTTCATAGAGACCCATAGACTGGACTTGTTCTGCAGTCCGGCTTCTAAAGGTATGGAACTCCTGGTCCAAATAATGGCTGATTTGTTGCAGGAAAGAGTGTTGTTTTTTATTTTTTAAAAAAAAAAAATCGTTAAAAGCATTGTTTTCTGTGGTGGGTTCTAGAAAATAATGCCAGTCTGATACCTATTTGTTTTGATCTAATGCAGTTAACCTTTTTCATAGCTGTTTAATTCAAAGAGTTAAAGGTTCAAAGATTGGGTTAAATGTGTAGGAAAACTTGTACTTGTGGAAAATGAAGTTTTTTGGGCGATCTGTCTGTTGGTGGGAGGTCTGTCCCACTGTCTATTTACTGTCCCATTCAACATTCAAAGTCAATTGTTTTCCTTTTACTAAGTGTAATTCTTCTGTTCAACAGCAGTGAGTGGAAGAGCATCTGCAATGTCAAACACTCCTACCCACAGCATTGCAACTTCTGTCTCCCAACCTCAGACACCAACTCCGAGTCCTATCATTTCTCCTTCAGCCATGCTACCAATCTACCCTGCTATAGATATTGATGCACAGGTAAGCCTGCCAGTGGCACTGCAGCACAGGTGCCTGAAGCTATTTTGCTTCTGCAGCCTGAATAATTCAGTGGTAGTAAACAGCTCTGTTTTCTAATGAATTGGGTTCTAGAGGCTTGATTTGCTGCTTTTAGAAAGCCTGTACAGCTCCCCAGAGAGTTGCAACCCACTTTCCTCTGTCCTTTTACTGAAGAGAAAAGGTCCTTGAATGACTAAAAAAGACTTGTATTTCTAATTTCTTTGTTGCTGGAGGGATAATGAGAAACAGCAAAGTTGTTCTCTGACAAATATTAAATATTTTTCTAGTGTGATATCCTAAGACAAAAATAATCCTAAAAGTCTTGCACTTTTTTTTTTTTCTGGTTGTGCTAGAAGTTGTTGGCCAGAGATCACCCAGCTTGACAGAAGTGTGAAAGTAACTGAATGTGAATTTTTTTTAACAAGAGGAAATAATTCAAGCTCTCATTTCCACTAAAGAAAAGTGAAAATTTAGTTTCCAGTTTATTGGAAGTGACTTTTAAAGTCCACCAAGAACCAAAGCATGCTTATACTAACTAGCATAGGAACTTGCATAGTTCCAGACTACATGACATGGCCCAGTTGTGGGCACGGAGGAAAGACATGAGATTGTTGTGGAGAAAGGGAGAGAAACCTTTGCAAAACCAATCTTTGCTACACAAGTGTTTAATAGGCAGAATCAAGGTTGATGAGGGCTCTGTGTCCTTACCAGATCCATCTACCACTAGAAATGCTCACCAGGAGACAGAGCTCACCTGGAGACAAGTGCTCCAAAGGGAAGAACACTGGAAAGCAGAGCGTTAGGTCAAAGACTGTTTTCAGTTGTTCTTAGTTACTGTCATTTGTGGACTTGCTGGAGCTGATTGCTGCTCAGAGTCTTCAGCATCAGCAGTGGTGAGATGGGAAATTTTTCCGCCTTGGCTTAACTGAAGGGTTAACAATTAAAGATAAGAATTTTATCTTCATTATCCCACCTGAAGGCCACAGTCAAGCAGTGCTAATGGGGTCAATCTAGTTGGCCAAGCACAGGTGAAATCTGGGTACTCCAGGAAGAAGCTCAGTTCTTGTCAGGTGTGATTCTCAAGTCTCTGAACAGAGCTGACTTGAGAAGTAAAATCCTGCTATGAGCTTGAGCATGAAAGGTAACTGAGGTAATCAGTAGTTGTGTCTTTAGCTCCTAGAAGTTTTTTTTTTTATTTTGTCACAGGTGTAACTGTACTAATATGCACTATAATGGGTTGTACTTGAAAAAGGAAATACTCATCTTGTGTATATGATGACTGTTTCTTTTAGACTGAGAGTAATCATGACACAGCACTGACACTTGCTTGTGCTGGTGGCCATGAAGAGCTGGTACAGACACTGCTGGAGAGAGGAGCTAATATTGAGCACAGGGACAAGAAAGGTAGGTACCTATCTGGTTTTCCAGTGTATCACACTAAACAAATACACAATTAGCACAGGTTTTATGTGAAGCTTTTAGGCTTGCTTTTCTGGTGGTTTCACTTATGTCAGTGGAACTGAAGCTATCAGTGTGGACTCTTCAAACATTCTTTGTCATTTCAGGGTTTACTCCGCTGATTTTGGCTGCCACAGCTGGCCACGTGGGTGTTGTTGAAATCTTACTGGATAATGGAGCTGATATTGAAGCCCAGTCTGAGAGAACCAAGGACACTCCCTTGTCTTTGGCTTGTTCAGGAGGAAGACAAGAGGTGAAGTAAAACCTAAGTCTTGAGAAGCAGTGTGTAGATTACATGTTGTGTCAGTATGCTAGAACCATCTTCCAGCTAGGTTGCAGTAACTTCATTCCACCATTCTATTTCAGGGTGGTGATTTTTAAAAAGGATGCAGAGAGTCTCACATTCTCTAAGTTATATGCCTGAAATAAACTGCTTTTTCTATTTTTATAAGCTGGGCCAATGCTGTGCAGACAACCTCAAGACTGTAATCATTAGCAGCTCATTCTGGGGCTTTTACCAGCATAATTAGATGTGGCTCTGAAAGTGGATGTGATGAATGTTCTTGGTGGGAAGCTGGAGTTAAACATGAATCAGCTCCCTGGATGAGCCAAAAGGGTTTCTGATGGAGTATGTGTAGGCCATACAATACTGAAGTACAGCAGAGGAATCTGGTGTCTGACTGAAACAAAAAACCAAAAAAAACCCTGAAAGCATTTTTTAAATTTTTTATTAAAATTATTGATTAAAAGTAAATGTAGGGGAAGTTTGTTGGGGGTTTTTTGGACTGTTTTGTGAAATTCTGTATTCCATGACTAGTGCCATGTCACCTTCCTCTGTCTGTGGCCATCTGGAAATTAATGAGGTAGAAGACACCTCTCCCACTCCCACAGGTTGTCTTAACAGTGACACTGTGTCATTTAGAAGCACAGGTGATTACTCCCCTAGACAAAAGCTTCCTGAAAACTTGTTGCTCTTCTGGCCCATTTTTAGTGCCATCTGGAAGATGTCAGACATGGGGGGATTAGGTGCAGTGACAATGACAGCTCTCTGCTGAAGAGGGAGGCCTCTCATTACTAAGTCTCTTGTAGCAGCCTCTGGCCAGCAGCCTCGCACAGCAGAGGTGACTTTATGCTTATATTTTTAGAGATTTGCTTGATCTGCATATCTCAAATAGTATTTCTTGGAGGAATGCATCATGTTTTCTTCCATCTTTTTTGGAAAGAAGATGGGAAGCAACTGAGTAGAATCACTTCCTTACTGTTGGAAGATGTCAGCAGTATATTTAGGCTTCAAAAACATTTTCTGTGGGTAGATTTGCAGGTTTGGGAGAAAACCAGATGTTATTTCTTAAAACACTGCAGGTGGTGGAGTTGCTGCTAGCTCGAGGGGCAAACAAAGAGCACAGGAATGTTTCTGATTACACACCTCTAAGCCTCGCTGCTTCTGGTGGCTACGTGAACATTATCAAGATTCTGCTAAATGCTGGCGCAGAAATAAATTCCAGGCAAGTTCCCCCCCCCCCCCCCTTCTCTCATGGCTTTTGTAGTATTCTTGAGTTTTTCCCCTTTCCAGAAGGATTTCCTGATGACTGTGTGGAGCAAAATCTTAGTATTCTTACAAGATCACAACCAATGTATTGTATAATTTGTAGCAGCCTTTTTTCCTTTTAAATGAGAAACGAAAGGTTTTGACTGTGCTTTTCTAATGCTCTTGTCAGCTTCTGTCCCCCTCTGGTTTTTTGCTGTTTCTGTATCATACAATCAGCTGTCTTTGTAAAAGATGGAAATCTGTATTTTTGCACTGTTTGGCCTGCTGTATTGAAATTACTTTTGGGTTACTTTCTGAAGAAAACGTGTGTGTTTGTCATCCCTTCGTTTTCCCTGTGTAGCTGACTGAAAGCTTTTCCTGTATGTGTATGCCTGTGTATAATGCTTCTGCATCCTTTGGGAGGTAGAAAATATCTCAGCCATGCACTGCACAAGTGAAATAAAAGGTTATGCTCCTGACCTTTTCTCCCTGACCTAAGGAGATGCCTTTAAGTCTACTGCAATTAAAAGGTAACATGCATAGTATCTGTAAGTAGATATATTTGTCCTGAGCAGTACTGCTATGGAGAACCTCTTGTAGTTTCATTAGTTGCTGTGTAGTAGGTTTTTCAGTCTTGGGTACGTACTCTACCTTCTCAAGTTTTATTGAGAAAAGTAATTTGTTTCAGAAAAGTCATTATATTTTTATTAAAGAGGGTTTTTTGTGTTTTCCTTTTTTTTCCTCTTTCAGAACTGGTAGCAAATTGGGCATTTCTCCCTTAATGTTGGCAGCCATGAATGGGCACACTGCTGCTGTCAAGCTATTACTGGACATGGGTTCTGACATAAATGCCCAGATAGAGACCAACAGGAATACAGCCCTGACTCTGGCTTGTTTCCAAGGAAGAACTGAAGTGGTTAGCCTGCTGCTTGATAGAAAAGCTAATGTGGAGCATAGAGCTAAGGTAAGGAGCCACATCTGAAAAGAGATGCTTGTAAGTTACTTCTCTGTGGTTATCTGATTTTCTTGCCTTTTGTGCAAATGAATTTCTCTAGTTCAGTTAACCAAACTGTACATTTAATGGCTGCCCTTAAGGACTAGTATTTTAGTGCTTACATACTTCATAAAAAAATAAGGGTTTCTTCTGAAGCTTTAATTCATCTCCAGGTGGTTACAAGCATAAGAGTAGTAATCCATTAACTTAATGAAAATAGAAGGTGATGATGTATTTGAATCCCTCTTAGCACTGTGCAGCAGCAGCAGGACACTTCAGAGTGCTCTGCTGCTCAGGGAAAGCTCTTCTCAAACCATCTGAAGGTGAGCTCATCTTCAAAATGTTCTAAGCTGTTAGAAAATTAGCCAGGTAACAACTGGAATCTGTAGACCAGCACTAGGAATACATTGCTGGAGATGAGAGAAATCCTGGCTCCCAAGTTAGCAACACACAGGCTCCCCAGCTAACTGCTTGTCTTTCCTGCTTGCTTGTCTCAGACTGGTCTCACACCCTTAATGGAAGCAGCTTCGGGTGGATATGCAGAAGTGGGCAGAGTCCTGCTGGACAAAGGTGCAGATGTAAATGCTCCTCCAGTACCTTCCTCAAGAGATACAGCTTTAACCATTGCAGCAGACAAAGGGCACTACAAATTCTGTGAACTTCTCATTAGCAGGTATTGTGTTCAAAAGTGTGCTGCTTGAAGAAAAGCATCTGAAATGGGGCCTCACAGACTAATCTCTCCCAATATACATTACAGGGTAGGGAATGGGAAAGGAAAATGGTTTTTTTTACTTATCAAAAGTGATCAAACAAAGATCTCTTTGGGGTTTGAGTGCTTGCTTTTGCCCAGGTGGACTAATTCAGTTTTTCCTGTCCCACCAAATCATAAATACAACAAATTGTTCATTTCTGATGAAGTTTAGAGCTATGGGGCTCACAGCCATGACACTCAGCCATTTTAAGTGGTAGAGTTAAGTCCTTAAGCAATAGAAGATGAACACAAAACCAGCACCTTCATGATTTAATTTTTTTTAGATTGATCAGGATGCACACTCAGTGTAATTAAGTTTTGTGGATAGTTTTTGCATATATAATTTTCTAAGTAGTTGCACTGGTTGTTGGCTTAGACTCAGAATGTCTGAAGTTATTCTGAGTAAGTTTATGAAGAATACAGTGTACAGATGGATGGCTGTTAATGAAGGAGGTAGAGAAGCTTCAGAGACAGCTGAGGAACAGAATGATTTAGAGTATTATAATTGTGTTCAGGCTCTTGACAGCACCAGAAGAAACAAAAATATTTTGGATCCTGAAGCACTCAGTGAATGGATATGTTTGCTGTAAAAATAAGCATTAAATTTGACCCTATTGGTGTTACATTCCACGTCCAGTGGCTAAGTCCCAGGTTTTGCCTGCCCATGTTTGTTTTTGCAGAGGAGCTCACATTGATGTGCGGAACAAGAAGGGGAATACTCCTCTCTGGCTGGCAGCAAACGGAGGGCATCTTGATGTTGTCCAGCTGCTAGTTCAGGCTGGAGCTGATGTGGATGCTGCTGACAACAGGAAAATAACTCCTCTTATGGCAGCCTTTCGAAAGGTAGGATATGAAATTCAGCTTTGGTCTGAGTTAGTATTGTCTCAATCATCCCTACACAGTTGCCATAAACAGAATGGAGCTGACAGAAATGACATATTTAAAATTATGTCAACTGATCTTAATACTTGGCATTGAATTTTCCAAATAGCATATGTGTGTCACCTGTATAGGATCTGTGTTAAATTCTAGCAAAAGTTTGATTTACAGGCACTTTTCTGAGGCTGGTTCTCATGGGCCTTTGAGAGGAGACTTAAGTGTGGCTGGAGTTAAGGGCAGCCTGACAGCAGGGACTGTAACTGCTTGCCTTCTCTTCTGTCATAAATGTGAATAAATGTGCCTTACTAGTTAAGGAGGTGATAAAAATTCAAAGAAAAGGAAAAAAAAGACAAAGTGCTTGATAAGAATGTTGTGTGAAAGAGCTGAAAGTAAATATTTTTGCAGTGACTGTCTGGACTAAAGTGTTCCTTAGCAAAGCAGAGGCAGCTGGCCTGATATCAAATGATAAAATGTCATCCTTGAAATTTCTTCTTCAGGGTCATGTAAAAGTGGTTCGCTACCTAGTGAAAGAAGTAAACCAGTTTCCATCAGACTCAGAATGCATGAGATACATAGCAACAATTACTGATAAGGTAAGATTCTAAGAAAATATTTGAGAAGGAGAAGTGCTGTGTCTGAGCTTTAGCGTCAATGTTATGACTGGTCTGCAGCTTATTGGCATGCCAGATATCAGCCAAATGATGATTCCCATTGGAATTTTTCAGAAAAAGCATTGCAAAAAAATGGGAACTCATGGCCACAGTAACTCTGTGGGCCTTAGTGCTGTCCTGGAATAGTAGTAAAGGTGATGGTGTTACCCATGCTTATAAGTCTTTTCCAAGGCATTATCTCACTGTGCTCTGCATTCCTCCCTGTTGAGCAAGTTTGTACAGCATTTATGCAGTGGGGTGAAGGTAACAGAAGAAAATCTTGGTTAAGAGTGTTCTTGAGCTTAAGTTTGAAGATTCACAGTCTTGTAAAAAATATTTGTACTAGAAAGAAGGTAGAAAATGTAATTGAGAGTGAAGTGGTTGCTTGCAGTGTGCTAAGTGAACTGTGGAGATTCAGTCTTAATTTATTTATCTTCAGTCCAGATGAATTGTCCCCTTTCCTGTTTTAGGAGATGCTGAAGAAGTGCCACCTGTGTATGGAATCAATTGTTCAAGCCAAAGATAGACAGGCTGCTGAAGCCAACAAAAATGCAAGCATTCTGTTAGAGGAACTGGACTTGGAGAAGGCAAGTTGGAAGAGTTTGGAGCTGGGAATATTTAATTATATAGGAATATGTGTAATTAACATGCTTGGAGTATCTAGAGCTTAATACCTTTTTGTTCAGGTAATCTTTGCATTGTAGTTTTAGTACTATTCAGAGAAATGGGATCAAGAAACTTCAATATAACCAAACGGGTATTGTACCAGGAGGAGGATTTTTGAGGATTTTTTTTTTTTTGACACGTGCATGGTAGGTGGGCATTTTCAAGTCACAGTTGTGTGGATTTTAGGTCTTAACCATCTTTTGTGTCTTAAATTTTAGGAAATATACTGATTACTACTACTGTAGTAGAAGCCTAATGGAAAAAATCAAAAGCAACATGTATAGTGTCAAATGAGCACACAATCTGTTTGGAACAATTAAATACATAAAGATGTGGATCATACAGAATAGAGCTTTTGGTTTGTAAATAAATCTGTCAGAAATGCAGGTTCAGCTTCTTAGGAAATGGAAAGAATCTGCATTTCTTGCTATTCATGGGACACCTTGTGACACTGTTCATGTGCTTGACTTGTAGCTAAGGGAAGAAAGCAGGAGACTGGCTTTGGCTGCCAAAAGAGAGAAAAGAAAGGAGAAAAGAAGGAAGAAAAAAGAAGAACAAAGACGAAAACTAGAAGAAATAGAAGCAAAAAATAAAGAGAATTTTGAACTTCAAGCTGCTCAGGAGAAAGAGAAACTAAAAGCTGAAGGTGATTTAAACTGTTTGCCTTGCTTTGAAACATAGCCTTGATTTTATTCCCAGAATTGAAAATTGCTTTTCTTGTTAATACAAGCTTTCTTAAAATCTGCTAAGCTTTCCTTTTCTTTACCTTTTCTATTAAGAAAATTAGATAAGCATGACACCTTCAGTGGGAGTGATGGGTTACTTTTACCGTGAGGATAGTGTTACCTTGTTTCATTTTCTTCCAGGTCCTGATACTTAAAAGCAGGACATTTTATTTATTAACGTTTACAAATAATAATGTTTACCTGAAAAAAAAAGTCACTAGGGAAATTCCAAATGTAAATCATTGTAGTCTTATCCATTGCAGCCTTGCTTTTGTGTATCCTGTGGTGCAATCTTGTGGGTGTACTGAGAAATGGTTTTCGTTGATTGTTCCCTCACTCTTGGTATGGTCAGGGAAAGGGAAGACACCTGGCAGATTATTTTCTGTTGTTTCATATGTTTGTTGATATCCCCCATTTGTTTTGTCTGACCTGAATTCAATTTCACATTACTTGAATTGCTAGTGCATTTTTTGAAAGAAAAGAATGAAATTCTATGTGAGTTAGCATGAACCAGGGGCAAGGCTCCATCGTGTGACAGCTACAATAGTTTTATAGATGTCCTCATGGCTGGTGGTTCTGTGTTCCTTGGACTCTTGAAAAGTTACTCAAGTTACTCATGAGTCATTTCATCTGATAGTTGTGATTTGGAAAACAAAGCCAGACAAACTTCTTCAAGCCAGCTAAGTTAGTACTGTTTTTTGTTTGGTTGTTTTTTTTGTCTTCCATCAGATGATCCTGAGGTCCCCATGGAGCCTCCTAGTGCAACCACTACAACCACCATAGGTATATCTGCAACCTGGACAACCTTAGCAGGTTCCCATGGGAAGAGGAATAATACCATCACCACAACAAGCTCCAAACGGAAAAACAGAAAAAACAAAGTAACCCCTGACAATGTCCAGATTATATTCGATGATCAACTCCCAATTTCCTATAGCCAACCAGAAAAAGTGAATGGTGAATCTAAGAGCAGCAGTACAAGTGAAAGTGGTGACAGTGACAATATGAGGATTTCCAGCTGTAGCGATGAAAGCAGCAATAGCAACAGCAGCCACAAAAGTGACAATCATTCATCTACAGCCGTTACTAACACGCAGAGCAACAAAAAACAACCCTCAGTTCTTGTCACTTGTCCCAAGGATGAGAGGAAAGCAGTTACTGCCAAGTCATCCATCAAGTAAGTTGCTGTGACCATGCATGATGCCCTTTGAAGGTGGTGGTTACCCTACAGTTGAATTCTGTGCCCTTGTCTTCATGGACTTCTTCAATCAGTTGTTAAGAAATAGATGAGGCAGTCTGTGTCAGTTTAAACAGTTGCACTGTGAGCCTGAACTTAGTAGTAGGTTCTGGAGCAATAATCATCTGTGCATCTGGAGTTAGAGAATTCTTGGGGTGTTTTGAGATGCAAGCATCTTGTTTCAAGCAGGTTCTTAATAGTGCAGTGCTTTTGTGCTGAAGGAGAAAAATGTGTTGGGGGGGGATGCAAAGTGAGCAAAATGCAAGTTGTAGAATCATAGAATAATTTGGGTTGGAAAGGGCCTCTAAAGGTTGTCTAGTTTTTTGACTGCATAATGACAGGATTTTATTTTTTTCGAAGGTTATCTGAAGTCATTAGTGAAGTGACAAGTAACTCCTTGTCTACTTGCACAAAATCTGGCCCTTCTCCCCTTTCTTCTCCAAATGGAAAACTAACCATTGCTAGTCCTAAACGTGGTCAGAAAAGGGAAGAAGGATGGAAGGAAGTTGTGAGAAGGTAAGCAAAACATTACTTTAACTCCCCCATGTTGTCCTTTTTTTCAGGATGTTTTATCTAACCGAATGACTTTCTTCCTAGCAGACCTGATAGATTTCACAAAATTACTGCTATGTGTGCTGAACCATGAATGACAACATTGTTTTGACCAGCCTGACCACTGCCTCATGCCATGGAAACATTTCCCATTTCATATTGTTTCCTTTTTGTGTAGATCCAAGAAGGTTTCTGTTCCATCAACTGTAATTTCCAGAGTCATTGGGAGAGGAGGATGCAACATCAACGCAATACGTGAGTGCACAGGAGCACACATAGACATTGACAAGCAGAAGGACAAAACTGGAGATAGAATAATAACTATAAGGTAAGCAGGCTGCTTGGTTTGCTCGTTCTTGTGGGGATTTTTCAGTTGTGAAAGACTTTTCTGTATAGAAAAAAGGCTTGACCTCATTGTCCCGTGATAGGTCACTTTGAAGCAGTCATTTCTTTGAGGCAGGGGTGACAGATGGGGTGGGAAACCCAAGAGCAACTGCCAGCTGATGTCATCATATTTGTACAAAAGAATACTTGTGAGAGGTGGGGTATTAGAGTTAGGTTTCTCTGTATAACCATGGCCAAACATGTAGGCATATGTAGGGAAGTGAACCTTGTAACCACCTGGGTTTTTTGGGAGTTAGCCTTTTCCACTCGAGCTTCATGAACCATTGTCAGCAGCAAGTACATGCCAAGCTCAGTCTTCAGATAGGGTTGACTGTCTGGGTTAGCAGGAGGTGAGACAGGCCTGACCATGTGTTGGAGGTACAGCGTTACAACAAATGTAATTGCTTTAGATGCACTTCCCCTTCCTTGCTTTCTGTAGGGGTGGCACAGAATCAACAAGGCAGGCCACGCAGTTGATCAATGCTCTGATTAAGGATCCAGATAAGGAAATCGATGAACTTATTCCAAAGAACCGCTTAAAAAGTTCATCTGCAAACTCCAAAATTGGGTCGTCGACCCCTGCCACCACTACAGCTGCTAACAGTTCTCTCGTGGGCATCAAAGTGACCACTGTAGCTGCTTCATCAACATCTCAGACTGCCTCTGCACTCACCGTGCCTGCAATTTCTTCAGCCTCCGCTCACAAAACCATTAAGAACCCCGTGAACAACGTGCGGCCTGGTTTCCAAGTTTCTCTCCCCCTAGCATATCCTCCTCCTCAGTTTGCACACGCTTTACTCGCTGCTCAGACTTTCCAGCAAATCCGTCCGCCTCGGTTGCCCATGACACACTTTGGAGGTACTTTCCCACCAGCTCAGTCCACGTGGGGTCCGTTTCCCGTGAGGCCCTTGAGCCCTGCAAGAGCTCCCAACTCACCGAAACCTCACATGGTGCCTCGCCATAACAGCCAGAACAGCAGTGGTTCTCAGGTGAATCCAGCCAGTTCTTTGACAACTAGTCCTACAGCTACAACAAGCTCGGCGGCTTCTACTGTGCCTGGTTCTTCTGCAAACGCCAGTCCAAGCTCACCTTCAGTCAGAAGACAGCTTTTTGTCACCGTCGTGAAGACGTCGAACGCGACGACCACCACGGTGACGACCACGGCCAGTAACACGAGCACGGCACCTACCAACGCCACGTACCCGATCCCTGCTGCCAAAGAACACTACCCTGCATCTTCCCCCTCCTCTCCTTCTCCCCCCGCGCAGCCAGCGGGGGTTTCCAGGAGCAGTCCTGCTGACTGTGCGGCGGCCTCTCCCAATAAAGGTGCACCTTCCTCTGATCCCGAACCGGGTAGTCCCCCAGCAGTGGAAACGAGCAGCTCGACCAGCAGTAGGCAGCCCGGTTCTGGTACCAGCAGCTCATCTGTGCACCCTGCTCATCAGCAGCCCCCGGGAGCTCCTCTGCAAGAGGCGAGACCCCCTCTTCAGCAACCTCAGGTTCCTGCGCCAGATCCTCGAATGGTTGTGCCTCCAAATCTAGCAGTGACAAGCTCCTCTGCTCCCGTGGCAGGTCCGGCAAGCGCCCCGATGACCTATCCCATGTCTCAGACATCCGTGGGGTCTTCTCAGCCTGCGGCCAAGATGGAAACCCCAGCCATCAGACCGCCTGTCCACGGCACCGGGAGCGTCCACAAGAACCCGGCTCCTGCGCAAAACTCCTCTGTCGCGGTCCTCAACGTTAACCACATCAAAAGGCCCCACAGTGTTCCTTCTTCAGTGCAGCTTCCTTCTACCTTAAGTACACAAAGTGCTTCTCAGAATTCAGCCCACCCAGCAAGCAAGTCCATGGGTAACAATTTCAGTGCTACCTTACCCTTCGGGCCCTTTAGTACGTTGTTTGAAAACAGTCCCACCTCTGCTCATGCCTTCTGGGGTGGCTCCGTCGTTTCATCTCAGACAACGCCAGAATCTATGCTATCAGGAAAGTCTTCATTTTTGCCAAATTCAGATCCTTTGCATCAGTCTGATACTTCCAAAGCCCCAGGTTTCAGGCCACCGTTACAGAGGCCAGCTCCAAGTCCCTCAGGTCAGTCTGTGTTCTGCTTTCATACCTTACTAGTACACTTAAATAATCAGAGAATGGCTGAGGTTGGAAGGGCCCTGAGAGCTCATCTCCTCCAACCCCCCTGCCATGGGCAGGGACACCTCTCGTTCAGACAAGGTTGCTCAAAGCTTTGTCCAACCTGGGCTTGAACCTGGCCACCTCCAGGGACGGGGCAGCCACAGCTTCTCTGTGATAATAACTGCTGGGTTTGTGGTAACTTGTTTCTTGTTCTGAGGCTGCAGAAAAATATGCAGTATCTTCAAAGTGTTAGAATGATGTTAAAAAATCATGTTCTGATGTGAACTCGTAGTAAGAGATCTGTTCTCTTAAATACTAAAATCAATCAAAAGGCTTAATTTGAGTTCCTGCATTATGTAGCAAGATGTTTAGCTCTTTGCACAGAGGCCAAGGGGTTGTCACAGAACTTGTTCTGGAGCTTCCAGAAAGTTTACACACAGTTTGTACCATCTGGGCCTGCTATAGTAGGACCTGGGAGTTGTTTATGAATCAAGAGAGAGACAAGCTAATTTCTTTCCCATTTGGCAAATATCTTTGGCCTCTTGAGAGCCTGAAGAATTAGAGAAAAACTGGAGATGGGTAGAAGAACTGGACTTGGTAGTCAGTGATGGAGGGGAGGCAGGTGCTGTGCTGCTTTGTTCTTCTGCCTGACACTGGTGAAGGGATTTTTTTTTTTTTTTCTAGCTGAAACTATAAATCCAGATCATGTATCATGTGCATTATGAGCCAGAGAGAGATGCAGGTGCCACAGCACCTGGGTGGTAACAAGCTTCTTTAACAGCTTGTGGAACATGGAATTTTAGGATTGTACTTTTCCCTTTCTTTGTTGAGGAGAGACTAAAGGGGTAGTGATTGTTGTATTTTGAATACCTTGGATAATTGATGCCACTTGGTCTTAATAAAATCGTGTTTTATTATAGCTAAATATTATAGCTTAATAAGATAGCATTTTAGCATAACTAAAATGTGTCCCTGGGTTGGGAAAAAAAAAAACAACTTCAGTGTTTTTCATCATGGTATATAATGGAGAAACATCTTCAAATCTTCAGTATATTTCTGCTATTCTTCTTACAAAATAATTTCTAAATTTAGAAAACTTAACTTTCAGGTTAATAAAATGCTGAGTTGCAGACTTGCAGAATCTAAAGCTTTGCACTTGCAGTTCTCTTTGGAAAAGAGTAACACAACCCCCCAACAACTGATGGAATGAAAATTTGCTTTTTTCTGTTACTATTTCCATTATGTGGGTGACATCTTGGAGATCTCAGTGTCCTGGGAGTCACTGGTGCCAATTTCTCTCGTAGGTATTGTCAGTATGGATTCCCCCTATGCTTCTGTAACACCTTCTTCTACACATCTGGGTAATTTTGCCTCAAACCTCTCGGGAGGTCAGATCTATGCCCCTGGGACACCTCTGGGTGGAGCACCTGCAGCTGCTAATTTTAACAGACAGCATTTTTCCCCACTTAGTTTACTGCCTCCATGTTCATCAGCATCAAATGGTGAGTTCTGCTCAGTGGGAAACTAGTTGAGAAGTTCTTGTACAAATAAAGCAGCCTCATGCACTGCCTGTTTTAGGTAGGCTTTTCTAGTTTTGTTCATTACTTTCAGCTTTTTAGAAGTGTTTTAAACCTTTATGCAGACACAGATTATGAGATGAAATTTTCTTGTGCAAGCTCTGATCTCTGGTATGGCTTTTTTAGCAGCTCATGTCCTTTTGAGTGTTGTCTTATCCAGTGAACAAGTTAGGCTGTTTTACTGGCAATAATAATGACAAACAAAACTTGCAAAAAAAAATGCAGAGAGCGAATCATGATTAAAAAAAAAACATACCAAAACCAATAAGAAGAAACAAACCCAAACCAACCCAGCAAGAAGATGGGTTTATTCCAGCTATGCTTTTGGATATAATCCTCAAATCCTCTATTGCTGATGGGCAGTAATGCTTAGTTAAGATTTTGAACTATTTTCTGTGGTCTGTGTCCAGTAGCTGAGTTGACAGAGCATGATAATCATTTTATGTAAGAGACTAAATTGATGGTGAATGTCTCTCTGATCTGAAAGCAGAACTGTTAAAATTATCCTGAAGTGATTGCTGCTTGGATCTGGCATTAATAAAGTGCCCATTTTCACAGTTAGCTCTGTGGCTTGACATTCAAGGGTAGCTTTGTGGTGGCTTGAGAGGTTCTGATGCCATTACCAAGTGCTTGTTGCTTTTCTTGCAGAATCTCCTGCTCAGTCAGTGTCTTCTGGAGTCAGAGCACCATCTCCCACACCTTCATCAGTGTCCTTGGGATCAGAAAAACCCAGTAGTGTTTCTCAGGACAGAAAAGTTCCTGTTCCAATTGGGACTGAACGTTCTGCACGGATTAGACAAACTGGAACATCTGCTCCATCTGTGATCGGGAGCAACCTTGCTGCTCCAGTGGGACATAGTGGGATCTGGTCCTTTGAAGGTATAGGTGGCAGTCAAGGTATGTGGAGTTCATGGATGTCCCTATGCTTGCAATTACTCCCACTGTTGTGTTTTTCTAACTTCTGTTGGAGCTGAAGAACAGTTCAGGAGTCAGTGTGTCAAAATGAAGGAGTGCTGTTTCCAAAGGAGTTCTCAGGACTTGTGTTTGCTCTCTGATCCTCTTAATTGTCTTGCAACAAGGTCTCAGGAAACCTGAGGGGTTTGAAATGCCCTGGCTGCAAAGAATTGTTACTCTAAAAAAAAGAAGTAACAGGGAAAAAAAATGCATGATTTACAGGGATGAACTGAGTGAGGATCACTTGATCAAGGAAGAGGGGAAATGAAGATGTCTCAAGATAATTCTATATATTTTCTTTCTGCTGATAAGTTTTGTACATCATATTGTACAACAGGAGTTAAAAATTATCTTTAACTCATAGCCAAGGTGAAACATTTTTGCTTACAGTTGTGCAATTTATGACTTCATATTCATTGGTAGTATTCCATATTTGAGTTTTCTTTTTGTTCCAGCTATGCCATTTACATTTTACTCACATAAGGTTCGACTCTCCTGTAGTCACATAGAGTACAACATTTTTTAATTAATTACAATTTAAGGTACTATCAGGAGAGCTTTTCTCAGCAAACGGTTCGGGAGTCTTGAGTGCAGTACATAGGAGATGGCTCCATTTATTTTTTTTTTTTCCAATTTTGGAGGATAGGTGGGTTTTTTATTTGTTTGGCTTTTTTTGGCTTGGAATGAGGGGAGGAAATCATGAGACTATGTTGGATGGGACCTCTGGAGGTCACATCAGCCTCCTGCACAAAATGGGATTTGCTGTGAGGTCAGACCAGGTTGCTCAGGGCTTTATCCAACCTCATCTTGAAAACCTCCAAGGACAGAAATTGCTCAACCTCTCTGAACATCCTGTTCTGTCCAAACTGCTCAAGGTTTTAACAGACTGACTGTCCACATGCTTTGCATACCATGAGTGCACTGTCCGGGGCTTTTTCCCCAAATATAAAACAGATAGGATGTATCTAATGAAAGAATAGTAATGAGGTGGAGCAAATAGCATTCATAGTATAAAAGCCTTTTCACAGCACCAAGCGTGCCAGGAATGTAGTTTTTTGGAGGAGGATTGCCAGCCTTCCCTTCCAAGTGAAGAACTATGGAGGTGATGCTTTGGTTGCATGTAGCTGTTCAAACTCTTGGCAGGGGCTCAGGCTTCCAGCTGTGGAGTAACTCCCTGTGCAGATGCCATTTCTGGTGCCCTCCATCCCGCCCTGGCTGGAGTTCCCATGCAGGTGGATGCCCAGGGAGCTGCAAGCTGAGCAAATGCCACTTGTGGAAAGGTTCTGTGTGCAGACACGTGGGCTGCAGGGGGCTGGTGTGATGTGTAACCCTCCGCTGTCTTGTCAGATAAAGTGGACTGGTGCCACAGCGGGATGGGGAGCCACATGATCCACAGGCCCATGTCTGACCCAGGGGTGTTCTCACACCAAGCCATGGAGAGAGACAGCACGGGAATCGTAGCGCCTTCCGGTACATTCCACCAGCCCGTTCCTGCAGGATACATGGACTTCCCAAAAGTCGGGGTAATGACCTTCCTGGCTCTGACACGGGTGGAACCGCTCCCTTCTCCTGGGGGTGCAGGAGCTCACCTGCCTCTGGGTCAGCCCTCACTGGCCCTGCCAGTACTGCAGAGGCCTAGATCTGACTGAGAATAACTTCTCCGTGATGAGATAAATACATGCAGAGGCAGTTTATTACTGCTGGGGATGGAGAATATCCTTAACATGAATCCCCTTTTCTCACTCTGCATGTGCAGTAGTAGAAGTGTTCATGAATACAGAGAACCACAGACTGGTTTGGGTTGGAAGGGACCTTAAAGCTCCTCCAGTGCCAACCCCCTGCATGGGCAGGGACACCTCCCACCAGCCCAGGTTGCTCCAAGCCCCATCCAACCTGGACTTGGACACTGCCAGGGATGGGGCAGCCACAGCTTCTCTGGGCAACCTGGGCCAGGAGCTCAGCACCCTGAAATTAAAGAATTTCTTTCTAATGCCCAACCTAAATCTCCCCTCTTCAAGTTTTAAACCATTTCCCCTTGTCCTCTCACTCCACCTCCATGTCCAAAGCCCTCCCCCAGCTTTCTTGTAGCCCCTTCAGGTATTGGAAAGTACTGATTCTTGCTCTTGCCTCCCCTTTAGGGTATGCCTTTTTCTGTGTATGGGAATGCAATGATTCCTCCTGTAGCCCCCATCACGGATGGTACTGGAGGCCCTATATTTAATGGACCTCATGCTGCTGACCCATCTTGGAACTCGCTGATAAAGATGGTTTCAAATTCCACAGAAAATAACGGGCCTCAGACGGTAATTTTTCAAATTTTGTATTTGCAGTTTTGTTTTTAACTTGAACAGTGTGGGGAAGGTAAAATCCTAGCTGTTCGGAAGAATGAAAATACAGTGTAGTGTCTCACTAAGGAGCTGCTGGCAACTTGCAAACAATAATCACGGCTCCAAAAATGTGTGTAAGTTGTCTCAAGAAAAAAATGAGCACCACTAAGTTACTGCTGTTTCTTCTGTGAAAATCTCTGTGCTTGGGAGCTGGGAAGCTTGCTGCCAGCTGAACTTAGAGAAGCTGCCTATTTAATCAAACTAGGCACCTAAGTTTATGTCTGCAGATCAGCTTCTTTGATGATGTGCTGTATGCAAGCCTGGGTAGAAAAGATTTTACACTGTGTGTTTTACTCCAAGTGAGTATGATTTGTCTGTGCTGTTCTGCACTTGGGAAAGCACAAATCAGTTTGCTTTTGCCAGAAAAGCCATTTATTTGCTGTTACTAAGGTTTCCCTTCCCAAAAAGGGAAAATGGTGTTAGGTCAGAAGGGCTGTTGCTGGATCTGAAAGGTGTGATGTCCTCTCTGGGTCAGGAGCTCCCACAGGAAGGTAGTAAGTAGCATTTCTGTCGCTGCTCTGATCTCACCTGGGTTATAGGATTGTCCACTAAATATAATTTAGGTGTAGGGATTATGTTCCCCTAAGCGTCTTGTTCTCACTCAGCCAGTAACTAATATTATAATGGATCATCAGTAGCTCTTCCTGTGTTTATTTTTAGTTTTCTGTTGAGCTCTGTTACACTGTTATTAAATGAAGTTATTTGTGGACCTAATTGGCTTGGGAATCATCCAAGCTGCAAACATCAGCTCCCAGCCCAGGCAGACCTGAGGTGTGCAGAAGAGGAGGCAGGGCCTTTGGCCACTTTGGTTTAGTGAGAGAACTTTGTCCCCCAGAGGTGGTGTTCCTTTGTTGTATTTGGCTTTCCCTGAGGGTGTGGGTATGCACTTGGGAGGACATAATTCAAGGTGCCAGGTGTCAAGTTTTTGATTGCCTGAACTTGCTAAGGTGAAGAGGAAGGATAGTCTCTTGCTCTGAAAGCTGGAGGTCTGCAGGTCTGCAACTGGCATGTATACAGAGTCCTGTTAATTCTCCCTGACAGCAGACCTGGCATGTTTAGAAGGAGTACTTATTTCCCTGGTCGGGAGGGATATGTTTTTCCAGTGGAACAGTAAAATATTGATTAGGTTAGTGTTGCCAGGCTAGAGGGATCAGTGGGCACAAACAGCATTGATTGATGTTTTCAATATTGCTGTCAAGGAAGGCAGTCAGGCTGGGGGAGAGTGTTGTTTGGGGTCTTTTTGTGCTAAATAGAAAGGAAGATGGACCCTTTGCTGAGGTGAAAAAGGCAGAAAAATTAAACCCCCATTTCCCTTTCTTCTCACCTAAATAACAGAAGGATAAAGCAAGTGCTGCAAGAAGCTCAGTTTACTGTGCTGTCCGAAATTGGGATGGACTTGGTTAAAAAAACAAACAAACAACAACAAACCCAAGGCAGTGCAGTGTTCTTTTGAGTTAAGAAGTGTTTGGTATCGTGGTGATAAATGCAGTTTTCTCTTTCAGGTGTGGACTGGAACTTGGACACCTCACATGAACAGTGTGCATATGAACCAACTTGGCTGAGTGGGATCAACTTGCTAGCCTTGAGATTCCTTTTTTGCAGAGGAAAACACAAATGGCAGAAACAGTTTATGTGCTCCCAGATCATTCTACTGATGTGCTTGACTGAAGTGTGTAGGCTTTTTGCAGAAGAACTTACTAACTGACCTTTTTCTGTGAACATTGTGACCGCCCATTCCCCACCATCATACGTTTCAACTTAGTTAGCCTTTATTCTTTCCTTTCCTTTTTTTTTTTTTTTTTTTTTTTTTCTTTGGGTTTTTTTTCTTTCTTTTTTTTTCTTTCCTTTTTTTTTTTTTTTTTTTTTTTGACATAATTTCTGTTGAAGCTGTTCTTTGGCTGGTTGGTTTTAGTACTGTAAACTGCTTCTGAGCAAACACAGAAATTTAGCAAAATTATGTAAACTTGATCCTGAAGTTTTAGAATGGCAAATAAATGTACAATTGTTTACATAACAAATGGCTAAGCAGAAAGTAAATTTCAATATGTCAGTATAGAGGCTCTACTTTATGTAGACTTAAATTAATGTGAGATATGTACCTTCATATTCAGAAATCTGGATGTTTCCTTCATACATTAAACTATTAATAAGCATAACTTTTCTACTTGTGTAATTTAAGTACACTATAAAAAAAAAAAAAGGGCATTGTCAGAGGGCTTTTTGCAAATGTGGTTTGGATTTTTTTGAGAAGTCATCCATCAGTTGTCACCAGATACTAAGAGCTTCCGTTTCCCTTCCTCAAAAGGCTTTTTACCAAAAAGCACCTGAGAAAACTGCTTTTTGGCACATTCTGCACAGTAAAGAAGAGAAATGTGCAGCATGCTGCAGCATCTGTTAAAAATTATTATTAGAGTTGGGTTGATGCAGTGAGGTTCCATGGGTGCTCCCAGAGCTTCTGTTCCTCTGGGTCCTTCCTTGGCCTTCAAAAGTCATTTCAGAAGACAGATCCTTGGTGTGTGTGAATTCAAGAATGAGGCTCACCTTGCAACTTTAGCAGAGCTTCACTGATGAACACCCGCTTGAATTCACAGTAAGTGGCTTTGTTCTAGTAGATGATGCTTTGCTCCAAACTGGGTCACTACCCATGAAGGTTTATTTGGGAAGGTCCAAGTGGGAATTTTTTTGTAGTCATATTCAAGAGATGTCACCTTCTTCACTCCCATTTTCTTGGGAGTGAACAGAAGTACCTGGAGGTAAAGTCTTGGGGGTCTTATAAGACACAGCTCCCCTCAGGATCCCTTTCACTTTGTGTACATGTGGTTTAAAGTAGGTCTACAAATTAAATATATTTTTATGCAGTACAAGCAAGGGCCAGTGTTGCTGGTTATTCTGCGTGGAGGAAAGCTGAAGGAAAGCTTGATTTTTCCTTGCTGTGTCACTTGGAGTCAGACCTCTGTTGTAAGTTACTATCTGGAGAGAGAAAATTGGGGGAAGAAACATCATGGATGAGCTAAAGCTGGAAATTAAGTAGTGTTATTTTGTACCTATTGCGGTACTCATTTGAAAGCCAGAAGAAAAAGCACTTGTCCAAGGAAACCTGATGCCTTTTAAATTTGGTATTTCACTGGTGTGAAGAGGGTTTGTGCACACCGATGTTCATATATGTGCCCTTAGGTGATGCTCAGAATAAAGGTAAGCTCCTTTTTCCACCTGAAGTACCTTGTGGTAAGAGCTGGTTGTAGCAAAATGGATGCCAAACTGAGGAACTGCTGAGGAAGATGATGACACTGGTATTTCAGCACCTTTCTGTCAGTAGGCAGTAGTGCCCTTCCAGTCTTGTTCAGGACCCTTAGTATTGTTTTGCTTAATGCTTCAGTAGCTTTCCCTGAGGGTGTGGGTATGCACTTGGGAGGACATAATTCAAGGTGCCAGGTGTCAAGTTTTTGATTGCCTGAACTTGCTAAGGTGAAGAGGAAGGATAGTCTCTTGCTCTGAAAGCTGGAGGTCTGCAGGTCTGCAACTGGCATGTATACAGAGTCCTGTTAATTCTCCCTGACAGCATTATTTTTCTGAAAAAATCCTGCTGAAAAACACTGCTTAGTATTTATTACAACCATGAATTTTGTGGGTCAAAAGAGCAGCTTCCAACCTGTCTGTTGTAGCTTTAAAAACCCAAGCTGTGGTCAGGGGAGCACAGGCTGGATGCTGCTTATGGAACCAAACCCTGGGGGGTTAGGAAGTCTGTGAGGAACTTTTTTTCAACTGTAAGGCTGGGGTTTTTTTGGCCAATAACCAAAAGGACTCTAACTCTGTGGGGGCTGGGAGATCGTTTTTATTTCAGAGAAAGGAAGAGAACTGTGGTTAGAGGTCGGCAGGCCGTGTTGCCAGGCTCTCTGAGGGGGCTGAAAGGTGTGAAGATGGCGGAGCAGTCACTGCTGAGGCGTTTCCCTGCCTCTCCTTAGGCAAGGCAGGCGGGCAAGCAGCCTCAGTCAGACACTTCCCTTCCAAAGGGGCGCAGCCATGGCTCCAGGAACCGCTCTGCGCGGAGCTGCCCCTGAGCCGCTCCCTGCCGGCACTGCCCTTCCCCCTCGCCCTCACACAACATGGCGGCGGCGGTGCCTCCATGGCGCATGCGCGTTCCCCCTGGCGCCTGCGCGGGGCGGGCCCCATCCGCGCGCCCGGAGCAGCCGTTGGCCATGTGGCGGGCGGCGCGCGGTTGGGCGGCGCGCGGGGTCGCCGTTGCTCCCCTCACAGCAGCGCGCGGGGTGGCCGTTACTCCCCTCACAGCAGCGCGCGGGGTGGCCGTTACTCCCCTCACAGCAGCGCGCGGGGTCGCCGTTGCTCCCCTCACAGCAGCGCGCGGGGTGGCCGTTACTCCCCTCACAGCGGCGGCGGCAGCGGGGAGCGGCGGTCCCGGGGGATGGTACGAATGGCTGGCGCAATCGGTACCCGTCCACTGGGCGGAGGACGGGCTTACGGCCCTGCAAGCGGCCACCGGGCTGCCCTGGTGGGCCGCCATCGTCTGCGGCGCCGCCTTGCTCCGCACCGCCGTCACCTTCCCGTTAGCCGCTCACCAGGGCCGCCTCCTGGCCAAGGTGGGTCCCCGGGGTCCGAAGGCGGCCGGGGGAGCCTGCCGCTGCTCCAGCGAACGGAGGGAGGGGCTCCGGGCTGGGTGAAGGGTGCGGCAAAGGTGGGGTGGTGTCTGTGGTGCCTCGTCACGAGCCGCTGCCCTCAGGCCGCCTTGTCTGCCTTCAGTCGGGGCCCTGCCTGTCAGCCTCGTGTGCTGGAGTGCACCGCGGCTCTCAGGTGGTGTTCTGTGGGTGTAAACCTGCCTCGGGCCTTCCTCGGCCATGTGAAGTTTAAATAAAGCTGAAGGAAGGCGGGCGTGCTGCTCTGTGTGTAACTACTGGGTTACGGAGTTGTGTTAGAGGCGGGTGGCCCGTTCAGGGCGTTTTCTGGGGTTTGTTTTAATTCCTCCGATAAATCTTGAAGTAAATTAATCTCCCGCAGTTTCTACATAATCTGCTTTTAGTCAAAATTGAGTAAAACAGTTGGAAAGAAAGGTTCTATGCTGCACATGCAGTGGTGAAGGAGCCTTTTGCAGTGCTGTTGTATGGGGTGTTACTCTTGTTCTGTGCTGTTCCTTTATGAAGCAAGGGGGACTTCAGGGTGGACCTTCACAGCTTCCAGGAATTAAATCTGACTTGGAATTAGTTGGGTTTTCGTTTGCCACCTGTGAGAAAGTCAGACTGGTATTCTGGTTTCTTGGAGGAGGATCTTCAGTGACCGTAATTTAAAGAGTATTATTTGAGATTTTCATTTATATAATTTATTTTATTGTAGCATGTTTGAAACAAGGTTTTAAATTTTTTGTTGTTGTTTGTTTCTTGCAGTAATTATAACTTTTTCTTTTGGTCGCAAAAGTGAATATTGTATATCACTCTTGCATAATGGGATCTCTTCTTGACTTTGGTGACTGCAAATCTGTGTCCTGCTGGGTTTTAAATAATTTTGTGGTGGCATTAAAAGTTTTTTTGTTATGTAAAGTAGCTGGTCATGATCACTGTATGAAATCTACTTCTGTGTTTGTTTCATTTAGTTGTACGATAGTATCTTTGTTACTGTGAAAAACTTCTCACTGTATCTTCGCATGGTTATTTTGTTTAAAGGTGAAAGGCTTTCCAGACATGAATCTTGCCTTTCAAAGTCGTTTTTGATCTCTGGACAGCATCAGGTGGGTAGCGGAGGTGGATGTTACATGTAACTGTGCGTAAACGTTTTTCCTTTTCTCCAGCTAGTTGGAAAATCTGCAGCCTGAGATTAAAAAACTAGCTGAGCAGCTTCGCTATGAGGTGTCTGTTCGTGGAAAGCAAGTGGGCTGGTCTGAAAAGGTGGCCAGGTAAGATGGGGATTGTGCATGCTTTATACACCCATTCCAGACTGAGACTTTATACACCCATTCCAGACTAGCAGAGGGGGAGTCCTACAAATGAGAGAGATTCTGCTGTTGCCCAAAGTTAGATTCTGCTACAACTTTCTGTTTGTACTATTGCCCTTTAGAATATATCAGTTTTAAAGCTCTGAATTTGTGGTGGGTGTATGACTACCGGGCCAAATCCAATTGTTTTTATTGTCTTCATCTGTGGCTAAAGTGTTCTTGGCTAGGATGGTATATGAATATTGCAGGAACTCGAGGCTGTGGACTTGTTGATTTCTTAGTGTAAGTAAACTGGGATGCTGATCATCATGTGAGCAGTTGATTGCCTCTGTATGGAGAAAGCTATACGCTAGTTCAGGGAAAAAGCACCAGGAAATTAAAATATCAGACAAATTACTGGTAGCAGATGGGAACAACGGGAAATGGTGCTTATCGCAGCAGGGCTAAAAGGTGTGAGTGAAAAGAAGAGGTGAATTTAAAGAGGAAGGACTTTCAGGTTTTCCAGAGGTGTCCCTGGAAAAGCCAGTTTGACATACACAACCTGCAGAAGTGTTTTCTCAGAATTTGAGACACACAGAGGTATCCTGAAAGTTTGTGCTTTTTTTTTTTTTTTTCTTTCTTTCTAAAAGGTTCCACTTTAAGAAGAATCTCCGGAGGCTTCTTACAGAGCTGTACATCCGGGACAACTGCCACCCCTTCAAAGCCACCTTGCTGGTGTGGGTGCAGGTCCCCATGTGGGTGTGCGTGTCCCTCGCTCTGCGCAACTGCAGCATCGGTGCCACCGACTCCGCTGGTGAGTAACCTGACCACATGCTCTGTGCAGCCACTTTGCACTTGGTTACCAAAGATCTCTGCTTCAGTAGTGTTTATTCTGTAGATAAAATGCACCTAGCAACACGCGGGATGGTTCTGCCAAACTGGAGGCAGCAATTCATGCTGAATTCCCTGTTTTCTTTAAACTCTTTGTGTAGTTCAGGAACAGTTTTCGGCAGGCGGAGCGTTGTGGTTTACAGACCTCACATCACCTGATTCTACCTGGATTTTCCCAGTTTCACTTGGGCTTGTGAATTTGCTGATAGTGGAGGTATGTTGATGGAGTAAATAAGATGATTGCAACAGGATAAGCCTTTTTATAGAATTGTAAGACAGTATTACCTAGTTATAAAACATGGTAACAGAATGTTAGCTTTCAGTGCTTTGGGCAGAACTTAAAAATAACTTCCTTACATGTGAGTGTGGGGGTGTCTTGTTTAAAGATGGCAGATTTTGATGGGACATGCCTCAGGTACTTCATTGGTTTTGCCTGAACCTGAGTACAATTTAGCCTTGGCCCTGAAGTTTCTCTCAAAAAGGTGTTCTAACAACCTGCCTGGGTGTTAAGCATCTAAAAGCCTATGCAGGATTTTTTTGGCTTCTTTTCCCCCGGTAATTTGTTACTTCCTTGTGGTCAAAACTAAAAATATTAGTCTTGAGATATTAATAAACTGAAAAAATCCAGAACTTTTGAAGACTGGTGGAAAAATTAACATAAACAGGAAAAAAAAAGTTTAATTTCCCATTTTTGGGGGTAATTTAATGGAAAAAACTTTATTCTTGAGTTTTCTGTTAGATGTTTTCATCAAACTCTAACCCTCTGGATTTAACTCCTACTCCATTTTCTTCTATGCTGTGTGGACTGAGACCATCTTAGAGGAAAACTGCCAGTGACTGTAGACCCAGTTCTGGTTTATTCCTTCTCTACCAACCATTTTGGGTCCGTTTCCCATTGGCACCCTTTCCACTGGGGACTGTGCTTCAGGCTGAGGCACTGGGACTTTGGGATGTGCCAAAGTGATTGCTGAGTACAGTCTTGTCTACAAAGGACTGAACATGAACAACATCAAACAAGTTAGAGGGAGATTGTAGCACTGTGTTCATGGAAATGGGGGATGCAAAGGATGAACAAGAGCTCTGGGTTACAGGAAACCCCACAGCTGCCTTTTTTCTCAGTTTAGTTGTTTCAGAAAAAAACATTGTAACTGGGTTTCTCTCCTTTCAGATCTTTGCTTCACAGAAAAAAGAAGTTTCCAGGTTCCAGATGCTTGCTACAAATTTCTTTCGAATGGTGTCAGTCGTAATGATCCCTGTTGCTGCCACCGTCCCCTCTGTAAGTACAGGGCCTGGCACTCAGGTACTCTGGTGCTGAAAGAGCAGCCACCAAGCCTGGTGTCTGTAATAGACCCCATGCACACATTACTGTGTGCCCTAAACCGAACAAGTTGTTTTGTCTATGTGTACATTTAAATTCTTAACACATTCCATTTAATGTTGTCACAAGGAAAGAATCTGCAAACTTACTGTTTCTAAACATAATTTTTGCAAAGTGAGGCTTGGAAGGGCATTCAGAGCAGGTTGGTATCCTTTTTGTCATCTCAAAGCTGTGAGAAAGACTATATAAGGACATGTAAACAAAGGTTTGCTAGTATTTGCTTATTGCAAGAGGAAAACATTGTAGTTCTTAGATTAGGAAATTTTCTACAGTCTTAAAAAACTTTTCATTTTTACCAGGTGTCCTACTTCTGAATAATTTTGCAGTGGTTAGCAAAAACAACATGTCTAGTTGCTTGGCTCATCAGTTTGCAGTCTGAAATACAGAACTTTAACCACATTTGGTGTTAATTAATTTATGAACTGCTAATCAAGCTTCAGTGTAGATGACTTTTTTCCTCAGAAGAGTTGAGAAAGGTGAAAGATACATTTGAAATGGAAGCCATTGTTGTTATTGAGAGAAGTGTTTTTATGTGAGTTACTTTTTTGTCTGTATACTGGGAGTAAAGTGGTTGTGGCTGGTGAAGAGCTGCCTGAAGCTGTGGTGTTTGCAGTGCCCCTGTGAAGCTGAGCTCAGTCCTTGTCTCCTTGCAGTGCATGGCTCTGTACTGGCTGTCCTCCAGCCTGCTGGGACTCTCACACAACCTCCTGCTGCGCTCCCCCACCTGCCGCCGCCTCTGCTTCATCCCGAGGACCAGCTCTGACTCTGCTACTCCTTACAGGGATATTGTGTCTGCCCTGGCTACCAAATACAGTTTTAAGAAGTGATGTCACTTGAGCTGCAGGGAGAGCTGTCCCACCAGTGCTGCGTGGGACAAGAAAACAAGTGTTTTATTGAAATGTACTTATTTGCTGTAAAATGTTGCCTCTGGAGTGATATTTATTTTCTGAATAAAGCACTGTCTGACCATAGCAAATGATTGTTCTGCACATATGTGTGTTTATTGGAAAGTTTAATTTCAAGGGTCATCACTTTACAATTAGAACAGTCCAGTGATGCAGGTTTGTTTCCTAAATTGTAAGGAATTGTGGGGATTAATATGAAATAAAGCTGTGACCCATCTAGACTGCCTTCTTGTAGTGAAGTTGCTGTGACCTACGGGCTAGCAAACAGCAAGCTTTGTGGTGAGGGTTGCTGGACTGACACTGGTCCTGAGTTTTTAAGGGAACTGGTGCAGGTTGATTGGTAATCAGATACAGTCGCGTGATAACCGGGTTGGTCACATGGTAATCTTTGTAACACTTGTAGCTGAGTTCCTGTAACTGCAAAGCAGGCTAGGTAGAGTAGCAGCTGCTACTTAAAATGAGGTAAGTAGCACCTTGAAAGATTGTAAAAAATTATAAGAAACCAAATACTTCAACTGTATATCAAATCTCTTTATTAAATGCAAGTCCTAAAGGTGAAGTGCAAATATTTTATGCCTTTGAGACACCCGTGCATGATATTTTTTCATGTAAACACTGTAAGTAGAGGTAGGCATTTTCTGTGAGGTTACTAAGATTCACATCTCACTTTTGTCTGCATACATCTTGAGTCAGCAGACATTGCTGTGAAACTGCACGTGGGTGGTCCCTTTGCACAGAAGTCTGCAAGTTGGGGTCTCATAAAAGAGAGAAGGAGAATTTGGAGTAGAGGGCAAAGCATTGCTTGTACTCTTTGCTTGCAGGGGGTTGTCATAGTGCAGAGTCAGGATGATTCATGTTTTAACAGCTAAAGTTAGTGGTCTTTGGTAATAGTGATATTGAAAATAACTGGGATTTTTTTTGTTATTATGGATTAAAATTTAGCACTGGAAAGAGAAAAGCAGGTGGAACAGCAGGCAGATGGAGACAGCTGTAACAAACCAGTGGTCACCTCCCTTGGTTGTGATGGAAAGAATCTGTAGTATTTTGGTTTAGCTATTTTAGTTTCCTGCTCCCCTGACCAAATGATAGGGTTAAGGAGCTTATCAAGGTTTGATGTCCAGATGGGCAGGGATGTTTTTTCAGAAATTTTGTTTGATACTAAATAGTCCTAATTTTCCAAGGATTGAATCAGATGTAGGAAATTGTTTCTAGATTATTCTATAGAGTATTGCAGATCTTTCTGATTGTCAATTTGTCTCAGCTGAAGTTACTGGAAAAAGCATGTGCAAAAGTGAAGTGTGTTTTTGGCTGGTAAACTGGCAGGAGGTGGAGCCAGTACTCCATGCAGCTCAAGGAGAAAAGTCCTTTTCACCTGCCTCAGATGGTTCCTCTGAAATGGGTTTCAATGCAGTTAATCTGAAGTAGGTTCCTGTTTCCTGCCTGGGAACAGGGTAAGCTGAAGCCTCTGGACAGGACCTTAAACCAGATAAGTCTGTTTTGCAGTAAAAAAATAACAAGGGATTTATTGGAAAGTGTAAAAAGGGCCTTGAAATTGAAGTCTCTCAGGCAGCTTAACAGCTCTGTCAGGACACCGGATGTGTAGCTCATGAAATTGGCTTTGTTGGATTTGCCAGTCTGAGTCAGGGTCACATTCAAGATGGAAATGCCAGTATAATATACCAGCATTTACAGGCTGCAAGAGAGGAGTGCTGTTGTCTGCCACAGGATTTAATACTTCACCAGTCCACCTGGTTGTTCTTTGTGGTTGATTTACTGAGGAATCCAAATTCTTAATTCAAAGCTGAGTTAGTAGGGTGGTTTCCCTGAAGCGCAAGAAATTTTTCTAGGGCAAAGTGTCATTTTTGGCGCTTTGTTTCTGTGGTTTTTGGAAAGAAAAAAAGTGCTTAAGTATTGCTGAGTATGCTGCTGTACATGGGGGGGTGCTCAAGCCATAGTTGTTGTGCTGTCAGGGCTCTAGAAAGTAAGGCAATCAGGCTGGCCTTGGTCAAAATGCTTTTTTTTCTTGTCTTTTATCGTGATGCTGTTTCAGAATTTCATCAGCCCATCCTTTTGCAGCCTACACTGCTTTTCCACGTTGAAGTAACCCCATGCTTAGCACTGCTGATCTTGAAAATAATGTCAGGAACGTGCTAACTGCTCTTTCTCTGTGGGCTGAGGATGACAAAAGGGAATTGGCAGGTGTGGGGACAAATCCCTCTCATGGACAAGTTGTCTTTGCAAAGCCATGGGTTTATGCAGCCGTGTGGCCAGCTGGCAGGAGAACTCACTCTTTCTTCAGTTGTTATTGTTGGACTACCTTTATTTAATTGATCTGACTTGATTCTAAGAGGAAGTGAAATACTCCTTGTTGCTTTGAAACTGAGCATAGTGCTAAGAGCAGCAGCAGCTGCTGCTCTCCTAAGTGAGAGCTGCTGCTCTGTTTTTGAAGTTTTGAGGGGCCACAAGTTAGTATTATCTTAAAAGAGAGGGGAATAGGCCAGGGAGGGATTTGCATGACATAAAAACTGGCAGGGAGAATGTCTTTAATCCCTTTTTTCATTTGCTCTTTCCCCCTCTATTTTGTACATTTAGGACTAGTTCAGGCTGTGATTTTATCATATTCTGACCAGACATTGCTGGATCTCAGCAGTGCAAGCATGCTCTGGATCAAGCCAGACTGTGCAATTGCATTTGTGTCAGATTAGAGGACACAAAATTTGGAGTTTATGCTGATGCCAGGGCTTTTTCTTGCCAGCATGGTACCAGCTGTGGGAGGATGTGTGATACTGCATCTAGCAAAAAGCTAGTCACAGAAAGACAGAGGGTGCTGCAAGCCTGAAGCTACAAAGTTACCCTGCCAGAAGCTTTTGAACACATCTAAATCACAAACTGAGTGTAATCAGGGATTGGTGATTTTCTCAATGTGGCTGTGATGGTTTTGGTCAGATTTTGGTGCACACAATTAGCCTATGGTGCTGTGGGCTGTTTGTTTGGGTAGGGATTTTTACAAAAGCCTGTGTAAGTTAAACTGCACAAAAGTTTGGCACCTAAGTTGCATGCACATATCCATATATTTCTTTATTTTAAAATTAGAGCTTTGTAGACTCATTTGTTTGATTGCCCATTCACGATTTTTGAGTGCCAGATAATAAAAATGAGGTCTCTGCTTTTATGTAGGTCCGTGGTAAAAAATAGCAAGGAAATCTGCAGTGTCATCACCTGCAATGATTAGGAACTTGAATTCAAGCCATTGATTTTCATTTCATCCTTAGCCTGGTGAGTTAACCCCTGTGGAGAGATGATGGTTTTCAAACCAACACAGGGGCAAACTAAGGACCACGCAGACCTAAAGAATCTAAGTAAATCTAAAGTAAATCTAAAGAATCTACCAGAACTCACCAGACCTCTGAATTCCAAGCATGATAGTTTGAGCCATTTCATTTAAGGGATTTTTTTCCTTCAAACCAATTCCCAATTTTTTTTTCTGATCATTATTTTTGCCTGCCTAGCACAATAGACTACCTTAAAGTAAATTATCTCATTTTTTGTCTGTATGCATTTTAGCTTGTTTGCAGGGTATGTGATAAATCACTTGGACAAAAAAAGTAGTTTGTCCTGGATCATTTGAATGTAATTTGAAGCCCCTTGAAAATGGGAGACAAATAATACTCATTTCCAAGTTTTCAGATGAACAATTAAAGTTTTTATAAAAAGCCAACATGCTTCTGGCAATCGGGAAACATTTTCATAAAAACAAGTAACAAATGTAATTCTGTAATCCTGAAGCAGGCTGATATGCAAGTGATGGAATGTTAAATGCTGGGGAGCTAGTTTCAGTTAGCAGCATGCTCTGAAATAACCCAAATTGTTTGTGCTGGAGATGGTTCAAAAAAGGTCACTCTGGTGTTTCATAGATGTCAAATGTTTTCGGAATGATGGAGGCTTTTGTTCTTCAGTATTGCAGTTGTCCCTGTGTGCCAGATAATCTTTCCTGCTCTGAAAACTGCCCTGTCATTGCAGTCCTCAGATGTAAGGATTGGAGTGTAAAGACAGCCTAGCAAAGCTAGCAGTGAGGAGTTCTCCCATTTCTTGCAGATTCCATGGGGGAAATTCAATGTATGTAAATGGTTCTGGCTGGCCTGGAAGGGGAAATGCCATCATCAGTGTTTCCAAAAGCTGAGGAGGGAGGAAAGTGAGGATGAGAGTCCACGTGCCATCCTTCAGGGTGGAAGAATCTGTGTGTCACTTTGTCTGGAACCTGTCCCCTCTGCTCACTCCCTCACACCCTTCCACCTCTCACACAGGGATACCACAGTGTTCGGCTGTTCCTAGTTTAGCGTCCTGCAGATGAAGCCTAGAAGGTGTTCCAGTTTTGGAATCTTGTGTTCTGACTTCATGGAACAACTATGGTGTGAGCAAGAGTCTCAGCTACTTGTTTAGATTCCCAGGATTGAAGTGAGGCTTTTCTCCTGTGCCTTGTGTTCCTCAAACTTCCAAGTGTTCCTCTCCTGTCAGTGGCAGACACTCAAATACAAGTATTTTGTATTTTGTTCCTGCAGGTAACAAAATCTTCACCTTGGCAAGCATGACAGCAATTAAATCATCCCAGCACCCCTGGTACTCAAATCTCTCATGAAAAAATGGAGTATTGTGCTATATGCTCTGAAGCTTAGTAATACCGGGTCATCTCAGGCCTGGGGAGAGGTAGGGAAGGAAAACACATTTTCCTTTGCCAAGGACTCTGCCTTTTGTCAAGGAAATCACACGTCTACATCAGCACTTGAACTCTGAAAAGATGTTTTTGGTACTTGTTACCAGAGCCTGAGAGCTTGCGATGCTATCACAAGCTGGATCAGGGCTCAGGAGTGGTAAGTGGAGGGGCCAGAAAG
The DNA here is from genome assembly GCA_023637945.1 of Phaethornis superciliosus. Classification (NCBI taxonomy): domain Eukaryota; kingdom Metazoa; phylum Chordata; class Aves; order Apodiformes; family Trochilidae; genus Phaethornis; species Phaethornis superciliosus. The sequence goes on from JAJQWJ010000005.1 coordinate 1,295,595, forward strand.
GTTGAAAGGCACTTGGAATGCTGGTGGTACCACACATGTAAGGGGAAGAATGTTGTTAATTAGAAACAAATGCCAGCCTTCAGCAGCCGCCTGTTTGCAGGGAAAGGGCCTGTCAGATCCAGGAGTTTGGGCCTGATTGTGTTTGTTTTGGATTTGCTGTTACTCTGTGTTGATGAGAAGTGGCATGCAGTTATTCCAGAGAGGATAGAACACAAACCCATGGTAAAAGATTGGTCTTTATAAGTGCAAGAGGGTGAGATCTTTGTATCATAGCATAGTTAAAATGTACTCTTGCAGCCAACTCAGAGCAAGCCAAGAATTGCTTTTCCACGCTGATCTTTGAGGATGACCTGTTTTACTCTGCACTGAGATGGGCTAGAAATCTTCAGGCAGAGAGATGGTAACTTCTGAAGTAACTGAGGAGTGAGTAGAGAACATCTGATTGGCTTTAGTGCTGTGATGGGAAACCATTTGTTGTTGCATCTGTTTTTCACTTTGGGAACACGTTCTTAGAAAATGGTGAGCTGTGAACTATTTCAGGTCCTACGTACATTTGACAGCTATTTAAAGATACTTCTGTTGCTTATTTCTAGGAGTTTCTTTAATACCTTGCCAGAGTTACAGATGGGTCACTAGGTCCTTATCAGCTTTTTGTACGTGCAGGAGATCCAGCGTTGTTGGAAGGAAAATAGTGATGGAGTGGAACCAGGTCTGCTGGTTCTAGAGTGGTGCCATTTTCTAGGCAGCGCTGGTTTTTGTCTGTAATTGCTGTGCAGTCCTTTTTTTATTTAGTTACTGCCTGTGTAAGTGCTTCTTCCAGAAAGTGCAACTCATAATTCTCTTTTATTTTGCAAAGTAAACAACTTCAGATTAATTGGATAATAAAAGCCTTGCTGTGCTTGCATTTTTCCACTTTATATGCTATTACTGGAAGTCTGAGAGATAAGCTTTGTTTGGAAATATTTAGAATAATGGTTTCAGCAATAAGTCCCCAGAGACTGACTATGCACATGACTGCAATGTTTTAAAATACAGGGTGACATTTTCCCCCTCAGCTGCAGATTATCTTAAAAGAACTAATTGTAGAAATCAGGAGAAAATGCTTCAGTGCAGCATACCTGCCAGTCCTGCAGGTTCCTGTTTCTCCTTGCTATGGCATGGTGCTGGTGAGATGAACGATTCAAAATTGAGCCAAATGTGGCCTTCAGACTGCAAGAGCTTGGAATTCTGGTATGTTTGCTTTTCCAGTGCAGCCAAGCCCCTTAAGGAGCAGAACTGAAATAAGTAAGAACAGTCTGGCTTGGGAGTAAGTATATATCATGTTATTTGCTGTCACAAGCTATTTTGGTCTTGTGACAATTTGAAGTATGGATTGAAGAGCTCTGTGGAAAATCAGGCTTATGTCTGTGAGGTGCTGAAATGCAGAATTGAGGGCTTGACCACAATATAGTCTTACAAAAATCCTAAAGATAGGGAAAACTAGTTCTGGCCAAATTAAATTTGTCTGATGCTTTGGACTTTTATAATATTTCTCCTCCAAGTTCTGTGAGGTGAGATGATGTTTACAGTGTTAAAATTATGACCCAAGGAGCTGTTGCATTACTGTGCTGGCATTGCATTAGCTGTAAGCATCCCCAGGTTTGTAACAGTTTCTGCCTTGCCTGGTTGCTATTTGGATCAGTGTCACTAGGACTTGGTCTGGACCTGTTGTCAAAACAGAATTTTCTAGTCCTTGTGAAAGTTTTGTGGTCCCCTCTCAAAAAAACGAGTCACATTTTTTCCCCTTGTTATTTGCTCATTTTCTGCTCAGATGGCCCCAGGAACACGCAGCCTCAGGATCTCTTCCTGCATGCCCTTTGGTACATAACTGGGAGGCTGCAGAACATGCAATGTGATCTACCTCTGTTTCACTTGCAGTGAAAGAGAGCAGAAAAGCTGAATTCACTTAAAGGTTTTCCCCCATGTACAAATGCAGAGCCTTTCCTTAGCTAAACTGCTGCATGATAACTTGAATACAAATAATATCCCAACCACTGGTAAAGGGAAGGAGTACTAGCTGGACAGCAGTGCCTAGGGCAGAAGGTTGATATTTGAAATGCTGATTGTGGCTAGGAGCCAGGATGCTGCTAATAGTGAGCTGTTTGCTTTGGAGGTAAGTGCTGCCCTGACAGCTTTTAGTTTTTTTGAATACTTGGTGGTATTGAGAAGCCCTCCACGCAGAAAGTGAACTAATATCGGGATGAATGCAGCATCTGAAGGTCTCAAATGATACAAAGTTTGTTTCTTTTTTTCATACTTTTGATTATATTATGATTTGGAAGAGCATACAGAAGAGAAGCATACCTCGTGTTTTATCTAATGGCTGCCAAAAATATATAAATGATTTAGAAACAAACACTTATTTTTCTCCATAATGTAAGGTTTACAGCTGAGCATTCCAGCATTCTTGGTAAAATCCTTTCTTACTGTTTCTGTCTAAATACTTTTGTTTTATGGAAAAAAGTTGAGCAAATAAACTCATCATCATAGCTCTTTCCAAAAGTGTAGTATATCCTTCAAGTTGCAAAAGCAGTGCTCTGTGAGGTCAACTTTATTAGCTTTGCCTCAAGTTTATCACAGATCAAACCCCTATAGTTTATTGTAGAAAGTCTTTTTACTTTGTTTTGGGAGCCACTGTTCTTCAGATACTCTCTGCAGAAATTTGGACTGTGGGGAACATTCATCTCAGGGTCAAATGGCCATTCTGTTCTTCTATCTTTACCAAACCTATCAAAGATCATGTCGTGCTGGGTAGAGAAGCTGCTGATCTGCAACAGTTTTTCTGCTGAAGTTTAATTGGTACTCCAAGCTTGCAACCCATAGTGTCTTTTATTGCTAAAATTGAATGTTGGGATACTGAGTATCTTGGTAAACCCCAGGGAAAGCTAACTTCTAAGCAGCAGAAACAGGAAAATATGCTGCTTTCACTGTTTCCACTTTGGTCTGCTCTTTAGGGTCAGTTCTGTGAAATAAAGACAGTTCAGGATTCCTGACTTTGGAGTCCCAGGGTGATGTGTAGTATGTTATGTTAGGAAGAAACACACTCCCTGACACAGTAGTTGTGTGTGTATAGCCAGCATTTCTTTTGGAATATTTCTGGAGGAATATTTGCCATGCAGCTCATGTTGCTGCAACAGACAGGGGAAATCTGCTGGTGACTTCCAAGTGAGAGATGCATGCTCAGGAGCTGCTGTAATTTATTCCTCTTATTGTTTTCTAATGTAAGTCTTCAAATGGCCTGCACATGTTTTGCAATCTCAGCCCTCCAGTTATTTGTGTGTCTGTAACGCAGCTGCTTAACCCTTTCTTGCACCATTCTAATAGCCTGCTCAGACTGTTATGGTCACTATTCAAATGAAAGAAAACAAACTGGGTTTTGCTTGAACTATTAAAAAGCCTATGCCAAAGGCCAGATTCTGATGCCAGGAAAGCTTTGGTTAGGGAGAGGACAAACAAAATTATTTAGAAGCTTTGAAATGCAAGTTTCATTTATGGCACCTTCACACCATGAAGACAGCTGTGACCAAGCCCTTTTTTGGTCCCAGAAGTACATGTGAACATGCTTGTATGTTTGTTAGTCATGATGGTTGTGTGGCTCATTCCATTGTTTTAGCCTGTGGGACAAATTTATACTGTAAACAGCTCCCGTTGCTTGTTGGAGTCGCTCTCTACATTGCTAAATCAGGAGACACTGCTCTTACTCTCCCTGCAATGGCACACACCCTCTAACAGCTCTTTGAGTCAAATGTGCTTTGATACAATTGTTCCCAAAGAACAAGGAGCTGCTGATATAAATAAAAGGTTTAGCAAATATATATTACCATAGTGGTTAGAAGCTGTTCCTATGTTGCAAACCCATTCTGTTTCATTCCAGTTCTTCCTGGGTGCACAGGCTAATTGATGTCCAGGGGTCTGTGTGCTGCAGGAGGCTGCTGGGCACGCTGTAGTGAGCAAGGCAGGGAGCAGCTCAGGAGGCTGCAAAGTAGAGCAGATGGTTTTGTGCTGAAAGAGGCTGAAATGTTCCCTGGCTTTGGTATGGTTTTTTTGTTGGCAGTTGAGAAGACGGTGCAGGAATCTGTCTAGGCAGGTGGAGCAGAGCTGGGCAGCACATCAGTGACGTGGTACAGACTTCCAGCCAAGGCAGAGGTGCAGCAAGTTCAGAAGGGTATCTACAGTGCCTGGAGTGAACTCAGTTCCCCCCATGGATGTGGTGTTTGTTCTCCCTTCTGTTCCCAGGCTGTTTGTGTGTCTGCACGTGTAGTTTTGTTACAGAATACTGCTGCTCTGGATGAAGAGAAGAGCACTAATAGCAGCCAAGCCTGAGAAACGAGGACTATCTCAGCAGCATCCAGGCATGCTCACATCCAGACTGGGTTGTACCGTGGCTTTTTTCATGCTCTGACCTGCTTGAGGAGTGATTGGTTGTTAAGCAGTAACCTGGACTACACTCCATGCTCCTCTTGAACTGTTCCCACAGACACCATCAGCTTTAGCTACCTCTTAGGCAGGACTTACCTTTTAATTTTGGAGTCACAATTGTGGAGTTCACAGCATTTACGTGTGTTTTGGGGGTGATACACAGGATAAGTGAAACTGTAGTATTTGGGCAAATGCAATGGTTCTTTATCTGATGAATATCTGTCTTCAGTGGTGCCTGTTGGTGATGCTTCTGTTACATGTGAGAGGCCTGGCTGGAGACAGCACAGCCTGCTCGCGTTTTGGTCAAAGGTCTAGAGTTGTTTATTCCCAACTTTTCAAACTCTACTTGGAATCTGTTAGGCTACAATGTATGGTCAGGTCTTTGTCAAGAGAAAGGACTTGTGGATCCTTACTGCTAGCAAAATAGGACATTTTGTTGGCCAGCTGTGAGAAAAGGAGGAGCCACCATGGTATCTTCCAGCTCTACCATAGATACTGGCATCTGCTCACCACAATTTTACTGGACTTCTTGAGACCCAAACAGGAAATTCTAACTTGCCTTTTTTGATCTTGTAGTTTTCTTTGTGCTGCAGGGAGAAAAAACTGATGCACTCAGCTAAATGTTGAATTTGCTGTGGGAATTTGCTTTGGCTAATGTGGTTTTTAAGACCTGTTGGTTCATTTGAAGGTCAAGGAACATTTATGTAAGAGTCGTCAATAACATTCCTTTAGCTTGGCCAGTTGAAAAAGCGCTGCGCCAGTTTTTCTTCTCTTTTGAGTATTAAATTTTTGCATGGATCCTTTTGACTTCCAGCTAACCAGTGAACTCGTGTTTAAACGCTGAAGACAGAAAGGCAAAGCGACGTGCATTATGAACTAGGTTCCCTTGATTTTACCATCCATAAGTAACCCTGTTAGTCAGGGTTCACCCAAGCCCACTCTCAAAGAGTTTTCAGCTGGGATGGAACGCAACGGTGAGGTTTGCCTCAGCTTGCCTGTGTCCAGCTATGTGATGTTACAATTTGTGATGCATCCAAACATTCTGGACACACCACATGTGAGAAAGACCCCATGTTCTGTGTGTGTTGCTGCTTCTCTCCAATGAAGACTCTGCAGTATTTTGGTATTTTGAGTATTTTTCTCAATTTCTCTCTTACTTGCATTTGTACATATGATCACAGCATTTGCCTCATCTCAAGTCCATTAAAAAAAGCTCATTCTTTGATAAATTCCAGATTAAAAATATCAGGTTAGGGAACATTTTAACTCCTCTATCCCGTGCAGAAAGGTGGGTTCAAGGGTGACTTACCTGCGCTGCCTCATGTGACTTAGAGCAAGAGAAAAAGCAAATGTCTCTCCACACTTCTCTTACACACTGAACGCTCTTCCTCCCTCTTCCATACGCAGTTATTTCATATATGTGCACAGAATTCATATTTAGTTTATGTAAAACTGAAGGAGAAGGAAAACTGGGGACACGTTGTAGCTTCCTCATTGGCTGCTACTTACCAGGGTTCCAGATTTCATAGGAGCACTTGCAGGAAAGCTACTTTTAACCTTATTTTCCTCCTTTTCTATATTGGCTTCTTTTTATTATCCCATTATATTTTATTATTAGGTTATATTATAATCTTTATTGAGAGATTTCAAATGTGAACCATAATTTAAAAAACCAAGGAGCTGTCCTTTGCTGTTGTTTTTCCAACCAGTGGTGACACGTGCAAGTGGCAAATACAGAGGAAAAGGGCACAGATAGTGGCAGGTGTGGAGGTGTTTGGCAGTCCTTCAGCATAGCTGTGTTCCCTCTTTTCACTTGTGTGTCATTTTCCTGTCTATGTTTTACCTTTGACCTGTAACAGCTCTAACTGCTATATTTTGCAATTGTTTGGGGAAAAAAAAAGCAGCAAAAAGATGGCAGATACTGGTTTTTTGTGTGAAAGAAGCTCTGGGTGGTGGAAAAAGTTGTTTGTAAAACTCTGAAAAAGCTGCATTGACCTTGAAACATTTTTGATCTTTTTTTATCTTATTACAGTTCTTGCAGTTATACCTGGGGTGAATTAATCTCTTCATTAGCTATGTATGACTGCTCAGGCAAATGTGTCCTGCAGTTGTGTGAACAATCTGACACTGGGTTTATGCAAGATGTCACCATTTTTAATAGTACATCCCAGGGAGCAATGAAATCTTTTCACTGCTTAGTAAAATATGTTCTGGCTTTAAGTGGAGTTTAAAAACACCAGTGTACCAAATGCATTCTTTTGCCTAAATGCTTACACACAGCTCTATCTATGGTCTGCTTTGCTCTCCTTTTGGATTTCATTGTTATTTGTGTTCAGACTGATGGCTGCTTTTCATTCATGTTTACTCACAAACAGTAATGGCCACGAATCTTCTTTCAGTGTGTTCTGTTAGAACCTGAGCATTCCCACTTTTTGAAGAAGGTGCTGCCTCTTGCTGTGGCTGCCATATACTGTGGGAATAAGTATGGAAAGTGGTGGTTTACAAAGATTTGAAAGTGCTTTGCAGTTACACATAGATAAGTAAAAAAAGCAAATGGGACTGTCACAGCCATCCAAATCCAGAGGCACAGTCTTTGAGGTGGAATGAACTGGGCGGGCTGACTTTCATCCTGCAGCATCTCCCTGTGCATCAGATAGGTGACCAGGGTGGCATTCCTGAGCTAGGGAGAACCAGTGAGTGGGACCGGAGTGCTCACAGCTTGGTTGTTCTGTCTCTGCCTGCTCCCTGTGTCCTTTTCCTTCCTGTGGCTGCACTGCTTTCTCTGCTGCACAAAGGGAAAGGAGCAGGTGAATAGGAGTGGCAAACCATCACCCTGTGAAATGGAGACCAGCTGCTCTCAGGCCGGAGGGCAAGTCAGGAAGGGTTTCACAGGGACTGCTTCTGGAAGAACACCCATATTCCTGCCCCTTTATTCCTTTCTCATCAACATTCTCTAACTGAAAGCTCTTTTTCCCTCCGTTGATGCTCTCTTCATAATATTTTCAAAGAAATTAGTATTCCAAAAGTATACTGAAATCCTTTAGGATTTTACATATCTGGATTATGCAAATGGCGTCTTGGTCACCTGGACTCCCCTATCTATCCCTTCATTGTATTTGTGTATATTGGTGATTCTGTTACCAAAATTATGTCTGGTTAGAAGTGATTGGATATGCTATTTGAGCAGTTGGTGCCTTTGGCAGGAGAGGAGGGAGAAGAAAAGGTACGTAACTGTAGAAAGAGCCCCCAGAAGACTATATTATGCACAGGATGTACAGAAGGCAATAAACTGCTGGGCTCTCTTCCCCTCTGTCATCTGAAGGAATGTCATGAAATGTGTTAGTTATTACGAAGAAAGGCTCTAGCTCTGTTTGGTCACCCTATATGTGTGCTAGCTTTAAGAAAGTGGGCTTGCTGCTGATCTCATAGTGATTCCCTGTCTGTAAAAGGAAAAATTACGGCTTTTAATTGTACTGTAGTAGAAACTCATGTTGGTATTGCATGTGGCATTTGTTTGCAAGTTTAGCTTTACTCTGTACAAGTTTAGCAGTAAACATTGCCTACCAGCATATCAGTTCCCTTTCTCCAGATCTTCCCTGTGGTTTAATGATGGCACTTACAGTGCTGGTGCTTGACTGAGGTCACTTTTCAGTTACTGACTTCACTGGCAGCTTAGCCAGTTTTTATTTCGTTAGTGACTGGCACTGCCATACAATCAAACCCCACCATGATACCAGAGATTTATGATAAAGTGTTTTTCTGCAATTCCAAACCTGGCTGGGGGATGCTGTAGGTGGTTTAGTTGCTTCCTAAATGCAAACTAGAAAAGTGTTCAGTTTAAATTCAAAAGAAAGGAGGGAACACCATAGCCCAACCTTTACCCATCCTGTGCCTCTTTTTCATTTGAATTTGATTTAATATTTATAACCAGGTCCCAAACAGATTTGCTCCCCATTTGTTGCAGTGTACAACTCTCCCTCTGAGTTCAGTAGGGAAATGAGGACGCAGGGGAACAGGGGGCCTGCCAGAGACAATCTGCTTCTGTGTACTTCAGTCGCTCCTTAACTGAAGAAAGAGTGAGTTCCATTGTCCCTTCTGTTTTTCTCACAGTAATGGAGAAGGAAATTTGAGTTTTGAAGAAAAAAAAGCCTCACCAAGATCTTTTTTAGACTGAAGAAACTCCATAAACTTGCTGCAGGACCTGGCTGGCTAAGCGGGTTAAAACTGCTGCTGTTCTCTGTGCTTGTCCTGCTGTGCCGGGCTGTCCTGGCAGCGGATGCCTGCAGGTAGCCTCTGTGTCCATCTCTGGTAGCCCTATCAGCCTTCCATTGGGTTCCAAACTGAAACAAGCAGCTTTCCAAATATTTTGCAATACCCTGTGAACCTTTTCTAAAAACCACTGAGAGAGTGAAGTGTTTAATATACTTTTCTGAGCCAGCTGCAAATTATTTCTTTTCTTTTTTTTTTTCCTGCAGCACAGTTTGGGGAGCTTCTGTAGGACACGAGCTTTAATTCGGAGTGCAGTCAGTGCCCAGAAGAGGGCAGCCCTGCCCCGAGGAGCAGGAAGACGGAGGATTTGTAAGCCAGTAGAAGGATGTTTCCTTTGTCGTGCTAGAAGTCAGTCAGGAAGGATGCACCTGATCACAACACAGGAGGTGGGCATAAAAACCAATCATTGTTCAAGAAGCATTTAAAAGATGAGATTTCTTTCCTTTCAATGAGATCTGGTTTGTTTTGGGGGTTTTTTGGGGGGGTTTTGTGGGTTTTTTTCCTGCTTTGTTTTCAGGAATTCAGTTTATAATTAAAGATGACAGTAACTACTTCCATCAAGACCTTACCTGCCCTTGGTGTATTCAGACAGTGTAATCTGACTACAAATAGCATGTGAGTACTCTGTGTTTGCTGGCACATTTTCAAGAAAACCATCCTGCTGGATTGGCGCAGGTCTCTGGCTAATCACCCATACTTGATGTTTGCTAGAGATGTCCTAGTTTTTAGAAGACCTGAACCTCCTCTGCAGGAGCAGTGAGAGTGTTTCTTTCACTTGGTTTATCCTGTTCATTCAGTTTAGTCACAAACCCCAGTTTTTTGTGACTCACAGTTGTGGAAACCAAATGGAGGAGGGGGAGCTTGCAAAGTAGGGATGCTGCTTTTACTTTTTGTGGGATTAAAAGGAAGCTGTGATGTAGCAATGCTAAAACTCTGACAAACAGAATTATTCCAAGTGTTCATTTCACTGATCCCAGACAATGCTTTATTTAAGAAATCAGGTGACATAGTTAAGAGGTCTTTTTTGTGCATTCAGCTTTTTTAAAATGGTTTTAAGATTGTCAGTTATAAGTTTCAATGTACTTTATTAAAAGAATAATTAATAGCTCTGAATTAATAAGTCTTAAATAGATTTAAAATTATGTTTTATTAAGATAGATGTATTCCAGTTATTGAAGAGTTCATTAGGAGGTTTTATTTTCATATGGAAACAAATGATGAGTGAATCTTTTCTTAAGGTAATAATTTGCATATACAAACCAGAATCTAAATCTTTGCACTAAAGAAGGGTTCCTTCTTTCTGAATGAATTTTTTTTTTAATCTGTGGTGGTCTAGATCACATGCTTTGGTAAACCCCTGAGTAGTGGACCAGAAGTTGCTTCTCAACCAAGGGGCATCTCTGCATCAGGTGTTTGCAGGCACCAGCAAGCTCATGGCCAAGAGAGTTGAAATTCCTGCAGCAGATCTGATTCTGTACTATTTGTGCCCCCTCTTGGTCACTTTTAGGTCCCCACCTTGGCACTGTGGGTATTCTTTGTGCATTCAGACTGTGATAGATTACTCTGATTGTCGTGGATATATTAGGTTTTTTTTAACTTTGCCTTTGTCTTTGGGTTGGGGTAATGAATTCACGGTGATCAGTCCAGACTGTGAGAGAGTTTCTGCCAGGCTGGTCTGGAGTGGGGAGGTGGATCTGGAGCAGTGTTTATCTGGGTTTAGTTTTGTCATCGGGCAAGTGGCAGGTAAGGGGCAGCTGGTGGAGAGGGGGAGTTCCTCCTGGGAAAAATGGTTTGTCTTTGGCTGCAGAGCCAGTGCCAGTAGATTCTGTCTAGTGCAGCCATGGGGATGCAGGACTGGTGAGCAGAAGGGACAGTGAGGTGAGGTTCCATGGCTGTCATCTCTGTATCCTGTTGGGGCATTGGCTGCAAAGACAGAACAGGAGAAAATGCTACCAGAGATTTGGGATCATGATCCATCAATAAAGCAGGGGCAAAGTAATGTTGGTGTCCACTCTGCTTCCTCCTTATTGCTTTGGCTCTCTCATGTTACTCAGTTTTCTGGAGTAAAGAAATTTTGATTAATTGTTGCTTTATTGGTTTCTCTCTGCCAGTGACCATAAATGAATTCACTGCTTGGTAAGCCATACCTGGCCAGGAATGTTGCCATAAAAATCTGCTGTTTTTGACAGTCCTATCAGGAAATCTAAGCATCAGTCACATTTCAATCATACTTTTTATTTCTTAACAAGAAATGTTTCATGTATTAAGAATGGAAATACTTTTCTGATTATCGCATTATATTCTTTATCTAATGTCTCTAGTGCAGAGCAAAGTTTCTGTGTCATTCCAAGCAATTTTCTAACCTCTGCTAGAACATTTAGCAAATGTAGTCTACAGAAGCAGTTAGCTCAGCCAGAAAAGATATTTTCCTCCTTGCACAGCCTGGTGTTTTTAACACTCTCCAGAAAGAACACAGCAACTAAATCTTGTTGCGAGGAGTCAAAACTGTCCTGGCCAAACAGGCAGCCAAAGTTTTACCTTTCTGTCTAGCTAATGTTTCTTCAGTAACAATTCTTTAAAGCAGGGATACTTTACTGCAGAGGGGCCTCTTTGAGTGCTGTAACTCACAGGCCTTTGTAAAACAAATTTGTATGTTGGGAAGAAAGCTGCATCAGCTAATAAGAGAAACTTGGAAAGTGGGTTTTAGTCAGTATATTTCTCTGACTTCTGTTCAGCAGGGCTATGAATCTGCCTGAGGATTTCACTTCCAGATTGTAGGAAAAAAAATCTGTGGTCAAGCGAGGAAATAAATGGGAGTGTATAGAGTAGATACAAGGTGCTCTCTGTTTCTTCTTATATACGATGATGCTAAGCATCATTTTTTGGCTTCAAAAATACATGTGTCATAAGTGCAGTTATGTCCTAGATCTGCCTGTGTTTAATCTGAGCATCAAAACTTTTAGTGAGGGCAAAGCCACACATTTTGTGACACCACACATAAAAATATGTTTGACTGCAACTCGAGGAAGAAAGTTTCAGCTCTAATTCAGTTTACCCACTGGGTGAGGAACAGTAAAATAAGACAGAACAAGAAATGAGACCTGGAATTGTAAGTTTTCTCTGTGTTTGTAGTTGTGGTATCAAGCAGTGTACTGAAAGTTTGGAACCTTTTTAGAAACTTTTTGTTTGAAATGACGTTGCTAAGCAGAATTATTTGGAAAGGCAGCATAAAGCAGTGTTCCAAAACAACTCCTCTCCTCCCACAGTACAGCCTGTCCCTGAAGCTCTTGGTAAAGGTGAGAGAGAACCAGAGATGATGTGCAGTGGTGTGGCTGTATCATCACTGGTACTGTACAAATTAACCTGAGCCTGAGGCTTAACTCCCTCTCTGAAGTAGCCTGGCAAGTGGATGAGAGAGAGAATTCTTCTTTCTACCCTGAGGATCTGGCTTGATTGCTGGAGCTGCCTCTCCATGCTCTTGCCAAAGATAGCAGAGGGTTTTTAATGGCCACACCCATTTAGGATTGTGATTTTATGTCTCATCCAATAAAGGATAGAACAAATGTTATGTTTCAGAAAAATACAACAAGCATGGTTAATACCTCCAAAACTAACAATTCTTTAGAAAAATAACCATGTTGTGGTGAGTAGCAGTCTGGAGTCCTTTATTAGTCTAATGCTTTTGCATAATGTAGCTGTTATTAATTTCATTAGTATTTATTGTACTGACTCCGGTTATAAAACATATACCAACTTACTCTTCTGTTTGTTTTTCTTTAAAAGGTTTTTTTTATGCCTTGTATTTCATTACAAATTCCAGCCTGCCTGTAAGGTGACTCTTGAGATAGGTCCTGGCTGGTTGTTCTGGTGTGTTCCATCCACCAGATAACAGTGAGGCTGCTGCTCAGTCCTTCTTCTCTGCTCCTTGTACTTTCCTGTGCTCTGTAAATCCTGCAGCAGAAGCAAATTGTCTGATGCACATGGGTACTTCTAAAAACTCCGAGGCTGTTAAAACCCATCTGTTTGCTTAGGGATGTGTCTGGTTTTGCCTGAAGAACCCCTGTTAATTGATAAAATTATCGGATATAAACAGCAAGGTTTATGCAGTGTTTCTGCCATTTATATTGTTGCCTAGTTAAAAGTTTGGGTTTAAATTTCTTCGATGGATGGAATTGCTTTGTTAACTTACAACAGAGAGGCTTCTGGAGTGGTTTCCAGCATTTGCTGCAGACTTGTGCAGGCATTCTTCATCCTCAAGAGAGCCTGAATTCCAACAGGCACACACCATTAATAAAAGCATTCTCGATTTTTTGGAGGAGGGGGGTGTGTGAGAGAGTTTTAGCTTTGCAATAGCCATCTTTATTTGCAAGGCATGCCTGGTTAGAGGTTTCTTGGTGTCCTCACAAGAACAGCCTCAAAACCAGACAACATGCTGATTTAGAGCCTAGGGTATTATAACTGTCCCCAGGCTCCAGCCAACATCATGAAACCACAAGAATCAAACAAACAATAGGATTTGTTTGCTAAAAGACATTTTTTCCTGATCCCGAAGGATGTCATTTGTTGTACTTTAGAGATGGATGGGGGGGGAGGGGGAGAATTCCACTGCTTTGAGTCCCATCTGAAGGGAAGGGCTGAGCACTGGGCAGTGGGGCTGGTGGGGCAGCACAGTTTTACAGGCTGGTACCTACAGCTCCCAAAAGCTGTCTATTGTTTTGTCTGTACAGCTGATAAAGGAAGCCCTCATCTTAAAGACAGGTGTAGAAATTTATTTTAAAAGAAAATTGTTTTCCCAGAAGCAAATGTAGTTTGAAACTCCTGTCCCATTTCAAACAAAGTTGAAGGCAAACGTTGTTGGGACAAAATCCAACCAGTCTTAATGAACCATAGTTTTTGTACAGTACAAAAAAACCTATTGTATGTAATTCTCATTGCAACTGAGCACCCAAAAAGAATTTAAGTAGCTGAAGGTTTTAGTGTTTGTCTTCAGTTCTGTCTTTTAAAAACTTCTATTGGTCCTTTCAGGTGGCAAAAATCCATGGAAAATGAAGGAAATAGGGGACAATTAGCAATAGCTTCAGTGGGGTGACACTTAGAAGAATGAACCTGACTACAGCTTTTCCTATCTTAAAATTTGAGCTGAAATTTTAAGAACTTTTAAGTCTTAGGAAAAAAGGGCTGCAGTTGATTTCCTTAGTATTGAGCACAGATGAGCAGTCCTGAGACTGATAGATAGATGCTTTTCATTTCCCTTGCAGTCTCAGTGTAGACCACTAAGCTGGCATATTGGGCATTTGGGAGTCTTACAGCTGTTAAGTCATGCAAAGTCTGAAGATCTTACAACCTAAAATACTTTAAAATAATGGTAAAACACTGAGAACAAAGATTGCAGAGTTGTACAGGAAAAGTCATTGGCAAGGCATGCTCTTTGTCTTATAAAAAGCTTTAAAATTTAGAGGTACCAATAAAATCTTCAGAAAAGAAAAAGAAAAGAAAGAAAGATTGGCATGAGAGTCTGGTGTGGAACCAGCATTTCTTGGCTGTGTACAAATTCTTTCAAAGAACCATTTGGAAAAGTTCTTTGCGGGATTTTTATTGTGTTTTTTCTTCATCAGTTTCATTGCCAAAATAATTCAATGTGGGCTGAATACTTGCTCTCTCTTTTATTCTCTTTAAGTTCTTTGACATGAGCATCTTGTCTCAGAAAAAAAGGCAACTTTTATCTCTCAGACAATTCGGGCTCTTTATGTGGAGCATAATGGCAGCAACTGTAACGTGCTGTAATCCAGGCAGATTTCTGGAGGCTTTGGACCAAGGCTGTATGTCCTGGGGCTCAGGAATCTCATTCCTGCTCTGCCATGGCAGGGCTAGCTGCTCCCTGGTTAGGCAGTGGCAATTAGTGAGGGTGACAGAAGAGATCCTGACTTTGAGACATCCCAGGAGCTGCAGAATGTAGTAAAACCTCTTAAATATCAGTGGTTAAAGTGGTTAGTGATTCATATGGCACCAAACCCAGTAATAATTCGGAATTTCTGTTGAGCAATGATGTATTTTTTTAGAAGAGTTGAATTAGTAGAAGAGATAATTGTCCATCTGGCCTAGTATCTCTGTTCTGGATGTTTTAAAGTTAGGTGTTATTCTCCCTTTCCTCAGTATTCTGCTAATTATCTAACACTCTAGCCATGGTGGGGTTGGAGCAGAAGGTATTTCTTTCTGATCCCAGCTGGTGATCAGCTTATGCCTTGATCAGAAGGATTGATAGCCCCAGAACATCTTCCAGAAGTTAACAGCAGTTGATATTTATTCCTTTTCATAATGTAAATTATATTTATGTTTTGCAGATATCAGCCAGATGAGGTGAAATCTTCCAAATATTCCAGCAGCTTTTCAAAATTTGCTAACTAGTTTATCTCAGTAGCCTAATTCACTCTTCTGCGAGTCCTGTGAATTTGTTTAAACCACAGCTGAGCAGATCCTCTCATAATGGTAAGATCTGCATCTTTTCACCCATAATGACTGAAGTCCTATTATGTCTAACAAGATTGACCCCAATCCTCCCACACACACAACATGAGTGCTCCCTCTGTATGCATTTCATTCAGTAATAATCTCCTCTCTAAAAAAGTCTCTTAATTTTCTGAGTATGCCCAGCTCTGAAATTTTTGTGGACAATATGAGCAGCACCATGAGCACTTCTTTTATTTGCTGTCTCAGTTCAAGAAGGACACAGAAAAGTTGTGATGGTTCTTTGTTGGTCTACAAAGGCTCCAGGAGTTTTTTTACAGGTACCTTCAATTGGTCTAGAAAGTCACTGGTATTTGGGATTAAATATTTTTGATTTCAAGGCTGGGATCTCTTTACAGAATCAAGTTCTTGATCTCCCCTTCTAATTTTCTAATGCTCTCACTTCCTCCTGTTTTTTGGATTCCTTCCAATCTACTCTTAGCAGCAGCTGTGACAAAATGTGTATCTTCATTAAGCTCATTTGGTAAATCATTTGTGCTCAGTCCCTTTTGAATACTGAAATGACATTCTGATCACTGTTGTCTGTTCCAGATGAATAGCCAGTATGTCTGGATATGGAGTTTTCTTGTGCTAGGATGTGAATGAGCAAACAGAATTTCATTCTGTCTCATTTGTGCTTTGTTCCTTAGAGTGCCTTTGGCTGAAGCAGCTGGGCAGTTCCATCTGTCTATTTTGAAAGCCAAAGTCAATGCTTCCCTTATCTCCCAGGGAATGTAGGGTTGGACAAGGCTGCATGTCACTGGAATCTTGCATTGCCCCAGCTATGCAAGAGAAAAACAAGATCAAAATGTTGTTTGATAGCATTGGCAGCACCCACTTCAGTCTTGCCTTAGGTCCTGACGATCAAAAGAAAGAAATGTCAGTGACAAACATGTCTGAAGTGTCATTGCTCTTCACAGGCACGATTCCAGCTGTCTCAAAGAGGTGAAAGATGGAAGAGGGAAAGAAACCTGGCTGTCCACAGCCTGGAAACACAACTGGGACAACGTGGCTGCCATGCCAGTGAGCCAGCTGTGTGGCACTCCTGTGCCTGGCCTTAAGGGGGAGGAGTCAGTTTAAGGTAGCCAGGTAGAAAGATGCCTGGAAAACCCTGCATTGTGTGACATGTTTTACTGTAGCATTTATTTCCAAAGCTGGGTGGCTGACTGCAGGAGGTTTGTGAGGAATTCTCATGGTAAAACAGAGACAGGGAAATTGTTGAGAAGAATGAAATGCCAGCACACACCTTCCCAGATTTTGGTTAAGTGCCAAGTAAAATGTATTTGGTTAAACCACACTCTAGATATAGGAGTCAGAAACTGAGGATGGTTTTTACTTTACTGTTAGTATTTTGTGTTTGGTTTTTTGTTGACATTTGGAACAAAATGAGAATGAACACATTGATGGTTATCACATCTCACCTGTGGGGAGTTCTTTGTAAATATGCAGTAATCTCTACAGACTTGTGTCTGTAGACCTTACCTGGCTGATTCTGAATCAGGTCTTTGTTTCTTGCTTGTAAGTGGCTGCAAATGGACCTGATTTTAATTCCTGTCAATGCTGACAAACTCTTCTAACAGGCACCGGTTGGCTGTCTGATAGAGAAAACAACTAGTTACCATTTCTCACACTGACTTCGCATTTGCTGTAGTTGGTTTGCAAATATTGTGGATTCAGTCCCAGGAAGCCTTATGTAAACAGTAGGGATTTCCAGCAGGGCCTAAGTCTGTATTGTGTTCTTTTATTTACATCCTCCTGATGAAACCAATGTTCAACAGGACTTTAAAATTCATGGTGAGTTTGTGGCACGGCTGCACGGAGATGTCTGTTAGTACACAGAGCCACCCATGTGGGAAACAAGGAGCACTTTTCCCTGGAGGATGTCACCCACTCTGCCACCCGCTGGCGACAGACTGCATGGCTGCTTAGTCATGGCCAGTGCGATGCCAGGGAAATGGCAGAAACCTCATCGCTGGGTAACCCAGGCCTCTGCTTTTCATCTCTGCAAAACACTCATGTTTCTCAACCCATTAAACTCAAAATGGAGCCCAGCATTGCTTGGACTTAGTTTTTTTATTCCTTTGCCTTCCCTTCTATATTTTTAAATAAAAACAGCATGGGAGGCCTTAAATTTTCTGCATCAGGACTAGAGATGGGATAAAACATAAACTTGTTTGCCTTTTTTCAGCATGTGTTGCATTCACAGACTGTGAAGAAGTCTGTGTTTTACCAGGGCCATGGTGACCATTGCCAGGTTTTGACTTGATGGACCAATTCTAATTTTCACTGCTATTATCAGACTGAAAAACAATCCTTTTGTGTGCCAAACCTGGCCCTTACACCACTTGCTACTAGGATTGGCAAACATTCCAAGAATCTCATGTCCTGACTTAATACCAGCATTCCCCAGTGATTCAGTTATTTCTTAGAAAAATACGTTCCATTTGAAAAGAAACCCTGGCCATGGCAGCCTGGGGTTGTGTAGCAGCTTTCACCTTGAAAGCTCCCAGCTTACATTCCTGACCCCGTGTTCTGGATCCCATCCTCACTGGCACAGCAGTTACGATGGGACCATTAGTGTTTCCAGTGATGGGAAGGGAGACTCCACAGCACTTTGAGAGAGGAACTGGAAATCTGCTGAAAATGAAGATGAGGAAGTCTGAGAATGACCTTCCCTCTCTGTTTGTCAGCAATTAAACATGACCAAAACTGCTGGTTCATCCCACCCCAGGTCAGCAATCCCCCTCTCTCTTTTCAGTAGGCTGTATGGCTGGTTTAAGCTCTGTTTCAAAGAAAGACCTCATCTCCTCAACTTAGTGTCCTCCAAAAAATAGAGTCAACCAGAACCTGAAGGTTTGGTGGGATTGTGGCTTTTAGAACACAGACTGAGCTGTAAAGGAGTAAGACCTTTTTTCACATGCCCTGCTTTTCAACACACCTTCTTCAAACTTGGGGTGCTGCATAGACCACCTGATAGGCTGGAGAATCTGTGCATGAACTTAATGTTAGAGGAACATTTGTGTTTTTTACAAAACCAAGTTATGCTGCCTCTGAATAGCACCAGGAAAAGTGTTTGGGTTTTGTTTGGCTGAGGTTTTTTGTTTGGTTGTGTTTTTTAAGAAAATATTTCATTCTCATAGGTGGATCTGATAGGAAGCCTTGTATTTTCTTGGAGGCCATAGTTCCATTCTGTTTGCTGATATTCTTCAACATACCACTTGGGCATATGGAGTAAGCTCTGAAAGGCAGCTAAAGACTCTAACTGCCAAAAATTATACATAAATATATTCTTTTTGTTCTGTTCACATGTAGGATGGGCACATACTAATAGCAGGTAGTATGGGGATGGTCTTTATTTCTTTGCATTGATTTCTCTCAGTTAGGTAGGAAAAATGCCTCTTGTCATTTTATAAATAGTAATTTCCTTGTCAGCCTTCAACTATAAAAAAATGCAGGCTTCTGTCAGGCAACCTACTTGTATATTTAGGCAGATTGATGCTTCTGTTTATCCGGAGACTGACACCAATGTGAGGTAAAACATTAAAAGGTTTACAGCAAATCATGCTTTCTCCCACTCAGATGTAGATGAATGGTTCTCTATCACTTCAACACTTACGCTCTCAGTTGTACAATTTGCATGGACTGGCAGCACACAAAGAAAAAGTACCATTTGCTTTATGTGGAAACTTAGCTGCTCTTAGAATCAGCTAGAGTAGAGCTGGAAAATATGATGATGATATTTTCATAACACAGTTAAGGCTGGGCCAGCCCAGGTGGCACCAAACCTTCCTGCACAGAGCCCAGAAGCGCACGTTGCCAGATTGCACAGAGCCTGATCTTGCTGCTGGAAATGGGAGGAAAATGAGGGCAGAGCTGATTCCAGCCCTGGTGCTACACCAGCAGAGTGGCCACAGGAGCTCCTGGGCTTTGGGAGCAGTGAAGAAGCTCAAACAGAGCTGGGAACTGATGAGCACCTTCAAAAATGTGTCC